>OV884003.1:101695448-102300448 GCA_930367185.1 Myathropa florea
CAATAGAACCCATTCGTTCACTGCCGTTCCTGTAATAATAATTATCATTGTAGTAAATAGATGAGCTTTAGAGAGGAACTACTTCCTTGAATATAATTATGTTTGCTTGCTACAAGATGTTGATACACGATAGTGAGCATTCTGGTAAACTGTTATTCACATTCCTCGATTAAAATTTAAGCTAATGAAAGCATCTTACTTATGGCTGGTGAAAGTTGTAATGTGTTTACACCATCGGTATGGCAAAATGTGATTTAAACTCATTTTATACCTTTTTTGGTCGATTACGTTGGTCGTTATAACGAACAGCACTAAAATGATTATCAACCCTCGTTGTAGTCTCGCTTCTTCTAAAAACTCAATTCGTTCACTTAATTACTGACGCCGCCTTTCGCAGCACGCAGGGGTGATAACGAAATTAATTGTGATACGACGAATCATTTTTTTCACCCCACAATATGCCCTAAGAATGTCTGTCTCCGTAGTCCGCAGGCGGCTCAAAAGCCTTTAACTTGTTTCTTTTTTTACATTTCAAAATTAATTATATTGCTAAACTTGCTGCGCTTCATTTTTAATGATAAAAACACCGTCGCCGCCGCCGTGCCGTTTCATCATCCTAGTAAACTGTTCTGCATCATTTAATTTCCATTAAAAAGCACAAAAAAAAAATTAAAAAAGAAAAGAAAGGAAAACGCTAAGATGACTGCGGAAATCTTCATATTGGAGGCAAATAATTACCACCCTCAGCACTCAGATCCATCAGAAGTAGGTTAGCATGTGCCAAAGACTATTAGAAAAGTAACATTAAGATAGTAGTGGGGCCTTTAATTAAATTCTCCCATGTAATTCGAAAAGTGCACATGAAATTAGAAAAGTTTCTCAACAGTCCTTCGAAAGTTTATCTCCAGTATTTTCTCAGTTAAATTCCCTGAAACAAATTCAATTAGCCGAGAAACTATGTGAAGGGTGGTTAAGTGGGAACTGTATGACTAAAATTATTTGCCTGAATGCAGAGATGAACATTTGAATGCGTTTCGATTTGAAATAAAACATGACCCTGTGTGTTGGAGATTTGCAAATGCATCTAACTTTAGGAAGGTCGATGATGCACTTTACATCTTTTGTCATTAACTTTCCTTAATGACAAAATAATATATGATGTCTTAACTTGTGAAGTCAGCACGATATACTATAAGTGAGTGGTGTGTGAAAATAAAACTTAACAAATATTGTATGTTAAAGAGGTTATATTGTGGTTTGACTGACAGTATATACGTCTAGCCAAGCTTGAGCTTTTGAAAACTTTTTCAACGTTACAACTTTTCCCAATGTGTAACTGAATGGGCTCTAACCATCGTGAACTTGTTAAGTTCCAGTGTCAAGTTCTTACCAAACTGGTAGATAAACAGATTTGTTTGCAATTGTAACTTTAGTGAACTTGATGACAAACTGAACTTGAGTCCTAATCCATGACTGGATGTAATCCTTTTTCAAAAAGCTAATCATCTGACTCCCGATAAAATGTTCACCAATTTTGGTCATTGTTTCCACATTCGAAAGAGTTGTCAGATAGCAATGATCATTTTTACAATTGTTACGTTTGAACAGCTGTCAAAGTTAAAAATGACATCCAGCTGCTAAAATATTCAATAAGGCTCGCCATGCACTGTTTTACGGTTGCCGAGCGAAAATTATCGAAAAATATGAAAATTCTCATCGGCTCAGTTATAAGTACACAGCGTGAATTTCGTCATAAGGTCGGTCGTCGTCATGACTTCAGTGTGCAGACTTCAGATCGCATAGTGGAAAGTTTTGAACATGATTACACTCTTTAGGACCTTAAACCACCAACCAGACAGAGATTGGTGCGAAATGAAGAAAACACATTTGCCGTAGCGGCCGATATCGAAGAAGATATCGATAAGAATCGACAAAAGTGTCTATTGGACATCGACACACCGGCTTATTTTGCGATTGAGTTTGGGCTTACATCCATATAAGTTTGAGCTGATGAAAAATTTTAGGCGAGTCGACCATAGACAATGGCGTTAGTTCGCTAATGAGACGCTGAAAATGTTGGCCGGAGATCCGAAGTTTGAAGTTTGGTCAAATAATCATCTCGAACGAGGCCCGGAGGAGTCTCCGTCTCCGTCAATGATCAGGTATAGAGCGAAGTTAGCCGACTTTCTGCTGTGGTTCTAACAAGACGGTCGTGCATGCCATACAAACGAAGCAACCGTCTTAAGTTGTGTAGGAGAAATTTGGTGACTGGGCCATCTTACGACGAGCAGCCATCAATTGGCCATCGCGACACTGACAATGACTTTTTTTTTCTCTGAGGCTACGTACAGTCCTTAGTCTACGCTAACAAGCTAACCGCTTTTGAATGAACTCAAGGCCAATATTCGACAACAAAACAGTTGAAAAAATAACGCCTGGACCGAATCATCAAAAATTTCAAAAATTAACCCACCGTTTAAACTACTGCCAACTAGGCCAAGGAGGACGTTTGAATGATGTGCTATTGCATACATGATGGCATAAATGGAGCTTCAAAATAAAGCCAGAATCAATTTTACATCTCACACGCTTGTTGTTTTATTTTAATTGCCGCACCTATCGTTCTTACCTGGTCACCCTATAGTAGCGATATTCACTTAAGGACAGAAAATCTTTTATTTTCTAAATCATCTTAACTTGATAGTGAAAGTCCTTAAAGCCTTCGTCATTTAAAATTATGCTTGATGCTGCCATTTTCCAACAATCTAACCGTATACCTTGAAGTGCCAATTCCTGTTCTTAACACAATTGAATGAACACTAGTAAAAATTAAACACGCAAACCCAAACATGTGGACTCGAATTTCATCATCGTTCCTTGACCAATCCAACTTTCCACAATGCGCCCATAAATGTCTGCCTGACAGTTCTTCTAAATTAGTGATCTCCATTGCCGTTCACTTCTAAGAACAAAATCTGGCTTTGCTGCAGGACATACCGAATGTGTATACAAAACCGTATATGCTTACCCCACATTCAAATCAAAATCATTGCGTCGGCGAAATTCGGGGAGCAGCCCTCAGTCTCATGCAAACACATTCGCGATTTTGCCTAATTTACACCATTCAAGCCTGAAACTCACAGTCAAACAATGCCCACGTGCAATCGCATTTTGATGAGGTGCACATGCAACGAGAGCATACGCCGTATCGTTGTGACTCCATGGCGTAATCTGAAAGCCCGCACTATTACACGACGTTGCAATAATAGAAGTCCATATGTCGCTCGTCTGATTAGGGGTGGCACAATCGCCTGCAGCCTACATAGAGCTCTATGCGGTGGATGTGTTGTAATGAACCTTCTCGATTTGGGTGGTTTACCTTTTAGTGCTCTTGCGTTGACCGTGCTACTCAAGCGACTTAAGTCGCACGTTACAATTAGCAAGTCGGCTCCTTTTCCTGCGATTATCCTTGCTTCAGTTGTTTGGGGTTACATAACCGTTGAACAACAACAATCCCTTTTCGCAATCACCCTATAGTTGGGTCTGATTGGAAAAAAGTATACGAAGACCGCCAACGAACGATGAGTGGTGGCTGTGAAACAATTACTCCTCATAACGCCCCTATGTGTGGATAAAGAGCTGTGGCTCGGGTGCAAAATGCATTCATCATTTTATGCCTGAAACTGGTGCAGATACAAGTATTATTCGCTTCCATTACGAGGCATTGGTACAGCAGCACCAGCTAACAATTAGAAAAGAGCTACACTAGGTATGGTGTTGATTCCGTGTGTTCAGAAGGGTTGACGGCATGCGGCAGGCGGCAGACGCTAGGGTCGGTGGTGGTGGTGCTAAACAATGAACTAGCATATAGCACGTTAATTAATTCTCGCTATTACGTTGCTGCTGCTGTTTGTTTTAAAGTGGCCTAAGCACTCAGGATGAATGTTGAAGTTGTTTTCGAAACGGAAGTGCAGGCACGTAATGCGTTTGCACACGTTGGCACCGCATTGCTCACACATGTGCGTCTGTGGGCGTCCTTGTGAGGCGAGCCACGATGGTAGCTGTGGTATCGAAACTATTGTTCCAATGATGTGCAGGTGGACATTACGGTTTCAAACAAATAATGTTTGTTTTGTATTATTGAAGCAAGAATTAATATTTTAGAAACTTCCATTGGGGGAAATGGACCAGGAAGTGGCACTGCTGGTGGTTCTCTTCGGTTTTGCTGTTTGTGATTGTAGGAGTTTACCGTGTGGTATTTAATGAATTGCATTTTATGTGGGGTTTCTTGAATGAATATATGGAACTAATTACTCGATAGGGCGGAGCGTGGAAATTAAAATTTAATTTTGATGTTATTACTTCTGCTTGCAAACTGCGGAAACTAGACGCCGGCCGTGGCTCAGTAGGTAAGTAGTGGCCTAGATTCAATAGACAACAATTTTCATTATTTTTCGGTTCCACCTCTTTCGAGTCACTAATAATGCTCAACGAAAGAAAGAAAGAAAAAAGCGTTTCAAAATCTGCTATCCCCTACACTCGGTAGTTTACGCACAATGCGAGTGGTTGCTGTAGAAGCTACGCACAAGTTCACTTCGTATTGTAGCGACACAAAAAACATACGAGTATACAAATTTAGACACTTTCTACTGGCAAAGATTTTTATGCTGGTTTTCGGTGGATACAGCTGCTGCTCATGAGGAAACCACACCAGGCGATAGATGAAGTTATGCGAAGTCGTGTTGTTTAGGTGCGATAGGTAAAGTTAGGTTAGGTAAGGGGGCTGCTAGTGCTAGTGATACCCACAGTCAGACTACTACCACTGATTGACCACTCCAGTGATAGTGCCGTTAATTTGATCCCAACGGCAAATGGTGACTGGACCAGATTTGAAAAATCGGATAAAAGCGTATTAACTTTGCTTTCACTGGGACTCGAACCTTCGAACCCCTCTTACTTAGGGTAGGCATTTAATTACATAACTGCGCCATCCAGTCGTCTTCCAAGCACGATTTGATCCATTTCACGAAACCGATTTCGAAACCAAGGGCAAGCAATTTAAAAATAATAACTTGCTGTAATATTTTATCGAATGCTTTACTAAAGTCAGTTGCAATGACATCGACTTCTTTCCCATCTTGAAATGCGCAAAGTGCGTGAGAGACAAATTCTGTTAGATTCGTAGTTGTCGACCTACCTTTGAGGAAGCCATATTTGGGAAGGAGAAAATAAATTTGGAATGAAAAAACATTGGATCATACACAATGTTTTCAAAGAGTTTGGGTATGCAAGATAGTTTGCGGTAGTTGTTTCGCTTTTAAGGCCTTTTTTGCGTATGGTAACAATATATGAGTTTCCATTAGATCAATGTCAATGTCAGTGAGAACGGTCTTGTCAAGAACGATGTTGAAGAAGTCACATGACAGAGCGTCGCCTTGCCTTAAACATTTGCTTAAATTAAAGATCTCGGTGAGTTCACTACCGATCTTAATGAAGCAGAAAAAGTTCTTCACGAGTTTGGCAAGAATTTCAGATATGACGCGGTATAGCTCAAGTGCCATGACATGACATCCAGCTGTCATATGCGGCCTTGAAGTCGACAAATAGGTGGTGGTTAATGATCTGCATTTCTTTTGTCTTCTCTAGGATCTGCCACTGTGTGAAGATCTGAACTATCGTGGACATTCATGGCCCAAAACAACAATGATAAAAACCTTCGAGATTGTTGACTAACGCTTCAGGCCTTGATAAAAGGCGGCAGAGAAGTTTTTAACCGCGATGTAAAGATAATTGACGCAGTCAAAGTGGTCTCCTTTCTTGTGAATCTTGCGAACGATACCGACATTCCTTTCATCGGGCATGTTTTCCTCCGACCATATCCTACAGATGAGCTAGTGCATACGTCGAACCACAAAATCATTATTTTTGAGAAAATCTCATGCAAATTGAAGGTCTTGTCAGTACAACATCGACATAATTGATAACTTTTGTGACACTCTTACATTTAAAAATGAACCATTCGTTGTTTAGAGTTGCTCCGGTTTTCTTCCCAAGTATTTACATTTGTGTATATTCGCGGTCACTCTATGCACTCAACTGAGCCATTCTTCGCTGTAGGAGACAATCCCCTCAGAGAAGAATTCAGGGAACTAGAAAGAAGGAACCGGATAGAAACCTAGAATAACGCTCGTGGAATAATGCAGGCCAAGAAACTCCTAGGGCAATATAACTGAAAGAGGTTCGAGGCATGCATCAAAATGAGCAAGAATAACCTCCGTATCCTAACAAGCTTCCTAACGGAGCACTGTAGACTCAGGGAGCATCTAAGAAAACTAGGGGTATCAGAAGAAGATCTCTGCAGATTTTGTGGAGAATTTAATAAAATTCCAGAACATATACTGGGATTTTATGAGGCACTAGCCCACAAAAGAAAAATATGTCTGCGCAAGTACCTACTGTCAGAAGAAGAAATGCAATCACTAGAACCATCTCTCATTCTCAGATTCCTGAAGGAAACTGGGTTAGAGAGACTACTCTAGAACAGATTTCTTCACCTATGCGCAATCAAATAGCAGCCCATCACCCCCAATACAACTCTGAAAAAAACTGTATTTGAGGGGAGCTTTGAGATAATTGTGCTAAGGTATTGAAAGGGGGCACAATCCATCTTGAATCTGTCGCGGTGCAATATACCCTCAACCATGATAATTTTAAATGCACTCAACTGGCTTATGTGTCACTTCAAATGCATCATCGACGAGTATTCCTCTTTAAGTCGATCCCTAATAAATGACACAAAAAAAAATAATATTCTAAAATAATTTCCTTCTTTTGAAAACACGGATGTTCCAAGCACATTACTTTGTCAGATCTTAACTTATAGAATCCACTTCAAATAAATTCCTTATAGTAAAACCGGAAGCAGGAAAAAGTGCTACAGTTGCAGAGCACCACACCGGAAAGATATTTTCATCATCGTCAAGAGATACACAAAAGTGTATTCATACGCGTTTGAAATGGAAACGAAATATTTCAACCGTACACCTCGATTTCCTGAAGAGAGCGTACAGAAAGAAGAAAAAAAAAACTTTGGGCTTGCTGAAGCTAACGAAGACGTGCAGCAAGTGTTCAATACCCACCCGCAGCTATAGCAAAGCAGTTACTCAATATACGAGGGGTAACAAGGGCGCATCGTCAACGGCGATGGTTGCCTCGAATGGCAAAGTGATGTACCTGAATGGAAATTTATGGATTGCCAATGCTATAGGTCACATGATTCCGAAATCGTCCCTAATGGAAAGTATGAAATATTCATTAGACTAACTTGAAAATGTATCACAGTGTTGTGGGCGCTTTAAGCGAGTCTACGTGGCATTCACCATCTCATTCACATGCAAAGGAGCTCCCGCAGCCCATATTCCATGACAGACCAGACAGAACATCTTCCTCCTGCTTTTGTAATTGAAAACTCTTTTGGACTATCATCCGTAGCACATTCATCTTTTGCCAGAGTACGATTTGCTGACTGCGAACTGAGAACCGCTGAGGCAGAAGCAACGAATCTGTCCGCCTTACCACCTGCATGCATAGAAGATACAACACTACAATTCGAACGTTGTTCATATTGAACTTCTGGTTACAGAATCACCTTATCCCCTCTTCCTCGTTAACGATCACAATCGACCAGAGCCTGGTTCTAAGGGTTGATTTTTGCGGCAGTGAAGTTTTTGCATACAATATTGCGCTTGTCTGCTTGGAAAACAGCAAGGCATCCCATAGATGAAAATTAAGACCGGCATACAAAGTGACAGTGCGAGTGGCAGACATCCAAGCCAGCCAGATAAACAGTTGCCGAGACAATTAGACAGATGCAACGATGCAGCACGCAAAGGATGATCATGATAACACAACGGGCAGTACACGAATATTTTGTAGAAATGTGTCTACACAACAAGCAGCATCATTATTTTCATCATCACCATTGCCACAGGAACACACAGCAACTGGGCCCTCTACAGTGCGATGGCCCTGCTTATGTGTGCTCAGCCACAGGAAGTTTTCTTCGTCATTAAGCAAGGTACATTGTTGTTTATGGTTTAATATTCTCTAGATTCCAGCACGGGATGTATTCTACATAACAATGTGGACGTATGTTCGCTCAGTGAACTTCAGCTCAAGCTGACAGGACCCAAGAGCAAAGGCATTTAAATCAAATACAGTCGGGTCGATGAAGAAGGTGACAGGAACTACATTTTATGAAACATTAATAATAATAATCGCGACGCTACAGTCCGAGGTGGACCTGGGCCTAGCTTCTCAGCAACCACTCGTGTTGTGCGTGCTATTGTTCTCTCACGAGTGGAGGGGACTTACCGTTTAATGACGACTCCGAACGGCGAGATTGAGAAGCTTTTTCTAGACAGTTATACTCTTTGAGCATTGTCAGTGAATCAGAAGAGGTGGAGCCGCGAACAATTTTTTTTTTTTGAAAAATTGTTTGTCTGCACTTGGATTCGAACCTAGACTGTGAAAGTCTAATGCGCATGGATCTACGCACGAACCCACATGGCCACGACGTCCACATATAATGAAACATTGAACATAAAAACTGCGACAGATAACTTAACTTTATTTTGTTTCAAGGGAGATCAGTCTAAGTTCAGACTAAGAAGCTAAATCATGTCTCCTGAACTAAAATGAATTGCCCTTAATTCAGTAGATTCGCAATATTGATAGCTGTTGAATATCTTTAAGATTAAAAACTTTACACCTTCATCAACTTTCGACGGTGAGGTAACATAACCTAACCGCCAATTTTTGCTCCGAATTCTTTTACACCAACATATACTGCACGTGTATGATTATTTTTCGACCACACTGCTTGTGCATATGATGATAGCATACACACGCGTATAGTCCTTTTGATGGCCAACTGTGCATGGAAATAATAATCGGGCACTAAAGAAACCTGGACAACGGTACAAAACAAAACAAAACAAAAACACAGAATGTTTCAAAACTTTGGGCAGGTACTCATCGCTAAAAACCACAACCACTTGGAATGCATTCGTTTGCGGAATGCGGTTCCTGGCTGCTCCACTTTTTGGTATAGTAATGGCCTTTGAAAATGACCCGGATCGCTCGTTGGTGAACTAGCATGCATAACTGCAACTCTGCTTTAACTATATACGACGTGCCAGGAAGCTTCCGAACAACTGGAGCGTAGTTGGGTCGTAACTAACACAAATGCAAAAAAAAATATTACACTACCGAATGGGCCAAAGGCACTTGTTTCATTATTCTTTTGGGGTTGTACCCATTTTCCATTCCATCCACTCCGACCTCATATGTTTCCCTGACCATCAGCTGTTGGAGAGAGAGAGAGAGCCACAATAACAAAAGTTAAATGCAAGTAAGAAATTATAACGGAAAATCATACTCGAGTGCAATCTCTTGACCAACACCTTGGAGCGGAAAAGGTGTGGATGTACGAGTGCAAATGTATAATTAGGTTGAAGCTGCTGGAGGGCTTTGGCCTCATTAGACTCTCAAAAATCGTCGAAGAATATCTTGCAGCGGTTTGATAAAACCTCATGTTGCCATCAGAGAAACATTTTTTTTTTAATTTCAGAGGTTCATCTGTGAGGAGAGTATTGAGAAGTGTCTCAAACTAGCCTCGAATATGTTTGAAAAACAACAACATCCCCACGAACTCTAGGGTTTCTCATGCTTAAGGACGATGTCTGACTGACAGACATCAGTTATGGGCTATGAAAGGCATACGAATGAGATGTACGGGCACGTACAGTTGTACATGCTTGAATGTAAACAAGCACTGCCGCTGGTCGGAGAGTACACAATGTGAGCCATCGTTACCCATTGAAATTATTTATGTAAAAAAAACGAAGACCACGGTTTTCACAATAGCTTTGTCATAAGCTGGAGATTTCGGTGGTTCATTTCGCTTGAAACGACTTTAGAACATTCTTTAAGTGATGGAAAATTCACTTCTTCTTCTCTAAAATCCGTGGACCTGGAAATCAACATGCAAGCCTCGAACACAAGCTGCTAAGTCGATTGAAGTCTGTCTCCAACTTAGGTGCTCCACCTCAACCGTGGACGTCCTCTGTTGCGTTGCCCCACTATGCGGGTTTAAATTGCCCATGCACTCTACGTGGCCGAGTTAACTTGACAGTTGCATCCGTAGACGCCTGGCTAATCTCCGTATATAGCCTGTACAACACGTGGTTGAAACATCTACTCCAGTCACTATCAACTCAAACAGGACCAAATACCGTACGCAGAACTTTCGTATCGAAAAGGCGGAGGGCTTCATCGAGCTGGACTGGGATGATCAATCTTTTGTTCAAAGTCAGCTTGGTCTTTCGAGAATGGGTTCTTTTACTAGATTTTAGTGCTGCTACGTTATATCAAACCCTTGGTAGTTTGAGTATTATTGTAATATATTTTATTTATATTTCAATAAAGTTATAATAATAATAATAAAATAATGCTATTTACCGCAGAAGATGATTGCTTCGACATTACAGCAGCTCATCGTGGCATTCTGGCCAAGCATTCGGTGGTGTGCGTCCATTTTCGAAGATAACGTATACTTTCTTTTGCTCTCAGTTGCCGCCTTACCTTTTTAGTCAATTTCATTTTAATGCCAACTCACAATTCGTTGCCTCAGCATATGATAACAGTTTTTGGGACTTTTCTTAGATCCCGGCTCTAACTGCCTTTGATAATGTTTACCTTCACCTTAATACGATTTTTCCAAGAAGACCTTCAGTGAATGAGTTATAAGAGGATTGTGATCGTGAACTTTCTTAGACTAAACAAACTAAGACCCACGAAAGCACATTCCTTTTTAACTGACGTTTTGACTTTTCGGCTTGATTTTTCTAGATTGATTTTGTATGCCAACTTAAAATCCACAAAACTAAGAATTATCCTTCAGGGAATGCACTGATTGTTATTTCATTTATTTGTACGTCTTTCTGATTTACATTTCTCTGTGATGCCTTCATGAAATCATTTTAAAATAAATCAGTCGAGTTTGCATATCAAAACTGATTTATATGCGTACATTTCTCTAGTAAATTTTACCCTATGGCGTATGTGAAACATTTTCAGTTTTTCTCAAATTCAAATTGACATCTTCTTTAAACCACTTAACCATCAAAGCTCCCCAGATGTTCTTAGCGTTCCTTACCTTGTATCACACATGTGTACATACCCATGAAATCCCTTCTAATTGAAATATGCTCGCACCATCCATAAAGGATAATCACGTTCCGCATATTTACCGCTCTCTCTTCTAACCAAAACTCAGCTTCACGCGTCAAAAATTGAATCATCCTCCTTTCGCAACAGAAAGATTAGAGCGGAAGAAAAAAAAATCCAAGCAATACACACTCCGCCGTCTTACTTTTTTTTGCATTTCAGGAATCATTTTCATCTTTGACGGTACTGTGCAATTCATTTAACTCAACATCCATCAACATCTGCGTATCAAATCGATTCCGCCCACCGCACACCCTATTTTCCAACTTCACCGGCGGGTGCTGTTTGGAATCTGCGAACAATCTTTTAACCATTCAACGTCTGCATCGTTGGCAATTTCTATGACTCGTCTCATTCTACACCTCTCGCTTGTGGTGTGAATGGAGGGAAAAAACACATACGAATACATAACGCTTCACCTTATTCAAGGAGATACATTGAAACGATGACACAGATGACATATGATGCTAACGTCAAAAATGTAGTCTATCGTTTTCCTTATTTCCATTCCACCCCATAAATTTGAGATTCTCTGCGCTTATACGAGTATATGACTAAGGATGGGATCGACGTCGACAACAAGGATGACGAGGAAAACTTGAATGACGATTCACAAACGGCTCATCCTGACTCTTCTAAGCGGGCACCTCTTCAAATGCACCAAAGCGAAATTGGTGATGTTCTTAAGAGGATATCCGGCATACTTCCTAGCTGTCTTCTTCCGCGTCGCCGCTGTCACCACTGTCAACGTTGTCACCTCTTCGCTCTTTCTATATATTATGCCGGAAAAATTAATGTTCCATACGCATTTGCATGTGCAAAAATCCGTTGTGTTATCATAAATCCACCCCCCTACACTGATCCCAACCCTCATGCTTTCAATCTAAGTGCTTGGAGTTTGGTGCAAGTACTAACAAGATATGCTTCGTCACCCTCATCCTACACAAGGGTGTAACAAGCAGGACTATACATGGGAAAGCAGGAGAACGAAGGCACATCAACGCAAAGAGAAAGGAGTCACAGTACTCCAAGGAAAAAACTGATGAAATAAAAAACAAACAAATTATGCAAATCGATTTACGCATAAGAAATTCCCTCAACAGAGTGACGTTGCGTTACTTGAGGGGACTCAGGATATGCGTCCGGGCTCTGGTAACGTTGTAAATTTGTATTCCACTGAAACACATTAGGCTCGTTAGCATGTTGATCGTTCATTCATTTTTCCCTCGTGTCATTGTGCTAAGGAGTGTGCTTAGTCACAATACGTATCAGAAATTTGAAGACTCTGAAATTGATGACACGTTAATCTTAGAGCAACGACGGGTCAGCTTAAATAATGACGTTCACTTGGCATTTGACACTTTTGAGTGATGTATCATTTGATGGAACACAATCACATCAAGATAATCTGTGAAGGGATTCAGACAAAAGTTGTCGATTCGTTATTGAGGAATCATTTAACGTTTTTAATCAAAAAAATACTTATGCATGTTTTGTGGCGAACCCAATTATCTCTGGGTGCCATTTTGATACCGAAACTCTGTTCCAAAGGTTTGTTGTCGAGAATACAAATTCCTTTATACCGCATCTGACTGGGTGCGCAGTACTGATCTCTGTAATTTTTGCGAGTTCCCTTTGGGAGATCTGTACGGGAATGTAGTCATGCTGCTCTACTGACAAATAATTGTCTCCTCGGACGCATAGAACCTCTAGGTGCTCTAATTGGAAGAAGTGTCATTCAGCATATTAAATGGAGATATATACGAGTAATATTTGTTTTCAACACAATCTGTTTTATTTGAGTCAAGCAAGGATGATGAAGCATTCGGATGATTTGATTAAATTCATTTTAATTGTAGCAATTTTCCCGTCGCGATATAGTAAGCCATAAGCAGAGACCGTTATACTTAATTTGAGTGAATGGATGTTTTATATACAAGAACTTCTGTATTCTTAGACATTGCTCTGGAGGTATTGCTCTAAATATAGTCTTTCTGCACGACTGTTAAAAAGTATCCATCTGGTTATGAACCAGGCTTTCGTTCTAATACTCAAATAAAATTTACGAACCCACCCAACAATCTGTCAGACAGAATGACCGAAGAAAAGTTCTTCCTTTTTGCTTAAGATGCCAACGGGTTAACACAAGATCCTACTCTGAAGAATGTACATTTAAATAATTGTATATCAAGTAAATTATTGTATATTATTATCAAGTTACTACAGTGAATTAAAATTAAGATTTATCAGAAATGACTTCCTAGGTACTTAACTTCCGAGTGTGGAGAAATGGGTCTGTTATTGATCTTCTACGAAAGTGATCTGCTTTCTTTAACGACAAGACAACGATCTTTTTTGGTAGTGGTCCAGAAGCGTGTAGAGTTACTTTTTCCCTGTTAATAGTTAAGCCCCATTTTTGAAATTAACTTTCTATTTTGTGAAGTTGTTGCCCTTCACAACTGAAAGTAAGTTCCAGTTCGTTTTCGTCGAAATTTCGAGATGGGAAATCATGGAAACATGTGCTAAATACGACAGGTTTAAAGTCGAATTTTAGTCTGTATATGAAACGTTTGCTTCAACACTTTTTTATCCAAAATAATGTTTGAAAAATATGGAGCTCCAAAGTCAGACCTACATACCATTTCTAAACCAAAGTGTGTAAAAATCTGAAAAAATCACAAAAACTTAGCTTCAATGATTACTTTCATTTAGAAAAATTTTGAGCATCCTGACCCAAATAGTTTTGGTCAGTGCCGTGCTACCCTCCGACGCGTGCACATGTATTTTTTTATTCGTCCCCAATGCGCTCGCAAAATTAAAAATAAAAATCAAAAATAAAAATTAAAAAATAAAAATTAAAAATTAAAATAAAAATTCAAATAAAAAATTAATAAAAAAATAAAAATTAAAAATTAAAATAAAAATTCAAACAAAAATTTAATAAAAAAAAATAAAAAATAAAAAAACAAAAAATTAAATTAATAATTCCGCGGACCGTCCAACACCTCAACGCGCGAGTGTGAAATAATCAACAAAAAAAAAAAAAAAAAAAAGTTTAGTGCAGTGAAGTGATCCGGATCGAGTGCTCCTGGTCCGCTCCCTCTTGTCCCTTTCCTCCACAAGCCACGGCTACGCATTCTCGGTCGCAACTCCCGTTTGATTTTATCAGTCGGGTGAGTGCAAAGACTGAGAGTGCGTAGCTTCTGACGTAGCGGAATCGGAGGTGCAAATTGTTGGTGGACCGACTCTAATCGGTGTATGGGCATAACACCTACATCGATTTGATGTTGGGAAGCTACTTAAATTTGCACTTCTCAATTCTGCTTTACCATCTGATGCAACGTCGGAGTTGGCTCTTTTGGTGTCTGTCTTTTTTGTTGTTGTAATGGGAAATTTTAGGGTTGACGTGAGCAACGTTCGTGGCCTAAGAGCGAATCTCTTCGCTGTGTACGTCCACCTGTCTAGATATAAACCAGCTGTCTTGGCACTGAGTGAAACACAGGTAGGTGAGAATACCGATTTATCGGATTTGAACCTCCCCGGATATAACTTAGTGCCTCTTTTCTTCTCTCACCGCGGTCTCGCCCTATATATACGTAGTGATGTAGCTTACCAACTTCAACCACAATACGGCCTCTGTTCCAACCCGGAATTTAATTTTCTGTGGTTAAAAATCCATGTCCGTAAGCATTTAATCCACTACTGTTTCATTTATAGAAGTCCAAACCTGGATAGCAATTCAACTTTTAATGAGTTTGATATGCTATCTGATTCCATAACAAGAATTGTATCCCTGTATCCTCACACCGAAATTGCCATTGCGGGCGATTTCAATGTACACAATTCTACTTGGCTTCGACATTCTGGCCAGACAACACCCGAAGGACGGTATGTTGAGATCTTCGCTGAGGTAAATAATCTGACCCAGCTTGTGAATGAGCCTACACGAATACCTGACATTGCAGATCATTCCGCCAACACCCTGGACCTGTTTCTCACCTCTCATCCTGATAAATATTCTACTGACATATTGTCGCCTCTAGGCTCGTCTGACCACTGTGTCGTATCAGCTAATTTCTCGTATTCACTCCACACAGTTAGAGAACAAATTCCTAAAAGAACCGTATGGCTATACGAGAAAGCCAATTGGAGCGGCCTTAACGACTTCTTTAGGAATTTTAACTGGTCTCTATGTTTCCTCGATAGTGACGTGGATGCCGCTGCTGTTACGATCACGAACATCATTCTGCTGGGTATGAGATCCTTCATTCCCCATAGAGTGAAGAGTATCAAACCCAAAGCAAATGCGTGGTATGACTTGAGTTGCAAAGAGGCTATTAGGTTGAGGGAGTTGAGTTTCCGGACTTACAAAGCCAACCCTACTGAGGAAAACCGGAAAAAGTTTAAACGGGCCAGAAATGACTGCAATGCACTAATAAGACGTGTGAAATTCGCATATGACCAAAAGTTGAGGCAAAAAGTGCTACAATGTCCCAAGGGTAGCAAAAACTTTTGGTCATTTGTTAAAAATATAAGGAATTCAGCCTCATCTTCAATTCCCACGCTCATTTGCAATGACATTCCAGCTGTCAGCTCTTTAGACAAGGCCAATCTGCTTGCTGCGCATTTCGCGGCAAGCTCAACGCTGCCAGATTCGACCTTGTCTCCGCCTGTACTTGAGAGCGTCAATTGTGACATGGGACAAATCCATTTCCGCACTCGTACAGTTGCTAGAGTACTTAAAGATCTCAACGTGCATAAATCCGCTGGCCCGGATGTTATACCCCCCATACTTCTGAAGAGGTGTTCTTCTACGCTGGCAAAACCTCTGCGTAAGCTTTTTCATCTGTCCTACTCTTCTGGTCTCTTTCCGAGTGGATGGAAAACAGCATTTGTCCAGCCCGTCCCTAAAAAGGGCAAATCTTCGTCACCTTCCTCCTACCGACCCATAGCACTAACGTCCCTTCTTTCCAAGGTAATGGAAACGCTGATTAACCGTCAGCTTATGAAATATCTTGATTCGCGGAAGCTTCTTAATGACCGGCAGTACGGTTTCCGCAGCAACAGGTCCACTGGTGATTTGATGGCATATCTCACCGAAAAGTGGAACCAATCTTTGCACAATGCTGGAGAAAGCAAGATCGTTGCGCTTGATATTTCAAAGGCATTTGACAGAGTTTGGCATCAAGCTCTCTTGTCGAAAATGCGTGCTTATGGCATCGATGAGTCTCTTCTTCAATGGATTAGAAATTACCTTTCGAACCGTTCAATTCAAGTTGTTTTGGATGGGTTCAAGTCTGATATTCACCAAATTAATGCTGGTGTTCCCCAAGGCTCTGTTTTGTCTCCGACTCTCTTTCTCATTTTTATAAATGATCTCCTGTCTGCTACTTCTAATCCAATCCACTCCTTCGCTGATGACAGTACTCTCAGCTTTTCATATTCGTTCCAAGACTCACGACCCTATCCTTCGGCCGTAGAATTGGAGCGGCAACGTATGTTAAGCACATTAAATTCCGACCTTGACAGCATATTTAATTGGGGTAAAAACAATAGAGTGGAATTTAATGCTTCCAAAACTCAATGCTGTCTACTGTCACTCAAGCGATCCCAAAATAATCAGCCATTATCCCTGAATGGCACTTGCATCGAAGAAACCGAAAAACTTTCCATCCTCGGTATGTGTATCAACTCAACACTTAGTTGGAACGATCACATATTCGAGGTCGCCAAAAATGCTGCGAAATGTCTAGGTTTCCTAAAGCGATGCAAGAAATACTTCACCCCCTCTGATTTGGCTTCAATTTATAAGGCCTTCATTCGCCCCAAGCTTGAGTATAACGCTCATATCTGGTCCGGTGCTCCTAAGACCTCCCTGCACCTACTTGATAGAATTCAACAGCGAGCGATAAAACTTATAGGAGACAGTAATATCGCGAAGTCAATAGACTCGCTCGAACATCGCCGTAATGTCTCATCCTTGTCATTGTTTTATCGCTATTCTAACAAACGATGCTCAAGTGAGTTAGCCAATTGCATTCCTCCCCTCCATGAATTCACCCGCAATACTCGTCTCGCCAGGAATGCTCATCAGTTCACCCTCAAGCCTGTTTTCGGACGTACAGTTAAGTTTAGAGAGTCGTTTTTTAGCCGCACCACACGAATATGGAATGCTCTTCCCAGCCTAATATTTCCCACTCACTACAATCTACAGACATTTAAGACCAATGTGCATAGGTACCTCCTTTCCATTTCTCCCTCTATACCTTCGGCCCGTGCTGTGTCTTGATTCCGGACACTTAAGGGTATTCGTAACCCCTTTTGCGCGCGCAAATTATAAAAAAAAAAAAAAAAAAAAGATACTCATTAAAAACGATCCATCATCGATATAAAAGTTTTGTAGACCGCAGTGTAAGCATTAAGAAATTATAAATGTCAAAATATCGATTTATGTGCGAATTTTGAGATGTCAAAAATTATCAAAACAAATGATTGATCATCACAAAGCATGCCTATGATTCAATCATGAACATTTTTTACGGCTAAGTGGCGTCTTGAGACTACTGGATAGCGCAATTCGTTAAGTGCCTGCCCCAAGTTAGAGGGGTCCCAGGTTCGAATCCCAGTGAAATCGAATCTGGTCCAGTCACCATTTACCGTTGGGATCAAATTAACGGTACTGGAGTACGAGTAGGTTGCTACCCGGCAGTACAATGGACCAGTTTTGACTTTGAGTGCTCCAGTAGTGTTTCAAAAATCCTCTGAAAAAAAAAAAAAACAAAAAAAAGGGGTGCCTTTGTATTTTTGGATGCGCCTGGAAACAGCTAAAAAACATTTTTAATTTCATTGGATTTAGAAGTGATACTTACTATCGGAAAATAGGAAAGCATTCCAACGATATCTGATATGGCAAAATGCAACATTGCGAACTAATTCTATAGTCTACACTTGGCCTATGAGATAACACAAGAAACATTAGATGCATTACATAGAACCTTGCAAGATTTATGAAGAAATCAACATATTCGACTGTGCAATGATTTATTTAGTAGTGGACCTTAGACAGTCTTTATCTGTTATTCCTCTATCGTCTAATAATAATAATAATAATGGCGGCGCTACAGTCCGAGGTGGACCGGGCCTAGCTTCTCAGCAACCACTCGTGTTGTGCGTGCTATTGTTCTGTCACGAGCGGAGGGGACCTACAGTTTAATGACGACTCCGAACGGCGAGATTGAGAAAGTTTTTCTTGACAGTTATACTCTTTGAGCATTGTCAGTGACTGGTGGAGCCGTGAAAAAATGTTTGATGTTTTTTTTCGAGATTCGAACCGACGACTTCAAGCGTAGGAGTCGACGCACCTATCCACTACGCCACGGCGCCCACGCTGGTGTTAAACTTAAAGCGTGTTTGAATTCTTTATATTTGTTGAGACATGTAAAAATACTAAAACTCGCTGCAAAAGGCTCATCAGCAGCTAAGTTTTCAAAAGAATTGGTGGAAATCTGAAATGACCAAATGTCAGTCGGTTACTGAATATGTCAAAAATGTCAATGAACTAGGCCGCTTTGTTGGGTTTTTTTTCGTCGCTCTGTCACAAGCTTATACACTTATGTGCTCTACACTTTTTCTCAATGAGTCGTACCCTGAAAGTGAAGGTTGATGTGCTGACTCAGATTCGAACCAAGAACCGTTGGCTCCGAAGTCTATGCATCCATTACGCCAAGTGATGAATTCAAAACAGCATAGTATTCCAATTGGTTACATACAAGTCAGTGAATACTATAATGAATCTAAATACTGTACATTTTCGAACCATTGAATTCAATTAAAAGTTGGAACACCGATTATTATATAAATCAGCCACTACCTTGTAATGGTACCGACTTGCGGTTAATGCTAATGGAAAATGTAATTTAAGCTACAATTTGGAAGGGAAATAACAAACGCGAAGCCATATTGTTACATATGTGAGTGATCACTACCCCTAAATGTGTAACCCTGGCACTCGCCCCACATCGATATATGTAAGTGCGAGGTGTTGTACTTTCGCGACGCTCGATGTTAGCATATCGTTTGTGCTCTCTCAGCGCAATACTGCTCTCCCACATCTTCTCTCTAAGAAGATGTTGGGAAGATCGATCTAAGCATCGGCGTCAGTGAAATATTTGTCTCTCAAGAAGTTAGACCAATAAATACTATAAAGTAAAGAGTAAAACGTGTTTTCTTTTAAAGTAGATAGAAATACTTAATTATATCGATTCACCGACTTGCGATGCTTTAATGTTAAATGCCTTCAATTTCATATCTATCTTGCTTTCGATCCCCATATATAAGGGGCAACGCAAGTATTTTTGGGCTACCATCACTTGGACATGTCCACGAGTAGACAAACCATCGGGATTATTTATTTTTGGATTATTAAAAAAAGGAGTATTATTTTATAAGCCTTGGTTGTGGGTGCTGTGGCGTTGTGGGTATATTCATCGACCCTTACGCACAAGACTTTCAGGTCTAGGTCCAAATACAAGAACGAGCAACAATTTTTATACAAAAAAAATTCAAATCCCCCTCAAACTGTAGCGCCACCATTATTATTATTATTAAGCGTTAGTTCGATAGTTTGATATAATTTGAATAAGCCAATTAGGAAAATTTAGCTTTATTAATTTACAAATTGAAGCCTTTTGCCTTTTGCATTTTCGAGATCTAAATTGACACAAACATCACATTTTTTATATCTCAAATTGTGAATAATTATACAGAGTTGTAATCTGGTTTATAGTATGGTTTACTGTTTTGCGATTTTTCGATTCGAAGAAAGACTCACAAAATAAATTAAGACTCACTGGACAAATTTAAATTGTGACATGGCCGCCAACGCGCACGAAAATAAGACAACGCTTTTCGACGTACAGTCGCATAATCCGCTTAAGTTTTTCGGAATCCAAGCTATTATGCAAGAGAAGTAGTCTCAAAAGACGTTATTCAGCTGAGTATCGCCTACATTAAATTTTTTGTAAATGGGATTGATTTTATTAAGCTTCAATGCTCGCCCACAAAGTACACAATAAATCTAAGTAAGGTTAAACCAACTGTGCCATAAATTATTGCCCACGTACCACACTCACCACACACTTTCGCCAATTCAAAAATCTCAGTCAATTAATGTGTGGACCAACCTTCAAATAAATCAATATTCGACCCTAAGGCGAGAGACCTTTTGGAAACATTCTTGTGTCCAGAAAGTAGACATCTGTTTGCAACCACGTTGAGAAATTTTTCTTATTGTTCTTCAATTAAATATATAGTGACCTTACTAAACACAATCCCCGTTTGACTGTTGAGCCGTGGAGTGTTTAAGAAATTTTCACGCCGTACCCACTATTTGGAAAATACTTCTCAGGCGAGCAAATAGTTGAGGGCATCAATACTAATAATTTCTTTTGCGGTTTAAAAAAATAAAATAAATCAATCATAACTTGTCGCTTAACATCTTTTTGAGGTCGATCTTTAAGCAGTGCCATGGGCTACGACTAAAAACTGCTGGCATGTCTGTTTTACTTCACTACGTTGCCAAAAATGTCACCTATCCCATCCATGGTTGCTTTGAAATCCTGAGCTGTCATCCTTTTCAGCTAAGCACTTCCAATATATCAGACCCAAGATGACATCTTGTAATTATCCACTCAACAAATTGTCGATTGCCGATGCTTAGTGCCCCTAACGTTTCCATATATCACTCGAAAACCCTTACAGTTCAGTCAATAGTCCTCGATGAATCCAAAAGAAACTTAATTTTGTCTAATGGGCACCCTAATAATTCCGCTTTATTTACAATAAATCATCCCCCACATTCTATATATGATTAAGGACATTAACGTGACACTTATGTGCTTTATCGTTTGTTGCCATCCACCATAGTGAAGAGGGCAAGCAAAAAAATTAAGCGAAAATGCCCAAACAAAGGGCACTTGAACCCAGCTGTCACCCATGACACCCTTTCAATCATTGTGCCCCACTGCCGCTAGCAACACTCAACCCATCCCACATCCGATGTCACCATCTTCCATCCGGAAAATGTGAAAGCAAGCCGTATTTGCCTTTGCTTTATTGTGCGCATTTCCAATGAATGAATTTTCATCAACTAAAACAATTAAATGCTGAAGCAGATTATATCCTCCCTCTTCTATTTTTTTCTCATTGTCATTTGTTCTCTCGAATGTGTCTCGTCTGCAGCAGTATTTAGAAGGTGCTTTAGATTTTATTATCTCCCAAGTTATAATGACACACACTGACGCATAGCACAAACGCCTTGTAATCATGTCTCTCGCCCACCAAAGCCCACATGTACGCACTCCCGGGTGGTTGTTGTCGTCGTCCTAAAATCACATTGACGGGGAAGCCAAAACAATTACGGCCATCTATCTTTTCATACCCTTGTCCTCGTGAGAGTGAGAAGACCGGAGCGGGGACATTGTGCGTTTTTCGCCTCGTTCAAACATAGGCCCTCCAACCCCAGCCAAACATTATCTTCCGGCGAGTGTATCTAATGTGATATTTATTATGGATATTTGTCCAAGTCCCAGGATCAGAACAATCGACTGATGCTTACGTATGTGTGGGGCAGGACACTTAAGTGGAAGCGATGACGATGACGATGGAGATGACGAAGCCAACGACTACTACCAAAGACCAGAAACAGGATCGGGACCAGGGAACAAGGATATCTATACATGCGGAAGAGTGCGGGCTTTAGTGAAATGAAATTATTTTATGCCGGTCATTCGCTTCTTAGGCATACTTATACAGAAGCAGAGCTTATGACTTCCGGGTGATAACAATGTTTATGGACTGAGGAAATTTTTTGGGGAGCTGTAATTTGCCATGAGCAAATAGTATTCACGCCCAACATCATAACCGGCACTGTGATGTCAGATTGTTTGGGGATTTATTTTCAATTTTGTGCTCATAACTTGGCGTGCAGAAAGTATCAGGGGATATCTCGGACTTCAAGTGTAAAATTTTCAAACAAGACATGAGGCTGTTGTCGTAAAACGAAGAACGGTCCCGACAAATGGGGCCGCTGTTGGCATAATTTAGTTATAAAACACCATCCAAATCGTGTTACAAATTTAACAGGCCTCTCATATATATTCGAACATATTGTTAGTGCATAGGTTAATCACTTATCCAACATTCAAAAACCCTTAGGGAATGCGAAATGTGCATGTTCAATCTCTGAAGGACATACTAGAGTTTATCTACGACTCATATCTCTCGTTATTCTAAAATTGATCTCCAATTTTTATGCAGCATAGGGTTTGCCGCAAGTACACCACTCAATCGATAGATTGTACTTATTTTATATTTTAAGGTTAATGCTTAAAACAGACGTGCATCAAAATCCATGCAGTAAAATTATAGAACTTGACTTTATACCTAAGTGGACACATGTGTTTACTGAACGGCCTCGCATTAATGCAAATTGCTTACATTCCTAATTTTGATGCGAGCCATTTGCAGTAGAACAGCAAGTTTGGTACAATTTTGAAATTTGACGTTTCAGGTGACTGTTCAAGTTCTTCAAATTGTCTCTATTTCGGCCCATCTGTTTCGTTGTGCATTACTGAATGCTGAATTGCTGTATAATTGTGGATAAACGATTCTTCTTTAAGAACAACAGTAAATTCTGTGCAAGTTGCCAGCAAAGTCAAACATTGAAAACGAAGTAAAAAAAATCCATTAATTTGATATGTTTTTCTCAACCACCCTGTGGTGAGCTAAAATAAGAAATCTCAAACACTTTCAAAATCCAAGTTGGCATATGCGCCAACTGACGTAACATAATCACTTCCGGAACACCGTAGTCAGTCACACCCGCAAGGTATTAAGATACCCACTAGCCAGCATCAGCCATTCGATCGATAGACACTCTCAACTAACATATCAAACTGACATCTCGCCAATAACCACCCAGATTTGACTTGCGAAAGTTGCCTCATTTGCGCGTTCATGCTCACCTCATGCCCCCCGTTGTCATCTAATGAAAATTTCATGTTCATGTTCATTCGGTGATTATCAAACCGCCCAACCCGCTTTGGATGACAGAGACAGCAACGCGCTTTCTTCTGCTCAAAGTCATCCAGGTGATAGATAATAAATCAAGCAGCAAGCCGGAAAAGTAATGGCCTTGTAATCCAGACATTTACGAGCCAATTATACCCACACTCAGCAGTGTGACTTGGGTATGTTGCATATCCCAAAAGTCACCGCCCGCCAGCAGCTCAAAACCCGCTAAATGAAGATGACAGCTCCCGACAATGACACACGGAAATATTAAACTTCGATTACACATATGCGAATTTGAGAAATAAAAGCAATAAATGCGGATTTTAAATCGGACCGAGATCGGGGTTTGAATAAATAATTTTATAAAACTGTCGCCTGTCACGTAGGGAAATTTTTTTCTTTTGTCCCGCATACGTACGAGTGCCGCCTAGTGAGCTTTCTTTGGAATGGTTGCGTAACTTGAAATCGGAATTGGATTAATTTTAGGTGATTTGTTACAGCGCTTCGATGATACATGTGTTTGACAGGGTATCATAAAAAACAGTAATCTACTCAAAAAAGATATACGGCCGTTTGGCATATATGCAGATTTAATTAGGTTACGCCAGAGAAGGGATTATGTTTCACGTTGATTACCATATTTTACTTTTCAATTCAACATTCATACTAACTATTTCTTAGACAAGAATAAATCATTATTCAGCAGACATGGATCACAGGCAGAAGCTTTTTGTGTACGCTCTTCAGCAATTGTTTGATGAAAATAATCCAAGACGGGGCTACAACAAGTGAAAATAGGGTTCCCAACTTTTAATTGAAACACAATGGGGACAATCATTTATAATACTTACACTTAATAAAATCCAGATGAATTATTGTTTTCTGCTTTTTTTTGACGTATAGGACTAGACAGACCGACTTAGTATTTTACATTAGCCATATATGTATACTTCTTTTTTCCTTAGATGCCCCTTTTTGAAGTTACTTCTTTAACAGTAAAGTAGTAGGCGCCGTGGCCGTGTGGGTTCGTGCGTCGACCCATGGGCATTAGACTTTCACAGTCTAGGTTCGAATCCAAGTCCAGACAAACAATCTTCCAAAAAAAAAAAATTGTTCGCGGCTCCGCCTCTTTCGAGTCACTGACAATGCTCAAAGAGTATAACTGTCTAGAAAAGGCTTCTCGGCGGCGCTACAGTCCGAGGTGGACCTGGGCCTAGCTTCTCAGCAACCACTCGTGTTGTGCGTGCTATTGTTCTGTCACGAGCGGAGGGGACCTACAGTTTAATGCCGACTCCGAACGGCGAGATTGAGAAGCTTTTTCTAGACAGTTATACTCTTTGAGCATTGTCAGTGACTCGAAAGAGGTGGAGCCGTGGAAAAATGTTTGATGTTTTTTTCGAGATTCGAACCGACGACCTCGAGCGTAGGAGTCGACGCACCTACCCACTACGCCACGGCGCTCACTCTTTTCAGACTTAGTACAGGCCAAATTAAACTAGCCAACAAGTATGTAGTTTCATCCATCTACGATTTATGATTTTGATGGCATCTGTAAGTAGAAAGGATCGTATGAACACTAGGAAGTCTCCTGAATTGTTGCCAGTGGCATATCCGCCCCATTCTTGGTAGCTCGATAGAAGCTCTTTCGTTCCCTGGAATTTCACTATGGCCAAAGGTAGCCCTAAACGACGAACATGCTCGCCGAACTTTCTCGTGCTCGCCGCATTTGCGTCGTGTATGGGCTGGGCGAGTGAACCACTCGCTGTTGGCGAAAAATTTAAATTTTGTCGTGTTCGTTGGCTTTGATGTTCGCCGTGTAGGGGATAACGCTAACGAGCAAGTTCGTCGTTTAGGGGTACCTTAAGGAGCCAGAATAGCCTAAAGTAAATAAGTATCCTGTGCTCTATTTAGAGTGATCGTAAAGGCAAGGTAAGTCAATGGATGCAGCGAATCAAAACATCTTCGCTTTTATTTTTTATCCTCATATAATTTGCTTTAATTACGTTATACCTTAACTGTCTCGTTGTGGTTGTATATTGGTAGGTGTCCTTTTTTCTTTATCGATGTTTGATATTACTTCAGTGTCTAAGATTTAAAAAGCATACTTCACATTGCCTGAGAACAGACCAAAGCAAGAAAACAATTGAAAATATCTTTCGAAGCTCTCTTGGAGATACGGATATGGGGCATCAATTCGACCTACACAGACTGTCCCATTTCCAAATGGACTGGCTTGAATTAACATCCAATTACAACGCCATCTCTGATTCATCTATTGCACATATGATTAATATTTGCAGGCACATCTTTTATCCATCTTCAAACCAAATTTAAAAAAAATCGTCATGAAGCAAAGACCGAAAAATGATTACGGTGACAATGTATATCCCGTGTACGAGTATGCCGCTGATTTGCTAGAATCCGTGATTGCCATGAAGACCTTAAAGACAACGAACGCTCACCGAACTCGAAAATCGAAAACATCAAAAAATTCTCCGCTCTGGCTTTTGTGTTTCCGCGAGACTAATTAAGAGGACTGACTGGCATTCAGAGAGTGTGCAGTCTATCACATTGTTTTCGTATATTTTGGGAAAAGAAAGCAGTAATTGTACTCGAGATTTTTGAAAAAAAGCTTCATAACGCATTCTAGCTAGAATGGCGGGATTGATAAGTTTTTCTAGACAGTTATACTTTGTCAGGTATTCGAAAGAGATGGACCCGTAAAAATATCAAAGGTGTTTTTTCAGGAATCAAACCCAGAGTTCAAGCGCCACTGTGTATGTATAGTTTTTCTTTATATTTTCTTTGGAATACAATTCTAATGTTAATTACTTCAACTTAATTTCTAAGAATATCATGCGAAACGCTTTTCAATTCAAACAGTTTGTCACAAATGTCGCCTTCAAACAAACAATAAACAATCTCCTTATAATACTTCACCTTATTTCGCTTCCATTTGGATATCACTCAAACTCTTCTTTATTATAAAGTAAATCGTCTCAGAAATTATTGTCTTCAAAAACCATGTATGGGCCGCAATAAATGATATCTTCTATAACTTGTTTCTTCATATTTGTATTTGCTTAACAATTATTGATAGTTCTATTATATTTTCGAGACGTTTTACTGCAAAATGTCCCCAAAATCCACTCCAATTCATCCACACCTGGCGACAAAGTAGAATAATCCGAAATGCGCTTCCAAATAAGCAACCAAATCAATCTCGTTACTTAATCTCACTTTATTACCCTTCTCTAATCAATTTGCTATCCATTCCAATCATTCAGGTATCTTACTTATCATCCTTCAACGTGTATCAATTATCGAGAAAATCGTTGAACAAAACTTTGGAATTATCAAATTCAATTCAACAAAAATTCGTTAATTATTAGCAAAAAGTACGATCCAATTGCGTTATTATTTTACTCCATTTTTTTTTGTTGTGAAATGTGTAACTTTTTTAAAAGTCGATTTTCTTTATGTTTAAACAGAAATTTAGACTCAAATATATGGGACTGAATGTGAAAATGATAAGTAAAGTTAATTCAATAAAAATGTCATCCAACAACTTAAAAATATGGGAAAACTGGTTTTTTGAATATTATCGCCTATCTGGCAATGCTTGCTTTGCATGCAAACTTGTTATGACGTTGTTGACAATGTAGTCCTTTCTCGATAAGGGCATGAACTTTGTTTATCACACTACGTTACACTTGTTGTTTCCTTGTTTTTTTAAGAAATCGTTATTAATAAAATGAACGATTCAGAGCTAAAAGTTCGATTCAGAGTTCTTAAAAGTTTTGTGAAACCTAATAAAAGCTTGATGCCTAGTGTGTAAACTGTAATTCAAACAAATATCTTTTTCTAATCCTCAGATCAAAAGCTATTCAATCACTGTTTGAAGTTACCTTAACATATAGGCAGCCTCTTCATCTCATGGCAGAATGAATAGATGAATGAATCGTAAGAAAACTCAATGCCTCATAAAACTGTTTCCTCTTTCATTCATTTCTGCGCCTATTATTCCAGTCTTCTCTTAAGGTTCCTTTCGTCGAAGTATTCCTTGAGACGATGCGATTTACGGATGGAATGGTATTTCCATGTCGTTTGACATTAAATGACTCAGTAACTTACCGATTTTCGCAACTGAATATCTATCAAATTTAATTCACCAACGGTCATCTTCTGTTCCAACTAAGCTAACTAACTAAGCTCAGCTAACTCGTGAAGCTGCTCACGATAAGCCAATTTTAATCCGAAGACTAATTTCAAATTCCACACACTTTATTTCTTTTTCGATCGTCATTCTGCCCGATTCAGTAATCAGGCAGTAAACAATTTTGTTTCTGCCAAACAACGTACCATGCTGCGAGCAGCACCCGATAAGGCTTACACCTTGGTCGAACGTACCACTCCCACCATGGATTAGAGCGTAAGCGATTGCCATATCCCACCACTTCAAAAGCCTCCGTTCGAAATTCACGTCGAAATTTCTTCATCTTACAGCTGACGCAGTGAGAGAGTAGATTTGTTTTGATTTTGGACTCGAGTTAGTGGTCTGACCACGGTAGCGGCGATAAGAAATGAAATGAAACGTTCGTGGCACGCGATGGTTCCAAGCGAAGACCTCTGCATTCGACTCGTAGTGTTGTGAGATAATTCAGATACGCTCTCCGAAGTAATGTGCAAAATTATCGTAGAACTGCGATTTTTTGTCGGGTTTCTTGGCTTTGTGATTGTGATAATTAGTGCGGCTAATGTACCCTTCTACGATTCCACATCTTCCGACTACCTTGACTCCGGTGGGTAACATTTTGTTGGGGATGACATAAAGTTTATGTTTCTATTATCGCCTCCAGATGAAATTGATGAACTAGCCTTGGATCTGACGGAGGAAAAACATGTTGACGGTGCTGGCGCAGATGATCCAGAGACGATGCCTCAGCTATTTCAAGGCGACATTGCCATGGACCCGGTGACTTACGTAAGTCTAAGGCTGGGAGTAAATCCGCTGAAGCACCCCAAGCGTTTGTGGCCGAATCGAACAATACCCTTTGAGATCAGCGTAGACTATACCAATGAGGAGCGATCAGCGATTGAAAACGCCTTGAGAATTTTGAACTCACTGACCTGCATCAAGTTCGTGTCATATGATGGGGATGATGATGATTACCTGTATATAACGCCACCTGAGGATGGTCCAAAGGGCTGTTGGTCATATGTCGGACGACGCGGTGGTGAGCAGGTCGTCAGCTTACAGAGGCCCGACGAAACGAGCTTACACTGCTTCAGCAGTGAGGGACGAATCATGCACGAGCTCATGCACGCCATCGGGATATACCACGAGCAGTCCCGAGCCGATCGAGATCAGTACGTTAAAATTCATTGGGATAACATCATGCCGAAGTTCAAGAAGAACTTTAAGCTGGTCTCGACCAAAAATGGCAAGTACTCATATGACTACGACTACAACTCTGTGATGCACTATGGGGAGTTCTACTTCAGGTAAGTGCACTGGCTATCATCTGACATGCTCAAACGTTTGCTCTTTTGCAGCAAGAAGAGGGGAGAGAAGCCCACAGTAACTCCCTTGGCTCCAGGTGTGAAGATCGGTCAAAGGAAAACACTCAGCAAGATCGACTGCCTCAAGATTAACGACCTCTACGGATGCCTCAAAGGACGCCATGCGAAGATGTACCGGAGTTTCTGTAAACTTCTGGGCTTATAGTGTTATAATTTATTTAAATATATTTATTGTATTTTCAAGTCTCACCGTGAAAGTGTGAAGTGTCTTTTTCAGTTCTTTTTCAGGTTTTGTGTTTGCTCACCAGGCGAGCAACGGCTTGTGGTGTGCGAAACGATAGAAGTGTTGACAATCAAATGAAATTTTTTTGCAGAGCACTATCGCTGATAGTTGATGAAGAATAATTTTAGCGTTGGATGAGGATTTAGATTGTAGATAGTTTCTGTTGTGAATAATTCATGAAGCTTTGGCAGCCTTTTTAATCTCATGTGTTGGGAAAGCGCAGAAGGTCCGTATTCGTTCCCCAACTGTGTGAACATTGAACAAACCATGAGGTCACTTTAGAGTGAAATAAATTACAGCAAAATAAATGTTTTCTTTACAATGTGCGACAGCAATGATTTAAAGACGCATGTACAGAGCAACGAATTCTAAGAGCCGCTGTTGTATTATTTTGATGGTTTATTCAAAGTCTTAAAGTCACCGCCTGGTCTGGATCGAAAATACACTAAGTATCCCTTGAGTTTTTGTGGGCGCCGTGTCGTAGTGGGTAGGTGCGTCGACTCCTACGCTCCAGGTCGTCGGTTCGAATCTCGAAAAAAAAACATCAAACATTTTTTCACGGCTCCACCTCTTTCGAGTCACTGACAATGCTCAAAGAGTATAACTGTCTAGAAAAAGCTTCTCAACCTCGCCGTTAGAAGTCGGCATTAAACTGTAGGTCCCCTCCGCTCGTGACAGAACAATAGCACGCACAACACGAGTGGTTGCTGAGAAGCTAGGCCCAGGTCCACCTCGGACTGTAGCGCCGCCATTATTATTATTATTATTATCCCTTGAGTTTTGTGGAACTACACGCTCAAAAACATTAAGCTCTATGTCTTTAAAATGAGGATCATGACCTTTAAGTCTGGTTATGTTCCAATATTTCATCGATTAAATGTCATTATAAAACGATTATAAAAGCAACATATTTCCACATAAAGCCCAAATACGATGGTAGCCCAATAAGTCTCCACCTTCAATGAAAATCACTGTCAGCTAATTCGAAGTGCATTTTGTTAATTTTGACATCAGCATCGGCTGATATGAGGATCTCTGTAAAAGTGAACTGCGACTATTTTTCGTCGTATCCCGAAGTTCTTTTGCAATTATTGCCACCACTTTAGTGAGTAATCATGTGTATTATGCTTCCGTTCTTGTTTTACCTCACTCACGACAGTCGATAAACATAATTTCACGACTATTACAAAAAACAATCACCACCGGAAACAGGGGAATCGTCTCCGCCGTTTTTGGAACAAGTTCACTCTTTATAGTTCACCGTTTCGACTGTTCTAAATCGACGCAAAAAAATCTGACTCGTTTCATTGAAACCGCTCCAAGAGGTGGTAGGAGACGACGCACTTACTGCACATCTTATAGGGAGGTAGGGGGCCTATTTGTCCAAAGTGAGTAAGACTCATGCCATTTCATGTCGATCCAGAATTTATGGAAGTTGTGCAGTAACATTTGAGGAACATGTTCGATGGTGTTCGCAGATTTTGTCCATCTCGTACGCTTACGCTCATCATCATCAGCAGCTAGTAAGACAAATCCATCCAAGACAATCCATCTTTTCTAGACAGTCAGGCCAGATCCGTAGGCGTATTAACATCCACTGACAAAAACGATCGCCAAACAACAAATGGACATTCACAATGATCGAAATTTTCAGAGGTGAATTCCATTAGGAGCAAATGTTGCTCTGCTCTACGACGAAAATGGCAGTTTGCAAACAGAAGATTGCATACAAGCAACAAAACTCTTGCGAGTGTTTGTTTGTTTATTCAGGAACTAATAAACTAATTTATTGGAAGTGAAAACGAACAAATTTAGGTCAATTTGTTTAAAAGAAACATCAAAAGTAGATGACAAAGAGCTTAGTAAAGATGGATTCACAATGATAAGGTGTGATTCTTTACTCTCAATAACAGGGACACTTACCTTGGTACAGAGCCAACACCCAGTGTTGGCCCAAAGTTAATCTGATTGATTAAAATCAAAGATTAAAAAGTCATAATCACCATGTTATACAGTGGCTTTTAATGTTTTCAACTTTTTTTTTGGTTTACTCTACACGCATTGTATTGACCTAGATCCCACTTTCAATAAAATAAACTCAATTTACCCTCATCCGAAAATAAGAGTTAATTCCAAAAGGTCATAGTTTGTATAGGTTTTTGCGAGTTGAACAAATTTATCACTATCAAAAAGTAAGAACGTAAATGTCCGAATTCTCTATTGATCCACTGTACCTCAAGTTTGCGTTCCTGCATTTATTATCAGATGAATGTCTCTTGTATTTTTCATGTTATCAATAAAGCAGTTGTATTGATAAAATATATCGTTGTTTAGAATTTGAAAGAGCATGGTTTAAAATTAAAATGGACGCAAAACCCTTTTTTTTTTTACAAAGGCCTACAAATTTTTACGAATTGACAAATAAATTGAGATGTGAAAATTACTCAGTGTGGTTTAAGATAAATGTTGATAATCTTTTCGAAGAGAAGTACGAATAACCAGATAATTTTATACAAAAAAAACTGTTAATTAGTAACTACATATTACTAAATGTGGCGGCCGTGGAGTAGTGGGTAGGTGCGTCGACTCATACGCTCGATGTTCTCGGTTCGATTCCCGAAAAATCACCTTTCAAGTCACTGACAATGCTCAAAGAGTATAACTGTCTAGAAATAGCTTCTCAATCTGGCCGTTCGGAGTCGGCATTAAATTGTGGGTCCCCTCCACTCGTGAGAGAACAATAGCACGCACAACACGACTGGTTGCTGAGAAGCTAGGCCCAGGTCCACCTCGGACTGTAGCGCCGCAATTATTATTATTATATTCCTAAATAAATAAATAAATGAAACGAAATCAATAAAATGCATCATAAAGTATGTTTTTGACAGTAACTCCACTTCAAAGTTCAGGTTCTAAACTTTTCCACACTGCTCTCATATGCTCATATGGCACAAAATGTAGCTGATTCAATGTCCAAACAGATGGCCTGGACGAAGAACGAAATCAAAGTTCTATTAACTTGCTGAAGCCTATTCCCATGTAACACAAAAACATTGAACTTAAAAAAATTTAAAGCTTTGTATCCTCCCTATTCTATCGGCATCTTCTATTGATACCCGAACAAAGGATAATCATTATTGATGAAAATATTGCAATTACCGTCAATCATGTCTCACAGAACGTTTAAAGGTCTAGACACAGGTAAATAATTGGGAATTTGAACATTTATTGAGTATGACATCCTTTTGACGTCAGTGTCATCAAAATCTAATTAACATTCCATTTTGCAGGTTCTTTGTGCTCCCAAGTTATAAAAAAAGCTGTAGCTGGATCTGAAAATTGCACTGCCCGTCGGTGATATGAAATACCTTGCGTACCGTACAGAATTATGGATTGACGGACATTTTATTGGTGGTGTTTGACATATTGTTCAGATATTTCTTTGTATTCGCTGATCTTTTAGACACTTTAATTAAGGTAATTTAAATAGCAGACAGTTCAAACACAGATATCCTCTCCCGAATTTGACAAAGATATTTTAAGGACCTTACGTATTTTTAATAACTTACTGCTTTCTTTGCTCGTCATTTTGATAGACATGAATTTTGACTGCCCTTGTCTGACAGTAGTAATGTACTAGTGCAGTACACGTAGTTCTCTCACGATTTGAGACTCCGAACGGATCTAGAAAACCCAAAAAGCTCAAATCGATCACATTTAAATTACCATGACGTCAAAGTAACTGTTATATTAGAATATTTTTGAAGATAGGCGTGAAATTCCGTGTTGGCCTGGATGTAGTCTTAAGATTAACTCGGCGATAATCACATGTGAACAGTCATTAACTAGCCGTGCCAAACAAGTTGCGTTAAAGAAGCTCATCTAGCGGAGATTTCATGAGGTAATTTTACTTTCGCTTGGTTGTTAAAATATTACGGTCCAGTAAAATCGATGAGTCTAAAAAATTACTTAGAAGATTTATTTTGTATTAATATGCGCTTAACATGCATCGGGAAATTGTTCAACTCTTATTAATAACATGTCTTGAATTTCTTCTGCTTGCGTGTGCCGGAATCATTAGCAAGATCTCTGATCACTTTTCCTATCTTTTCGTGTATCGCCTCGGAGTCGAATTGATTTGGTTGGAAGAATAAGTTATTAAGTACTTAGCGGTGCGGTTAAAATAATAATTACGAACAATGTCGAAGCAGTTGGTCTCACAGACAAGAGTAACAAAACCTTTACCTTTAACACCGTCATTGAATTAATATTTGCAGAGGACTAGCAAAGGAAGACTAAAACCTTCTTTGTCGGTTTCTTCACCGAATTTGTTTGGTTTATTAAGCGAACTGGATAGTTCCGAAATCATTTCAATTGATATTGTGCTTTCCTACAAAGGCGAGAGTAGGCAGGAGTATAAGGGATGGGTTAAATGCGCTGGAAGCAGGCATGTTTCACCAGAAAATCCCCTTTCAAAGTGAATTTTATGTTGAAGCATGCATGTTTTCGTACCACATCGTTCTAATTCCGGTTTCTCATTTGTTACAATTTGTCCATCAAGTCGACTCAATAGCAGAGTCATACGACTTTGCTTGATAGGCCAAAATTGTTCAATCGAATGCTCTTACGACAAGTAGTCAAATTTATAACGTGGTAACTTTTGCAACTTCAACTCGTACGACTTGTCGTTGACGAAAGCAAGCACTTCATATGACAGCTCATAGAAGGAAATTGATATAATTTTCTAGATGAGCCATCCGTGTTAAAATATGTGTCATAAAAATATATTTGTGGTCTAAAAAAACAAAAAAATGTTTGTTGAGCGAATGAGAGATTGCTCTTGGAGACGCGAAGAAAAATCTCAATTTTTATTACATAATTTTGTAGCAATTTTTGCATACCTCACTGTAAATTAAACCCTTGTTAACTGTTATACCTTCATCCACAATCTTTATTTGCGATAGTTCTGTGTAAAAATATGAGTTGATTTTGTAAAGAATCATTATATTAAAGATCCAGAAATTAATAGTTAACATTTGAGTTGAAATTTATTTCCAGATAGGAGACATATAATAATAAATCAACTTTAAAAAGTGTTGAACTTAAAGTGGTATACAGTATAACAAGATCGCTTCGGTAATTGTGTAGGTCAATTTATCGATATTCTGAAAAATGTAGTAGAAACGGATGAAGGTATAAAGGGCTATTCACACGTTATACAGAATACATATTTATATTAATTTATATTAATACATGTATTCTGTTTATCGTTGGCTATTCACATGGGCATCGAACTGCAAAATTCGCGAATTTTGACACTTCATTTACATGAAATTCGCCAGTAGCCGCGAAATGTGAAATTTAAAATTTCAAATGTTCGCGCCCAGAGAATTTTTTATTCTTGAATTTGTGGACCGCGAACTGCTCATTGTGGATCGTGAACTCAGTTTGACAATTCGCAAAGAGATTGTTGTATTCGTAGAAAATAACGCGAAATCGATAGTTTTCTTAATTAAACAACATTATTCGAGTTTTTCCTTCATGGAAAAATTCGATAATTCAAGACGCACATTCTGGCATACCAAAAGCGTACATTTTTCCTGATATTTCTTAAAAAATGTTTATTTAAAAAACTCGAGTCCACAGATCGCGGGTCATATGAATAGACATTTCACATCTCCTCAATTTGAGGACATTTTGCATCTTAGGAATATTTATAGCACAAATCAATCATGAGTGATTTGTGGTTTATAGCTTGGAAGTGCTTATTTCCTTAAGTAAAGGTTGTCTATTACACAACAAAGAACACCACTAAATCCCATAAAGAATGGGATATCTGCATGCCAATTTTTATAAGGAATTTCCAAATAAATACACGATTATTAATTTGATCTTTAAAACTCTCTTATATATCCAAACAATCGTATTTATCGAATATATATAATCGAACATATTAGAAATTTAAATCTACTCGCCCATGCACAATCTACTACAATCGCTCATCTATACTCTATGTAAAACACTTTTCGATATACACACACGAGGCAACGACCAATCCCGGACTTGCGTCATGTTTTATTCCACTTTTGGACGAGGTTAGGTAAGTTTCGTGAATTTTCTTCTCCTGAGTGCACGAGTTAGTTTTTTCTCTTAACGTTTAAGTATTAATTATTTATAATTGAAATTTATTGAATTGAACTGTGATATTGATTAAAGTGCTTTAGAATGTTGAAAATTTTAGTTGATTCTTTTGCTAACTCGTGCCGCATTAGTGCCTCGAAGTCTCGAGTAATTTCTATATCCAACCCCGTACGCCATCTTTTTTGCAGTGCATCGCCTACAGTCACCAGTCCAATTCAAGCAACATCAAACCACTGGAGCGGTAGAACTACAAATTCTACTAACTTACAAATAAACAGGAGCATCAAAACAATAAGCAATTTATCTAAATACTCATCTCTTTACATAGATTCAGAAGAAGAAATGTAAGTATTAAAACCGTTTGACTTGAAAAAAATTCGGGGCGTCTGTCCGCCATTTTGTTTTCCACACGAGGGAGAAAATTTATTTTTCCAGTGAATAAAATACTTACCCAAACCTTTTCCCGTGAATCGATGAGTCATGAGATTGCATGAAAAACTGAAATAAGCTTTGATTTGCAGATACGTACGTACATATTTTGTAAATTTTGCAGATGTATGCGTTTCGACTTGCAAAAAAAATCTTGCTCAACTGGGTTTCGTTTTTTGCCACGTAGACTCTGCTCCCTTTAACCAAGTTTTGTTTCAGCTGTGCACGTCAATGTAACAAATTTCATCACTTTTAGGGCCCCTCATGATAGGAACTACTCAGCCCGTGGTAATGGTGGACGCGGTGGTCATGACGATCGCGGAAGCCGTGGTGGTGCATCTGGTGGAGGTGGTGTTCGTAATGGACGCATAGACAAGCGTCGCAATAACGATCGTCGTGGAGGTGGTATGGGAGGTGGAGGAGGCGGAATGGGTGGTGGTAATCGCAATAGCGGCGGTGATCTTGAGCTCTTCGACGTTGACTGGTCTAACTTGGAACCATTTAAGAAACATTTCTATCAAGAGCACCCAAAGGTAGCCGCTCGTGTACCACAAGAAGTGCAAAGGTATCGTGATGAGAATGAAATCACCATCCGCGGAAACGCTCCAAACCCTATTGAAGATTTCTCTGAAGTTTACCTGCCTGATTATGTCACTAAAGAGATCAAGCGTCAGGGTTACAAAGCACCCACCCCAATCCAAGCACAAGGCTGGCCAATTGCCATGAGTGGGCACAATTTGGTCGGTATTGCCAAAACTGGCTCCGGTAAAACTTTGGGATACATTCTGCCTGCCATTGTACACATCAATAACCAAAAGCCACTGCAACGTGGGGACGGACCAATCGCACTAGTGCTTGCGCCCACACGTGAGCTTGCCCAACAGATTCAGCAAGTTGCGACAGAGTTCGGTTCGTCTTCGTACGTACGAAACACATGTGTCTTTGGCGGCGCTCCAAAAGGCGGCCAAGCAAGAGATCTACAACGTGGCTGTGAAATAGTCATCGCTACACCTGGACGACTTATTGATTTCCTCGCTTCGGGCACAACAAATTTACGCAGATGCACATATCTAGTGCTCGACGAGGCTGACCGCATGTTGGACATGGGTTTCGAACCTCAGATCCGCAAAATTCTTACACAAATTCGCCCAGACAGACAAACACTCATGTGGAGTGCCACATGGCCACGTGAAGTTAAACAGCTGGCAGAAGATTTCCTTGGCAACTACGTCCAAATCAATATTGGTTCACTAGAGTTATCTGCCAATCACAACATCAAACAGGTCGTCGAGATTTGCGACGAACACGACAAAGAGGAAAAGTAAGTGAAAACACTCCTTGCATCAATACTCTTCTCACAATAATCTAATCAACTCTTCTTACATTACAGACTAAAGAACTTGCTCTCCGACATTTACGACACAAGCGAAAATCCTGGCAAGATTATCATTTTCGTTGAAACAAAGAAACGTGTCGATAATTTGGTGCGTTTCATTCGCAGTTTCGGTGTTCGTTGCGGAGCTATTCACGGCGACAAGTCTCAATCAGAGCGTGACTTCGTGTTACGCGAGTTCCGCTCGGGAAAATCAAACATTTTGGTTGCCACAGATGTGGCAGCGCGTGGCTTGGGTAAGTTTGCACATTCATTTCACTTAAAATCATTCTCTATTGTATGGGCAAAAGTAGAAGGAACTTGTGTTATTATCTTATCGTCTCGGTCTAACTAGGGGCTCCTAGCCGACAAAATCAATGATTTTATCAAATTGCATTGTGGAGTGGTCTGCGGGAGGCGGGGGTGGTTGTGTCGTCGCAAACATTCAGCTCCTCGTGTGTACTACAATTTTACTGCGCAGATGCTAATCATTTTTCATGAGCACGTTTTCGATTCATGTAAAATGTTCTTGTGTGTATGCATGCATGTGTGGAGAGGTTTGTGTTATCAGAGCTTCAACTAATATTTCGTTACTAAGCATTCAACAAATGAGTAATCTGCGCGGGTATAAAACTAGTCGCGTGATGATGTCATTCTTTCGTAACAGGTTCGTCGTCTCTATTGGTGAAAGCTAACCCCACTAGTTTCTCTCCTTCAGAAATTTCGCGTTGCTTCTAATTTAGTGCAAATGTTAGTATTTCAGCGAATGTGAGGTTATGTGACGGTCATATTTTATATAATTTTTCTTCGCACCGATTACAACTTGTTCCTCGAAAATATTGTTATACACTGGCGATGCTACGAACGGTAATGGAATTGTATGGAAAATTTTGCGATTTAATCCATCGTGTTCCAGGGTTTAAGAGAATAGGGAAAGTTATTGGCTGCTAATTTTAAAATTCAAAGCCAAATCACGTGAATTCAACCGCTTCCAACATCGACGTGTATATGCAGCTCTAAAAATAGTCATCTATACAAAATTCGATTCGATTCTGAATTGTGAAATTCACCGACTTACCTAGGGGAACAATCCCAAAACTATTCGCACAATAGATCCACAACTTGACACAAAAATTAATTTTGCACGACTAAAAGCAAATCAATGTTCTTACCCGCACACGATTCAATTCAATTAAAGACTTCGAAGACAACTTTCGAGCATCAGAATCATCGCATTTGTTTTGTATATAACCAACTCGACACGACTTTAGTATCAACAGTAGTTTATGTCTAAATGACTTCAAATTGAACTAAGCTGCATGATGGCAAATTTTAAACCGGGGTTAACCTCCTCAGCTGGTGTTTGTTTCACTCTTCCTCCCAGCTGTACATACAAATGCTTTCAATCACCGAGTTACATAACTAACACTGGACTGATCTGTACCTAACCCCCCCTCCACAATGCAATAAGGGGAACTACTTACTTTGTTCTGTGTCTTCTGAAACTAAATTTAGTTCTTTACAAAACACATCATCTCTCTCCCATCTTAAAAATAAATTAAGACAAAACAATTCTAATCAGTTCTGGAAATCAATTTTCCCATTTTTCTTTTTTTTCTTCCAACTTTTATTTTACAGAGGCCGAATATGATGGTATGGTGGGGATAACATGACACAATGAAGATGTAATTAAGTATGTGTGCTAAAAAAAAACGGTATTTGTTTAACAAAAGCGCCCAAAAATAAAACGAAAAACGTTTGGCAATCTTTCGCCCTTTGCCGGTGAAACACTGCCATCGTACGCCTATCGAGTGTTGTATCTGTTGCATAGAAAGCAAGCAAAAAGCGAGATTGATTTACTAAAAAAGATTGAGATTAGTTAAAAGCATACACGCGGGAGGTATATTCAACATCAAAACGATCCATAGTTTGCGCCAAAATACTAGACGCACACATGTGTGTGTATACAACGATATTATTCTTCAAACTATAAAAATAATAAAAAAAAAATGTGTGCGCAAACTTAGGACAAACCGATAAGCAGTATACCTCGCAATTACAAACGGATTTGTGTTCCACAGTACGGACGAGCTACTAAACTATCCCTATCATCACAAAAATGAGGCCTCTGGTTGGTTATTTAATAATAATACAAAAATGTGTAAGAGGACAAAAAAAGAATGAAAATAATGGATGAATAGAATTATACTTTAAAATTATGTTGAGTCTTGACAAAAAGCAGAATCGAAAGTGGATCGCACTACCGGCGTCTTCGTGAATGTGTATTTTGAGGTAGGGCGCAGTTCAGCAGCTCCACAGACACCGTATCCTGGTGGTTAGCATTGGTGTTTGTGTGGTGTTCCTGTGGTGACCTATTACCAACGCATATATAATTCGCCGCAAAAAACAATGAGGACTTAAATTCTCGCTAATCCAGCAATCTGTGCACCCTCCTCCTCCGCATACACAGATTCTTTTCTCCGCAAAAACAAAAGCGAAGAAAACTATGAGTCCCAGTGAAAGAGAAGTTTACCGAAATTCACGCGATGACGCTTTGGTGTACGATTCCTTTTTGTTTATGTTGTGTATCCACGAATGGGAGAGGTAGGGAATTCATATTCTATATACCGAGCAACTGCTGCAGGCAAAATCCCAAAATGCATCTCTATCAACCAGAATGTGTTCTTTGAAACGTAAATAAATAAACTTAAAATGCTGAAATGCCTAAACAGTCCGCTATCTGTGCCATTGGAAGTGGGATTGTGAAGTAATCAAAACAAATTATGCGTATTGTATGTGTACATAGAGTCGAGTCGCGCGTCGTTTATTATATACAAATGTCTTAATGATGGACCTCAATCAATATCAAGAATTGGATTAAGGATTGCGCACAACACCCACATGCACAGAACTAAAATTATGTGAGTGGTCCTTAAAAACAATTGCCAATGAATGAAACTGATGGTCCTCAGCGCTTGTATCCCGGTTTGAAGTACATATATCGAAAGTATCAATAAATAATTAAACGTACACAACTCTAACTATAAAGCAAATAAAATAAATTTAACACACAAAGGACACATATCGGTACGCGACGGATATGCATAGATGTATAATGGAAATGCCTGCTGCTAATTCTACTTCACACAACTCTCCTCTTTTTGTCCAAGGTAAAGTAACATAAATTCAATTCTTTCTCTTAATTTAAACTACTACTACTACTTAGACGCTAATCACGTTTTATTAAATATTACAAAAAAATATACTGTAGCTCTCACAATATTGCCACCAAAAAAAGAAAAGTGCTCATAACATTTAGTTTATAGAGTTTTTACCCATTGGTAGCCGATTACTCTGCAGACAGAGACTAATATGTGACTTCTCTCCATAATACAGATGTCGACGGTATTAAGTACGTGATAAACTTTGACTACCCACAGTCGTCGGAAGATTACATTCATCGTATCGGACGTACAGGACGATCGGAAACAAAGGGTACATCGTACGCCTTCTTCACAAGAAACAATGCCAGGCAGTCAAAGGCCCTTGTGGACGTTTTGCGTGAAGCCAATCAGGTTGGTACAGCATCCCTTAAAAACAGATTCCCTTATTTGTGCTCTCTCTCTGCGTAGTACCTGTACTAATACGTGTGCCATTCGTTTATTTTGTTTTTTTTTTTTTTTTAGGAAATCTCACCCGCCCTCGAACAAATGGTCCGTCAAAACCGTGGTGGATTTGATGGTGGAAATCGCCGGTATGGTGGTGGTGGCGGTGGATCCAGATTCAATGGAACCTTCAGAAAGGGAGCCATTGGTGGGGGAAGCAAATTCGGCGGTGGTGGCGGTGGCGGCCGCGGCGGTGGTTTTGGGGGCAACCGAGGCTATGGAGGTGGTGAAAATCGTGAAAACGGTTTTGGACGGGAAAACGGTTTCGGTAGCCGAGATAATGGCTTCAATCGTGAAAATGGAGGCGCCGCCGGCGGTAGTGGTGGATTTGGTCGTGACAACAGAACCGCACCCACCCCTGCAGCCGCAGGAAATAGTACAAGTGGCGCGGGAGGCACCAACGGTAGACACACAAGATTTGATTAGATTTTTACTTCTCAAATGAATTTGGATTAATTTTATTTAAATGAACCCTTAGTTTCTAGTAGATTAATAACGAACTTAATGAAATAAGTATTTGTAATTTTTGAGACCTTTCCCTCTAATAACTCTTTGTTTACATTCAGAATAATCATTCAAAAATTAACAGCCAAGATCATAGTCTCGTAACTAGTTTCCGATGGAATCTAAACAAATTCTTTTTATTTTTTTATTTTTTCATAAAGTTCTCTAAATGTTAAGAAACGTATTGTTAAGATAAGGCATTCCTCGTCTTCAAATAAATAATAGAAGCAGTATACTGTACTGCGAACAATTACATTCGTGCCCATGGGAAAGATGCTCTTGTTTCTTTTTACTCCTGAATCTTGAACATTAACTGTCTCTCAGTACGACATTGCAATCAGCTCAATATCAAACTTTAAATTAATTTATAACATTTCCCGATGGATTTTCAAATTTCAGAATTTCTACCAATTGAATTTCGTTTTCGGAATGTCATTCGAAAACAAATGGCTGCACGAAAACCGAATTTCAATTGTATTCCCTCCCTTGTAATGTCTTACGTGACTCAAGATTCTTAAAAGAAAAAGTGATCTAAAGCTCTCATTGCGAAAAAAACAACTTTCAACGCATTATGAATGAAGTAATTGAATTTATGTATAGTCAAACTGTGTCTGCTGTGGTGTGTAAATACGCATCGGAATCAGCTTCAGCCTACTAACTGCTGCGATTGATTTTTATAACTATAAAACAACTACAAACGTCGCTTATCTCATTGCGTATTTGTGCTATGAACTTGAAAGGAAAGTGTGAAATTTGCCGCGTACCACAAAGACGTGCATATTTTTAATGAGGCATGAACAACTTTCTTATTTGTACAATTAATGTTAAGAAATAGGCCGTACATGTCAGATTTAAGAACTGCATACATATGAAAATAAACTTGAAACCAGAAAACAAAGCAATGTATTTTTTATTTAATCTATCGTTTTGTTTTGCAGCATATAATTGCCTTTCGGCAAAAAAGTCAGCAGAAGGTAAGCATACAATTTTACTGGAGAAGTGGAAATGGAGTATCTCCTTTAAGTGACTGTCATTTAAGGTAAACTGCAAATCTTACCTAAACTTTGTTTTATTGTCCCCGTTCACAGTTCTCCCAAACGATGTGACAAATACGACCATTTTTACGCTTGTACTTTTCGCTTTCGCCATTTACTCGTAGATATTCTTAATTTTTGTGAAACGAAACGTAACAGTTCAAATGTAACGGTACATAGGTGGCGTTTCAATCAAGTTTATCTAAAGATATCAATTTTATTCACAAATGTCTCCTCGAAAAATGTTTACAAATTGTTAAAACTATAAAAATTCAAATAAATGTTTGCTACATTTTCTGCGTGAATATATACGCCACTACAAAACAGGTCTGGGATACCATTTCATAAAAAAATCGTCAAACGAATACGATGGACAAAAGATGATAGGACAGAAGCTGTGATGTTCATATTTGACTGAAATAATTCGGACGGTGCATCAGGACTTATCTGACTAGGCCCATTTTCATGCACACCATGTACAATTCTCCGCCAAGTTGGAAGAAGATGTTTATTGAAATAGATCCGCCCGGTAATACCTGGGCCTCATCTAATTCGCAAGGGGTGGTGCCGTGAAATGCGGAGTTGATGTTTGCCCTATCGGATCCATTTATATTATAACCTGTCATGCATACGATTTTAATTCTAAAATCTTCCTAATATTTTATTAAGATGAGACTTTTCTAATTTTCGAGTGATACTGTCTGTTTCCGTACCTGAACAAAATGGTAAACATTTGCGAAAGACTCCACAAAGCTAAAAAATTAGAAAATTCAGTTCCGTACTTTTTCGTTGTTTTACACAAAATAGAGCGCTCATAACTGGCTGTTTACGAACGACTGGGAAATCCGACTAGGCAGGCAAGATTTTCTGCGTGTGGAACACGCGAATCGGTTCACTTGCATCATGTTTTCACGCAGTAATGTTCTACCGAGAATTGAGTAATGCTCTCTTTTAAATTCGTATTTCTCATGGATGACGGATAAAAAAAGTATTTTCGAGGTGCAGCAGCAATGTTTGCATGTAGTACTATATGTATGCAGTGAAAAAAACACTAAAGTTGCATTTAGATCGTCCCTGTGACCAATTTTCCGAAAATGCCACGTAGCATGCGTGAGGTGTTACTCGATCAGCGATCACCAGAAAATGAGGAAAACATGCTGAAAACGCAACGAAAAGGGATGAAAATATACCTGCTTCACCCGAGAATCCGCTTTGAAAGTGGATTTTCGGTGGAAGAAGACCGATTTTTGGCTCATCCAACCCATCACCCTCTGGCTTGTGAAAGTCGTATATTGTATCCCTCTCAATCCTGCCTTCTTCCGCTCATGTAATCAGGCACTAAGTAAGTTGTCTGAAAATAACGGTGTTTTCATAAACGTCGGAAATCTGCACTAGTACAATTGCATTTCTTTTCTCATGCGTTTCTGAAAACACACCCGCTGCAAAATGTATGCAGGCCTGCTTCAGCACGCATGCATCCGTAAAAAATTTAACTGACCCAGGAGCTGAAGGTTAACGACCACGGACAACGACGTGTGTTCGCTGAATGGGCTCTGGAGCATTTGGAAAGTGATCCTCATTTTCATCATTTCATTTTCAAAATCATCTTCAGCAATGATACGCATTTCTGGATGAATGGGTACGTCTGAACAAAATTGTCGAATTTGAGACGATACCAATCCACAAGACATCCAAGAGCGTCCAATACATCCTGAAACATCACGGTTTGATGTGGATTTTGGGCTGGTGCATATTTCTTCGAGAACGATGCGAGCGCTATAGGTCGATGTTTACCAACTTCTTTTGGCCTGGATTGGATGACAGGGACACCAACGACATGTGGTTTCAACAGGACGGGACTACGTGCCACACAGCTTACGCCACATCGGAAATTCAGCACGAGCGATTCGAGGGCATGGTTATCTTACGTGAAGGTCACCGAGATCGTGCGATTTGACCCCGTTAGACTTTTTCTTGTGGGGTTTTCTGAAGTCGCAGTTCTATGCGGATAAGCCACAAACCACAGCGGCCCTGAAAGCCAACATAACCCATGCCATCGGTTAAATTCAGCCTAATATATGCGCCAGAGTCATGGAAAATTTGACATTTTGCATGCGCGCCACACACATTTTGTTTACCACAAAAATTTAAGGGATTCACAATAGTGATCCGTCCTCATACTCCCCTTTAACCTAACCTAACCTACACACATGCATATATGAAAAATGAAAGCTGTAGGGCAACGTGGATAATAAAATCAAGACACTAATTTTATGATTACAATGTAATGATTAACTTGTCGTCTACCTTACAAGAAAAGAAAACAAAAGTGAGAAAGCATTGGATAAGTGATATCAAAACATTGTACGTTGAAGAAGGGTCGACATACATAGAAGAGGCAGAAAGAGACATATTCTCACAATCTTCTGTTAAAGAAAGTGAATCTGACCGCACTTTAAGCATGACTCAAAGAAATAAAACAGCTTCGTTGTCCGTAGACACACTGTCATACGTGGACTGCTAGAAAGGGAATATGAAAGTTGTTTCATTTGTTTATCCCAATTGTTGTTCACATTGAGCACTTCATTATATATAAACCCACATGCAAGACAACATTCAAAAACCCACAAACCTATTCGAAACAATATTAATTTACAGTATTTTTGGCCAAATATTCGATTCAATTACACCTATTGTTTCACCATCATAATATTCGGTTTCCCGACATTGAGTGAATTGCGGGCGATTTCTAATTAACACATTTAATCAACCAAACGCTTAATTAATGTACTTTTTAATCAATTCAAAGAATTTGGCTCGCGAGTTTTGGGCTCAAATTACCATTAGGCCTCGTACTTTTTTTTAATTGCGGACATTAAAATCTAATGACTGTCAATCATGAGTGCAGTAGGAATATGATAACACACTTATCCCACGCTTTATTTATTTCATTTATTTTGCATGCTATGTTAATTTTGAGTGACAGCTGTATTCGGGAATTCAGTTTCGCACAATTTTGATCAGTGTTGTGAAGAAGAAACCTGAATATTATTTAATGTTTGCTGAAATGGCAGTTTGTACTATAAACAAGAGGTTCAAAAAATATGTCGAAACAACCAAAAGATCAAAAAAATAACCACGACTTGGGAGAGCAAATGTTGTAAAAAAAAAATTTAAATAAAATAATAGTAAATAATAGTGCTTTCAAAAATGTGAAAATTGCACTTGTGGCAAGAAGAAATTGTTGTTTATTTAATTAATTAATCAACAAACACATTTGCGCTATTTACTAATCACTACTAGTCCCTTAAAATTCAATCGAACAAGAAAAACATATGAAATTTCCTCCAACAGATGTGTTTTGCTTGAATTTTTCAAGGCACAATTGTGTATAATTTATAACTTCTAAACGCTAATAATACCAAATCGAACATATTTTTAATCGACATTCCGCAATAAAATGTATTTGAAACTAACAAAGACATGTTAGCTTTTACAAATTTATTTCTCTACCGAATTTCAAGTTTCAATATACACTAGATCAAAAAATTGCACATACACCGCATGAAATTGAGTGCAGTTTTTAATATTTTATAAGTTGTAACAAATAGGTCATACCTGCCTTTTGTTTGGTAATTTTTTCCAATTATTACTATCATGTAGAAGATATAAAACAAACCATAAAACACTTTTACACAGAAATAATATTTTTATTTAATTTAAATGGATCCCTACCACGCCAAGAAATTGCACATACAGTGCATGGAATGGTATGATAACAGTAAATTATCAGTACAAAACGGTAAAATTTTGTTGTGTGGTTTTACGATCAGGATATTCAAATCCTTCAGTTCAGTTCGCAGCAGTCCTTTGATGTGTAAAAAGATCAGTGTTTCTTAAATTCGGTTAGTTTGTGCTAAAGTGTCTGTATCACACAAAAAGGTTCCAGTAGACATAAAAAAAATGATCGTAAAGCTTAAAGGTGAAGGAAAAAGTTATGCTGAAATATCAGAGATTGTGAATAGACCGCGTGCAACCATACAAAGCGTTATAAAAAATTACGAAAAAAATAAGAACTTCGATATCGCACCGGGAAGAGGTCGTAAAAAAGTGTTCGACAGTTACTTAGAACGAAAAATTTAAAGAATAGTTCAGAACAACCCCAAATCCAGTGCTCCAAAAATAGCTGCGGAACTTGCCAAAGATAGATAGATAGAAAGAGTAACGGTAAACGCACAAAACGTACGGAATTTTCTGCATGCAAAAAAGTTCCATAGAAGAGTGGCAAGGAAGAAACCGTACATATCCAAGGCCAATATAGCTAAGCGTTTAGCGTACGCAAATGAATTTGTTAAGAAATCTGATGGCTTTTGGGAAAAAGTTATTTTTATTTATTTATTTACTTAATTATTTATATATTTTTTTATTTATTTACTTATTTATTTATTTATTTACTTATTTATTTATTTATTTATTTATTTTTTTTTTATTTATTTATTTATTTATTTATTTATTTATTTATTTGTTTATTTATTTATTTATTTATTTATTTATTTATTTATTTATTTATTTATTTATTTATTTATTTATTTATGTATTTATTTATTTATTTATTTATTTATTTATATATTCATTTATATATCTTTATATCTATTTAACTATTTGTTTGTTTTTGTTTTTTTTTTTTTTTCTTTCTCTTTGGAGGTTTTCCTCGTATTTTCCTCCAATTTATTTACTGTAATTACTCAAATTATTTTTTTTCCTCACCTGTAACAATGTTTTAGAAGAAAGATATTGTAATATCACATCTCTAATTTATACTGTGCGGTAACAATTACCCTTGTACATACAATTATACGAAATAAAATTATCTATCTTGGGTAAAAGTTATATTTGTAGACGAAAGCAAATTTACTGTCTTTGGGTCTGACGGTCGTCGGTTTGTGCGGCGGAAGGCTAATACAGCTTTGGAAGTATTTTGGAGAGTTATGGGAGCTAATGATTTGTGCGTTTACCGTTACTCTATCTATCTATCTATCTTTGGCAAGTTCCGCAGCTATTTTTGGAGCACTGGTTTTGGGGTTGTTCTGAACTATTCTTTAAATTTTTCGTTCTAAGTAACTGTCGAACACTTTTTTACGACCTCTTCCCGGTGCGATATCGAAGTTCTTATTTTTTTCGTAATTTTTTATAACGCTTTGTATGGTTGCACGCGGTCTATTCACAATCTCTGATATTTCAGCATAACTTTTTCCTTCACCTTTAAGCTTTACGATCATTTTTTTTATGTCTACTGGAACCTTTTTGTGTGATACAGACACTTTAGCACAAACTAACCGAATTTAAGAAACACTGATCTTTTTACACATCAAAGGACTGCTGCGAACTGAACTGAAGGATTTGAATATCCTGATCGTAAAACCACACAACAAAATTTTACCGTTTTGTACTGATAATTTACTGTTATCATACCATTCCATGCACTGTATGTGCAATTTTTTGGCGTGGATAGGGATCCATTTAAATTAAATAAAAATATTATTTCTGTGTAAAAGTGTTTTATGGTTTGTTTTATATCTTCTACATGATAGTAATAATTGGAAAAAATTACCAAACAAAAGGCAGGTATGACCTATTTGTTACAACTTATAAAATATAAAAAACTGCACTCAATTTCATGCGGTGTATGTGCAATTTTTTGATGTAGTGTAAATTTGTTCCCGCCATGGGACTAGATAACTTCGTAGTCGTCAATAGCGTCTCGAAACCAAATATTTGCTTTGGCCTTATGTCACTTTCACAAAGCGACTGGGGATTTGGGGTAGGTGCTAGATTGGGTATATGTTACTTTCTCAAATCTATAGTCTAAATATGAAAATAAGGAAACATTAGGAACCACCAACCCCAAATCTTCTCTGGGTCCAATCAGGGGGGTTGCGGGGGGACAGAATGCCTTCCCATACCTACTTCACTTTCTACCCGTTCCCTCATACTAACCATCTTCTGTTCAATTTCATTCTTCTTTTCATTTTAGTTACACATTTACATACATGTTAATAAAAATTGTGGAATTATGACACACTTGATGTTTATTGATATTATAATTTGGTGTTATGTGTCAAAAAAATTTGGCGTTATGTCGCTCTGTGAAAGCGACAAAATTTGGCCTTATGTTCCTTTAAAAAAATACTTTCTTTCTTTTTTTTTTTTTTCTTTCTGGTCAACCTTTAAATATATTTTTTTTCGTATCTATTAGTTCTTATATTATATGCATATTCATTAAAAAATTAATTTAAAAAAAAATTTAATTAAATGAACAGGTCTTATATTGTAATAAGCGCTGAGTGTGTATCGAAGAATTGTTTGATTTTAAATTTCACAAGGCATTTGTGTGCCTGCTTCTTAGTTGAATATAATAGAAGGAGCTAGCTGTGCAAATACGAATATTCTCATTAGTTATGTCAACAAATGCCCATAGTGTTCCTTTGTACGCATTTACTTTTGTAAACGCCTAACCTGCTTTGTACTTCTGAAGAACATTAAAAAAAAAACAATTTCCCATCAATACAATCTAAGCGAGCAAATGAAACAAGTTGAAAAATTGCGCGTGTATTATTGAGTCGTTATTAATTTTTCAGTAATTCAACAAAATTGTACAAAATAGTCTTAGACAAACAAAGGGGAATCTTGGCCGGAATTCAAAGAAATTAAAGCTCAAAGAATTTCAACCTTCATCAAACACACTCTCCCATCCAATCAAGGGGCGTACACACTTAACTTCCTATTTCTCTGTGTACATAAGCTCGTACTAGTCCCACTCACAGTTATAATCCAGCTTTAATCATTCTTCTAATAGTAAAATTTAATGAACTAGAAATTCATCAATCTAGGCCAGTATTAATTTTATAATACACAAGAAAATCATCAAAGCAATTGGGGCCAGACTGGGGTTCTTAGTGTTGCTTATGCCACGGTCGCCTTTATTCTTCCTTATACCCCATCCGCTGAAGCGAGGGCAGGAGAGCGTCCTTGGTTTCTGGTATTTGTTCTACTTATTTACCAAATTGAAATTCTTTTGAAAAACTTTTAATTAAAGCCATTAGAAAGTAGAGGGCGTTTAAATACTGAAAATAATCTGATATTTTCTTAAAAGTTCATTTTAACACAAAATTACGAATTAAATGGATATCCTGACTAAGAAGTTGCATTGAAAATCTGTGTGGGCTTATAAAAAATGGTAATGAGAGAAAGAGAGAGAGACAGAGAGATGTTCGATATCGGCGAGACTGGAGATAAACAATTCAGCTTATGCCTTGCAAGCCCGAGTGAAGAAGAAGTGCATAAATTTAGTCATATTAAAAAGGGCTTCTGTAAGGATAGTCGATTTGCACAGCACATAAAGAACTTTTTAATAGGGACGTAACAATTTTGTATTTTAATACAAGTGAACCTTTAAACTTCGTTTTTTGATGTGTCAATGTCAGAACGTCAGTCAAAGTTTACATTTTTATCATAGTAAAGTCCACGAACGACCAACGTTTTGGATATTATTAAAAATTACAACTGAAAATATGGGTTGTTGGTCGCAACTTTATGAACCATTTTCCAAATTCTCGTAGTAATTGTCCCAGCAGGCAAACTCTGCGTTCTATAGAGGATAAAGTCAACATATTCACTACAGAATATATTGAACTAGTGAGACAACGCAAAGTCGAAGTACCGAAAATATTGTGGTCTCAGTCCACATAGTAACAAATTTTGGAAAAAGTTTTTGGCGTAATCCCTTACAAAATCAAACCAAAAGACATTTCGCACGAACTGCGAACGCAAATTTTTCGAAATAACCATATTTCAGGAAATATCTGCCAAAATGTACACTTTTTGGTATGCCAGAAATAAGGCAAAAAATCAAAAAATATTGTTTAAATAGAAAAATTATCGATTTCGCCTTTTTTCTACGAATTTAGCGAAGAGATTCGCGAATTGTAAAACTGCTTTTTTTCGCAAAATCTCTGGGCGCGAACATTTGAAATTTCAAATTTCACACTGACAATTCGCGGCTACCGGCAACTAAAGAGAATTGCATGTGAATGAAATTCGCGAATTCCGCCGCTCATGCGAATGGTCCTTAACTCAAGAACTGAAGCTCATGGTCGTTTGAATCGCCGGTCGCCCGAAACTTCTACGATTGAACTCTGCAAAAGTTTGAAGAAAAAAATGCTGAATTTCATCGCAAAATCATTTTCACAGCTGAAGTTCATTTGTGGGTTAATGGTTCTGCTAAGAAGCAAAATATGTATCACTGACAGCAAAGACCCACATGTGCTTTAAGAGACTCCATTCCGTTCACAAAAAATTACTGTGTGGTGTGGATTTTATGGCGTAGATGTGATTTGACCTATCCTTTTTGTTGATGAAATTATCTCCACATGATGCTCAGTTGGTGAAACATATCATCTATTGAGTTCGGTAATAGTGTAATCTCAAGAAACAGTTTGATCAATATCTTTTATCAAGCATTTTCTAATTCGTTTCAAACTCGTGTAAAAACCCTTTATTCAAAACGTTTTCATTTCGTACATTATATGTACTCGTATGTATTGAAGTTATAATTTACAGAAGAGATATTTATCAAAAAAATCATTTTCACGCTTTTCAGCACGTCAACCCGGAAGTACGTCACCCGTCCAGCTTGTTGCTATGGAAAAATGAATACGTTACCGTCAATATTTTCTAATCCCACATTGAATGAGATTAATTTGAAATTTTGCACAGAGGAGTCGTCATTCAATAGTCCCACGCCCATCACATTTCCCCAAGTTGTTATCCCATTCATTCACATTGAAGGTAGCATCTGTTGTATTGGGCTCAAATTATGATTATTATCGATGAGAAAATTCACATCTTGAAGTGTGCCATTCGGCTCCTAATGAGGCAAATGGGAATTGTAAGTTTGCTACGAATTTAAAGGACGTTTTTGAGCGTACATATTGGTAAAATATTTTTGTTAGAGTTGCCATGTATTCGATTTCATTTTGATGTAGAAACATAACTAAGGGGTGTTTTATTCACAATTGTCTAACCAACAAAATAAACTTTTACATACAAAATACCAACACCAAAGGTGTCGATAAACTATCCAGTAAACTGAAGTGGAAATAGAGTGCTTAAAGAGTCGAGGTCCAGGTGTCGCCGCGATTGTTTGCGGGGAAATATTCCCTTAACTTCTCAAGACTACTACGTATGTGGTGTTTAAGAAAATATTCTTTAAAAGTTTAAAGTAAAGTTAAATTTTAGAAATAATTTAATATTTTTATTTCTTTTGAATTATTATCCATTTGAGATTGTCAATAAAATGTGGAATTATTTGTTTTTATTTGGCTAAGTGACAGACATAAATTGGTTTTGACATCAAGTGTCATAACTACGACCTTTGAGGTAAATTGAGTATGTGCGTTTTTTTTTAAAGTTGATAGTGAGCTGAATAGAACACGCTTATAGTTAAGTTCTGTATACGTGGACGTGGTAGGTTCTTTTCTACTTGGGTAAAGCCCATAAATTCGAATGTAATTGAACTGCGTTGAACTCTAATGTGGGTTAAAGCTTATAAACAACCAATAATTTAATGTACCTCTCAGCCCTACGTTAGAAATACATTTTTGATTTTTGTATCTAAAGTTTTTTTTCCCCAATACTTAATACATTTCTGAATGATCCACTATGTTTTCGAACTTCAACCACATGGAATGCACGAGAAATTTCATGGATGCCTCGAAACTATATACCTATGATGCACTTTTATTAATTGTTGCAGTAAACAACAATTTCCAATTTCACCAGATGTTGGGAACATTCAACACTATATTTTCAATTGTAGAAACTTTTATTATTATTATAATAATAATAATAATAATGGCGGCGCTACAGTCCGAGGTGGACCTGGGCCTAGCTTCTCAGCAACCACTCGTGTTGTGCGTGCTATTGTTCTCTCACGAGTGGAGGGGACCTACAGTTTAATGCCGACTCCGAACGGCGAGATTATGCAGCTTTTTGTAGACAGTTATACTAATTGAGCATTGTGAAGTGACTCGAAAGAGATGGAGCCGTGAAAAAACGTTTGGTGTTTTTTCGGGAATCGAACCGACAACATCGAGCGTAGGAGTCGACGCACCTACCCACTACGCTACGGCGCCCACTTTATTATTATTATAAAACCCATTAAAATGTTTTCCCCACTTCATAAATCTTCGTAAAAGTGTAAGTTCTCACCATTGTTTTGCTTAAATATCTCTCTTGCAGTTTCTATTTTCCGCTGTGAATAAATTTAACGAAACCTGGTAGCCCTTAATATTTTCTGGGCAAATCGACATGACATAAATAGAAAATTTCTGTAAGCAACGTTGGAGGACAATATTGAGATTTCGACGTTTCCTTTTTGAACGTGCATATTTATATATAGTAAACGTATTTAGTTATTCATTTCTGTTGGTGTTGAAGTAAGTTGTTCTGTACAATCTGAACTGAAGTGTTTACTATTTAGGAGTGAAATTAAATTATTAATTGTAAACTGGCAGTATTTCCTGAAGTACAATAGTTTATTCCTAATTTTCTAGTATCTACTTTGGTCCATTCTGAGTAGTGCAATAATTATCTCATCAAATTCATCTGAGAAACGAGAACGTTTCCTTCCAAATGGACAAGGCTTAAAGTTTTCAGACATTGTGACGACGAGGGTGATAACTTCTAAGGGGATAGCTGATGTCATGTGTATTGATTTTAGGGTTGAGCAAGCGGTCTTCTGCAAGCAACATCAAGTATCAGCGGGTGCTTGATAAAAGGTAATCGCGTAATAAAGCTGGAAATGTGATATATAGGTCTTAGTTTTTTGTAAGGTAAAGTTCAGATTGGGTTTAGCTGCAAGGTAGCCATCTTTGCTTCGCGAGCACCTCCAGTCCAGTTGGACGAGTGGATGGCGCAGTTGGTTAAGTGCCTAAGTTAGAGGGGCCCTAGGTTCGAATCCCAGTGAAAGCAAAGTTAATATGCTTTTATTCGGTTTTTCAAATCTGGTCCAGTCACCATTTGCCGTTGGGATCAAATTAATGACATTATCACTGGAGCGGTCGAACAGTGTAAGTAGTCTGATTGTGGATATTACAATGGACCATCATTATCTAAGTGTGCTGGTGAATTCACTAGCAGCCCCCTAACCGAACCTCCAGTCCCCTTTTCGTGGTAAAGTCATAGAGTTCTCAACACCTTCTATTTCATTTTTCCTGGGGTTTCTTTCTCTTCTCCTTCGTATCTTTTCAGTAATTCCCTCGAGGTCTGTTAGGACATAAGGATCTCTTCCTGTTCACGTCCTACTGTCTCCCAGTAATTAGTTTAAAGCTTGAATGCAACGAGGTTGTGTACGAGTGAGGGCACAAGAACCGCCTGGTCCAAAGATATTTGCGGAACAAGTACAAGTGTATCGTCGCACTATTCATCGATATAAAACCTGCCCCAGTCGCTCTATGCCTAGCGTTTGCAAGAGATTTTAAGACAAGGTATGAAAACGCATTGGCTGAATGTTGAATGAGAAAAGTGGAAGACGCTACAGAGGTTTGCACAATATTTTCCAGAACTTCACAACGACATCTATTATAAAGTTGTAGTATTCGTCACAAATTTAGCGAATATTTCACACAAGTGATTTCAGCATTTTAAACACAAAATCTCCACTGCAGTTTACTCGGTAGTTTATTGACACTATTTGTTTGTTTTAGGTCTAAAAGTTTACTTAGCTTCAGAACTCTTAACGTCCCCATTCGGAGTCGTCATTAAACTGCATGTCCCCTCCTTTCGTGAGAGAACAATAGCATAACACATAACATAACATAACATAAATAAAGCATAACATATCTATCTTAAACCAGATCATTCTGGGGTTGTGGCTTTCACCCATCTATAGTTCGTCATTTGAGTTACTTCCTCGCGCAACTACAGCCTGCACGTAGCAAGTTAATGTTAATGGAAAAACAGCCTTAATAGACTTTCATGCTTGATTTAATGATTCCGCTGATGAATTAGCTACATCAAATTTGAAAATGAAACATCCGAATGAGTCAATTGCTCACTAATTTGCTCTTCTGTGTGTTCCTTGTACACTTCAAGAGACACAAGTATTGAATCACGACACACGACGTACATGTGTAGTTATCTGCGATCCTCTGTGTTTTATGGATTGCTAAGTCTATCCCATTCATCATACAAAAACAAACATCTTCGACATCTCACAAGTATGTACGTTTGCCGTTTATGGCAAATATCTACCCAATTTGCACGTGCTGTGACCATTATGATACCAGATAAGACCATTAAAATGTCGTCCCACATTTTTATTGTCACCATACTGTCACAAACAAAAAATTCAACCCCACAGCACCCGCCAGTGGCCATTACCGAATTCAAAATGTGTTCTTGCTTATCTTAATGATTTCGCCTTATGGACTTCCAAAAACGAAAAAAATAACACCGAAACGCAAAACTGCCGATTACTCTTGACCATTAACACCCCATATCGATGGTAGCCACAAGCCAGTGCCAAATGCTCCTAGTGTCCCTGCCCATTCCTTTCGATCATCATTTAATAGCACTGATATTAGCAATCGCTGTTTCAAGGTGGCCAAGGAGGCAGCAACCACGAAACACGCTCGTAAATTTAATCAAATTAAAGAAATTCCGTCAGGCCATGGTGTAGTAGGGCGATCATGGACGCAATTCCATTTGTGCTGCTGCTACTCTTGACACTACGCTAACATTTCCCCACCGCAAGACAGGAATATAGCGCGTCCACTTCCGGCGCCCAACTCCCAAGAGAATGCTACGGCGTTGCCGGGCTTTATTGCTGGTTACTGCCACGGTTGCTTTTATTGCGTTTTTATGGACGACGGCGCGGTGGTACACGACTGTTTACGACAGGTTTTTATCATAAAGAACAACGCCCATTAGAAGCTACTCGCATATCCTGTATCGTCCTCGCTTCGCTCATCTTATAAATGGCTTCATTGATTCACTGAAATAACTCAAGATGTTGCCAAAGACCCATGCTATTGAAGGCACTGCCAGAAATCCACTTTATATTTTCTTCTGCCGGAGTTGGAGCCTCAATCAATTTTGTGGGTAACTCTCTGGCCGTAAGTAAGTCAATTTTGAATGCAAATACTGATGCATAATTGATTCGTGGCTTGAAATTTATTGCTTTTTCCAATTTTTGAGCGTTTGATGAACCTCGGTACCATAATGAGGATGTGGTTTTATAATTTATTTATGTATTTGATTTCAACTTTAACAGGTGTTCGTTTTGGCAGAAGAGGGAATGTAATTTGTCCTTTGTTGGGTGAAATATTCTTTTCCTAAATATTGTACTTGTGTGTGCTGGTTTGCTGATTTTTTCGAGTACTTGCAGCTGAGAGATGTGAAGTCTTAAGTCGCAGCTATTGTACATGTCCTCATGATTTGTGACGGTTGAGGGTCAATGGAGGTGAGAACCATGTGAGAAGTGAGAACCATGTGAACATCAATACCAGTTTCGAATCTGACCTTTTTTCGAAAAGGAAAGGAAAGACCAGATGATCGCGAGGCAACTTGGTCTTGATGACTGGAATTAGCGTGCCTGGAAACGTCATTTTATAAAAAGAAAAAAGTAATTTTTTTCTTGGCTGTTCGATAAGTCTGTGACATTGATGCAAGATTGCCCCCAGATTGCATGGAGAATATTTTCTGGCATCTTTTTTTTCTTTGTTTCATAGACAAGACAAAGCAATGGATTTGTCAAACACAAACACGAAATGCTAGATAGTTAAAATTGAAGTGATTTCAAATACTGTCAAACTTCGATAACTCGAATATGTACAGTCGACTCCCTCTAAGTCGAACTCCCTCTAAGTCGAATTTCCCTCTAACTCGAATTTTTTCGCCATATTTATTTTGGCATTATCCTCATTTTCCATACAAAAACCATCCTCTAAGTCGAACTCCCTCTAACTCGAACTAATTTTAATATCCCGTGAAAATCCGACTTAGAGGGAGTCGAGGTATTTGATAACTCGAATCAAATTGGTTGGCAATAGCGCCAAGACTGAAATTTACATGTAATTTGTTCTTGATAACTCGAACTTTGATAACTCGAATATCTTGTTAACTCGAAGAGATTATTTGGGGTCAACTTCAATAAGCCGAATTCTGAAGGGAATTCCCAAATTCTGCGTATTTTACACGTTCGTTTTATAATGAATTTCGAGACACTGTCTTTATATGTTCCTATGAATTAGTGCGTAGAAAATCATGGTTTGTCTTATTTTTTATTAGTAGGAGTAAGAACACACAATAGAAGACATGTAACACATCGAACAGTCCTCCTAGAAATGGTGATGTCGACAATGTAATCCCACACCCTTGGATTGATTTCTATGTGACTACCTAGAATCTCTTGTTTGAAATTGGATTCCAAGAATACATTCAATTAAACAGAATAGATGCAAAAACTTGATTCCACATCCTCACATGTAAATGAGATTCGTTTTTAAAGCTTTTCCTTGCTCTTTGTGATTTAGATTATTTAGTGCAGTCTGTTTTAATTTTCTAACCGTAATTTAACCAGCCAGGTAACCACTGCCGTTGACACTTCATTAACCACTGCTCAGTGCACTCCAAAAACATAATAGCCAAATACTGTCCAGTCTTATACGTGCCGTTAAAGCAAACTTCTTTAGCTAATCATAAACTATTCTTCGGAAATTTTACAAAAGATTTTCAGAAAAGTTTTATTTTAGGTGTTGTGTTTTCTTGTTTCAATTGAGTGTTTGAGATGAATGCATTAAAAGCCGTTTGCTTGGAAATAGAATCCGAAACATCGACTTTTGCCTTTATGTTATGCTTTTTATAATAAACTTAACATTAGTCGTAGCCGCTTTTGAACTCCCCGTAGCTAAAATTTAGTTGGAAAAAATATTTAAATCTCAACTAAATAAATTTAAGACAAGTAAACTTGAAAGTAAACTGACTCCAAATAAATCCAAATCGAATGGTTTTCCATTTAAATAAAACGTAAATATTCAATTGTAGTTCAAAAAGCTTCGAAGGGTTTCCTGTAACTTTAACTACTGACCTTAAATTGACTTGTAATTCCAGTCGTCATCAGTGACAAGTGACAGCAATTTACACATCCTACTAATGATGTACTCTCATTCAGTCATCCCGATTCGAATCACGAACTAGGAGACGATTGCAGCTTTTCCAATGATGCCAATTGTCTGCTATACATAGTCCATCCGTAGGTTTGCAAAAAAGAACAAAGGTGGGAGTCTGCACAAATACAAACGCAATACATCGATGATAATAATAAATCGGGTGACGTCTGTGCCTTTCGGTGAATTGTACCTTCGAGTTGTCTACGATCTCGTCGTTCTGAATGGAACGTTTCATACAGACAATGAGGTTAATCAGTTTGCTTCTAGACCCAGTCATTAGATACAGTTGATAATAATAATGAAAGATTAGACGTGCTTTTCACAAATGCAAAGTACCGTTCAGATACATTTTTTATTTTGTTTTTTTTTTCACTTTCTTCGGGTTTTGATGTGAAGTGGATTGTTTTTCTCGAAGCCTTAGGGTTAGTCGGTGAAACAATGACTTAGGGATATTGTTGAGGTACTTTTTTGGAATGAACATTTGATTTAAGACTGAATTTGCCAGGGCACCATTGTAATGAACGTTTTCGTATAACACTGCGGATTGATGATGACTGCTAGTTTTGGCGCAGTTGGGGGTATGGAATAGCGATTAGCTTGTTGAAAATCGGGACATAGCAGAGTGCATGTTGTCATTTTTTTATCTATTTATCTTTCGACTCCTGCGCTCGAGGTCGTCGGTTCGAATCTCGAAAAAAACATCAAACATTTTTTCACGGCTCCACCTCTTTCGAGTTACTGACAATACTCAAAGAGTATAACATCCTAGAAAAAGCTTCTCAATCTCGCCGTTCGGAGTCGGCATTAAACTGTAGGTCCCCTCCGCTCGTGACAGAACAATAGCACGCACAACGCGAGTGGTTGCTGAGAAGCTAGGCCCAGGCCCAGGGTAGCGCCGCCATTATTATTATTATTATTATTCAGTAGAGAAGGCTGCAGGCTCAGATGGTTTGCCATCAAAGCAGTTCAAGGCTAACTGCGATGTTCTGGTAGCATGCCTGCCATAAGCATGGATCAGATCATCAGTAGAATTTGGGATGTTGAAAGCATGCACGACGACTGGAGTATTAACTCCATATGTTCCATCCACAAAAAGGCTGATCCTACCTTATGCAACAGGAATAGTGATAGGGGTATATCCCTTTTCAGATCCTATCCAGCGTGGTGTAGCGGGTATATGTGTCTAACGTTTAGTCCAAGTTCAATTCCCAGCAGAGAAAAAAATTATTTTAAATTTCGCATCTCCACCGAGTCACTGACAACGATTTAAGAGCTTCTTCGCCGTTCGCAGTCAGTCAACTGAAGGTCCCCTCCAGTCGGTGGAGAGCAACAGCACACACAAAACAAGTAGTTGCTGTAGAAGCAAGACCAAGTCCACCTTGGACTATAGCGCCCCTATTATTATTATTTATTATTATTAAACAGCACGTACCAGTGCGACTTCCGGCTTGGTAGATCGACTATAGATCTACACACTCCGTCAAATCAAAAGTGATCAACGAGTTTCAAATCGATACGAACCACCACTTCATTTTTTCAAAGGCGCATACGATAGCATTCATCGCAAGAAACTGTTCGATGCGATGGCCGAATTCATATAGGCATTGCAACATGCAGTTCGATTCTAGAATTTCCGAACCGTTTGCAACCTGCAACGGATTTTGGGAAAGAGATGCGCTGTCGTTTGCCTTGTTTAATATTGTTCTAGAAAAGAGAGTGTGGCGGGCAGATGTAAACATGGAAGCCACTATCTTCAACAAATCAGTCCTGCTGCGCTCGTTCCTTGCGGATCATTGCAGAAGCATTCACTTGAGTTTAATGAGGAGAAGACGAAATATATTTTGTCGAATCGAACCGTCGTTTATTATTTAGGATAAAACGTCACAATCGACAGCTACAATTTTGAGGTATTTCAGGAGTTCATCTACCTCTGGGCAAACGTGAACTCTATAAACCACATCTTGTTGGAGATCAGATCCAGAATCGCCCTTGACAACCAGCAGTTACGTCGGTTCGTCGAAACATCATCTACAAAACCCTTATCATACCTGTTTTGTTTTACAGGGGCGTAAACTGCACTATAAGGAGGACTGCAGAGCTGATTCTTGACGCCTTCGAAATAATAACACTGCGATATTTGGTGAACGAAGGAGACAAGATAAAAGCAAGATCTATGAGTAAGTTCTATCAAGTTGTGGATGTAGTCCGGAAGGCAAAAATAAGTCGACTAAATTGGCTTGACCACATCGAGCGAATGAACGCCAACTCTTCACTTAAGAGAGTCTTTGAATTCAAGCCTCCTGGATCGAGAGGTAGAGGAATAACAAACTTGCTATAAATTAAACACTTTTGTGTTTCTTTTATTTAAAAAAAACTTTTTATTTTCTATTCATCTGGGCATAATAACCACTTACACTCTAACTTAAGACTGAACTACAATTCTCTTACATCTACCTTAAATACACCTTGCATGCCCTGGAGTGATGGATTGTTCCTACAGGTGCGCTCGGGTTTCCAGGTGCCGCTCGTGATGGAATGTGGCTGTCTGCAACACATGTCTCCGGTTCGCCAGACGCTAGGTCAGCGTTTTGCCGCTTGTGGGAACGTTGCTGGTGATTTGATGCCATCGTGGAATGCATGTGAGGGAAAGAAATATTTCGCGACTTAACTTATATAAGGGCCAACTGATCGCGGATGTAGGGCAACATGAACTTGATGACTGGATGCAGCTTGCTCGAACCGTAAGCTGTGGGGGAATGCTGAGCCCCACACCCTCCAGGGGTCGTCGGCGTGATAAGTAAGTTAAGTTAGTCAGTAGAACTGTTTATTATTCACATTATATAAATTTAAGCTTCACTGCTATAAACGAACGTTTTTTTTTAGATGTGGTCAAAATTTCGTACTGCTTTAATCAAAAATCCTTTTTCGCGAAGGGACGAAGGATAAATTACCATCCAAATGAGGATGCTTCTGATTTATACTCGTATCACAAAAATAATTTGTTCCTATTTTTAATTGCTGGGTAGATATGGTAGATCTTTCAAATTTATCCTGCGCATCTTATCAACAAAACAAACACCCAATTCGGATCCAAATCATATGTACACATGTAATATGGAATACTGTCCGCTTGATTACAATACAGATCTCTCTGAACGGATTTTAGTCTCCAATACAAATCGTTTTCAATAATTGCGTTAATTTTAACCAACAGCATCTTGTCAGACTTAAGCGATCAATTGCTTAAAGTCATTCACTTTTGTACCCTTAACAAGCACATACAGTCTAACTCATTTCTCGCAATCATTCTCGTGCGGTTCTCGGTGTGAAGATAAGATAAAATCTTTTCTCAAACATGTTTTGTCGTTTTCCGGGAAAGAAAAATTCCCAACTGGATGAGTGCCGTTAAGTTTCCATTTACCTTTTCCCACAGCAGCTTGCTGTTTAACAGGACCAGGCTCATTTGAATTGTATTCTCATTAATTATGACAAATTTAAATTCATCCTTTGTTTTGTGCCTCCCCAACACTGGGATAGCTGCATTAGGAGGACTTCCTAAGCATCTCTTTGCTTTTGTTATCCGTGCTTTTAGAACAGCTAAATTTTTTAATTAAATCTTTAACCCATACGTGAGCCTTGAGTAGAAAGAAAAATTGTGTTCCTTTACCACGAATCAATGTTTTATAATTTCATCTATCATTGCAATCGGTAAAGTAGTAATAATTTAAATGCAATTTTACTAATCGATTACTGAATGTATGACTAGAGTCAAACTATCCATTCAGACTGCGAAGAGAGGGTGAATTATTTTGCATTCTGTTGGGTTTAATATTATTCACGATTGGTATCAACAGTAATGAGCAAAAGTGTTGTTCACTGGAAGGATAATCTGTAATTTATTTTAATTTGCAAATTAAAATTCATTGCGGCATGCAATTGCTTTAAAATTGTTTGTTTTTAATTTTACACTTGAGCAGACTTAAGTGAAGTGCTGTGGATGCACTGAAGAAGAGCTGTCATGTAGACGGGCATGATAAAAGGAATATGTATTTGACAAATGGACGAAGATTCGGAAGCAATCAGTGATAAATTTTATATTCACAAGTTGTTGTGTGTTAATTACAAATTTTGTAATCAATCGATTTTTAAGATATGCTTCCCGAACAGTGCCGTTTTTGCTTTGGTCTATCATAAATTGGCTTCAAATAAGTTGATTAACAAAATTACTCAAAGATAATCGAGTAAGTTTTTTGGGAAAGTAACTAACTTCCATAACGATATGCTTCGCCGTATGAAAAGGTATCCAAGGAAAAAAGTTCTCAAAAGAGACAACTTTGGTTGACATTTGAGGTGCATCTGAGGTTTCTGAAGTTTCTGCTGATGTACTTAACGATAGGTTACTAAGTTGAGAATACGAACTTCTAGACCTCCTCCGGCTCACTTTTCCCTTGACGTCTAAACAAATATTTACCGGTTCTACATGTTTAAAACCAATAAAGGCGAAGGGATACTTCTCTAAATATTGCTTGGTATCATTTGCTTCCCACCTTTATGATGTCAATTTATTGGAAATTGCAAAATAGTATTTTTTCAGCTCAGGGTGCCCTCAGATTATCGCGGTGTGTGCGTAAGTGAACCTTTCTGACTGAAAATTCCTTTGGGATAAATGTAATCTTTTTTAAAAGCATTCATAATTTATGCCAAATAGGTATCACAGAGATGTACTCATTCGATCCTCTGCAGTGAAGAATATTTCGCCTGTAGGCAATATTATTGCAAAATGCCCGCCCGAAAGTAGGGAGTTTAAAAGCATTAATTGAATTTTCCTTTTAATTCAATCGTGCTCTCGTTTAAGTTAATTTTAATGCATCTACTCGTACTATATTTATGGATTGCCCAGAAAAGCTTGTAACGTAGGAAACGCAGGTATTTTCTGGGATTTATTTAAATATGACCTGAGATCATTCCAATTGGCTAGCTGAGCATTTTTAAGTTTATCAACATGAATCGAAAGTATTTAAAGAGTTCTAGATTAATGAAAGTGTCTGCAGTATACCACAGCAGATGTAGAGTGTGGTGTCTGTGATCCGAGGCATGATACCTCCAACCCACGCACACAAACTGAAAGTGCCGGTATACTCGTATGTTTTCAAATTTGTACGAGTAAATGATGCAGGTGGATAATATTCAGAGTGTGGTTGAAGTCGTTAACCAGAAGAATATCAAGAGCTTAATTGGATTCTGTTGAAAATCTCCGAGATTTAAATAAAATAAAATACAGCAAAAAACACAGAGTACGTGTACCACACGAGGACTGGATGCAGTTCAGCGGACTTAGAGGTTTGAGTATGTGTCCGAAAGTGACACGTTCTTGATTAAATATATTTTATATAAAAGGCTTGGCCCAATTTTGTTGTAATAAGTTAAATAAAAAAAATAGAAAATATGTAGCTTCAGTAATTGATTAAATCGCCCAAGCAATCACTCAACAGTAAGGGGAAATAAAGGGTTTTCCAATACGGAAGGATAGGTGTCAAAATTGAATAAAACGAGCTGTGTGTAAGATGTCAGCGAATTTTTTGTTTTATTTAAAGACATTGTTAGGCAATGTCTTTATGGCTGAAACACAACAGTGCGTTGCGCTAGCCGACTTCACGTTACGGAGGGTGTGCGTTGACGCACTGCGTTAATCAGCTGTTCCCTTTCTCTCTCAAATACTAAATAAAAAATTTTCCGTCAGGTGTTTTCTTTTCTGAAATGTCAAATCAAAAAATATTCTGGTCAAACAATTGAACGTTAAAGGAATTATTTGCGAAAAATGAATGCCAAGAAAGTTGAAAAAATTTAAAAAGTGCTTCTTCTTACTAATTTGGCGTATTCATGCTTCGAATAAATAATTTTAGTCAGCTGTTTTCATGTTTCAAATGTCAGTTGCCACAAAATGTTCTGAATTTGGAAAAAAACTCTCAATTTGGGAAGCATTTCTCAATTTCGCTCTCACAGCGCATCCCTCTGTCAAAAAAATATCCAACATGTTGAATAATGACGTGCGTTGGGATTACGTTTTACGTTTTATTACGATCCTCTCATCTCTCTAATTTTTCACTTACGTAGGTCGATGCAGTATTTCGTGAATGTCCATTGAATTGTGTGCGTTGAAAGACAACGCTGACGCTGACGCACTGTTGTGTTTCAGCCATTATGTACGGAATTTGACATCGTTCAAATGCCCGCTGCGGCTTTGCTGATTCTGATTCTGGCGTGTATGTAGGTCGGACTGAATTTGACACAGGCTATGTTGAATTTGAGAACACCCCGGTCTGTTGCAGATAGGCATAAACATGCGACCGATAAAGTTCAACTTAGTTAAATCGCACAATTTCGGTGGCCAGTTCGTGTCGCCTCTGCGTGGTTTAACAATCCCGTTAAGTCGCATAGTGATCCACATGCTGGAACCACATGTCGTTCTCATCCATATCATTTAATTTTGGCTAAAACAAATAGGCTATCATCCGTCATCGTCATCGTCGTTTTCGAAAAAGAACGCACTTCTGATGCAACCGGCCCACAAGCGACACACAATAGTCTGAAGGTCCCCCATCGGCTTAAAAATATTATATTACGCATGCAAAAACGAGAAGTCCATCTTCGAATGAACTGGCTTGAAAACTTTCCTACATATATTTAATACTAGTATTAATACATTTAGAAGCTTAGATTCTTTCCTTGCGCAATGAATCCTGCAGAACTACAATTTTAGTTTCTTGGGAGTTCAAAAGCATTCTCAGCTAAGGATAGGTATATCTAAATTTTCTTTGAGAATTAAAGTTATATAATGTTCATACAAAGCTTAATAGCTTTTTCTGTAAATCTATCTGAGCTTCTTTTAAGACTTTTGTCATTATACTTAGATTTATGTGTATTATACTCCAGCAGGCTTAATCACCGACAGAGCCTCAGTCGTCGATGCGATAGAAATCGCAGACACAATCGTAATCCTTATCTAGTCGCCTTGTCGCTATCGTTTTTGTAGTGGAAGGCAGTCGGCAACGCGTCGTCAATGCCTAGATTAACTGTTTTCCCACTGTGCGTCGGTAACAAACAATTTTTGGGCACGAACGCAATTAAGTCAGGATATTGAAATTCACTTTTCACACTTGTTTCTTTCCTATTATACTGAAGGGAACAACTGAATTGCAGATACTCTCTTGGCCCTAACCACAATCTATTGAATAGAAGATTCCTGACGACGAAAGTTCGACGAAACTTTAAACGCCGCAACATGTAGCATGACTACACTCGCCAGAAATTCCGAGGAATGAGTTAGAAGATTGTAATGCGTGATACTCTGCCGACGATACATGTTGCCTCTGTGATAGTGCTCACCGATTAGCAAACTGTCCATGGAATTTCGATTAAGCTTTCGTTGCCAAACTTCAAGGGGGTCGCAGATATCGTAACTTGCGAAACTCTGGATCGCGCGAACATTAAAAATGAGAGATCACTGAAGAAGATCGATCGCATCGTCCATACGGTCACGATCAACGATGGTTCGATAATTCGTCGTTTGTCGAACACCGTTGGCAACGAATTTGCTGCCGATGCTACCTTGGTCAAGAGTTCCAAAGTAAAGTTAGCGCCCTTTCCGCATCCTGCGGCTCTGCATAATTTAAAATTTATGATTTTTCCTTCGATAATGTTTAACCCTACGATCTCTACCCATTTTTCCATTGAATGTCAGTAAAAAAATAAATGTACGGAAAAAATTCACTCCATACTTCTGCGTCTACTTTTCCGCTGAATTTGTGTCAATTTTAAGAAAATCGAAATTTGCATTAAAGTCATAGTTTTTTTCAGCAGAGATTATGTGTTTGATCAACAATCTGAGAAATGAGACACCTCAAGGTAAGCACAAGGACTTGAAAAAAGGATTGAGACGAAAAAGTCATGAGCTCCTGCCAACAACTTCAAATCAACTTAGAACTCTATAATATACAAGCTTTCAAATGCTTTACAAATCACTACCACATCAACTGTATCGTGAATTCTTTCTTGTTACCGTAACAAATAAAAATCGGAGGATATGATATTTTCTCTGCCATTGTGAAGGCTTCCAGAATGTTTCGTATGCTCCAAAAGCAAGAAAGGGATCAGTCAGATCGTTACCTGTGCTACTGGCTGTGCAGGGAATGGCGTAACTATATACATATACCAAATCAAATCAGTTAATATGCACAGAAAGAGCTACTCTTTTGTGAATGTGAATGATTGAAAGTCGTATGTGGCTGCTTTCAAAATTATTTATAATCGCATACATTAGAACCAACCTTCACAGTGGTTAGAATTTAAAAAAACTCCGAATGTCAAAGTTCGTTAAAGGGTTGCCGCGAAAAGCTTGCAAAAGCGACTTATCAACTTTCAATCAACCGCTCTTTAGATTCGGTCTAATTGATGCATCTAATTGCATTGAATCCCACTCGCTGTACCTTGACATCATGGTTAGGAGAACACCGTACTCACATGCAACTTCAAATGCATACAACACACAAGTTTCTCGCATGGCATCCTGGCAAGTCCTCTACTTGTCATTCAATTCAATATGCGAGTGTACAACATGCCGAGCTGGTTGTACCCCAATCCCAGTCATTTGTTATACCCGCACTATGACACCACGCTAAATACCGCCATCGCTACACAGCCGAAGCAGAATTCTAAAAAATTCCGCTTCAATGATCGGTTGCACTTCCGTGTATACCATCAACCATTAAAATTGAAAAAAAGAAAGAAAAAAATAAAAATCGATTAGGCGCTGCCACCTACACGTGTATGGATGTGTACTTGCAGAAACAACTGCAAATAGAAAATACAATCAAGTTCTGAAAAACTAAAATCAAAAAACAAACGAAACCTTCAATCCCTTCGATGCCGTCAACTTTTATGCATGCCCTTGCGAGCGCCTGTACAGAACTAGATAGATTCATAGTTTTCACCACTTCTGTCATTCTCTTTTTTTTCCATATATTTTGTGAAATTTGTTTGCAATTTTAAATTTTTTTACTCCATGACTTTCAATCGCACATACGGATCACAAAAAACGAATATTGCCAACCTATGAGTGGCCCCATAACGCCGCCGTCGAGCAACAACAAAAAATACTCGAAACAAAGGTTACTCAGAGTGTTCCGTAGGGTAAAAAATTTCAAAATCCCCAAAATGTGAGGCCAAGCATGGCAGAACTCTCGTTCCAAACATTAAGCTGCATATTTTAATTGCACAAATATTTGTTGGTCAATATTTTTGTTTCTTGATTAACTATTGTTGAAGTTTGCTGTCTAATTCGTTTTAATTGTTGGGATAAGATTATGGGGAAGGACGGTTACCAATTGATTCTGTCACATAGCGACAGGCTTAATAATTAGCTTGTTCAAACTTTTGAATACTCCATTATTTATCTTTAATTGCAACCGTGCAATTAATGCAACCGTGTTTTAGCTTCTAAAGTATCCACTTAATAAATTTCAAAGTATTGACCATCTTTCTTTTAATGAATTGTTTGATCTAATTTTATTTTATTTATTACGGGAAAATAAACCTCACTTGATGCGTCAACTCTGATTAGGATAAAAAAAAATTCTTTAAAACGTGGACGTAATGCAAGACACATTGGGTAAGCTGTATAAGCGATCAAACGAACAAAAAACACTTAGAAAAAGATATGCTGTTATACAGGCTCGATGTCAAAGGTTGTCCGATATTCGCAAATACGGCTAAGAATTATGAAATTTGGGACACAATGTAACTGGCTCCGGGAATAAATAGATCCACAGGAAAAGTGGAGACGCAGTCCCCAGAAGAGGGCTTGTGTATTCTGATCTTGTCGCCATATTAAGCTGTCGTTATGTCATTCTAGAACTGGTGTCGGCTTGTTAATGGTTAATAAATCGCTTTCCTGATTGTTTTTTTTTTTTAAAAATCGATTAATTTCGGTTTTTTTTTAAACAGAATATCATTGTTGTCTGAAAAAGGTCATTTATTGCGTGAAATAACACATAAATAGAACAGAAATTTAGTCCAAAGGGAGGGCGTATTAATGACACCGGCCATATTAAACCATTCAAGTGCACCACGCATAGCAAACCATAAAATACGATGGGGGAAGTTCGATGGTTTGGTATTACTTAACTTGGCGACATTTTGACCCATAGTAAAAATTTAAGAAATGATGAAAATAATGAAGAAAGGAAACGATTTGAATATTCTGCACACCCAATTGTCCGAATTTTTTGAGGAGTGTGCTTATCCAACAGACGTAATTAATTTTCAAAAGGAGGAAGAGCATGTAGTCAAAATTGTGCAAAACTGGCTAAAACATCAAAAGTCTCCAACAATGGCGTATGCAGCTCAAGGACCGGCATTGGCATTGAAACGGAAGCGGCTAAAATGGGTCTGGCGGTAAACGAGGGCAAAACCAAGTATACATGCTGTCATCGAGAAAGGACGCAGAACATCGACGACTTGGTAAGAACGTCACCATAGGCAGCTATAATTAGTTAGTAGTTAATGACTTCGTCTACCTTGGCTCTGCGGTAAACAGTGAAAACAACATCAGTACCGAGATCAAACGCAGAATAACTCTTGCCAAACGCTGTTTTTTTGGGCTCAAAAGGCAATTGAGTAGTAGAGCCCTCTCTCGGAAGGCCAAGCTGACTTTATACAAGACCTTGATCATCCCAGTCCTGCTGTACGGCGCAGAGGCATGGACAATATCCCAAGCGGATGAACAGTCTCTTGGTCTTTTCGAGAGAAAAGTTCTGCGCGCGATCTTTGGTCCTGTTTGCGTTGATGGCATTTGGAGGAGAAGGTTCAACCACGAACTGTATGGGCTGTACGACATGAGTCTAGCCAGGCGTCTACGGATCCAACGCCTAAGATGGCTAGGCCATGTAGAGCGTATGGACAACTTAGCTCCGGCCCGAAGAGCCTTCGTCTCTGAGCCTGTGGGACAACGCAGCAGAGGCCGACCACGTACAAGGTGGCGCACACAAGTCGAGGGGGACCTCGGCCGGCTTGGTGTGCGAAACTGGAAACAGCTGGCGAAAGATCGTGCTGGCCGGAGAGGAATGTTGAGTGAGGTCCAGGTCCACCTCGGACTGTAGCGCCCTAAGAAGAAGAAGAAGAAGAAGAGCTCAAGGACCCGACTTAAATCCGATTGAAAACATGTGGGCTCATGAGAAGTGAAAGAATGGGGAGTTCGGAAGGGCACTGGGGTATTTGAATGAGTTGTGACTTAGATTACAAACTGAATGGTCACAAATTCACAACGTTACCACTAAGAACTTGGTGGAAAACATGCCAAAATGAATAAAGAGAGTATTGGAAAATAAAGGTTTATAGGCAAATTATGAATTAATAAATGTTCTTTGCAAAAATAGATGCATGGAGCTTGTGTACATTTTTTTTGTATTTCATTCGTTATAGCTGTGCGATTTCTGTTATTTATATCTCATTGTTTTCGTAATGAAATAACAAAACTATCCTGAAAATTTCATGAAACTCAGTCATCAGTAGGAACCATGTCTCAAAAAGTTGTATTCACAAAAAACTTGAAAATTTGAAATTATGTAACCATTATTGCTAATAATAATAATATAATAATGGCGGCGCTACAGTCTGAGGTGGACCTGGGCCTAGGTTATCAGCAATCACTCGTGTTGTGCGTGTTATTGTTCTCCCACGAGTGGGGGGGACCTACAGTTTAATGCCGACTCCGAAAGGCGAGATTGAGAAGCTTTTTCTAGACAGTTATACTCTTTGAGCATTGTCAGTGACTCGAAAGGGGTGGACCCGTGAACAAGTTGTTGGTGTTTTTTCGGGAATCGAACGGAGAACAGCGAGCGTAGGAGTCGACGCACCTACTCACTGCGCCACGGCGCCCACATTATTGCCACATTATATCCATTATTGCTCGCCACTGAAAAAAATCTGTTTGCACTTGAAGGTCTGATAGGGAATTATACTTAGAGAGATAACAATACATAAGAAACACTTTCAGCTAAGACTCGGAAAGCATTTAGACTGACATATCCAAATACCCAAGTCAGTGTAGGAAACATACTTCATACATACGAGTATGTTTCGAATAAAATAAGAATCGTCAACAAAAATTCACACAATTTTAGCGCAAAATTTGTCCTACTCTACCTCAAAATAATATTATATAATCGCGTATTTATTCATGCTCCAAATGCATAAAACTGACATTTTTACTCCATGTGTACCCAGTGAACTGCGATAGCTCGATGCATTCAAAGCAACGAACGTGACAAGCACGAAAGCAAGAAGCAAGAAAGGCCATTGGTTCATCTTAATACAAAACCAACGTAGATTTGTCACAGTTAAAATAATTTATACTCTGCCCTCGATTACGTTTAGAAATTTCTTCAATTGGTATTTCGCTGAGATTTTTCCAAGTGAAGGCCTTCATTATATATGGGATACGCATCGCATATTGCATGCTATCATGCACCGAGCCTTGGAGAGATACATTTCTTGTAATTTCACCAAACTGAACTTTTTTTTCGTTACGATTACGTTAACCGCAAGTAAATGAAATCCCATTCCTTTTGAAAATACATTACCGTAGGTGTACCTGTGTACCTGTTGTACGTATATACATGGGCTCGTGATATACTACTCATCTGGTGCACCAAAAAAACACAAAACCACTACGAGCGGCGGAAAAAAAATGGATTCACACAGCAGGGAGAAGTATCTACCGCATTCTACGGTTGGGTGCGCAATTCAAAGTACCACAAATGAAAGTAGTAGACCGTGATTCCCTGGAGAGTGATCGCTTTTGCTTACTGCCACGGCATACTAGGTAGCTGATGATACTTTGTATTGTTCTCCTCTTTTTGGTCTCATATTTTGTGAATTTGAAAAAAAAACACCAAACAAAAAAGTTAACTTGGGAAACGGCGACAACGATGACTACAACTTTGAGGCCACCGCTCCCCATGCATTTTTATTTGGTGCTACACGGCTACAAGAGACTATCAAGCGTGTAGATATTTTTATTGTGCCCTCAGAGTGTTGAAGCCGTTCGCAAAGAAGACACACAAAACAGGTGAACACAACAGCAGTACAGCTCCGTTCGCTACGTGTGGTCTTTTAGACGGTATTCGAAACTTGCTCGCGAATCAACAACGCCGCCGCCGTCCAGGCTTGAGTGATCTAGAATTCCAAATGAGTAGTTGTATCCAATAGAATCGGGTGTGTTTAGAAGCTTTGCACTTGCAGATGCGTCATGTCCTTAAGATCGAAGCCAAGTGTATGCCATGAAGTTCGAACCTAGCTGGCGCTTTCCAATTATAGTTTCACATCAAAACCGTCAACTTAAATTCCGGTCTCTAAAGAAAGTGTCGTTTGCCTTTCCTGTCACATCATAATCGCTTTCCATGCAAATTACGAATTTTTTTTTTCGAAATTAGTACTCGCATTCGCTAGTAGCGGAGTTTCAATTGAACAACCGTCACTGTAATTGTGCAGGTAGAGTACGGGTCTACCCAGCGGAACGAGTCATGCGAAGCGCGAAGTGGTTAAACCAGCGTAGCATTGTTATATTCATCACAGTGTACGTTAAGGTCTTCATTATATCGTGGTGAAGAGAATCACTGGAAAATAAAATCAGAGAATAAATAATTTTCCTTCAGTGGTTAATTAATTAATGAACAAAGAAGAAAAAAAACCTCAAATGTGTGAATTGTGTGACATCAAGTGATTAGCAAAGTATGCAGAGGTATAACTTTCAACGCAATCACAAAGCTGAATTTGGATACGCGAGTGAAGTGCCGATAAAAGGTGTTGGCCCTTGAAAGAAATAGCATTAATATAAGTTACAAGTACCCAAAGGTATGTGTACGCTGTTCAGATTTCGCGAAAATACAAATCCCAGAACCAAGTTGCATTTACATACCGAACTTGCCTGGGCGATTAAGAGATACATATATCACTAGATTTTCTTTAGTAAACACCTGTCGTTTGAGTACCACCATTTTATTCGGTTGTGAGCACTACAGTTTTATGCTAAAAGGTTCCCATGTAACCTAAGCTTGTGGGGCATTATCGACAAGTGCTTAGAATTTCTGTTCAGAATAGGCATACGAATCTGCTCAGTTCATTGCGCGTTCTTTAAGGCTTTGCCTGGTGATGTGTGACGGTTTTTGGTATAACTTTTTTCGATATAAAGCGTAAATGTTTGTAACTATTTGCTGTTTAATTTGGTATTTTCTAAAATAATGCAACTACAAAATATTCAGACAGATTGATATTGTTTTTTTTTTTAAATTTGCAAATCTCAAAAAGAATTGCATTGGAAAATATGTTCGCAATTATGGAATGCGTTTTAATGCTCAAAAGAACACAGACCATGGCTGTCCAAAGACAGCTGATTTCGGATCAGGGTATGAAAATTGGATTTCGGATTACAGCCATCGCAACTTGATGTAGATGCGACAGCAAAACTGTCTACTGAATTACTAAAGATTTGACAAGTGATCGCAGTTACTTCTAACTAGTGCTGAGACATATTCGCAAATTTCGGATAGCAAAAAAATTATTCGAGATGATTTCGGATACCCGAACTAGTGTAGGGGATAGTGTAGGAGAGCGGATAATATCGGAGATAATTACATTTTCCAAATACTGACTTCAGATAGACGAAACAATCCTCTTTGTTTCCTCGCATGCAGATATCCGGATAGAGTCATTACCCGCTCCAGGTCTAACCAGCACACAGTAAAAAATCTGGACGGTATATTGCTCGTCTCTGATGGGGACCAGCTTGAAAGATGGAAAGTGCATTTGGAAAACCTGGGTTTGAACTGGCAATCAAACTGCGTTGGACAATCAAAGAATTGTCAGAATTTTCGGAATAGTCACTTCGCCTTCCAGTATATCTAAGCTATACTGCCGCCATTTAAAGGATGAAAAATAACAAGACAATATTTCTGCAAAATTCTTACGAGCAGAGGCAATAATTCCGACTGAACTTTTACAGAGAGCCTAGGAAGCTAAAACCATTTCGGTGAGTGAAAGAATGCGACAAATGTAAATCTCATGGAATGCAAAAACTGAAGGATATATTATCTGGTCACAAGGCATAACCACCTAAGTCGTTTTTTATACTTTATCAGGAGAGACGGTCAAAGTTTCAAATCAGCACTACTACTAGTACTTAGGCTACTAGGAATAACTTCTGTTTATAACAAGATACCGACATACAAAATTTAGTGAAAGTAGATTTAAACAAGCTGAACATAATGGAACTTATAACTCATTTTTGTCCTAACTGAGTTAAGCGGTTATGGTTTGTGGCCACAGATATGTGCGTTACCAGTCTTAGCCCGGATTATCACAAAAATAATTCTGGAGCAAATAAAACAAAACGTCGGAAACACAATATACGCGTCGATTATATTAACGTTCTCCGAATAATGATCGAACAGTGTGTTGAACTTACGCAGATCATCGTTCCACCTGATGTCCATCCATTGATTTGATGAGGAATATGGATAAACTAATTGCTGGTAGTACATGAGTCGAAGGTTAATGAAGGACTCTTTCGACCCAGTTAAACCGTCTGAACTACGGTGGCAATGTACGAGAATGTATGTATGCCTATTTTCGCACAAAATACGGCATCAAAGGTAGAGAGAAAGGCACACATTGCTGAAAACGCCACAAAAAAAAAAGAAAATGTAAGCCTTGAATATACATTGTTCCGCAAACAGCTGAGTAGAGCAGATTAATTCCAGTATCTTAGAAGTACTTTGAACGGAACCGCACCGGATCTTGCCAAATTAACCTAAGTCAGAGTTTGGGATGAAACTTAAAGTGTCCCAAACGCAGTATATTGAATATATCTCCAACTCGAATCTTTATCAGAGGACGTGATATAAACAAATACATACTCGTCAGACATACGAGTACAAAGACGGAAATGGCAGTAAATTGGTCAAATATTCAAAAGGATGACAGCTGCATGACTAAAATAAAATAAATAAATCGTATAATACAGGATGGCATAAGACTTGGTAGTTTAATGAAAGCATTGTTAGAAACAGAATGCGACGGCATTTTTCTTCTTCTAACAATGGCGATATAGTCTGGCGTAAATATGGGTCTCAACTAACTTGCCTGTCCCATTGGCGCGATCTTTAATCAACTGCCTCCGATTACGCAGGCTTCCTCTATAGCGTTGTACAAAAGGCGTGTAGTCGAATACTCTTTTGGCTGAAATAGTCTTGCCCATGCGCTTTAAATGGCCTAGTCATCTTAGGCGTTGAATTCGTAGACGCCTGCGTAGACTCATGTCGCTGCATGTTTTTGGTTGAATCTTCCTCTCCAAATGCCATCAACGCAAACAGGACCAAAGATTGAACGGAGAACTTTTCTCTAGAAAAGACCAATGGATGGTCAAGGTGTTATATAAAGTCGGCCTGTGATACATAAATTGGCCCTTGAGCTCAAAACAACAGCCATCGACAAGAGTTATTCTACATACAATCTCGGTAGCTGCCTGGGATTTTATGCATAGAAAATTAATTTTCGATGTCGTACAATAATTTTTTGACGCATTATACCTTTTTAATTATTTCATCGAAATCAATTCAAGCATTTATTTTTTCGATCTTCAAAACAATTGTTGCAAAACCATTAAAACTAAATTGTATAAAAGAATTCTAATCGAATATACTACGCAAAGTTGATTCTTGAAATTTTGGAAACAAATGGAGATTTCTGTTTCGCTTAAAACATTGAAACAAATGGGGCTATGACAGACTGAGAGACGGATGGATATGATGAAATTAAGACAAAGATTTCATCACAATTTGGTTAAACGAAGTATACGTCAAACAAAAATTTGCTTTTTGACTATCCTTGAATAAATGAAGCAAGAAAACGTGTTTAAATGCACCGCATAAAATTACTAGAAGCTTAAGTATATTGCGACTCCAATTCTTAAATACCAACTTTAGTTGCTACCATAGTCAACATCCGATTTTCTTTCGTGAGATAAAAATATACCGTAATATGGTTGTTCGACATTAAACAATAAACCTGAACATCCGGATTATACTAGTTTTTTATTAAGTTAATTATTCATTCATCCGCCTACGGCAAAATTATACAAATTTCGGATAAAACAAAAAAATGTGATATATAGTTATTGCTGTTTTCTGTTTTAGTTGTATAATGGGAATTGCCGTAAATGAGGATCACAATTTAGTCAGTACCCATCAAACAATAAATTAAGTCAAACTGAGCCCGTAGTAAATTTCTTTTACATTTCATTTTTGAAAGTTTCTTTGACCTTGACAAAAGCTTAAGCCAAAATATGATATAACGTTTTATTTTTTAAAGTTTTAGCTATTTCCGGCGGCATTAAAAAAATGATCCAATTGGGGTCTCGGAATTTAATCCGTTTGTTGATAAAATTAGATTGGGTAAGATTAGAGCAGAGATCGTAGCATTAATTCTGAAACGATTCCGTAAGATGTCTCTGTGATTAACATAAATGCTGAGAAAATCGGACTTCAGTTGCTTATGACTCTTTATGTAAACGCCATTTTTAGACATAATACAGGTACAGCATTATTTATAGGGTGATTAGGTTTCTTTTTTTCATTGATTTATCGGGTAAGTCCATCGCCACATCATTTCAAGTTCATTCAACGTAAAACGAATGTGCAATTGGCAATTGGAAGAGGTTTTTATGATTTGTGTCCATGATACAAAGGATTATTGAATCTTTCAAATGCTCTTCTTTTCTTCTTCTTTTCATGGCGGTACATTCCGGGGTGGACCTGGGGTTCAACTGACGAGCTAGCACAACATTTCGCTAATTGGTTCCAATTGCGCATCTCGAGTTTGTTAAGGTCTCTCTTCACTTGTGTGCGATGTCTCTGCCTCAAACGCTGATGTCTAGTTTTGCGATGTCCCACAGGTTCAGAGTCGGAGATTTTTCGCACCGGAGATAAGGAGTCCATACGCATGGTTTAGCCATCTTAAGCGTGATGCCTGGTCGTTGTGCAGCCCATATAGATTGTGATTGAATCTTATTTCCCAGCTGCCATCAATGCAAACAGGAGCAAAGAGCTTATTTTTCCTCGTAAAGACCAAGAGCTGGTTCATCCGTTTTCGATACTGTTCATGACATGGGCCGTAGTTTAGAATTGGGATAATTAATGTCTTGTACAAAATCACTTTGGTCTTTCGAGAGGGAGCTCGAAGGCAATTTTTGGCTCAGAAGGCAATTCATTAGTCAAAAAAAAACATTTATTCTGCTTTTGGCAGAATACCTGACTTTTATGACGTTTTGGCGAAGTCATCGATGTAATGCGTCCTTTCTGGATGACAGCATAAACTTTGCTTTGTCCGCGTTTCCCATCGGATTCATTTAATCCGCTTAGGTTTCAATACCAGCAAACGCATCGTTGACGCCACGCTGTGTTCGACCAATCACGTCAATTTTATCTTCGTATGTCTTTTGGAATATCTTTAATTGTTTTACTTTTTGCTTAAATTAGTGAAGGTACATGCGAAGATCGTCTAAAATTACACCAACACATGTGGAAAATAAGTAACCACAACTATCGGAGCAAATTCTAAGTTTCCCACGGTGAAACAAAATCCATGAAATTGCCATTAAATGTGCGAAACTTGAAGTCACCATTAGCGAATGAGGTCAACGAAGATAGTGAATCTAATTGCAGATTCTTAGATACCTAATGACATTGTGTTAGTTGAAAGAACTTCAAACAGAACGAAGACACTTTTTTTTTTACAGATTACTCTATTGTTATCCATTGCTTTGTTAATTTATATTCGCCCCTATGTCTTATGTTTTAATTTTGTGTTTCTCCCCCAGAGTCGCTGCTGCTAGCTACCACGCCATGCAAAAGTTCGTTAAGTTAAAGAACAAAACAAGTAGCATTGAGGAGCAAGCAAGTCCGCATCCGAGTCAAGTTAAATTGGTCGGCTACTTGAAAAAGAAGAGAACCGTAATTTTTAATTGTTTAATGAAAATGAAAAAAAAGAAAATGTAAAATCTATTCTTATAGAAAGTCGGAGGCTGGCGAAAGATGTGGTTCGTCCTGCAAAATCAACTTTTGTTGTCCTATCCCTCGAAGGAGGATTACGACAGGAAACTGATCTCATTCAAGGATGTCTTGAATTTGGTACCAGGCACCATAGTCCGTCCGCTTGGAGGGTATCGATTTGCAATACAAACAACCTCAGAGAGTGTGTATATATTTGTATGTCAATTGTATTTCCAAAAATGACATGTTAAAGTTGATTTTCTTTCTAATTAATTTACACAGCGTTGTGACGACAATAAAACATACATGGAGTGGATAACAGCTCTGGTGGATAGTCTGTCAATAGGGTCATCGACTGCGAAGAAAAAGGAACCCATTGGTGGAGCGATGCCCAAGAAGCCATTGTCCGGAAGTCACAGCTGCAGCTCATTAGTTCGATCGAAGAAGAGCAAATCAGTTCACATCCCCATCGCCCATGGAACTGCTAGAATTCTAAATAGGACCGGACTCTCGGAAAATGACCTTCGGGCGTTCTCTAGCAACGGTTGTTTGTTGCATGATTCCGGCGAGAGGTAAGGCACTCTCCTCCATCCCCAGGCAGTGGTAGTCACTCTACATCTTCCTCCCTTCAGTTTGTTTAGCTCTGACTCCAAGCACGAAAAAACAAAAAAAAAACATCAAGTATCTCCCTTTGTGTTTATTTTCCCCTCATTTGGTTTTTATTCCTCCCATTACCAGCGGCGTAAGATATATCAAAAATAAAAGAATAATCTATTAGCTGCAGGCATTTATGTGCATTGTACATTCCTCGTACTCCAGTGTGTTGCTCAGTGCTTCCATTATTTCTATTTTTGTAGAGCGAATTACTTCTGTTTACACGACAACCAGCTACTGCTTGGAAATCAGTCAAATGCAGTCTCTCGGATAAATCGAATGTTTTCTGGAAGCGCATCAGATGTGGATCTAAGCTCGAGCATAAACGCTGATATCAGTGGCAAGGGATCAGCTCAACAGGCGACGACGTCTGCAAAGTCGATGAGATTAAAGGGATTACTGTGCGAGAGTGATGGTGAAAACAGTGGCAGAAGTGCTATTAGCAGAAAGATGCATGAATTATTGACGTTCATGAGGAGTGAAAACTTGGAAACGATTGCGGATAATCATATGGAAGAGTGTGAATCTTCGAGGGATATCAACTCGAACACAAGATTAGACTTTCAGAAATTCCTTCGAAGTGAGAAATGTGATGGAAACCGGGATGAGACAGGAAATATCACTGAAAGGTGAGTTTGAATTATCAGAATTTATTCGTCGAGAGCACAACGACTTTTAAGACACTGCTTTTTTTCTAACCAGAATCACTTTTTACTCTGAACAGAACATCAATGTTGCCATTTATTTGCTCCTAAGTTTCGATAAGTTCAATATCTGGCATTGAACATCATAAACCTAGTATTTCTTAAGTTTGGGTGCACTTTTCATGTACCTTCAGCTGTGATTCAGTCTTGGTTCTTCCGTAAATTGTTTTTTTTTAATCAACCACCTTTCTATCATGATTGGAAAAGAAAATTCCTATTTTGTGCCAGTACCAGACAGGCAAATGTGCTAAAAGAAGCAATAATTTCACATTTTATACAGTTGATCAAAAAAGTAATCGGACACTAAAATTGCTCCCTCATAAACTGCAAAATACAACAAAAAAAACTCAATCAATGTGAAATTGTTTCATGATAGCTTGTAGTATATGCCCGTAATACACAGTAAGAAAATTAAAATTCATATGTACATACATATTTTTTTCAACATGACTATAAAAAAAATTCATTAAAATTCACCTCAAAAGAGAAATCGGACACTTGATATTCAACTCCATAAACGCTTCAAAAGTTATTAAAAAAAATTGAAGTTGAAAAACCTTTGCTCTTTTTCACCGCGTTCAACCTATTTGGCATTGATTTGACCAATTTTTCGCAATATGAAGGTGGTATTTTGTCCCATTGTCCCATTTTAAGGCGAGCTCTAAGTCCCTCTGGCTTGAAATGGTGTGGTTCTTGTGCGGATTTTCCAAATAGCTCCAAATGTTGTTCTATTACATTCAAGTCTGGTGATTGTGGAGGTGTTTCGAGCACATTTGGATAATTATAGTGGAGCCAAAGACGAGTGTTACGAGCTTTGTGCTTGGGGTCGTTATCCTGGTAAAAATAGTAATCATCGCTGATTTCCAATTTTTTAGCACTTTGGCCCAAATTATCTTTTATAAAATAATTTTAATCCATTGATAAAGACAAGATTTCCAGGTCTACCTGCAGACATACAACTCCAAACCATAACTGAGCCCCCACCATGTTTCACAGTTGGTCGTAGATTCTTTTCTCTGAGTTCCTCATTTGGTTTTCTCTATACATACGTTTGTACGTTTGTCTATCAGACCGAAATAAATTAAATATACTCTCGTCTGAAAACAAAACAGAAAGAAAAATCTTTGCTTTGGCGATGTCTAGCAAAGTCCTTTCTTTTTATTCAGTTCTGCTTGCTAATATACGGCTTCCTCCGGGCGACTCTTCCATGGAAATTATTTTTTCAAAAGACGATTCTAACTGTTTCCGAATGAACATCTTTTTTGTAAATAATTTTTCACCTCTGCAGTTTTTTTTGCAATTTTGCTCCACTTATTTCCGGATTCTTCTTGACTTGCTTTACAATTCAACGCTCATCAGCCGTAGTAAATTTGAAGGAAAATAAAAGTAAGACATTCTTTATTCGGAAAGATAGACTCAGTCCGTATGTCCCTGTATTCGATAGGGACTTAATCGTCCGTCCTGTAATTCTTATTTTCTGGAGGAATTTCTAGATAAATTTGTGCTTTATAAAAATAAAATTTGAAAATATCACGTGCACTTCTGATGTATTCGGCTTCGCACATTATTTCGGAATATTCGTTTACCTTGAATATTGCCTAATTTATTAAAAGGCCACACGGATCTTACTCTAACTTAGTGCACTTGAGACAAAAACAATAATCTCTTTCAAACGGACATAAATGCTTCAAGATTGTTGACAGATAACTACAATAGACGTTCGAAACTTAAGCTTATGTCAAAAGCAGTAGCATCGTAAAATTTCACAGCGCCCATAATTGCTTATAGAAATTAAACCAAAATTCTGTTGTCAACTGACATTTGCATACGCAGAGAGGGAGGGTGAGTTTGTAATCACAACATGCAAGCAATGATGCGCAAACAAAAGCAACCAGCGCATCATAGATTATTGTGATGCGATGGATTTTTTTTTATTTTTCAACTCAATTGTCTTTTTTTTTTGTCCAAAATATATTGAAGTATGCTGGCATTCTAATTTCCAATATAATTAACCAAAGTATTTAAAAAATTGTCCCCAATTTCTTTGACATTTAAAAAAAAGAAACAATTGAAACACAAGCCGTTCCGAAACGCCAACAAAATTAAAGCATCGTGATGCATCGCAACATTTAAAAATCGTTGCGTCGCATCACATAGGCAGTAATGCTTACGTGATGCGCATTTTTTGACGTTTACGAACTCAGTCCGATTCATTTTACTCCCCCCCTTAGTAGGCAAAGGTAAATGATTTTAACGAAACTTAGCGAATCGATTAATATGTTCACAGCGTATTGTTTTCGAAAGTTCCCTTGGTTGTCTTACGTTTTCTTTCGTCTATTATAGTTGGCCCTTGTCAATGTCTGGTCGTATCGAAAGCGTGTATGATATTCTTCACGCCAGGACTTCTTGTGACATTTAGGACCTTAATTGAAAATTGCATTATTACATTGCATCAGTTCGATTGAATGGAGTCGGGAATTATTGCACACCAAAAGAAACACTTCTTACTAGAATTATTATTGTATTATTCCTCCACGGATACTAAATATCAAAAGTACTATAAGTTACTTTACTTTACTACTTACGTTGCTCCATAAATCAAAATACATTTCAATTGACTTTTCAATTAGTGTGTGCAATTCACTAGTCAATAAGCGAGGAGCTTTGGACAGATCAATGGAATGCAAACCCAATCAATCAAATTACAACACAACCTATTTCAATAGCCAACCATAAGTGCTATTGAAACTCAAGTGAACTCTTCAAAGACTCGTTGTGCTTTTCTTCCCCTTTTGCAAAAGTACAAGATATCGTACATCAAAAAAAAACAGCAAAAAGATAAAAGGAATGCATTTTCCAACAAAAGACGAAGTAAGTTCCGTCGCTTTACGTATTCCTTACACGTATGTACATACAATCAATTGAATTGCATCTAAAAATACTTCAAATTGAGAACTCAGCAACAACTGTCTCTTGTGCCAATAGACAATGCACCGACAAATACTTCCTCAACCAATGTCGGCAAACGATAATAGTCAAGCGGAGACGACATCAAGCATGAGACGACGACTACCACTTCCTTTAACACGAAGGAGAGTCTCCTTTGTTTGCAGCCATCGCCGAAAAGGGAAAGAATTCACATGTGTGTACTTCCCTGCACTATCGTCTAAAAATAAAAAAATAAATAAATAGTAAACCAGAGAATCACTAAAAAAAACTTCAATCTTCAACAATATAAAACAGCTTTCTTCTCCCTTCGGCACTGGAAGTCATTAAATCTATTTTTGAATTGTTTCCCTTTTGACAAAATAGAAACAAGAAAAAAGAAAAAAAAACATCCAACATGCAGTCGGGACTTATGACGCCAAGAATGCAACGAATGCTGGTTTTTACACTTCAGTGTTTCACAGTCCACTTGTTGAGATACTCAGTTCTAAACTGTCGCTCCATTGTGTAGGAATTTTCCTGTTTCTAGTCTATTTAGCATGGTTTAGTGTGGTGATGGAGTTGTATAGAAAGGATTTTCTTGTTCTGCTTTACGTGGAGAAAAGCAATCACCTGTGGTGCGGGTTGGGTGCAGGATATTAGCCACTGAACACTTCATTAATGTGTGTTCTTTTTGTTTTAGCAACGGGATCGAGGATCAAATTCAACGGCTGAGTTTGAGAGGATCAAGTCGCCACGTTGTGACTGACAAAAAGACTAAACCAACAGATCAGGAAGTCAGCTATCTTCGCTTGAGTTCGACAATACGAACGGAGGAAAGTCCATTCTCACGGCGACGCAGAAGACCGGAGCAGGGAGGTTCATTCACATCATCGGCCGGCTCATACTCATCGTCGGAGAAGCGAAACGAATCGTCATACAATGGCGATGACAGTGAGATAAGCGAGGAAGCCAGGAAAAATCAACAGGATGAACCCATATATGCGGTGGTGGATTTGAAGAATAAATATGAACATCGGGCCAAGATGCGACATGAGATGGAGGCAAGGCGACGGAGTCAAATTGGTTATTTGAAGAGTTTGGACGAGGTGGCAACGGACTATGAGGAGGTAAGTCAGTAGCTTTATTTGAGCGGAAAAACTGTTGACAGATGTTTGAGTGATTGATGACTGGTATTAAAGCATATCCTAGCGCAAATTGGATTAAGGTCACTTATTTGCCATATAAAGCGTTGTGTGAAAAATAGATGACATTATGATTCGATAGAGGTCATAAGAATCAAGAAAAATCCAGAATGGCGGAATAAAGCTTAAGTCTGAAGGTTTATGGAGTTAAAGGTGGTTGACACATACGAGAAGGAATTTGTTTCCAGCCGTGTATTGTCTGAAAAGTTTTATACTCTTGCTCGCGGATGAGTGTTTTGGAATCTTAGCCGACAGCAAGCGGAGACATTTTTTCGAGTTCGGATTTGAAGAACATTATGAGTCGTTGGTGTGGCTAGGGTGAGGATAACTGCAAGCAGCATAGGCAATATTTGGTGTATATAAGTGTGAAACTCTTGTCATTTGCATGAGCCGATCAATTTTTTCAAATATTTCACATTGAAGGCTCGTATAAAAATTTATTTGTGGGTTTTGTATTTTTCGTTTTGTGACTTTCAATATTCAAACAGATTCATATTCGACATGCAATGAGTGTAATGATTGTAATAAAAGTTTCGGGAGAGATGTATTGTAGTTGAGTGCGTCAGCGTAGTCTAAGCCATAAGGCCAAACCATAATGGCTGAAACACAATACTACAGTGGTGCTACCGTCGAGTGACGTTTAATTTCCAATACAAACAATACAATGCCACAACCTGAAATAGTGCATAGTCAGTATATATAGTCAGTTTTACGTAAAGCAAAAAACCGCCAACGTCAACGCACCAACGCAATACTGTGTTTCAGGCTTAATGGTTGGAAGAAATTTGCAATCAGTAAATTCGTTCACTTTTGCTTACTTACGTGGGAGCGAAATCAATCGCTCTCTACGTACGTACATAAATGGCAGTTGGTGTTGAGTAGAATTGCAAATAGTTATTTTTCTTTCGAAATATCCCACTATCAATGCTTCAGAAATAGGACGAATTACTTTAAGTATTTATTTAATATTTTAATGTTCTGCTGCTAATTTAGTCTTAGTTTTAGTTAATATAATAATAATGGCGGAGCTACAGTCCGAGGTGGACCTGGCCTAGCTTCTCAGCAACCACTCGTGTTGTGCGTGCTATTGTTGTCTCACGAGTGGAGGGGACCTACAGTTTAATGCCGACTCCGAACGGCGAGATTGAGAAGCTTTTTCTAGACAGTTATACTCTTTGAGCATTGTCAGTGACTCGAAAGAGGTGGAGCCGTGAACAAATTTTAGATGATTTTTCGGGAATCGAGCCGACAACATCGAGCGTAGAAGTCGACGCACCTACCCACTACGCCACGGCGCGTTTTAGTTAAGTCTGTTTATATTTGTCATTCGGACTATGTCCACATCCTTGTACAGCTCGTAGAATTCGTGGTTGCGTCTTTTCCTCTATTCGCCTTTCTTGTTGACATTACCAAAAATCCGACGTCAATTTTTTTTCGAAGGCTAAGAATCGTCTCTGCAGTCCTGCTTTCGGCTCCATATAGCAAGACTGGCAAAATTAGGGTACTGTAGAGGATGACCCAAGGTGTTTCGATGAACCGCAGGAGCAGCTGTTGTGAAGTTTGCGTTTGCTCCAAACTTCTTAACTAGCTTAGCTTAAGTTTCATTATGTCAATTGTGGTTAACCTTTTAATAAAATCGCAATCGACTGAGTGCTCATGGCGATTTCACCTAGTTTCGTTTCTTAACAACTTAAAAACGTATTCGTTGCTTACATCTTCTGCTAAAGCTGACCAAAATTTATTGAAATTTGAGTTGGCGTCTGTTATAAGAGTTACTGAACCATTCTGCTTTCAAAAACAATGAAAAACCTAGGAATGCCGTGGTTAGAAGCAAATTGTTTTTATTGACAAAGTCAATTAAAACGGACATTCAAGTTTCAAAGCAAATTAAGTACACAAACTGTAATGCAGATGGAGAGGGTGCCTGTCCGCAGACATTAGCAAGTCGAACAAACTCTATTCAGTACAATTAACGCACAGTCGTAGCACAATAGGGTAGTGCAGCTGCGTTTAAAAGATTTTTATTTTAAATAGTTTTGGTACTGAAAAATGTTACAATTCATTGAAATAAAAGCAGAAAATCATTACAAAACGTAGGGTATTATAAGAATTGCTTTTCACAAGTTCAGTGAATTTATGCAGAGGCGCTTTGCTAAGCCGAGTCAACATATTTTGATCGTAAATTTCCCTTGTAATGATCCCTTGCAGGCGCTTGGTTTGTAGTACTTCAATCCACAACGTACACGTCTGTATACACTCAGCGTCAAAAGTGAGTGTACAGTCATTAGGTAAAAGTTTGTCTTCTTAATTGACCAGAATGATATACTACAGACATTGACACCTCAAATAAGAGCTCTATACTTTTTTAACTCCTTTTTCTTTTGAATTAAATTAATTGCTTAATGTTTACCGTTATGTTAAATTAAATCGTATATTTAAGTATGGTTTCGGGGCTTTTATTTGAGATATCAACTTCAAGCGTAAAGTAGTCTGGGTAATTTTAATTTAGGGGACAAACTTTCATGACTGTACACTCACTTTTGACGCTAACTGTATACGTATGAGCAATTACTTTTAGAAGCGACGCGCATTATGTCGTGCGATACGAATTCGCATAGCAAAATCGCAGCCAAATCCGATTTTCGACTTTCGCTATATTTTTACTTAAACTTTTCACTTGACCCGTAGCACATTTGTCTAGCGTTGCCATCTTCAAATTTCATCAAAATACGAATCAGCGGGCCACTTGAAATATGTACCTACATTTATCTGAGGACAGTTTGCGCATATTTTTTACATACTACATTTGACCAGAGCTAATAAATCAAAACCGAAAACAAAGTCAGAAGAAGCTTGAAGGGTGAACACTGAAGCTTTTACCGACAGTTACTCTGGATTGGGGTCTTCCATTTTATGAACGTCGAATTCTAATTTTATTGCTGTTACATTATTGTTTAAATCATTTCTAGGTTCTTGGATTCCCTAGCGAACCTCTGCAAAGCGTCACCACCTATCCCTATGACGATGAAAATATATATGAACCGGTTTGTACAAATGCCATTCCTTTTATTTGACTTTGATCATACATGTATATAATCTACAACTTTCTCTTTCAGATAAACATTCCAGAGTCCTCCTACACAGATCACAAACATCGCAATATACTATGGAAATACTTTTCAAGGATAAATCTTGACGCGTTCATTGAAATGACTAGGAGTAGAAAGAAAAACAATAAGCCCTCCCAGCACATATCGCCCTTTGCGAATATTAAGCAGAAATTTGGTCATCATCGAAAGTCCATACGGATTCGAATGATTAAGTTATACACACGAGAGCAGCCTTCCGAGGATATCGATGACAGCACAGATGCGAGTGATAACAGACCAGATCAAATATAATTAGATTACGTTCCTATTTGTAGGCTTATTGAGTGGGGAGTGTAAGGCATTTTATCATTTAAGGAATTCATTGAATTGTCGTTTTATACCTGTGCATAGACCAAAAAAATACTTTTTTTTATAAATATTTATACGAATAAAACAACAAAAACTATGCGAAATTTTATGAATGAAAAATTAAGGCTGTTGTTAGGAGGCTCGTTTTTTAAGGATATACGGAATAGAAGCCTGCTGGGACGAGGATTTTAAAATTGGTACTGGAGTTGATAATGCAGACGGAACCCATATACCACTGTCAGGCAGAACGTTGCTTGGTAGGGCTTGTGGGGTGGGGCACAGATTCACCTCGGACTGCAGCGCCGAACAAAAACATTTTGTCTAATTCAATTTCTCATGGCTGAACACGACTCCTTGTCGCGAACGGATGATTTATCGGTCTGCGAAGATTTGTGACCTCGCAGTACTCCAGTGCAATGCTCAGATTGAATATTTGTCTTACGTTTAGCATTCTACATTCGAATCTCTTCTTCTCAGTGGAAGTTTGACTGTCTGACTCTCATCAATATTTTGCAGCTTATCGAAGTGTGCTGGCGCAGAAAATCCCCAAGCCATTATACCACGACGCAACGATTATATGAGCCCACGGTACATCCGGGGTATGGGGTCTTTATTGCAAACAAGCAAGCGCAAAAAGTACGCGCCATTCACAAGAGGTGACAGTCGGTAATGATGCCTAGATATTTGTGAGTTTCGACGGTTTCGCATATTGTTCTGAAGAATTGCTTCATGTAAATTTCTTTAGCACAGTTTGAGGTGCCAAGTGCATTGGACTACGGATATGCATTCATTTTGTTTCTGAACCCCTGAGCACTGGAGCACACCTTTCCTCCCGATCAACCTTACTTCTTCTGCGACCTACGACAACCGCAATAGTAAATGAAACATTTCAGCATTTCGTTTATGTACAAGGGGAAGAGCAGAAAACCATGTTCTGATCCTTGTGAAACTCCCTGCCTCACTTTTTAGTTTTCCATAGTACCTAATTTGTGCAAGGAAATTTCTATCTCCAAGAAGAAAGAAGAAAAGTAAAATAAAATTTGTGCCGAAATCTGGGGTCAGTGATTGCCCTAACGTGAAGATATCGATGGCTGGGCTCTAGCGGATGTTCTTGCAGCTCCTGTATGTCCTGGTTGGGATGGTCTACTAGGTTGTTCAACAGCTTGGTAGCGAGTTGGATAATATACCGGTCTATGTGTATAATTTTGGCTTCTTCGTAGATCCTTCTGTTTGAGAAGAATTTCCGGGTAGAGGGATTTCGATGAAGGCCGGTACATGTAAGCAAAATCTTCCTTTCGAACTGGCAAATTCTCTCCATCGCTGCGGGGTTTCTCGTGAACCAAATTGGACATCCGTAAGTTATTACGGGCCTGATGAGCTGCTTATAGATCAGCAACTTAGTCTTTCGACTCAGACCAGTCCTTCTTTTGAGCAGCGGATGCATCAAATGCAATGCAAACGTTGCCCTTTTGAGGATGATGTCCACGTGGTCCTTGAATCTAAACCTCTCGGTGAGGTAAACTCCAAGATATCCTGTCCTTTGCGTGGGAGATATTGTTGAGTTATCCGGGAGAGAAATACTAATGTTGTGGCACCTCGTCGCCAATGATCTCCTCCTGCTGACTGTTGACGGGGTCCGGAAGCATATGAGCTCCGTATTGCAACCGCCACTTCAAGTAGTAGTCCCATAGTTGGCGAATGTGATGCTCTACTCGGCGTGCCGCTATCTCTGGTGAGAGAGAAGTTGCATATGTCAATGAGTCATCTGCATACAGGAGTGTCCTGCATCCACTTGTGCTGGTTGGTTGGTCCGCGGTATAAAGGTTGAAGAGAATTGTTTCTATCTCCAAGGTAGAGCACCATTCAATTTAACTATTTTCCCTTCATGCCAGTTCTCCTTATAGGGGTAATGATTTGCGTAAGAACTTGCAAACACATGTTGGAAATCAATAAATTTACTCATTAGACTGGGTATTGCTATTTATAATTTAATGCATTTACAAATTTAATGCAGGAGAAGATACAAAACCCCCCTACACTTCAAAAAAATACCTGTTTTATATCCATCTTCTTCATTTCACCATTTATTTTTATTAACAAAATAAGCAGCCTTGACATAGGGTAGCACCTCATAATTTGAATGTAATTTCGTGTAAATTATTCAAATAGCCTTCAAATTGATTGGTCATTTTAACTCAAATTCCGAGTAATATTTTGTGACAGCAAATGCAAAAAAAATCATATTAAATTCGAGCATTTAAGTAACCATTAAGTTTTAACGTTTCATAATATTGTTGATCAACGTGGCCAAGGTAGCCACGGGCAGTTTTATACAACATGAATAAAAAGGGGAAATACATTTTCATGATGTCATTCAAATGCAAATGAACATATGCATTAAATGCTCTTTTGTGAAATTGAGCTTTTTAAATAAACATTACTCACTTAAGTATAAGGTGACAAAAAATACATATAGCTCAGCGATAAAAATGCTTCAATTTGAATAAATATTTCAACAGTGGAAATTCCCAATTGAAGAACTTTTCGTAGGTACTCGTATGTGGCCTTTTGAGTGGCACCATGTATCCTCGCCGTATCCACCTTTAAGGAAAATCTCTTAATTAAATACGTTTACACATTGCCTATTTATAGACCCGGTGTGTATAATTGGAAGGATTTAGAAGGTGTTATTATGCCCTCCACATTTTCCAGAAAAGATGCCACATTAGGCAGTTTTGGAGGATTACGGAAGCCCCATTGCAAATACCAAGCAGAAGATGATAATCACCTTTATAATTAAATATGCAGTGATTATACAGAGCTAAGCTTGTTATGCAGTGTATATGTATTTAGTATAAGGAATTAAAGAAAAACGTATTCTCATAATTTCGAAACAAAAAAGCAAATACGCAGAAGATAATATTCCTCAAAATTGTGATTCACGGGTTGATGGATAAGCGATTTTGGATGTCGTGAATACGATTGCCTTCCTGATACCTGAACAAACGTTCAAGAGTGTCATGAACAAGGGACACATCTTAAGACAATGGTTTGATGCAGGTAGAATGTAAAGCTAATTGTGATTGAACAAACTGAAAATTCTTCGTTTAGAGTTTGATTTTTTGAAAAAAATTAACTGGAAAAGTTCCGTTCGTCGCATAAATATTTCTTGATGGAAGTATTTCTGAATATCAGGCGACGAATGCAAACTATTTCTGTAAATTTTCTTCTAACTTCCACCCAAATCAAATATTCATTACTACATTCAAACATATACGAATACCTCTATCCAATTTTGCATTCCATCACGTAGTAGCGAGGTATAAAACAACACCACCTATGGTTAGGCACTTAGCCTAAGTTATAAAATTATTTTGTAAATTCAGTTTTATGTTGTATTCGGAGTAAAGAGGTTGTCACCTCCAAAAAATATTTGTTGCGAAATTTTATTTTTTAATAATTTAACTTACGCATTCACTCTTTATAGCTGGTGCGTGAACATTGTTGTTGGGCATTTCGGGGTTGAAATGAATGTGAGAGATAACACTGGTCATCATGTCGAGTGGTCGATCTCAGCATGGAATTCATGTGTGAAAATGATAATCTTCAAATTATAAATTTTTGATATCTCGAAATTTGCACATAAATCGATATTTTGATATTTATCATTTGTTAATGCTTACCTTCAAAATTCGCATGTAAATAGTTGAAGGTTTTTGGCCAATATCTCTAAGACTATTAGGGCCAGAATGCTCGAAGTAGCTTGAAATTTAAGCACTGAATGAAGCCACTTTTTTAGATTTTTAAACACTTTGATTAAGAAATGGGTGGGGGTATCATTGAAACAGATTTTAGGGCTCCAAAGTTTTTAAACGGTACCTTGCATCAAAAAGTGTTGAAGCAAACCACAACCTCAAAATATCTGTAGATTGATATATCAATCGATAGGGTACGTCACTGTTTCAAAATCCATTGCAACTTTACATATACAGGAGCCACCCTATGGCCCCTCTTTTTAGATTTATAATAATAATAATAATAATGGCGGCGCTATAGTCCGTGTTGTCCACGTGTTGTGCGTGCTATTCGTGCTAGTCGTGTTGTGCGTGCTATTGTTCTCTCACGAGTGGAGGGGACCTACAGTTTAATGCCGACTCCGAACGGCGAGATGGAGAAGCTTTTTCTAAACAGTTATACTCTTTAAGCATTCTCAGTGACTAGAAAGAGGTGGAGCCGTGAAAAAACGTTTGGTGTTTTTTTCGGGAATCGAACCGAGAACACTACGCCACGACGCCCACCTTCTTAGATTCACGTGCTTGGGAAATGATTTTTAGGTGGAAAGTATCAAATTTTAGTGCCGATATTTTTATAAATGTATGTAGGATATAAAAAAAAGTGTGACAGGACAAACGAACACATCGAAATTGTAATAGTTCCGTTTTTGTAAAGGGAATATTAAAAAGAGGTTAGAGTTCCGTCCATACGAGATATGTTCAAAAAATAACGGGAATTATAATTTTTTGAAAAAAATGTTTATTATTCATTAATGTCACCTTTAAAATAGTCCCCATTAGGCATTATGCACTTGTGCCAGTCCTTGTTCCAATTCTTGAAACACTTTCCAAACCCAATTTTTGGGATATCCTTCAGCTCTTTCAGCGATGCGTATTTAATGTCATCTATGCTTGTAAAACGATGGCCCTTTAAGGTTCTCTTTGCTTTTGAAAATAGGAAAAATTCACACATAGTCTGGCGAATATGGTGGCTGAGGCATCGTCACAGTATTGTTTTTGGCCAAGAATGCACGAAAAAGCAAAGAAGTGTGAGCAAGTGTTTTTGTTCAAAATTCAACAATTTTGGATCAAATTTTGTTGCAACGCGTTTCATACCCAAAACATTCCAAAAAGTTTCATGGCATGATCTAATCGATATGCTAAAATCTTCAGCTACTTCTCTGATTGTGATCGTTCATGTCCATTTCTTTCACTTTTTCGACGTTTTTGTCGGTTGTTCTTGCGCTGGGGCGTCCGGGGCGTTCGTCATCTTCAACAACTTCACTGCTATTTTGGAGCAACCCAAGAATAAAAGTCAACTTATACTAAATTAAATACAATCATCCGCATTTGGACGATGAGTTTGGCAGTGTTCGCTCCCAGGCTTGATGGTCAGCTCTGTGTGGTCAATATGCTTGTACAGGATCATTCTATTTATGCTTCGGAAAGTAAAATTGAATAAAACAGATTTATGACTCAGATTTCTATAAAATTTTTATTTTGATATATTAAATGTAACTTGCCATTATGAGTGGAATATATTATCGTTCAAATTTCCTCCACGGGATTTCCTCAGGAATTCTTTTGATAAGGTAACTTTGAATGACTTCCCGGCACATATAACTTTACGAATACTTTTTCTCAAAGCGTCAAGTATTTGTGGATTGTGTGCATAAGCACGATCGGTGAATTCAAGGAATAAATGAATAGTATTGAAGGTCAAAGTATAGGTATTTTTAAAAATCTGAGCAACTGTTCACTCAAGGACTTTTTTGTGTTTGCGTAAAAGGGGCGGAATAAGTGAGGTTAGATTGTGTTAAGGGTATCTTAAGGAGGAATAGGAATATGGAAATTTTATGAGTAAGTATGTTTCATGAAGGCCAGATCATTAATGACCGTAAAAAATAGTATCCTAGCGTTTTTTACTTGGTAATGGTCAGGGCTTACGAAAAGAGAGGAAATGTTCCAAAGTTGACACCTTGGAGTGCTAGCACATGTCAGTTGAGACAATATCAATTTTACAAGCATTCTATACCACGAGGCTAGTGTGTTGCATTGCGCTCTTCATAACAAGATAATATGTTTGTGAATATCAAAGTCAGGCCAGAAGATCTTGGTTGTAAGATATTGGTCTCCTCTTTCCAAGCTCGTATATTGCTGGCTATTTATAAGAGCTCGGCATGTAACTCGGTGAAAAACTGCCAAATTGAAGCTACGATGTATGTTGCTGCTGTCCGGATTAGAATTCCTCGCTTAGTTATTATGTCAGCTGTCTCATTTCCAGGTATTTCCTCATGCCCCAATGTAGGGAGAGTGTGTTATGTGTACAAAGGTCTTAGCGAGTTAAAGCGATAGAGTACGAGGTGTGCTAGAAAACATATAACAGTGTGCAAGTAAATGCCAAGTTTAATCTAAATATAAAGCAACATTTTGAAAGTACAATACATCTAACACGTTCTATACGAATCAATTTTATATACGTTCAAAACATGGTGTCGGGGTATATTGTGTACATTCCAGGAAACCACTTTCCGACTTGCATGGGACTCACAGCAAAATTATTCTCAGGTAAGAAACTAGAGGCTGTAATGTTGTACACGAAGTCATCCTTAGTAAAGCATCCATTCCCCTCCTTCGATTCAGTATCAATATCCTTGACACCTTCTTCTTTTCCTATGTATTCCTTTTCTTCAACCCTCTTTGCAATGACGCCGCTTGAAAATGCTAAATCACACCGCGGCAACTTGCTGAAGTAGGTAGTGACTATAGTGCGAAGTTCATCGCATGTCGACGGATTAAGTACATTTCGTTTTTGAATCGGCAAAGGACACGTCACTTCCACATCAGTAGAATCATTTTGTCGTAGTTTAATCAATGGCTCGTGTGGGGGAATTAATTTATTCGTGAAATATATTGGGTTTGCTGTCATGCAGAGTCCATTCCTAACAAGCGCCATTATGCTGTAAATGTGGTCCGCTTCGAGCCCATTGATTGAGCAATGCAGCGGATTAGTCACAATTAATTCCTGATTCTTTTCGCAAATCCTTTCTTCGCAGCGATTCCCAGACATTTTGAGAGGTAATAGTTTTTTTTGTATTTTTATTCTCCACGAGAGTTTTAGCAACAATTAAGTAAAATTTTAATGTGTACTGAAGTTTTCATTTTATTAAGTTGAATACAGTAGAATCTCGAAAACTTGAGCGGTTCTATAACGTGAACCAAATCACTTATCGGAAGTAATTAATCTTGAATTTTATGTTTTTCGGGGACACTACTTGAGTTTGTGAACGATTTTTATTTGTTTCCCTTCATTTCATTAATTTTTTTGCTTTTTGAAGATATAACAAAACTTTAAGGGTGCCTAATACATTTGGCCAAGGCTGTAGAGCTGCAAAAAAATGTTATTCTGATCTATCCAAATTTGTATGCATGGCTATACATTCTTCTTTAACTAAACTTCGAGGCTTGGAGAAATAAACAATTCGAAAATTAAATTTGCTCATCTTTTCGAAATTCTACTGTATATATACAATCGTCTGTGGGTGCCGTGACGTAGTGGGTAGGTGCGTCAACTCTTACGCTCGAAGTCTAAAGTTCCAATCTCGAAAAAACACCTTCACTGCTCTAACTCTTTCAAGTCAACGACAAACAAGAAAAAGCTTCTCAATCTCGCCGTTCGGAGTCGGCATTAAACTGTAGGTCCCCTCCACTCGTGAGAGAACAATATCACGCACAAAACGAGTGGTTGCTCAAATCGCAAATAGCATTGAACTGAAGTGGTACGAAAAATCATCAATAAATGGCATGGAAAGGGAAAAATGTAAAAATTTATTGTGCAATTAGCTGAATGCTCATAAAACGTGGTAATAAAATGACACAAAACCGAAAAGACATGCGGTAGGCCACGTAAAATGACATCTAACACCGATCGCCAAATTGTGAGGCTTGCTAAAAACGAGCCACTCGCCACATCGACCCAAAAAAAAAAAGACTTGAGGCTGGGTGTAAGCACGTCAACAACAAGAAGGAGGCTTATTAACCGGCAACTTTCTGATAGAAGCCAGGCAGTTTGTGCCTGAAGAAGACGACGTCTGTTTTAGGATTTCTCTAAAGTCCGGTACCAAGTAATGTTATAAGCACTGGTATAAGGTTTGTGTCACATTAATGATGCAGAAAATATTGATTACATATTCGGTGCTTCGGAACACACACTGTCATGTTTAAGGTTCTCCATTACTGAATTTCTTACTCAAGTCCACAACATTTCTGGAAGTTTATACAGAGATTTAGTTACTTGAAGTAAGTAAGTCGTTAACGTAACAAATTATATCTCAATGTCCATTTTATCAGAATATTTTAGCAAGTTAAAGAGGTTAGGAATTCTGAAACATTTTTCGTTTATTTGCCCCATAATTTGACAGTTCATTTAACCCTAGAGAAAAAAGTATTGTAAAGCAATAACTAATGTAACACTAATATTTTGAATGGAATTCAATTAAAAATGAATTCTGAAATTGCTCACATCCATTAATTTGTCACAACCCAGCAAGGAAATGGCTTCACACCTCCGGCTGCTCCACATGAGTGCATCTTTAATTCAAGATTTGCATAACACTGCTCATTGTTTACACTCCTTGATTGGCTTTTAACACAAGTATCTGCGAGCAGCATTGATTTATAAACATTCACGAAACGAGTGCAGAATACAGACTGTGAATGAACACGATGGACCATCACCCGGCATTAGCAAAAACGTTCATTACTTCCAATTCCAAAAGTAAACTTTTAATTTTCTAACAAACACATCCACTAACTGCCCCAAATAATATCCCCAAGATGGTTTACGGTATTTAAAATCTAATTAAGTTCTACTCACTCTTCCCGCTTCCCGGGGATTTCAGTTTTTCTTTCTTAATTGGACCTCGTGCTGGTTGGCGTCCTCGGCGGGGGGCTGGAAAGTTCTTGTGTGTTTTTTTATGTTATTTCCTTGCTGCGCTGTGTTGTTAAGCCTGAAGAAATTTTGCGGAACGGCCAGTGAACCAGAATGACAAGAACTGAAGTTCTCGGACAATTGGTTGAAGTTTAATGTTTTATTTTATTTTTTTATACTTTCTTGTTTTGCTTTTTTTCTGTTCCTGGGGGGTGGACATTTTATGCTGAGTTGGCTTCTGTGTTTTTTTTGGCTGTGAGTTTCTTTCAAATAATGGATTCTATTTCTTCCTTTGGACTCGCTTTTAATGAGTTTCTTTTGAATTTAGATTTTTTTTTTATTTTTGTCGAAATGAAATGACATAATGTCAAGAAATTTTCTTTCGCAACAGTTGAGTTGTCACATTAACTAATTAGGAGAAGTGTTGATTGTATAACAATATGGAAGTGGATCTTGGGAGGTATAACATTTGAGAGTGGGGATCAATCTGAAAGACGTTAAGATTATTGGGGAATCTTGGGGAGCAGGTTAGCACCTTCAATGGAACGATAATTGGGCACTGGAATGTGAAAATGATTTTTTAATGATTTCCCACATTTGTTACAGTTTTAAACGTGCATCATATGTGCTCATAACACAAGAAGTGTTTTAACTTATCTTTCATCATTTAGTAGAAACATTTTTTAACATAAACAGCCATTATTCAGATATACTAATACATTCTTTTTTCAGTAAGTTAAAGCTAGCTAGTGCACCAGTTCCATCAGAACAATTTTTGTGTCATTCAGTTTTGGGGCACGGGACCAGATATGGCTATGGATATTGGTTAACTGGGACGAAAAAAATGTCGATAGCGTATACTTAAGAAATCGCCTTAGCTCTCCACGTTTAATAGGCTTGCGGATTACTGTCCCACTGACTTAAAAAACCATTAATTTCTTAGGTTAGTGGGGCATTAAGTTGTAAGTTTATGTAACCACCGTTAACCTTTGCTTAGGCATCAAATGTTCCCCTAACATCTTTCTATAACTGTGAGCTGTAATGTCTTACTTAGAGATACCAAATCCTCTTCATATTTTTTTGAATATCCTTGATGTTAAATTCGCGGCGCTCAACGTAGTCTTTCCCATGTCAAATGCTGAACAAAAACAGATGAAATTAAAAGAAAGGTAAAGATGCGTTTGTACCTAAGTACTCGTACAACACTATTTATTACAAAGAACAGTCTCTTTTAACTGTAGTTGCACTAACTTCAATTTTAGTTAGCCTCCATGAAACTAAAGGCGTGGTGTATTTTTAAAGCAATCCTATTCTGTGTTTGTGAGAGAAAAGAATAAATTCAAAGTGGACATCTGCACAAGTATAGCATTAAACTTTTCGCACATTCTCCAATTAATTGACGCACATAAAGGATGATGGATCCTAAGTGATGGATGATGATTTGTAAGTGAAATTGAGGTGGTATGCGACCGAGTGTAAGAGAGTAAGCATAATTTCTTAACGGGTAATGAGGATTGATTTTTGCAAGAAACATGTTTCATGGGGAACACGCTTGATCGATTAGGATGGAGTGATGTGCAAATTTATTTTTTTTTTCTTTTTATCATTGAAGGTGTATAACGGGGACGAATTTAAGGCAATGGTTCGAATAAGAAGAAGAGGGTTTATTCAATGCTACGGCGAAGTTAAGAAATTATTCAGTAGGGAGTTTCAGAATAATTGAAGCGTACACAAATGATAACAGATACGGTTATGATGACATTTTCATTATTCGTCTTCATCCGATTCGTTATACTTTCCTAAATGATATGAGTTCATGAAATCACAAATTTTTGAATTTGGGAAAAGGGTCAATCTCCACAGATTTGAAATAACGACTTAATTTTACAGATTAGAGAAGGCCTGATTTATTTGGAGATCTGGTTTAAGTGTGATGAGATTTTGTATGTGTTGATGCCGCTTATACGCCAGCTGTTGAGTACATAATTGAAGACCCATTGCCTAGCTTATACAGCACCCACTCGCGTTGTGTGCGCTACTGTTCTCACACGAATAAAGAAGTTTTCAAAATTAAAAGCTTTTGGTTGCAATAAGTCATTTTTAACCACAAAATTATCAACACAAAACTTCAAGAGTTCCGTGGCGTACTGGGTAAGTGCGTGGAGTCTTTCACTTGAAGTCTTTATAAATAGGTAGATAAGTATGTGTGTACCATAGCGTCTTTTAGTCTGGGCTCATATTTGGGTCAGCTGTGATCTAGAGATGGGATGTACTGGTACTGTGAGACATCTTTCATTGATGACTGAAACCACCAAGATTTTTTTTATGAATCCCGGGTGGTGGCTCAGCTGAATTTAGTTCAGATCTTTCAGCTCGACAAAGAAGTTTTTCCCTGGTGACTACAATCTTCTCACTTTAGATTAATCGTAAAGCAGATAACGAAAAGATTATATTTCTTCTTCGTCCCTACAGTTTCTGCAGAAGCCGGTATGGGGGAAGCTTTGCTGTACAGCGTTAGTGCCTATTGAACAGTGCACGATGGATTTCCACCCGCATGGTGGTGGAATCTTTGTATCTTTGCAACTCAGGCTAATTATAAATTATGATATATTTTTGTTCAGCGCTGGGTATCTCGTCGTCCGCTATTGCATTTGGTTGAATCCCTGTATGACCCGGTATCTAAAGTTTAAGTTCGGTTCCTGATGCAAACAACTTTAGTTCCCAACACTCTTAAGCCACGTACAATACTCAGGGATTGTAATGGTCAAGAAAAAGCTTTTAAAACTCCGCTGTTAAATCCTATTTTGCAGAATAACTCGAAAATTGAGTAGTGAGTTTTTCTACTGAGATTTGTATAAAATCTTCGTTATTTTATTTTAAATCAATAATGCATATAAAGCCGTATACTTTGTACATTAGGTCCAGATTGTGTTTAAACGATAATGAAACCAACAATTAATATTTAGAAGTTTGACTTTTATTTAAAACCTCTTTATTAGATTTGCGCACCAAATTGATACAAATGGTTTCACTTCGTTGTCTTTAGTTTTTACGAAACATAATACTGCTTTAGTGCTACCTTCGAGTGCCGTTTAACTGCCAACATAAGCAATACAAGCCACAGACGACTGGATGGAGCAGTTGGTTAAGTGCCTGCCCCAAGTTAGAGGGATCCCAGGTTGAAATCACGGTGAAAGCAAAGTTAATACGCTTTTATCCTGTTTTTCCAATCTGGTCCAGTCACCATTTGCAGTTGGGATATAATTAACGGCACTATCACTGGAGCGGTCGATCATTGGTAGTAGTCTGACTGTGGGTATCACAATGGACCAACATGGTCTAAGTGTGCTGATGGATTCACTAGCAGCCCCCTAACTTAACCTAAGCCACAGACCGAAATACTGCATTGCGTTGGCGATCATAAGTTTGAAACAGATGTGCAATAAAATGCATGCAAGCGGACAAATGTGTATACTGCACGGTCACGCATTGATGAAAGTTGCCTCTATATTTATAGATATAAAATAGATCAGCAAGATTGTACGATTTATTACAATTTTAGGATTTGACGTTTCATGAAAGTAATTGTTTACAACTGTTTACAATTTGCAATCGAATGCGAAAACGAAAATGGAAACAATTATTTCCTTAAATTTATTACGCCTTTCCACATCCATTGCAAAAAGACTTTCCCGAAGTCAACTGTCACTTTTCATAAAGACAGCAAACTAATGCGACGAGATGTCAAAAATTACTGCACATCTGTTTCGTTGTGCATTTCTGCACGCATTATTGCATCCGGTATTGCATATGCTTGAGGCCTTACATTTGTTTTTAAATGAGAGCAATGAGGTAAAATAATCTTACGAAACAACGAACTCTCTCAACAAATCGTTTAACGTGTTAAAAGATTTCCGTGCGTTTGACATTTTCCATACGAATTGAGGGATTTTCTTATGTTTTGACATGTTATTGTTAAATTTCAAAATATGCTTGAAAAACTACCTACGGAACTCAAAAACTGTTTCTCGCATTATGTTTCCAACGAAAAACCTTGAGAGATTTTATTGGTAAAATTTCAGATTAAACAAACTGAACATGTGTCAAATGTACTTGCGCGCCGAAAGCTATATACTATAATAATAATAATAATAATAATGGCGGCGCTACAGTCCGAGATGGACCTGGGCCTAGCTTTTACAGCAACCACTCGTGTTGTGCGTGCAATTGTTCACTCACAATTGGGACGTACAGCTTAATGCCGACTCCGAACGGTTAGAGAAGCTATATCTATTTGGAATTGTTTACCAAAAAGGGTAAGGCATTGAATTGCGAATTTTTAAGACATAAAAAGAGCAGATTTGTGGATTTCGGTGAAAGAAATCGCTATCCATCCAAAGTCTACATTTTAACGTCTAAACTAATACCAATTTGTGAAAGAATATTTTATAGTTATTTCCTTAAATACAAGTAACTACAACTAAAGTACGTTTTTCACTCGACCAGTCATTCTTAAAGCACAAGTAACAAACTTTATAAACTTCCAGGGTTATACTTTAATGATTCTACTCAAAGTTTTGTATAAATTGTGGAAGGGGCAAGTAGAAGCCAGCACTGCAAACATTTAATTGGAATCACCAGCATGATTACTCCCGAACGACTTCAACCAGAAGTAACACAATTAAGGAATCCATCGCAGCACTTCCACTAACCGCATACCATCAGAGACATTCTAGTGGAAGACGACCTTTTCTATTCCATTTACTGCGAAACATTTGCACTTTGTTCGAACTGATCCCACTCTGACTTCATGTCGTCGCCATCAGCATGTGCTATCTATTGAGCTCGGTGGTGAAGAACTCCAAAGTACACCAACTAACGCTAACAACACCCATGGCCAGCAACAATACCACAAAACCCAAAGGACCTCTGTCTGCGATAAATTTTAGTATCACTTCGCATGGATGAAACTCAATGAAGGAAATGGTGTAAGAAATATTGAATTTCTAAGGCGAAAAGCTTCTTGCTAGCCCGAGACCCCAGTGAATCCAGTCAACTTGGGCAACCTAGCCAGCCCAGCCAACCCAGCTAACTCAGCCATGGGAGAAATTTATTGTAATGAAGAGTAAAATGCGCGTTTTATCGTCCTTCATCCTTTTGCCCGCATCCGTTTACACGTCCATTGTTGTTGCCACCATCATCATCACCCTCGTCGTAGTCTTCACGTTCGTCCCTGTCGACATTGTGAAGTTTTTGTATTCAAAGTTCTCACTCTTAACATTGGTTGTCGCCCTGGACAAGTCAGCACAAACAATCACTTGCAAGCTGGCAAGCGGACAGGCGAATGCCTCCGCTTTCGCAGTTGATTTGGAATCGCATACAAAAGGACATAACCGAATGAACAAACAGAGCTACTGCCAGTTGAGCAACAGCAGAACAGCGGAATACATTTTCCATTGAAATGAAGTTATTGAAATAAAAAACACGAAAAGAAAGGGAAAGGGCAGCTGAAAGTAAAGAAGGCACGTAATGGACGATGGGATGGACGAAGGGATAAAAAAGAAATTTCATTTGCTGCTCAACTAAGTGATATCTGCAGAAAAACTTGGTGCGGCGAACACTAACCAAGGGAAGAAAGGACAGCCTATGTCAATAACTGGAGTTTTCCCCAGATTTTTGCGCCGTCCCGCACCCTCGAGGACAGCCATTACATTGATGTCCCTTTCAGTGTTTATGACTTTTTTTTACCATTTTTAGAGCGATTATGGCACGGGTCCCGTCGGGCAAGGTGTAATGAAATAATTTATCGCTTTCAATAAAATTGTTTTCAACATCGTGCAGTTGTGGTCTGAAGGACTTCCTTTGACACAGCATGAAAGTGGTTCCGGTTTTGCATAATCTTACAACCTTTTATTAGGCCGTCGTTTGAAATGCGGGTTATATGGGAGGTCTGAAGAAGGTTAAAATAAAAAAAAACGGACCGACAATATGTTTGCTAAGTATTGTTGGGACACCGACGACGTGCTATGTAAGAACATGCCGTTTATTGAAGTCGGTTGAAGTTTTCGTATTGAAGGTACAGTAGGATCTCGAAAAGATGAACACATATAACACAGGCACCGTTCATCTTTTAGAATTGTTTATCTTCCCAAGCATCGAAATTTAGTTAAAGAGGAACGTATTGTCAAACACAAACATTTTGCATATATCAAAAACAAACTTATAATAATAATAATAATGGCGGCGCTACAGTCCGAGGTGGACCTGGGCCTAGGTTCTCGGCATCCACTCGTGTTGTGCGTGTTATTGTTCTCCCACGAATGGGGGGGACCTACAGTTTAATGCCGACTCCGAACGGCGAGATTGAGAAGCTTTTTCTAGACAGTTATACTCTTTGAGCATTGTTAGTGACTCGAAAGTGGTGGAGCCGTGAACAATTTTTTTTTTTTTTAAATTGTTTGTTGGATCTTGGATTTGAACCTAGACTGTGAAAGTCTAGTGCGTACTAACCCGCACGGCGTGTATTTCTTCAAAAAATTGTTCTGTAGTAGACTGTCGCCCGTGGAAAGAAAATAGTTCATTTTTCCAAACTGATCGTGTAATTGGGCCATTCGTGTTTTCGAGATTCTACTGTACATATTTTTGGAGAGTGCAATCAAACAGCGACCAAAGCTGAGATCTTAAAGCGACTTGTTGGCGCAGTTGGTTAAGTGCCTGCCCCAAGTTAGAGGGGTCCCAGGTTCGAATCCCAGTGAAATCGAATCTGTTCCAGTCACCATTTGCCGTTGGGATCAAATTATTATATTAGTTTTGAGACTGAGTGCTCCAGTGTAGTGTTTCAAAATATCCGAAAAAAAAGAAAATACTGAGATCTGCGAATTTATGTCATCTTTACGGAATTCATTCATTCGCCGTTTGGAGTCCACCATAAAATGTAGGTTTCCCCACTCTTCTTAGATCAATGGAACTCACAACACGAGTGGTTGCTGCAGAAGCTAGTCTCAATTCCACCACATTTTAGCGCCACAATGTATAACGACTACAACGTTCTCGTTGACTATTTACACTAGTTGACAGGAATGAAAAAAATACATTGTCCCAAATCAATTATGAACGTATTGAAATCATTGTTAACATAGATGTTAAGAGGCGCTTCCTGCAAGCAAAAAAATATTTTGTTTATGTGATATGTTCTGACAAGTATGTCAACATTACGCTCAAGGTACCCACACATCTCATTCACAATTAATGTATCCAAGGGCAAACTTTGTTCGAGATTGAAAAAAAATGCAGAACATAAATGTGACATTATTTCTGATTTATCATCTACTACATTCACGCAAGTACAGAAATATGCATGTACGCTTCTCAGATTAAATCAAATGTACATCGTATACGCCCACCTAGTTTCGGTTCGTTGAAAATGTGATTTAATTTCAATGTATCCAATTTGAGGCACAAAAATACACACAACCGGGTACGGGGTAAGCAAATTTTGACTTCAGGTACCTGTTAAAGGTACTTACTGGTGGACTCTTTCTCCATTACACACAATATGTTTCTTTTTCCTTTTTTATTATTGAGTGTTGGTGTTATTAAGTATTTTTTCCATCCGTCGCGGTCTCTGCATTCGCCCAGAATTTTCGTGTCCGTGGCACAAATACATTGCTTTATGAAAGATTTAAGTTAAGGACTTTTTCTCCATAATTTTGTTTTTTAACGAAAAAATATTTCCTTCATGGAACGAGCAGACGAACGAACGTATGAAAGAACCTTCCAGTGAGGAGCACGTTTATGGTGTCTTACGATACCAAGCGCTGGACGGATTGGCTTCATCCAACGAAGTAAATTGGATTGACAGTTTTGAGGCTGTTAAGTGTTCGTTTAATGATCCTTGAACATTTTTTCCACCATCACAGCTTACGGCTTAGTCCTATTCCTCATAAGTTATGTTTTTTTCTCAGGCTCTTCCTTCCTTCGTTGGTAATGATGTTTGACAGGGAGTGGTGTTTTTTTTATGTTGCCTAGTGATAATAGTTAATTGGAAAGTTTTTGTGTGGACGCAAAGCTCTTTGGTTTCATAATCACATCTTCTCTCCTTTTTGTTCCAGTTTTCTAGTGGAAGATGTTGAGTGTAATCTGTTTCTTCCAGTCGATCTATTTTCGATTGGTTTTGCGACAGTAATTTAATAAGTGCGTTAAAATATATTTTTGTTTACCTGACAGCACTTGACCTTTGTCATTGGGCATTACTTACACATTTTCTCTTCGGAGAAAGATGCCGATCATTGAAGGGTATGAAACGTCAAACTGGTTCCAGATAAGGGTGTGTACGAAGAAGAATGTATTGTGTCTGCTCAAATAATTCTATTGGTTGTACCACATGAAAGTCATTGTTATTTTTCCGTAAATTTTTATTCAATCAAAATAGGATCCGTTGGCATCTCGATATGACATTCTTCCAACGTGATACAAGGTCAAATATTCCTTAGTATAAGTGCTAACTTTTTGAGGCAATGAAGGCTTTTATGATTTCTGCTCGGTTCTGCCGGCAAAATGTATCCAGATTGCGGAAAAGATTGTAATACGTTGGGGAAATATCAGGAATTTCAAATCTCAACTGCAACAGTTTTTGCACCGCACTGATTTGTTTTTTGCAATCTCGCGCACTGATTCCTTGTGAGGTATGAGGTCTAGGATTGTCATGCAAAAGGATCGGCCCGTGCCTATTGACCAACGCAAATTTCTTTTCAGGCAATTTACCATACAATATGTCGATTTCCTCACAATATTTGACAGCGTTTATCGTTTATCCTAAAAATTGGATTGGTTCTTTCGATATCCACCAAATTGTCACCATAAACTTTCTTAGGTGAAGATTGGGCTTGGAGGTGTATTTTGGTTTTTTATCTGCATCCTACTGCTGCCCAGATCTTTAACGATTATAATACAGTATCCACCTCCACATCACAGGTGACTATCCAGTGCTTAATGTGAGCGATGCGCACATTTCCACTCGCTATAGTTTTTGGATTCGTTCAGTTTATGGCGTAACCACTTATAATATAAAAATAATGGCGGCGCTACATTCCGAGGTGGACCTGGGCCTAGCTTCTCAGCAATCACTCGTGTTGTGCGTGCTATTGATTATATAGATTCGAACCGACGACCTCGAGCATAGGAGTCGACGCACCTACCCACTACGCCACGGCGCCCGGGGGTAATCAGTTATCAAGTTTATTTACCTTTCCTATGAGAGAAAGGTGTAGGCTTATTTTCATCCTCAACTAACCTTTCCAACTTCCCAATTTTGAGACTGAAATCTCCCGAACGGAACTTTTCAAATCAACGCAGTGCTTTCGTTTACCGCTACATCTTCAAATGCGTCATTAGCGTTTTTCATTGTCAATGACGCATTGTCCCATTTTAAATTCATAAAGAAAGAGGGCTCGAACTTGAACTGCCGACAGCACGGTATATAATTCGTACAAAAAAAAAATAACAGTACAGGTGTCCCTCGTATAACGCGGTGGTTACGTTCCAGGAAAATTCCGCGTTATGTGATTCGCGTTATAGATGACTTAGCTTTTATATAAATTTAAGAATTATGTTCCAATAAGCTTTTACCAAAATAAAATAGGTGCTAAATTAAAGATGTATGCACGTTTAAAAAAAAAAAATAAAAAACAATGAAAAAAAAACAACCGAAAAACATAAATATTATTCATTAACAAACTTCATTTTTGAGCTTTCGCTAGTCTGTGTCACTGTCTTCGAACATCATATTTCGTCGAAATAGTGTGCGCTTTGGGCGTATAACTTCATCAGAAGAAATTTTCTCGGCAAAGTTTTCGTCATTTGATAAGAAACAAATTGTTGGACGTTCTCCCAGTGATTGTGCGATTGCGTTATACAAGTCGAAATTTCGTGTTGTAATGAAACTTTTTTTTTAAATCGCGTTACATCGAAAACGCCTTGTAGAAAAACCGCGTTATACGAGGGAGACCTGTACTTGCAACGAACCGTTAAATTCTCACACGTCAAGCACACGTAGCACTTGATTTTATAAACTGATAAATTGAACGTTCTGGTACAAATGTTATCTCGAGAACTTCTTATTTCCGACTGAGCGAAAATCGGACAACATATATAATCGGAAAAGGGCTTACCAATATTTTGCATTACGAAAAAACACTCTAAACTCCATCGAGAGTGGTGCAAATGCAACTGTAAGAAATACTATATTTTCCCAAATATGGTCGAAAACAGTAGATGTAGCTGCCGTCTGAAGATCTATCTCAACTGGAAATCCCTTTGATTTACTCTTTTCTGCTACAACCAATCGACGTACAAAAATCCGGATCTCAATTTGAAGTTTTCCAATCAAAATCAGTGCTGTTTACGAAAGCTTAAAGCTCTTCTTCAATGAAAACAAATCCGTTTTCTCCTTGAACTCTACGAGGATTGTGTATTTATCTACTTAATTATCTCAAAACCAACCCATAGTTCCTTTGTGCAATTAGAAACGTTTTAAGTGCTCACCATCATTTCCGTTAAAACTGCCTTTTCACCAATTTCTGCATGCTTTGCTAAATTACTTACGAGTCATTAATTACCGCAACGGAACCCCATATTCAATGGGTAAAGCCTCACCACATTCGTGGAACCTGATATCCCACTGACAGTGGTTTTGCTGCCCCAACTCACACACAAAGCAATAAAAACTCACAAGATAATTAGTCAGGACCACAGTTCTCAGTGGAATAACATTAGACCAAATTCAATGGAAAATTATCTACTTAACACATGGAATCACGCATCCTTGAACAATACACAAGCAAACGTCCGAGACTCCGGCTGAGCAGTTGATGGACCGACAAAAAGAAAAACTCCCACACAAAAAAAGAAACCTTCACTCTAATAGATCTCTCCTTGCCAAATCCCCCTTCGTCATCTACCAACATTCATAAATCTCTTCCAACTTAATGTGCTTGGATTACTGTAGAACGAACTCGATAAAGGTAATTTCCTCTCTCATTCCTTCGATGTCCTACGGCTTCTACACACACAATGCCGGCGATGTGCGACGAAAACGAAAAATGTTACATCAGCTAGCATTTAAAATCACTTTATTTGCTACTGGGCATTCGTTTTCCTCTTTTTGAGTGCTGCTCCTTTGCCAAGAACTTTGCCACCTCTGTCATCGTCCTACTGACACCGAGCAATGAGCCAGACAAAAACAGTGTGCTCGTTGAGGACCATCAAACGCAGTTCTCTCATTGAGCTGCCAAAAACAAAATACGGAAAAACGGGGAAACTGTGACGGAGCACCAGGATCACCTTCTGGTCCTTTGCTGGCAGACACTGCCAATACTACTACGAGCAAACGAAGACGCTGATCAGATTTTCACTGATGTAGAAGCACAAGCATGGACAAGAAATCTGTGTCCCAGGTCCCTTGTAGGTACCCACTAGAACTGTTTCATTCTCTAGACTTTTTTCTGCTCTGTACTTCCCATGTGCCATGTCCCACGCGACTTTTTTCTTGTTCCACTCTCCGGCCGGCTGAAAAGGCGGAAAAATTGCTTAATGAAGTAAAAACGAGAATAAATCTCATTCGCCAGAGTTCTATCGGATCCCTCAGGTCCTCTAGCTCCCTGAGATGCATAGAACTGAAGGAATTCCCTCAAGCAAATTAATTCTATTTGAATTGATACAAAAGAAGCGTAGAAGCAGTTAAGCAGTCAGCTTAAGGACTTGCAAAAAGTGGAAGAGTGGCAGCACGAATGAGCGAAACTGATGTCGGCGACGACGGCAGTGACGGCTACGAGAAAGACTTAAGTAACTTAAAAACAAGAGAATAATGGCGCAAAGAAAGCGCGCGAATTAGGGGGCTAGAAACAAAGATTACCTACCGCGAAATTTCAAGTTTAAATAGTTGAAATAGTTCAAGTATTCTTCCAGCCTTCTTAATACCCTTGAAACCGGGTTGAGTTCAACGAAATGTAATTAGATCTGTGCTTTTTTTCTTCCAACGGAAACCAACCACTTTCAATTCAGGTGGTTGCAATTAAAACTTAAATAACAACCAACGCTCCTTGTCACCATCAGTTATTGAAGTGCCTCAAAGAGTAATTCATTTCATTTTTAGACGCCACATCCATGACTTCGGTTGGTCCCTTGTAATGTTGTTTTTTAGCTTGTAGCTAATTCAGAAGGCGGAACCCTGTCTCCATAGCTAGACGATGGTCATTTTGTAATGACATCTTTTGCTGTTCCCTTTGATGTGGACTTGTGTCTTGTTTCGTTGACAATAAAGGAAATGTAAGGATACCTTGCTTGAAGTATAAATATGTCGAGTATAGCTTTTGAGCTCTTTTCATGAAACACGTGTCCCTTCGTGGCGCTCGGTTTGCCATGTTCTATGCAAATCGACGGTCGTATCGTTGTCCTGTATTTATTATTCCATTAATTAGCATGTTCAGTTCACAGTCGGAGACGTAGAGTTTCATGAATGTTGAAAGTTTCAATTCTGACAAGGGTAAGTAGTTTCTTTTTAGAAAAAATATATTTGTAAATAACATGAATCATGTGTAAATGGGGTAAGATAGTTGAACTCTTTCTGTTGTATGAAAACTGCAAGTGATTGCCTAACTTGTAATGAAACGTGTTTAGATATGGAAAAAGTTACTCCTGTCGACAACCACATAAAATTCCTTCTGATTCACTGTCCGTAACTGTAAAATGACCGATGTAAAGCCTGGAAATTTGGTATTAGTTTATATTCCAATTTTCAGCAACGTGTTCACCACAGTTCTTCATTTTGGCACAGTCTGTAAGTGTGATCTGCAATATTTCCTAAGGGTGTGAATATGCATGGTATTTACAAATAACTTTGAATTTATTCTTACATTGAAGTTGCCTCTTTCAAACTGTTTCAACTGACAACGTCGGGTATACTCAACTGAGGAGGAACATTATTTAGATATTTTGGTTTGGTTATATCAATTTGAAAAGGTTTTCAATAAAAAATGTAAAGTTATTAGGTATATTTTATTTAAAATTGTGAAATCAGCTAACTAAACTTTTACACACAAAGTAAAAACAACGCAGAGTGTCGATAAACTGTTGAGTAAAATAAAGTGCAGAGCGAGTGTTGAAGGGTCGAAGTCCAGATGACGCTGAAATAGTTTCTGTAAGTATTTTCCTTACGCAAAAATTGGTGAAAATGCGGTATTTTTTGCGACTACAAATTGGCAACAAAAGTGATAAACTATTTAACTGATGCGAGAATAATTTTTAAAATCTATATCTTTAAAAATATATTTCGTTATCTATTCGTATTTATAAAATGTTGATCTTTAGCTTCTTAAATTGTTTTCCCTCATTTGAGTTTTTTCATCTTGTGTAATTATGATTACCAACTTTGATTCAAAATTGCCATAGAGCTGGAAACACAATTTTGAATAAACCACGTCTGTTGTGAGTACATACATATGATGATTAAAAACTCGTTGAAGCAAGCCTAGCCTTTTCTTCCTCCTTTTTTTTTATTTATTTCTCTTTTCAGCTCGATACATTTTTTTCAATTCATTCAAAAATAAGATTTGCCGATGTCCGCAAAATATGCCTCTGTTGCGATGATGTGTTCCTCGTTTGACGTGAGTCGTTTTTTGGCAAACCATTTTTTTTATGATTCGAAACAACAGAAACGGGGCCAGAACTGGAGAATAGGGATCATATTTTGTAGCAAAATTCAACCAGTTTTGCTACGACGATTGTTGATGAGTTAGCTGATGCGTTGCCTTTTCCTTCGCCAAACGGTGTAATTTTTTTCATCAATTCAAGATTGTCTTTCCCATCCACAAATAGTCGGTGAAGATGATATGTATCGCGCAAAACCAAAAAGACAGCCATGACTTTTTCGGCCGTTGGAATAATTTTTGTCTTCTTTTGAGCAGGTTTGCTGGATGAAGTCTACTGTTTTCACTGTTCCTTCATTTCTCGCGTGTTGTGATGAATCCATGTTTCGTCAAAAGTCACGCCGTAGAAACTCTTTAGGATCGCGCTGAAATATATCCGAACTGTGCTTCGAAGTTGTCATGTGAGTTCCGTGAGTGAGAATCATGCCAAATTTTTCGGGTAGGACATTTTTCTATGCGTTCAATTGAAATATCTATAACGTCATGAATTTGTCTGATCCTCACCCAGCGGTCTGCTAACACGAAATCATGAATTTTGTTAAGCATATCCTCCGTAGTCACCTCAAACCGCTTTTCATCAAAAACCAATGTTTGACTTCGCTTGAATTCGTTAAACCTTTATCTGATGGTAGTCATCGAACGTGCAGTCCTTATAAACAGTATGCAACTTCACTTTCATTTCCTCACACATTTTTCTATCCAAAAAAGGAAATCGAATTATTGACCGGGTTTTCTCGTTCGCCATGTTTGATAAAAAACACGAACTTGACGACTTACAACAGCTGTCCAAGCAAAATTACTCAACAAATCTGTCTGTCTCCTTGACAGCTTGCGTTCAATGATAGTACATTTTGCGTCAGTGATGCAACGGTCCTAAAAACACGGCTTAAAGTCATATAGCCTTCATATTCACACAAGCCAAAGAAAACTAAAGATAGTCAGCAACATGCTGACAAATAGTATTTTAACTTTAACTAAAATGTGTCATGGTTTCTTAAACTATCTTACTGGCCCTATGCGGGCACTCTAAGTTAATCTAGGACTTTTTAATCAATTTTACCTTTCGGCTTCTTTTGTGTTTTTTTTATATATTTTTTAATAATACTAAAAAGAAATACTAAGAAAATCTTAAATAAAAACTTAGTAATCCAACATTTTTGAAATTTATATTCTTAACCTAACTTAAAATCAGCCTACCTAACTAACTTAAACTAAACTATCTAACATTTTTTTTTATTTTATTATTTTTTTGTTTTTTTTTCGATTTTTTGTATTTTTTTTGGATTTAAAGTTTTTTTTTTTTCTTAAGTCTGATGTCCTAAACTAAATGTAAGTTGGCCGTAAGGGATCAACAGTTAGCTGATTAAGCTGGCGACAGCTGGGACGTTTGATGGGGCTGCAACCACCAGTAAAACCCAGGAACTTTATCACACTCCGTTCTGTCGCGAAAAGATATAGACCTACTGAACCGGAGATCATCCGGATTAACGCTTGCGATATCGCCCTCGTAGAGGAGTCGCCTATTCACTGTCCTTCGCACCACGTGGTAGATCAATGGACATCCTTCTGCATTCTGGATTAAGCCAATCCGGTCAAGGTACAAGAACGCTTCCGGTGGAATTAATCCACTTCGGCGAGCGTTCTCATGATATGCTTCATTGGTGTAGTAAGCTCCAAATATGAGCTCGTTTTCCGAGGTCATGGCTCGTGCAACGTGCCTTCGAATCAGTTTAATAATAAAATTATCCACCCTGTTCACGTTTGCTTCGTTATACAAGAACTCGTTGGAATAGAATTTCTTGTACTCAGATTCTGGGGTTCTGTACTTCTTGAGACAAGCACGGAGACACTGCCTCTCGAACAGCCTCATCTTTTCCATCTGGGAAGGACTCACGTTAAACCACACTGGACAACCGCACGTCATGACTGGCCGAATGAGGTCCATGTAGCAGATTACCTTCACCCTGGTATCAAGTTGGCTGCTATAAAACAACCCCCTTGCCACAGCAAAGGCCTTCCTAGCTTTCGTCAGAGCAGTAGCTATATGTCTGTCGAAATATAGATACTGATCCAGCCAAATGCCTAGGTACCTTACTACACTTTTCACTGCTAACGGCTCCCCTTGCGGGTCAACTATGCCGAACTTACGCCAGTTTTTTTTCGTGTCCCTTGAGGCCTTGTATAACGGAGTTCGGAAAAGGATGGTTTCACACTTCTCGTAGTTGATTTTCAACTTCCAGTCGTCGCAAAATCGCTGAATTTTATTGAAGTCACGTTGCAGGAGGATGTTGATGTCCTCAATCTTCGGCGCTGTCCTGTATGCCACCAAGTCATCGGCGTATGAGATCAAGTGCTGCATGGAGCCAATCAGTTCACCGGTGAAAATAGTAAAAAGGATTGGTGAGTTAACTGCACCCTGGTGGAGCCCATTTTTTATGTGGAAAACTTTGGTAGAAGTCATGTTGCCACTTTTAACAACAAAACTTCTACCTGTTATCATGTCATAAATCGTGTAAAGCAATGATTTGCTTATACCCATCCTCGTCAACTTAAGGAAGAGGCCTTCTAACGATACGGTGTCGAATGCCTTTTCCAAGTCAACGAGGCAGGCACCGGTGCACTGGGTTTTTGCTTTGTTCCATTGAATGTTGGACACCAATTTTGACGCGGCATGTAACGAAACAACCTCCTTATGGAAACTATTTTCGACTGATGTTGTGTTCTGTGAAGTTAATATCGTAGAAAGCTGATACAAATAATTTAACTGTTAAAATATAATTTGTTGAACGTGGTTAAATGTTGATCCACAACGGCCTAACCTTCATCTGACAATCTAAAGATAAGTTCGAAAACGATATTAAGTTCATTCCCTTATTATGTACAAAACTGAGTCACCATCTGTCCCAAACTCATTTGTATTCAAGGTGAACACTGCCTGTCCATCACCATTTCAACGTTAGTAGTCGTGCGTGTCAAACGCTCATACATATCAAAGTCGCCTCTTAAATATGATATGTCTAGACAACAGTACACACTCGTATGAATGTATAGAGGACATTGATGTAGTCAGTATGTTGCCAATCCCATATCCTTGAGCATAGATGACACCTACTCCATCATATATCACGGAATCCATCACACCAGATTCCAATTAACATCCCCGAAGCACTTATGCACTTGACATCCTCTCAATGTCGTTAAACGTATCCAACCTAATCACTGTTCGTCCAGAAAATTCACATTTGCCGCATTAACACTCCCTAGGAGAAAAAAGGAATAAAAATCCCGTCCACAGAGTGAAAGCCCAAAATGTAAATCTGAGATCGTTATTTCCTTTTCATTATATACATTTATGATGTGCGTCTGGAATCTCAATTGTCCGTCGAAGAACTCTAAGCATAAAAGAAATCTCACACAGGCACTTATATAGTCATAGGCCACGCAAACTCTAATTATTTTAATAGGAAATTTCATTAACTCCAACGAAGCCCCAATCTAACCGCGCAGGCATTCCATTCTTCTCCTTTACGCTTGTCCTTATACATCAGACATAACCACAAACCAAAAACAGACTGTTCCACCACAAAACCATCGGGGGTTGGTATGTCATTAAGCAGTTTGTCGAAAAATGGCTTCAGTTGGACTCCTTGCCTTCTATTTTGATATGAATTCAACTTCAACAAACGTGAGATCCTTACCTCGACCGGGCCCAGTGAAGCATAATTACAACGTCTGCTCGTTCGCCTTATTTATGATGCGATTTTTCTTTTTCCAGTCTTGGTATCCTTAATCTATTGGCCACTTCTCGACTGGTCAAAAGACCGAAAGTCGGTTTCTCTTCCAGTTGGAGTTGAAGTGACGATGATTTCTATCGTTCCTATTTGGTGCGCACTGGTGGATGATTAGGTTTTCATTTCGGTTATTTCATAATTAACGAAGCCAAGACCTGAAAGCAACGAGGATTTAAATAATTTTATTTCGATTTAATCCAAAGTCGAAGCCTAATTGCTACAATTAGTCGTCTACGTCGTCGTTTGGATGAGGTGCTACTGTCATTATGTAAGCTCCGGCATTTTGGCGCGAGTGCTAGAAGAGAGCACTTATTGAGCTGCCTGATTCTCCGCATTTGGCTCCCTGATTGAGATACCTCGACAAATTATTGTGGCCATTAGGGTGAGTAGGAAAAGCTTGAAAATTGCAAGAGAAACTGCCATTTGCACAGGACGGATTTGAAGGTATCCTTAGAGATGTCTGTGGAAAGCAGAGAAATGGAAGAGTGTTAATCAATTGGTCGTTTTTCGGGAATGCTATTTCGAAATTAATTCGTTCATCAAATGAAATTAATTAAAAGACCACCACAAATGGATGGAATTACTTTTAAGACGAGTACTGCTCCTATCGTGGGGTCTTTTCTGAGCAGATGGTTTGTTGCTGTGTACTTTAGCGTTACACAACTACTTTAGACAAATGATTCGCAGACATTTTCTTTGATCGTTGGCACTTGTAATGTGAGGAATACCGCTCGAAAATTTAGAATCCTTAGGAACAACTTACAACAATAAGAAGTAACTCAAACCAAATCTAAATAGAAAGGCGAAGACGATACAAGGGAAATACAATCTTGTTTTTACAGGACGAACAAGTTCCTCCAAAATAAATGTCAAAGAAAAATGCTAGGCTGCAAAGTATCAGAGACCATCGAATGAAGAAGTTTCAAATTTTCAGTTTGATGAGAATGTAACAAAGTCACTTGAATCAATATTTGCTGTGCAGGTTATAAGCTTCTGTAACCAAGGTTCAGTTTTGTAAGTTTTTCTCAGCAAGCCAGCAGCAAAAATACATACAGTGCCTCCCAAAAATATTCGAAATTTTGTTTTTTCCTGGATTCTAATTTGTTGCATTTTGTTGTTGTTGCAGACAGAAAACATGCATTATTTCTTCTGATTTTTTATTAACAGAGAATAAATGTTGAATTGAAACTGTTTTTTTTATTATAATTATAATAATTATTTGTTGATTAACAATACTAAAATACAGGAAAAAACATAATTCCGAATACTTTTGTGAGGCACTGTATAAGAAGACTTATACTAACAATAATAAAGGCGGCGCTATAGTCCGAAATGGACCTGGGCCTAGCTTCTCAGCAACCACTCGTGTTGTGCGTGCTATTGTTCTGTCAAGAGCGGAGGGGACCTACAGTCGACTCCGAACGGCGAGATTGATAAGCTTTTTTCTAGACAGTTATACTCTTTGAGCAATGTCAGTGACTCGAAAGAGGTGGAGCCTTGAAAAAATGTTAGGTGTTTTTTGAGATTTGAACCTTAGACCTCGAGCGTAAGAGTCGACGAACATACCCACTACTCCACGGCGCCCACATAGGAAGACTTAGCAGGATGAATAAATCAAGATTTTCTAACGCGAATGTTAGAATTTTTGAAATATGGATGAATGTTTGTTAACGTGTGAAATATTGCAATCACTCAAGCTTTGTACAATAGTCTAAGACTGGATTCATTTCTGCATAACTACTGCAGATTACCCAGAGTACGTCAAAGACTTCTGGATTAGTCTTCAGTTCACGTGTTTGATTGAGCTAGTATTTTTAAAGACAGAGATGGCAAAATATCAGTTTTGTAATTTTAAATTCGACTTGACCGGAAGCGGATAAAGAAGCTTTTGGTTATTTTGAGAGAAAAGTTGTGCAATTTTGATGGAACGGTCTGCCTCTTTGGCAATCGAAGACTCAAATACTTACTATACAGGCTGTACACCTTCATGAGTCTAGCCAAACGTCTACGGATTCAAGAGTTAAGATAACTAGGCCACGCATGGACAAATTAGTTTCTGCCGAGGAATATGCGACTCTGAACAGATCGTCCTTTGAAGCTTGGTGAAAGCAGCAGCTACGTATTTACGCGAAAGCTTATTCCACCAAACGGCTGATGCATAGGAGAGAAGGGACCTGGTCGTGTAGATCATGGTGATATACTCCAGGATTTGCCGAAAATTCCCTTACACTGCCAGAAAACTGACAGTGCCTTCGCAATTTTCTTTTTTCTCCACAGAAGAAACCCTATATATTTCTATATATTTCTGGCTGACATAATACGAGTAAAAATCATTGGATACACACAGTCAGTCCCACTTCCGATGAGACTGGTTTAAATTAACAACCTATTGCAACGCCATCTCTGATTCATTTATTGACCCTTGCAGACAAATCTTTTCTCCATCTTTAAACTGAATTTCGTAGTGTTTTCATTTTTCTGTCAATAGATATGACATAACCAAAAGTTAAATGTGTCAGAGTGTCAAAAATCCGCTATAGAGCAAAGAGTGAATAACAAGTTTTGTTTGAAGTTAGAAGTGAAAAACTTTTACTGTGACTGGAGTATACCCCGTGCACGAGTATTTTGCTGGTGCGCTAGATGTCGTGATGTTCATGAAGACCAAAAAGAAGACGAACGCTCGAATGTCGAAGCCAAGAACCTTGAGGAATGAAGAAAATCTTGAAAAACTCAGAAAAAAAATTCTGCTCCCTGACCATTGTGTGAGACTGATTGAAATAGAGTCACATGACTTCTGGGAATTTCCTTAACTTAATTAAGCGTTGAAGGGGAACACGTACAGAAAAAAATCCATCCCCACACAAGGGTTCGAGTGACATCCTCAAGGCTATTCTAGCCCTCGAGTATCAGACATGCTTCGAACAATGGGAACGCAACGAAATTCGGTGTGAAGATATCATAGATGAAACATATCTTCAATACCTGAATTTGAGATGGCATTGCAGTGGGCTTCTCGGAAATTAACCAGGCTTTGTAGGTGCGTATATTTATTTCGCTCAGAATTTTGCAACCACCTTAACAAGTTCCCAGAGATCAATTAAAATAAATGCAAGAAATATGCAGAGTTTTCATTGGATCTCGATTTGTCTATCTATTTAACACATAACTTTCGCTCGCATAATTAAGTGCGTTTTATTCACGATTGTATAGCACGATCGTGGTCAATAAAATAGTCCTACTCACTCAGGTTGTTGTCATAGCGACTTGGTGCCATTTGATGTCAAAACCAATTTCTCAGGTGTCACTTAACCAAATGAAAACACTCGTGAAGTTGGTAGAACAAAATTTTAAAGAATTGGTTAAAAAGCGCGGAAGACTCAGCTTAAGATTTTCTCGACTCAAAGAAAAAGTAAGCAACTAGTCTTCTGTAAAGTTAAATCCACAGTAAAAAGCTTCGATGATAACCATCATTCGTCTGTATACCAGAATGCCATAAATACCGTCCGTTATTTTTAGGAAATCAACTAGGGTTAACGACATTAACTGCTGTATATAACAAATACAAACTTCCTTGTGCTAATAAAAATTAATTGCACAAGGGTGTTAAATAGCTGACAAGTGTGAGAGAGCGACGTTGAAAAAAATTGGAAGAGCCTAGCTGCGACAAGATATGATAAAAATTAATCAGATGTCACTGTTTTAAGCCTTCTTCTTATTCTATTGCTGCTCAGCTAAGCCCCTCTCATCATACACTGTTCGAAACATGCACAAATTATCATCAAATGAAGGATAAGAAATAGACATGTTCACGTGTTTATATATTAATGGAAATGTTGCCTTGGGCATGGTGGGTGATAATATTCATTTCTATCAAGTTTTTTTATGTACCGCCCCTCAAGCCATTAAGTACTTTCTGCAAAGAGAAAAAGCCATAATGTCAACATTCCAATTTGCACAATCTCTGCGCAGAAGGAAGCGCTATATTCATCAACACGAAACACAAATCTAACTCAAACAGATCCTTCAAATCATAAACACACATATCTTGATTCTTGTAGCCTTACCCCCTAACCAACACCGTTGCTCTCAGAAACCTATTAAGTTCAATTATGCGAAACTCTCGCATTTCAAGTGTGTACACACAGTGCTGTTCGTTCGTGTGTACCGAAAATTATGATATCCTTTCTAATCCGCATATGGCACATTAATTTCAACACAAAAGGGGCACCCCGTGCAGGAAACGGAAAAAAGGAGCCCACCACCACTACTACACGTACTTCCACAACTACTGCGATAAAACTCCTCACTGCTGCCACTACGTTGAAGTACTTTATTACGTCAAACTCATAACAATGAAGACATTCTGAAGCGATAAAACTATCTATTCACATGCGATACCTCCATTAAGTACATCAAACCATCGGAATTCCATCCTCAATAGAGTGTGTAACCAACAATGGGTGAAACCACTATCCTAACATCCCGCCGCGTCGGTCGACGGGTCCTCGACGGGGGACAGTGGGGAAATTTTATCAACCACAGAGGACTCCACTCCCGCCTCTGCTAACCATCATATGCATGATGTACGCAGAAGTCCTTTTGTCATCTTGCCTATTTGCGCTTTAAACCCCAATTAAAATTTCCCGTTTAGGATGCCCGGGACAGGGACACATTCTTACTGAAAACCCAAATCACCATTATATCCCGTTCCAAATGGAAGACGACCGCTCATAGTACGTGGCAGTTGGCAGGATCCGAAGACAAAAGCTTCCAGTGCACAGTCGATGGAGAGTTTTTGACAAATTCTCTCCCGACTTAATTGAATGTGTCTACTCCCGAAGTAAGGCTCTGAAATGTTTACCCTTTCAGATGCAGCAACAATATACGTATCACTCTCTTTCAGCAATTTGAAAAACCAAAAAAAGAAAAAAACGAGAGCATATCTACGGTAGGAAAAGGAGCAAAACGAACGTACCGCAAACTTCAAACGTCGACACTATTAAGGGGAACCCGCTTTTCCTAATGCAAAAGGAAAGTATTTCAATTGGATTTCCCTTTGAATTTCCACAGCTCTGCGTGTGAATTTGTATGAGAATTTCCCATTTCCTGATTTAAACCGAGTGGGGTAAAACTTTTTTGCTCCCCGTCCATGAGATGTTCGTACTGACGGTGTACACTTCAATGAAACGAAGGGTTCCTTCGTCGACATGTTTGTCGTCGGCTTTCGTTGGGAAGAGAGTCGACAACGTCATTGCCACCGCCATCGTCGTTGTCGTCGTCCTCATCGTCGTTTAGTTAATTAGGAATATAAATCAAAAAAATGTCCTCGATTTGCATAAAACACAACCACACATCCTTGTATGCAGTACGGCTGCATCACTCACAGGGAGAATTACTTTGCGAAATGTGAATTTTATTCATAGATGAAGTAAGTTATGGTTGAACAACTTTTCGATTGTGAAAGTTTGGTTAAGTCCTATTCATATAAACATGTGGGCTGGGTAAAAATAAACAACTTCAACTGATGCTGGTAGCACACTTGCACATACATATGTGTATGTTCGAGATTAAATCGAGATTTTCCATTTATCTGGAAGAAAGAAAAAAGTTGAAAAGTTTGTTAATCTAGAATCTTCTTGCCAACAGACCCTCATAAATCAAAAGTTCATTAACCCTTGTATAGAAAGATGCTTTTAAGGAATCGACAAAAAGAATGTCACAGCACTGACCCAATTCGAGTGCAATGGTTGCTAGAAATTGTATACAACTCAAAGGAGTAACAAATTATTCGTTTGATTAAGCAAAACCAATGCAAAGGAGTTTTTTTCTTAAATATGAAGGACTTACTCGTACATATGCTTTTGATATTTACTTGCCTCTGTGTCTCTTTGGTACTTTTGTTCGGATAGAAGCAATTTAATGATCGAATCGAGTTAGGGGTAGGCACATTAGAAATCTTTTTAATATCATGTATGTTGTGTCAACTTAATTGTTCACAAGCTATGATACTTTTGATGATACTTTTTCCAATTGTTAAGTGTCACCACCTGTCAAAGTAACCAATGACATCCTGCTGGCAAAATATTGAGTAAGTTTTGCCATTTTACCGTGCAAGGTTTTGAGCTTGTTAAACGTGCGGAAATTATTTAAAAATTCGGCTCAGTTGTGAATAATGGTCATCAGTGTGAAGACAATTCGTCACACCGTGGAAAAGTTTGGGAGCAAGTACATTCTTCTGGACCTTAAGCCAACAACCAGATTGGTGCGAAATGAAGAAAACATATTATTTTGCTTATTTTGCGATTGGAATTGGGCAGATTGTGCTGACGCAATAACTGAAGTCGGGCGACCATAGATAACGCCCTAAGTTCTCTAACTGGACGGAGATCTGGATTTTGACAAAAAATAGTCTTCTTGGACGGGTGAAATTTTTGGCTCAAAGGCTATGTCAACAAGCAAAATTACCATTATTGGAGCGAACACAATTCACAAGTGTTCGACCAAGCATCAATACACTCACAAAGAGCGATTGTTTGGTGCGGTTTATGGAATGGCGGCATTATGGGACCTTATTTCTTTCGAAAGGAGGATGACGATACCGTTACCGTCCATGGTTTCAGGTATAGAGCGATGTTAACTGGCTTTTTGTGGCCAGAGCTTGACAACATCGATATATCCGAGCTGTGTTTCCAATCATACATACGAGTTGACATATAAGCGACGCAACGCTCGAAGTTGCGAAGGAGAAATTTGGCGACATGGACATTTCACGGTGTGCGTTAACCAATTACCCGCCTCGATCACGCGACTTGGCACCACTCGATTACTTCTTCTGGGGCTACATCAAATGCCGAGGCGGTCAGTTGAATGATGATCTTTCCCATACATAATGGCATGAACGTAGTTTCAAATGAAAGTCAGAAGCAATTTTAGAAAAACATTTTTATATTTTTATATAAGTACAGTCAAAATCGGTTATAACGAGCTGCAAGGGACTGACGAATTTGTTCGTTATAAGCGATATGTCGCTGTAACAGATAACTCGAAGATAGCAGATAAACAACGGAGACCCTCTAAACTGTGCCAACAACAGAGGGATCAGTCTCCTAAATATTGCATATCAGATCTTCTCTGCCGTCTTATGTAAACGCCTGAAGCCCTACGTGAACAGTCAGATTGGTCAATATCAGTGCAGGTCCGGGCCAACGAAGTCTACCATCGACCAGATATTCACATTGCGACAGGTCTTGGAAAAAACACAGGAGCTTCAAGTCGATACTCACCATCGGTATCGGTTTATAGGTTTTAAGGCCGCGTATGACAGTATTTAGGGAGACAAGCTATACAGCGCATTATTTAATCTTAGCATCCCTTAGCATCAAAACCCTTTCGTCTTTTTAGGATGACGGTAGGGAATGGGAGTTGCTTCGTCAAAGTCGGTTAAGACTTCACCGAGATCTTTGATGTCGAAAAAGGGGTTTACACAAAGCGACGCATTGCAAGGCCATTTTTTAATGTCATTTTTACGAAGATCGTGCGTAACTCAGTCGTCAACAACAGACGCACGATCTTCAACAATAATATCAGGCAATAATAAACGCAAAACAAAAAGAATAGCATGTCAACAAACGGTAAACTGTAACATATCCAAAATTCTATGTACACAGATGCATCGCACCAACAGATGAACAGTTTACCGTTTTTGAAAAAAATGCATTCACACCAACAGCTACATCGATTTTAGTCGATATAACCAATATTTTATCTAAAATAAACTGGGCAAGTGCGAGTTGAACCCGTTGAACCCCGAAATTTATGTGTGAAAATGAAAATAGTTATCATTTTAAATCTTAGATATCTCAAAATTTCAACACTAATCAATATTTTGATATTTATCATTTCTTAATGCTTACATTGAGGTCGTCAAAACTGCGTTTTCAGTTCTTCAAAATTCGCATGTCGATGGTTGACCGTTTTTGGCCAATATCTCAAAAACTATTAGAGCCAGAATGTTTGAAATTATTTTAAATGAAAGTATCTAATGAAGCCAAGTTTTTGTGATTTTTTCAGATTTTTAAACACTTTGGGTTAGAAATGGCAGGGGGGAAGTATTAAAAAACTATTAAAAAACTTTGGGGCTCCATATTTTCCAAACGCTACTTTGGATTAAAAACTGTTGAAGCAAACCTCTACCTCATTTCAAAAGATCTGTCGATTGATAGATAAGTCGATGGGGTGCGACAATGTTTCAAAATTAATGGCCACTGCACCTATACTGGAGCCACCCCCAAAAGGCCCCAATTTTTAAATTGGGGTGCATGGGCAATGACATCTAGGTCTGAAGTACCTAATTCCAATTCATGCCGATATCTTTATAAACTGTGGGCGCCGTGGCGTAGTGGGTAGGTAGGTAGAAGGTAGAAGCTAGGCCCAGGTCCACCTCGGACTGTAGCGCCGCCATAAATTATTATTATTATCTTTATAAACTTCGGAAATAAAAAGTGTGACAGACACGACGGACGGACGGACACACCGAAATTATAAAGGTTCCGTTTTTGTACACGGAACCTTAAAAATGGAAAAATCGGACTTTGTAAGCGATATGTCGTTGTAAACGATGTGTTATTCAGTGGGAATTAACAATTTGGTCATTATAACCGATGTCGCTGTTAGCTATTTTGACTGTACTATATGTATTTTTTATAATCTCACACCGCTGTTATTTCATTTAAATTACTTTTCTTATGTTTTTTTCTGGTCACTCTGTATGAAAATATGATATTCTCACTGGAACACCTTTAAGAGACCATTAAAGGTCGTCGAATGATCAATGGTCATGACTTATCTGATGTTTTTGAGTTGTATCTTAAATGGTGAGTTCATCAACCTAATTCGATTGATTTGTTGGTTCCAGTAGTAAGTGGCACTTTGATTGATTTGTATGGGGCCTTGCCCAATGTTAACTATTTGAGGAGCAAACGAGTCCATAAACAAATTAATCAAATCCAAGTCTCTAAGGCACAACAACATTTTTTTGCATCGTGTGTGACGAGTTCCCCCACCCGGGTACCTTCACCATGTGTATGAACATTTAGTACATCCTGAAATAGAGTGTCCGTCGTCAGCGAAAATCTCTATATCAGTTTGAGGCTACTTTGGGAAGTCGCTCAAGTTACCCCAATCAATCAATGGATTTACGAATTTCAAACTGTCCTAGTGTCATGATCGGATGTATGCTGAATGGTGGAAGCAGCCAAAAGCAAACAAGAAAAACATTAAACTGAATAATTTACGAAAAGGACATCCTAAGCATCGCAAAGAATAGAGTTGTTTTGCTTTGCTAGAGAGAAATTCCTCTTAGAGGAGTGGATCGCATTTGTAATACCCCTGCTGGTTTTAACGAAAAAAAAAACAAAACTTGAATTGTTTACAGTTTTTCCTTAACGCGCAGTATTTGTTGTGAGCAAAACGATTAACGATGTGCACAACATCGAAAAGGTTTGCCCGTTGGCTTTGAAAGGGATTAGGGCATTTGTGTAATCAAACAATTTGTGATGGTTTATTGACTTGAATTCAATGATTTTTACAATTTGCAATGTGGGCATATAAATTATAAATAAACACACATCTTTTGGGTGAATCGGGAATTAACAGACTTTATTTTGGAATATTTTCTTCTTTTATACCTACTTATTCTATATTAACAATAGTTACATGTGGTATCTTTAATATAACTGCGATGGGATGGCTGCATGTGCGTGGGTGTTCTCGGCATGAGTTCGGGGTTGTTGTACGCGACGATTTGTTTGTTTAGTCTTACATTATGTTTGGCATACCTTTTCTATGGGATCGATGGGATCGACAGGATCGCTTGCCTGTGTGCCTCTGTTGGGACGATATAGGTAGTATTTTCTATTCCAAGTAGAAATTCAGGTTTTCAACGGCTTCAAAGTTCGAAAAAAGCTTTTTAAGCTGTTCGGTAATAGGCATGAGTACCTATATACATATATTTTCACACATATACAATTAAATTCGTCCTCCTCTATAAAAGCACTTATATTTATTAGTTTTCCATGAATTTATTCAAAATACTCGACGATGAAACTAATTTCTTTTTGTTTCAAATGAGTTTGGTTTGATTTAGAGTTAACGGATAGGTTTCATATCATACTCTTCAAAAATTTTCAATTGCGATTTCATCAGGAATGGATTCAGAATCTTAGAAATTAAGAAGAATTTTTAAGAAGAAATTACCTCCCTAAGAACAATTTCCTAAAACAGAAAGTGTTTACTGCATCAATATTTCATGCTCTGCCGAATGACTTACCGTTATTACGAAAAATAGAGCCGCTTAATATGATTGATTTTATTCACTTTACACGTCGTTTTAACTTTGTATCTTCTTACAGACGACTTCAATTTCAAGTTTCCATTGCACCTCAATGTATTGCTTATGCCCATTAGTGATCAATTTCGAAAGGGTTTAAGGTATTTCAATTACATTCACTCACGAATTGGAATTTTTTTTGCTCGTTCTTTCCGTTTTCGTCCATCTTTTGCATAATCCTCACATCCATCTTCCTTAATGTCGTTTGAAAGATTTTAATCGAATCCTTTAATGCAGCTCCACCGCTCACTGCTAACAGCCGGCTTATACTGGTACCGGAGCTTGCAAGCCATCCTTCGGTGTGTGCTTTTATTTAATGGTTTTATGATTTGCTTAGAAAGGACGAAACACAAAGGGGAACAGATTCCCATTACCGCACTTTTCACGCACACAGTAAAGGGACAATGAAAAACGAAGGAAAAAACAAAAAACCCTCATCCACCAGAACCAGCTGTTCTGTCAAACAGAAGCGGTCTGTTGTTGCCACACAATATATGTATGTATGTATGCGGTGAAAGCAACGCTGTTAGAGTAACTCATAACAAAAGACCGACGCATCGCAACATGAGGCCGCCTTGATGGGCGGGTGTTGGCCCGTTGTTTCTTCTGCTGCCAGCAGTCGAAGGTGGCTCTCACTGTGACGCGGCAGGTGTCTCATTTTAATGAAATATGCATATGGCTAAATGCTTAAACAATTGAATTTTATATTAACATAATGTCATAGTTGAGTTATGACGTCAAGCTGCAGGGTATTACGTCCTCAAAAGTGTCACGGGGAACGGTCGCGCTGTGCTATGCAGGTGGTGTGGTGTAATATCGCACAGAGTGAGACGCTAAAGAATGTCTTTCTGCGAGCCAACAAGAGATGCTCGAAGGCTGGATAAAATCAGTCGGCGTGTGCAGTGGTCCAACACCCCGGACGAAGACTTGATAGTTCATTCAATAACAAAGAGCTGTGCATATGTGTGTCAATAATGTGTAAGCGGGTGATGAAAAGGACAGTTGTTACATAAGCATGTCAACCTGTAGTGACGGGTGGTTTTAGTTATCTGCTAGTAATGACTTTATTAAATTGTTTATGTTTGAGAAAGGATATTTGAGTTGATGAATGTGAAGAGGTGTTGCTAGGGTTAGTGTTAGTTAGTTGATTTTTTTGGTAAGCGGTATAGATTATCGTTTTGCATCGATTATGAATAACATAATCGGAAATATGCGCTGAAGGGAAATAGATAACAGGCATGAAATATTTTTGTTCTTTTCATCTAGTGCCGGTTACACCTTCTTCATTTTCGAAGAAGTATACTTACTTACTTACTTAAGGTGGCGCTACAGTCCGGGGTGGACCTGGGCCTCAACCAACAAGCGTCTCCAGCCAGCTCGATCTTTAGCTAGCTGCCTCCAGTTTCGCACGCACAGTTGGTTGAGGTCCCTTTCCACTTGCGTGCGCCACCTGAGTCGCGGTCTTCCTCTACTGCGCCGTCCCTCGGGGTGGATTCGAAGACTTTCCGGGCCGGAGCATTGGTTTCCATTCGCTCTATATGACCTAGCCATCTCAATCGTTGGATCTTCACCCTTCTGGCTAAGTCAATGTCGCTGAACAGCTCGTACAGTTCGTTGTTGTATCTTCTCCTCCACTCACCCTCTATGCAGACGGGACCGAAAATCACCCGAAGAATTTTCCTCTCGAAGCAACCAAGAGCAACCTCATCCGCTTTTGACAAAGTCCATGCTTCTGCGCCATATAGCAGGACTGGGACGATTAGGGTCTTGTACAGGGTTACCTTGGTTGTTCGAGAGAGGGCTTTGTTTAGCCCAAAGAAGCAGCTATTAGCAAGAGTTATTCTTCGTTTGATTTCAGCGCTGGTGACATTGTCTGAATTAATAGCGGTACCTAGATAGACAAAGTCCTTGACTACCTCATAGTTATATCTGTCTGCTGTAACGTTCTGTCCGAGACGTCGGTGTTGGGTGTCCTTTCTGGTTGACAGCATTTACCGGTAAACCCATCTTCGCGGCCTCCGTCGCAATACTCACAAAAGTGCCATTGACATCACGCTGTGTTCTTCCGATTATGTCAATATCGTCGGCATATGCGAGTAGTTGAAGGGACTTCTGAAAGATTGTGCCTCTGGTGTTGGCGTGCGAGTTTTGCACAATTCTTTCAAGTATGATGTTGAAGAAATCGCATGCAAGCGCGTCGCCTTGTCTGAATCCTTTTTTGACATCAAAGGTCTCGGTTAGGTCTTTACCGACCTTGATGGAGCAGCGTGCATTCTCCATCGTCATCCTACACAAACGGACGAGTTTGGTAGGGATGCCAAAACTAGACATTGCTCTGTATAGCTCGTCTCTATAGATGCTGTCATACGCGGCCTTAAAATCGATGAAAAGGTGGTGGGTATCGATTTGTTGTTCCTGGGTTTTTTCCAAGATCTGCCGCAGCGTGAATATTTGGTCGATGGTGGATTTTCCAGGCCTAAAGCCACTCTGGTATGGACCGACCAGGTTGTTGACGCAGATAGGATCTTATAAGCGATATTTAGAAGACTGATGCCTCTATAGTTGGCGCAGTTTAGAGGGTCTCCTTTTTTGTGGATCGGGCAAACAATGCTGAGGTTCCATTCAACGGGCATGCTTTCTTCCGACCATATTTTACAGATGAGTTGGTGCGTGCTCCTTACCAAGTCATCGCCTGCTGCTTTGAAGAGCTCAGCCGCTAGGCCGTCAGCTCCAGCAGCTTTGTTGGACTTTAGTTTAGATATGGCTATCTTCACTTCGTCCAGATCGGGGGGACGGAATTGTTGATCTACGTCGTCCCTTTCATTCGGGTTGAATGGTTCAATCTGCCTGACAGCGGAATTCGGTTCTTCATCGCCGTTATACAGTCTGCAGAAGTGGTTCTTCCATATCCTCAGCATCGACTGTGATTCTACTACGATGTTCCCTTGATCGTCCTTGTAACCCTGACAGGTTGACTTTACCCTTTGGTAAAACTTCCTTACCTCATTCCTGCAGTAGTAACTCTCTATTCCACCGATCGCGCGCTTCTCATGCTCCTTCTTTTTCCTGCTGAGAAGCCGGTGTTCGTCTCTCCTTTTCTGCTCGTAGAGCTCGCGAGCAGCTCTTGTCCTTCTTTGCAGTGCCGCTTTGTAGGCCTCTTGCTTAGCTGCATTCGCCTGCCGACACTCGTCGTCAAACCAGGGGTTTCGTTGTGGTGGCCGAGTGAAACCCAGCACATCAAAGGCGGCATCTCTGATAGCTTTTTGGCAATGTTGCCACTGGTCTTCAATACTTGGTGTCGGCGGCAAAGAACTTCTTCTGAGGTAAAGGGAGACTCGATCGGAAAAGGATTTGGCGATCTCTTGCGATTGTAGCCTTCCGACGTCAAACTTCCTCACAGTATTTTCTTGTCTTGGCGGTGTTCGGGATATCCGCAGCCTTACCTTGGCTACAACAAGGTAGTGGTCCGAGTCGATGTTGGCTTCTCGAAACGTTCGGACATCCATAATACTGGATGAGTGCCTTGCGTCGATCGCAATGTGATCAATCTGGTTGACGGTTGATTGATCAGGAGATCTCCATGTTCCTTTGTGAATATTGAGGTGTGGGAACCGTGTACTGGCTACTACAACATTTCGCCCCGCAGCAAAGTCGATCAGCCTAAATCCGCTATCGGAGGTGGTGTCGTGTAGGCTGTGCTTCCCGAACGTACTACCAAAGACACTCTCTCTTCCCAGCTTTGCATTAAAATCGCCTATGACAATTTTAATATCATAGCTAGGGCACTGCTCGTATGTCTTGTCCAAGAGCTCATAGAAACTGTCTTTGGTGTTGTCGTCTTTCTCCTCTGTGGGGGCATGTGCGCATATTAGGCTTATATTGGCGAATTTAGCCTTGATGCGAATTGTCGTAAGGCGTTCGTTCACACATCTGAACGATAAGACTTCTTGCCTAAGTCTGCCCCTAACGACGAATCCACATCCAAACAAGCGCTGCTTTTGCTGCCTGTAGCAGTCACCGTAGTAAATGTCACAGTTTGTCATCCTCTTTTTGCCCGGCCCATCCCATCGCACTTCTTGGATGGCGGTGATGTCTGCTTTGTAGCAGTCCAGGGCTTCCGCTAATTGTTCGGCTGCATGTGGCCTATAAAGGGACCTTACATTCCACGTGCAGATCCGAAGATCGTTGTCCTTAATTCGTTTGCGGGGTTCGTCATCAGTAATTCCGTCCGTTTCCGAGGCTTGTTGTTGCTTCGTAACTTGATTTTTTTGGTGTGGCCGGGCAGTTACCCCGACGGCACAACCCCCAACCTGGAGGATCAGTTCCTTTTTTTTTACCCCTAGGACAAGAGGTCGCACTTATAAGTTTAGCAGGTTGAGTTCGGGTGAACTACAACCAGTACCCGATGGCTACCACTTGGAGGTAAAATAAGCACAATTGATGTATAGGAAAAGTTACAACACTGGGCATCGCCAGGTTGACGCCAATCAGTGCCTACCCGATTCCTACAACATCCAGCCATCGAAGAAGTATAGACTAATGATACCATCAGACCGAAGTGCACATCATGCAATGACTTTTTGTGGAGTCAATGTTTTTTCTACAGTTACATATGGATTTTCGATTTCTCATCTCATCTCATCTCATCTTCAGTGACCCGCATGTTCCACTAAAGGAGTCGCGGGGGCAATGGATGCACGAAAGATCTCCAGTTCACTCGATCCTCCGCCACCGTCTCTAACTCATCAGGAACTATGCCCAAGCGCAACCAGGCGAGTGTTTGGACTTGGTCGAATCATCTCATCCTGGGTCTGCCAAGCGGTCGCCTACCTGATGGAATCGCATTAAAGGCACGCCTCGGAAGACGTGGTGATGGGCACATTCGTGCCACGTGACCAAACCATCGAAGTACAGCCCTTCCGTACGAAGAAGCAGCTGCCCAACATTGAGCTCCTCGTGCACTGTCGTGTTTCTCACCCTATACCGGCGAGTAATTCCCACAACAGCACGAAGAAATCTCATCTCGGCGGCTTGTATTCGCGATCTTATTCTTTCGGTCATTACCCAAATTTCATTACCATAGGTGAGAGTTGGACAAAATACTGCGTTCTCATATGCGACAATTTTGTTTTTTTATGTATCCACCGAGTGAAAAATGGGCTTCATCGCCTGTGAAAAGGTTGAACAAAAATTGGTCATCCAAACACTGGTGTTCAAATACCCAATCGGCGTATGTTTTACGCATTCCGTGATCAGCTGACTTCAATTCTTGAGCGTGTTAAACTTAATAAGGGTGTAGATGTAAATTCAGTCATAACGCGCCGTAAGACAATTCCAAATGCTGTGCTCGTTGTGAAATTGATAGATTTAAATATTCTTCAACGCTTTTACTAACGACAGCCGTATTTTTTAAAGCGCGTGCATTTTGAAGATGGATAGTCCTTTAATCGCCTGTAAACTTTTAGCTATAGTACCCTCTGATGGAGGATTAAGCCGATCGTAATCTGCTCTTAACACTTACGATCCGGAAGTGTCCGGTCTTAGGTTTCCCGTTTTAAATATATTAAATTGATTTCCATTCCAATTTTAAGATTTCCATATAAGGGGGCGTTATTAAAAGTACCTAATACACCACGTTGTAGTACGTTCTCACAATTTTAAGCACGTTCAGCGATTGTTAAACGATTTATATTGTTTAATAGCAAACTTTAAACTAACCACAAATCTCGGATGTTAGTCTGGTTCGAAGTATTTCGGATGAATGAACTATTACAAATTAATGATCAAACAGTCTTGGCCAAATGTATTAGGCACCCTAAAATTTTGGTCTTTGCAGATCACTTATCGAAAGTAATTAATTTGAATATGGTTTTCGGCGACACTATTTGAGGTTGTAAACGATTTTTATTTATTTATTTATTTTATTTTTATTTTATTTCTCTCATTTCATTAATTTGTTTGTTTTTTGAAGATATAACGAATCCTGAAGGGTGCCTAATACATTTGGCCATGGCTGTATATAATAGTCAGGGTTAAATATAATAATAATAATAATGGCGGCGCTACAGTCCGAGGTGGACCTGGGCCTAGCTTCTCAGCAACCACTCGTGTTGTGCGTGCTATTTTTCTCTCACGAGTAGAGGGGACCTACAGTTTAATGCATACTTCGAACGGCGAGATTGAGAAGCTTTTTCTAGACAGTTATACTCTTTGAGCATTGTCAGTGACTCGAAAGAGGTGGGGTCGTGAAAAATTTTTTTTTTTTTTTTTAAATTGTTTGTTTGTGTGAACTTGGATTCGAACCTAGACTGTGAAAATCTAATGCGTATGGGTCGACGCACGAACCCACACGGCCACGGCGCCCACAGGGTTAAATAGTAGTTATTAAATTCAAAACGAATTTGTTAAAAACCTGGCTAATCCAGGGCGTTGTGGGTTACGTGGGGTCATGGATCACCGTGGTGTTGTGGTCAAGTGATTTACATAACATATTTTTAAAAAACTTATATAATTTAAAATATACGTCAGCAACTGCGAATGGATTACCAAAATCATTGTTTTGGGATCAGTTTTTTATTTTAAGTATAAAATAACTCGAATGGACATATGATTTTTTTATTATTTTTTTTTAATCTTTTGGGAACACTTTTAAGCAGTTGTGCTTTGATTACATCTGACATGTTAGATATTCTGCAAAATATCGCTTTCGACTTACAGTGGACTTACGTTAGCGTGAACACGGGCTAATGTAAACACTGGATAACCTAAACAGATTTATTTTTACATTGACATCTCTAAAACGTGAACAAATCATGCACGCTCCAAAACGTGAACAAACACCAAGCTAACAGTATTTCAATTTGGAATTTGTCGTTCGTGGTGCAAGATTCGAGTCGTCTTGGTCTGTTCTTCGTCGTTTTTTTGCATTATATGCACATATGTAATACATTTTTGTTAAAAAAAAGAAATTAATTAAAAAGACATATGTAATAGTAAAAACTAATTATTTTTAATTTGTTAAATAAAACACTTGAGATTATCCTATCCTTATGTAAAAATTCAACCTTCGCAAACTTGAACTCTCTCGCAAGCGTGAACTGGCTTGGTTTTTAATTGTTCGCGTTATTGCGAGTCTATTTCCAAGGAAATTTCAACGAAGCGGTTAAAACACACATGTTTTATACATATTTTCATCGCAACTGAATTAGTAATATTCCATATCTCTTCGTTTTGTTTTCGTTTATATACATCACCATCATCATCGTAGTTACCCATCGGCGTCAAAGTAATAAGGTTAGAAGAAATACTTTTAACATGATGACATTAACCACCACCATTTATGCGTGTAAAAGAAAACAACTTTTCTTGAATTCTTCTTTATGAATTGTCTTAGTAAATAATTAATCTGCTTTAGAAAACGAGCCCATTAGCTATACACTAGGTTATCAAAACAACCCCTTTAGGCTACTGTTCTAATCCTTTCGAACAAAAGTTTTTTGGTGTGGCCCTGGAAATTTGTATGAACATATATTGTACTTTATGGAATTGTAAGCAGCATTTCCGTATTTAACTTCACGTTTCAAAAAATGCTGTCACATTGTGAGCGAGTGTTCATGCTGTCAAAGAGATCGTTATTTTTTATGGTAAATATTTGTTTGCTCTAAGATGCACTCTAAGCAGTTAAGCTGATAAGTCCCTTTTTTAAGTAGCAGCTAATCCCACCGATCACTTGTTCTGTTAAATCTATTCACACATTTTTATCATGCAATTTGAGTAAGTGCACACTAGCTACTTTCAAGAAAATTTAAGTGTCGAAAGATCATTTTCTTCCCAAGGTTTCGAAATTTGATTTTAGCAAAATACAGATAAAAATCAGATGGAGTCAACAATTTATAAAATTTAAATTTATAAAGGTTTCGGTCGCCACCGTGGCGCCATGGCAGCGAATGAGTACGTTTATTCCTACACCGACCCATGAATCAAATCCTCGAACGACATGTGTGGTTGTGTGTAGTGGCGGTTCTGGAAGAAATCCAATTACCACGATGTTACGTTTTGAGGAGGTTGTAAGATTTGTTTTCATTTAGACTAGAACCATCTTCTAGAGTTTAGGAACATCTCTAATACCTTGATGGTCATTTTGGGTATATCTTCGAGAGATTCGAAAAATTGTCTTCCCAGAGCTCGATTACTGGCTCTAGACAGTGCAGGACAGGTGCAAAGTTAGGGCAGATAGGAGTCACACTTAGGCCAATTTAGGCCTATACCCATTGTGATACCACGCGAATCGGATGTCACCTATCCAGAAAATCATTTAGTGCTTGCCATGAAGCTTTTTATTTGATGGATCCCGACGTTGTGCGATTCGCTCAAGTCGTCGAAGGAGTAGGCTCCAAGGTGTTTCTTCCTGCGCGAGGATAGAGCGCTACAGGTGCAGAGGAGATGCGTTGTGCTTTCCTCTTTTTCCTCGTCTTTGCAGCTTCTGCACAAGTCGTTATGAGGGAGTCCCATTTTAAGGCTTGAGCGCCAATGGCACAGTGTCCTGTGATAACGCCAATGAGAGTCCGTAGAGATAACCTGTTCAATATTAGATGATAGAGTGAACGTTTTAAATCAAGTATAGGCCTAATTTATTTAGTGATGAAGGCACGTAGTGCCATCTGACCGTCTTAAGTTGGTGTTTTTAAAAGTATAATTCTTGAAAAGATGTTTAGGTGTAGCGTATGGCATGGGCGGAGGTTCTCCAGTAGGAAGGTTTGTGGAGACCGTTTCACGCCTGGCGAGATCATCACCCTCACAATTCCCTGGAATGTGTCTCGGCACTCACATGAGGTGAATATTAAAATGCTCAGCCATCTCGTTAAGAGATAGACGGCAATTCAGGGAGGTCTTAGGGAAGAAAGTGGTCGAGCTCAGGGATTTGATTGCTGCCTGGCTACCCGAACAAATGGGGATGTTCTTCTTGGATATCACGCTGTCACACCAAGACAGAACTTCTTTTATTCCCATCGTCTCAGCCTGGAATACGCTACATTATTCTGGAAGGTGGAGGGATATGCTAAAATTGAGAGCCTTGGAGTAGACACCTAATCCTAATCCCTCGTCCGTCTTGGATCCATCTGTTCAATCCATCTGTCTGAGTGTCAGACTTTCTGTCGGACCTGGTATGCTGGTAGAGAAGTTTTTCTCAAAGAGGAGATGAGGTAGTATGAGGTCAGTGACATGCGGTAGAATCCCGTGGTTACTTAGAATGGTGGAATGACCTGTATGGTGGTTATTCCACAAGTGTAGTAATCTGAGACTTACCACTCTGTAAGATGCTACTTGTCTGGCAAACAAGTCGAGTGGAAGGGTATATACGAGTAACATTCAGTGTAGTATAACATTCAGTGCTCCGGATGGTGTCGTAATTAGCACTCACTGATGCATATGCTTGCAGATCTTTGCACGCGGCTAAGAAGATTGCGATTGACGGCTGTGCCAAGAGCTGTCCACCATACTGCGACTTCATACAATAGGATTGATCTGACAACGGCTGTGTACAGCCAGTATGCTATTTTAGGCTGTAAGCCCCATTTATGACCGATTACTTTTTTGCAGCAGTAGCTATGGTAGTTTTCTTAATTCGCTCCATGATGTTGGGCTCCCAGCTTAATTTTCGATCGATGATAAGACCAGGAATCTTGCCTTATCTGTAAGTGTCATTATTACGCCACACAATGCGGGAGGGTTGAAGAGGAGGAAGAGTGAAGAGTACTAGCTCCGTTTTTTGTAGATTGACTTCATGCATGCGGTCTGCATTAGTCCATGAAGTTAATCTGTGGAATGCATGCTGCATGATGTCCCCGAGTGTTGAGACAAACAAACATCATCCGCATAGGCAATCACCCTGCATCCTACCTCCTCTAAGTTCAGTAGCAGTTCATTGACCACAACATTCCATAGAAGAGGAGAGAGTACACCACCTTGCGGGGTTCCTCTATTAACCATTCTGCGGACATTGGACTCACCGAGTTTAGAGTTTATTGCTCTGCTAACAAGTAGCTGGTGAATAAAAGCCACAAGGGAGTTTTCAATTCCGAGATTGGTTTCAATCGTACCTATGATGGTGTGTAGAGCTGTCTCTACTGGCTTACCCTTATTGTACGCATGTTGAGCATGCGAAAATCACACAGATGAAATACTGCTTCTGATGTAGTGATCAATCAGCTTCTCGAATGACTTTAAGAGAAAGGACAGGTACAAAGAAAGTGAGACTGTTTTAAGCAACATCGCGCTACACACATCTACGACAATAGTTATTCAAGAGGATGCCCAATTTGGCTGCGTGTTCGTCTATAGACCAATGATGCGTGATGCTATTCTCGCCATTCTAGCGACATCAGTTCGAGCTTCGTAAAGAAGATCTGTTGTTCTAGCCAAATTATAAACTGGATACGTTTTCCTAGATGTTGCGTAGTTGCATGTTTGAACCGGTCCATCTAAGGCTGGCTATCTTCAGGAAATGCGCTGATACTCTTTCCTTGACCACCTTGAGCGGAAACAGCACTTCTTCTGCGGTCGAAAGAGGAAGTGCGGATCCTAGTTTTGCGATTTCGTCAGCTATGTCCTAGAACCCAAACTAAGGTGACGCTGCACAGTTCCCTCAACGAAGCCAGTTCATAGCAACATTCCGTGACTATTTTAGAGTTTAGGCAGGCTGACTCGATAGCCCTAACACCTGACTTGCTACCTGACAGTAAAATGAACCAGTTTTGAGTCTAAGTGCTCCAGTAGTGTTTCAAAAATCCTCCGAAAAAAAGAAAAGAAAAAAACACTGAACAACCTAACATTTCTAATGACCTGCGAATGAATGAGTGTGTTTACTATAAATACCGATTACCATTAAGGTGTACAATACCAAAGCCAAAGTCAATAATTATTGTTCATCAATTGACTATCCGCACTCAAAGATTATTTATTTATTTATTATAATATTAATGTACAATTAAAATTGTAATCAATATGAACTATAGGGGCCAAATAATGGCGAAGACTTACGGCCCTACACACTCAAAGAAAAAGACATCCTGTACAGGGATTCAACCCGTGACAGTAAATAATGTTATTAAAAAGATGATAATTAGGTGCACTGCACATTTATTTGAACGATACCATCGAAACATTGAAATCTTTTAAATTACCTACAAACAAGAACTTTTTTTATGCGAAGAAAAAACAATCGCATTTTGACCTCGGTTCATCGCGCTTAGTAAATCTGCCAAAAAATCTTCTTGTAACAACCACAAAAGTTTGGCTTACTGCCCATAGGCTCCGCGTCCAAAACGGATGTTCGTCCTTTCAATTTATATCCATTAAGAATTCGCCCAAACGTATCCCTACTCGAGCTATCATCCAGCTATCCTTGCTCCCTCATGGCTTACTCGTCTTCCGTTGTACCAAGTAAAAAATTTCACCACCACACCAATTGCTATTACTTGTTATAAATTTTGGCTGCCCACTTCCCACCAGCAGACGTCGCACGCGATCTCTCCCTACCCAGATTATAGGGGCACCCTTATTCCTAAAATACAGAAGGCGAAATGAAATCTCTATATTTTTCTTGTCTCTGGCCGTGCGTTCCTTTGTGGGCACTGTCTTTTCCTCTTTTGCTCTCAAAACCAAGTTTTTTTTTTGTATTTTTCACAAATGGAGGACAAATAAGGAGTCCATACAAGAAATAGGGAGGGTTAAACTGGCCAGACGAATATGGAGCCAAGCGAGACTTTAGACTGGGCTCTGGAATGTGCTTTTGCTTGAACTTGTGCTCCTTTTACTCGTATGTTCATAGATATGTTGCACCGAGGCACATGTTAAGAAAATCCCTCATGTGGAAACTGAAAGATATTTTTTATGTTTTTTTTTGTTTGAAAAATATACGTATGTACAAAAAGGAGAGCGAAAAATATCTGCAGTGCTCCATATTTCAGTTCAGGCGCTAGCATAATTTTATGTGCCCTTACCAGGATGGGATAATTTTTTTTAGCTCTTCACTTTCCACATTAGTTTGCTGGAGAATGGGAGATTTTTATTTAACAACAGATTATGAGTTTATCTCTCGACTTAAGAAAAGATGGGAGTGCTGTGAAAAACTAAACTAAAAGAAATAAATTGGAAGTTTTAGGCCAAAGTAATTTTTTGGGTCCATCAGTGACAAAATGCATGTTTTTTTTTTTACAAAAAAATATTAATTAGTCCCGATGAATATTCCAGTAGTTCTCAACCGAATACGAAAATCTGATGTCAGTCGAAGAAAAATTACAAATGTTTTAATACCTGCTTCTTTGTACATGCTTCTTTGTAAATATATTCATTTGATATAACAGTGGAGTGGTTCTTATGCGATTTAAAATAGTAGTTCAGTGTGATTACTGGTGTTTCATCGTCTTCACTAGCTCTAATATTTTGGATGCAGTCTTCGTCTGTACGATTTTTAAGCCGGCTTATGTCAAATCTGCTCCTCTTCCTGTTTTAATAAGGAGAGCTGAAAATTCTTGATGTTGTATTCCTGTCATCAAGTCCACGGCGGCCCCCCCCCCCCCTGACAGTCTACATGCTTCTCCTTGGGTGTTATGCACCAAACTGGCTGGGTACCACTGTTCTATTCTGAGCCTATGAGACAAAGGAACGCGTATGACAATCACAATGCATGCTGAGTAGGACCTCAATCAGCTTGACGTCCGCAGCTGAAAACAGCAATCAAGAGATCATGCCAGCAAGAAATGTTGGACTGTAGCACTCAGACTCTGAAAGGATCACGAAGACAGCAACATTTATATATACTCGTACATATAGCATAGCTCACAGTTAATAATAATAATAATGGCGGCGCTACAGTCCGAGGTGGACCTGGGCCCAGCTTCTCAGCTCACAGTTGCAAGACATCAAATGGGAACAACGGTCATAGGGTCACGTTTTTTGAAGTTGATGCCTCGTAGAATACCGGTTGCTCATCGTGGGGGATTTATTTCTTGACCATGGATTCAAGTGCTAACTGCAGTTACATTTAGGCCAGCATAGACTCCTTGTAATAATGTTTGATAGTAGCATTTGAAAAACGGGAATAACTTGAATAATAATTTTTCAACCATCTAGGTAATGAACGAATATTACCAAAGCAAGTAAATCCTTTAAAAGGACTTTCAACTAATTATACATGTGCCAATTTTTCAAGAAAAGTACTATGAGACCATGAAAGAGAACGTAATGAATTAGTTCAGAGCACAATTCTAAGTTAGAACGAACGAACAATGTTGTTCAATGTAAACCTTCCCTTTGTGAATATACGATAAAACACTATTCTCCATCGCCACATAGGCAGTGTGCTATAGTCGGAGAAAAGACAATCGTGTCTGTGTGTGTCTTTTTCACAATTATCTGTCACAGTAATTTGATAGTGCTCATATGATTGTTAAAAGAGAATATTAATTCCGTTAATAACTCATCTTTAGGAGAGAGAGAGGAATTAATAACTCCTTTTTAAAATTCTTTTCTAGTTCGATTTTTACTTGACTAATTTACTGTTTATCGAAGTGAACAATAAAATGTAACATTCACTCATGAAATTTAAAAAAAATTGCACTCGACCGATAAATACCAGCATAACAGTTTTTGAACCTATTCATTTCACTCTGCATTTTAGGGAAGTTAATATTTCTTCAACGGTAACAACACCAACAACTGAGGGTTTCTATAAAAGCGAAAGCTTATTACACTATGTAATACTTACTAATTACTGTAATACACCGAGAAACAAAATAGTGCGTTAGTGCTACAGTTTCTGCGTTACTTATGTCGTCCGTCAGGCATACTTTGAAATTTATCAGCATTTTATTTCTCAATTTTTACAATAAAATGCCAAAACACAGACACTTACGCAAACAATTTTTAATTTGTATGACGGACGTGTCAAAATGTTGAGAGTTTTCTGACGGGAGATTACGTTGTTCTCATTTTTTAACAAACGTAAAATCGCTAGCTCGACGTATTATTTCGGGTTGTGGCGTTGTTTTGCTTGTGTTTGAAGTTAAACGTCACTTCCCCGTAGCACCAACGCAGTATTGTGTTTCAGGCATAAGTGAAAAGTCTAGATTCGCTTCTTGGGGCGGATGTCTTCAATATTTTACGGCTCCACCTTTTTTTGAGTCACTGTGCTTAAAGCGTATAACTGTCTTAAAATATCTTTTCAATCTTCGACGTTCGGAGTCGGGATAAAACTGTAGATCCAATCCATTCGTGAGAGAATATTAGCACACACAGAATATATGCTACTTCAGAATATATGCACAAGTTCATTTCAAAAATATTTAAATCTGCTGATGTTGTAACTGCCTTGAACAATAAAAACCCTTCAATGCTTCACATTCCATCTATTCTCGTGCAATACAATCCAAACCAATGTGCGCAATTGAAGGTATTCAATTGTAAAATGACATCAGGATAAGATAGATCATTGACCGCAATAAAATTGTCCATTTGTCAAGCAATTCATTACGAGAGCTCTTCACTCGTTCAATCCGATGAAATGGTGAATAGCACACATAGAATAACACATTGACCAAATTAATCCTATTTATTTCGGTCCTTTTTTCTGGGAACTCCTTAGTAATGCGCAGACACAGTCCCAAATCCACTGGACGGACACTACACTGCGACAGCAGTGGTCATATAATAATATCGTATAATGCCAAATTCAAGCATAATATCTACTCAACTGCTGAATGCTGCATAAAAATATGGCACAGAGAGAACATAAAGGCATTGCTCATAGGAGATGTCATCGGGTTGGCTGGTTGGTCATATTCCAGCCACATCCCTTGGCACTAGCGTCACGTCTTCCAAATTGACTTTATCCTTCTAAGATGTGCTGGTTTGCTGCTATCACAGTGTACAGTGTACTGTGTATCTTGCCCTGATGCCTGAGAGCAGAACGTACGGTTTGCATTTGCAAAAACAAAAATGAATGAAAATAATATTAATATAAGCGTTAAGGCTACGTTTTGTAGCCTGGATCATAGAATTGTGGAGCGTTTTTGATCTCGCTCGTCTTCCCTCCCATTCCTCCGATTAGTCTAACGTAACCAATCAAAATTTCATGAATTCAAGACGTGCTTACATCAAATTAATGGCAGCACTTAGACCGGGGGTGGCTGCCAGCTTTGCGCATCGGCTACGAAGGACATCGTATAACGATGTCAAGAAGATGGCGGATCATGTTAGCAACGAGCAAGTCGAAGGATATAAATGTGAACGGAAAATCATTTGATTGAAGGTGCCAACACGAAGTGGGGGGTTATTAAAATTAATTTTTCAACTTCATTCTCACCCTGGCCGCCATAATACAAATGAGAAATATTGTTCCGCTTCTATAAAGGAGCAGTCCGAGGACTGAGTGACACTGAGTTCAACAGGAGGTGTTGGAAGTGGTGTGGGCGGAAAAAGGGCAAAAACAACATTTCATTTCGTACTTTGTATCTGGGTACGGAGTAAATTGGGACGTGATGCACATAAACGTGACCATTTTGCGTAATGCCATCGTGTACGAGACGCATAGTTGTTGGGACAAGCGATAGCCTAGGATCACTCGAGTTAAAGTAAGTCAGTTGATGGGAGACCGGGGGTTGTGCTTTTGCTTATAATACACGCGAGTATTTGGTCTCCACACATTTTGTGTGAGTAGGTGAATGTGATGTTGTATTCCTGAATTTAATAAAACCTTGTGCTGCCTTCTTCAACTGATGGGCATGGCTGGATGTAATCAGGTTCCAAGAGAGCAGCCGGAGATATGGACAGGCTCGTTTTATGGAGTGTGATGATGGCATGAAGGGACGTCGAAGACATCTGGTGCCTTGATGGGCCAATCTATTTGAATTCACCTTTTAGAAAGGTGCTCCTGGTTATTTCGTTTCACAGAAATTCTTCTGAATTTAAATTTTTTCTTCATTTCGTTCTGGTAAATAAGCTCCTGGTGTTATTTATTTATGAAGTTGTGTATGATTTCGTATGTCTCTCGAAAGGCCGGGTATAATTTTCTTTTCACGTGACGTATCCCATGTTGCGCTGTGGGGAATGCAATTAGGCTAAATTGTTTGCTATTCCGGTACGAGAATAAATGGATGCATTACGTCACAAGACTGCGGCCTCGTAGGTGAAGTTATTGCATTTGTAACAGACTACAGAGATATATTTGGTGACATCAGGAGGGGAATAATAATGAATATGACCCCGCTTAGCCAAAAAGGGGGGATTAACATTATTTTAAATTCAATAATATTGTTGTCCAATTATTGGTTGAAACTGCAAAATTACAGCTTTCCTATTTTCAGGTAAAGGATATCATTAAATTATTTAGAAATGAATAGAACTCCTTCGTTTAATCGTTGTGCCTACAAGTTAGTTGTGCTGTTGTGTTTTTTTTAAATATTCATGAATATACCCATGAATGTTGGAATATCTCCAATCCAATTGTATATAACACAGAAAATTCCATTGCACATTGCTGTTGGGCATTTAGGGGTTGAAATAAATATAACATTATTGTGTAACACTCATCATGTGTCGCCTGGTCTATGTCAGCATTGATTTTATGTGTGAAAATGATAATGTTTGAAATATTAAACCATTGATATCTCGAAATTTGCACATAAATCGATATATTGATATAAATGCTTACGCTGAAATTTACAAATCTGCGTTTTCAGGTCTTCAAAATTCGCATGTCGATGATTTACCGTTTTTGGCCAATATCTCCAAAACTTTTCGGGCCAGAATGCTTAAAATTTTTGTAAATAAAAGTACTCAAAAAACCAAGTTTTTTGTGATGCTTTCAGATTTTAAACACTTTAGTTTAGAAATGGGAGGAGTGGGCATTAAAACCAACTTTGGAGCTTCATATTTTCAAATGGTACTTTGAATCAAAATCTGTTTAAGCAAACCCCATGCTCATTTCAAACGATCTGTAGGTTGATATATCAATCGATGGGGTGTGTCAATGTTTCAAAATCCATGGCAACTTCACCTATGGGAGCAACTTCCAAATGGACATTGCAGTGGTCAAGAGTACCTATGTCTACAATATCATGTGTGTTTTTAAGAGAAAATTTGGTATAATAATAATAATAATAATAATAATAATTTTAATGGCGGCGCTACAGTCCGAGGTGGACTTGGGCCTAGCTTCTCAGCAATCACCCGTGTTGTGCGTGCTATTGTTCTCTCACGAGTGGAGGGGACCTACAGCTTAATGCCGACTCCGAACGGCAAATCTTGCCTTGCTTGAGAAGATTTTTCTAGACAGTTATAATCTTTGAGCATTGTTAGTGACTCGAAAGAGGTGGAGCCGTGAACATTTTTTTTGAAAAATTGTTTGTCTGAACTCGTATTTGAACCTAGACTGCGAAAGTCTAGTGGGCATGGGTCGACGCACAAACTCACACGGCCACGGCGCTCACGGCGCTTTGTGTGCGTCAACTCCTGCGATGAGCGGACATAAGTTTAATATTCGCAGCACCAGCTCCCTCAAGTCACTGATGCATAATTATCATGATTTTGTTACAGATTCTCAAAATTCACCAAAGCAAAGGCTATTATATTCGATTAAAACTCAGATTCCAACTGTTTGTACAACCTTAAATGTTAATAAAATCAATCCTATATTTTTTTCTAAAAATAAGTTATATTCATATTTATGATGTGATGTCGTAACGGATATGGTTATGTTTTTTGACATAATAGACAATGGACAAAGGCAGTCTTCAATTATTAATTTTTTGTTAAATGGTATTACATTTTTTATATTACATTACATAATATTTCAACTAATTAACCACTCAAGAACAACGGGTTAGTACTTAATAGTTCGGAGAGTATTATCTTAATTGCCGAACAGTATACAGTGAAACTTCTCTTTACGGACACCCCTCTTTACGGACAATTCCTCATATTGAGTTATCAGGGGTACAACTCCCTAATAAAACACGAAGTAAAAATGAAGATGGGAAGAGACAAAAATATTGTATGTAGGCATGCATTCCCTTGCTCCACGTGCGCACCCAGTCCTTGTAGAGACGAACGCACTCTGCTTATACAAACGTATTCTGTTTCTACTATACATACATCACAAAATGCCGAAACCGTTAGAAACATTGAATGTGAGTAATCAAATCGTATGTGTTTTGGCTCTGAATTAGCACTCTTTGAGTTCTACGATGTTCAGTTTATTCAGTTTATTCATTAAATTTTTGTGCACGTTTTTCCAAAAGATGTGAATAAGTAGAGTATGCGCACATTATTTATAAAAATGTACACATGTAAGTACAAAAGTATATGTCATATGCAAAATGTAATACGTACGTATACGTATTTATTTTTTTCAAAATTTGAAAATTTAATTTCCATAAATAACTTACGTTACCTCCCTATAACGGTCCTATAACGGTACGTAAAGGACAATCCTGATGGTCATGCGGGTGTCCGCTATAGAGAAGTTTCACTGTATTTACATTTTAGAAAGTATAAGCGAATTGTGGAGCTTTACAACATTTTCAAATAAGTGTTCAATAGAACTTTAGATAAATAGCAGAAACAGTAAGAAACATTAAAACAAATATAAGTACATGTACATGTATTCAAGCAACATGTTTGCATAGGCGTTGATTTAAATTAATACATTTTAGTTACCTGAAATCGTAAATCCATGTCAGCTTGAATGTATAACCATCATTCATTATCCTCTTTCCTGTTATCGCAGAAATTAATAACTCGCAGGCTGTTAAGCCTTCATAAGCTTGAAAATGAAATATAAATAACCACATGCGCGCATAATCGATTCTGTTACCGTTACATGACACAGGATTATCGACTTCTAGGATTTAGAAACCATTTTACATCTACTAAAGTTTTACCTAACACTCTTTCCACTCGTCCGCCCACATCGTGTGATCCAGAACCACCTTCGGCTCATGTATTGGACCCATCTTGATTGATATTTTCAATTAATCTGCACATTTCGTGTTGCCTCACAATACAGTATCCATACACACTTAGCGATATAACAATGCTCACACACACACACCATGTCAATTCAATTTATGTAAACTTTCATCAAAATTAATTGAAAGCTGATACTCAATTAAGCTTTTAACACTAATAACAATATTGATTGGTGCGGTAGCGATGATGACGAGAATGACAACCACACGCAGCGACTAGGTCCGACGTTCCGCGCACGGATACACCCTCCCTTGGTTGCTGCGAGGAACTACCTGTCCAGGGCTATGCTGAATGCAAAGTAAGCGCATTATTATTGCTTTATAATTAACCAATTTGCAAATTATACTCATTTATCTCGAAAGTAGTATCGAAGATACTTATGCGTATACATTTCGATAGTTTAGGCTTTGGCTGCCGATATACGAGTATCTATACCGCGCAGCGACTAATATATATCTATTGTCCCACGAAAGATGCAATTTAGCAGTTTCATTGACTGGTGGAGATGGGACGGAATCGATAAGTGAGGGAAGATATCCACCGCAAACCTCCTACCCACATACCGCCTTGTAAAAGCCGACTTAATTTGCTATGCAAATCATTTGTAGCCTAATCCGCGTAATCGAATATCGAACAAAAGTGATTGCTATCGGTGACGGGATGAAAGTGTGTATCAACTTGATCCTTTTCCTGGGAGTGGTGATGGTGGTTGATGTCAGCGGACAAAAACCACGTCGCGACGAATCGGTGGGTAGTGCGATGAATTTTAATGGCTCCCAACAAAAGATTTACTCTCGAGAATATCTTCTCCGAAACCTTTGCAGTAGCCACCGCAGGAGTTCTTGGACAGGTTTAAGAAAATGCATGATGTTTGTGTGGAAAAGACTAGAGTATCTGAGGGTAGGTGGGATTGATCTTTGAGCATTATATTTTTTTAATTTATATTTTTACGATGGCGAGTTCCTCGAAGAACAGGCTTTAAAATGCTACATGAGTTGTCTGTTTCATGAGATGGATGTGGTGGATGATAATGGTGAGTTGCATCCCGAAAAGCTGCAGAAATTGTGCCCGATGACGTTAAGTTCTTTGTCGGCACAATGCTTAGTGCTTGGAAGCCCCCAACTGGTGAAACGCAATGTGAGAGGACTTGGTGGTGGAATCAGTGGTGGAAGATGAATGATCCTGTTGTAAGTCAATCCAATATGCTTTAGTTCACTTCAGTATAGAATGTTTCGCACGTATATACTTATACATATATATGCTTTGAAATGGTTAAATACACACTGTTTTCAAATCTATTTCTGAGAGCAATTCACATAGCCTTCAAAGAGCTTAGTTTTTTTATGGTTCTGTCTACAAAAACGGAACCTTTATAATTTCGGTGTGTCCGTCCGTCCGTCCGTCGTGTCTGTCACACTTTTTTATCTCCGAAGTTTATGAAGATATCGGCATGAAATTTTGGAATTAGGTACTTCAGACCTAGATGTCATTGCCTATGCAGCGATTTTGTGGGGCCATTTGGGGGTGGCTCCAGTACAGGTGAAGTTGATATTAATTTTGAAAAATTGTCGCACCCCATCGAAATATATATCAATCGACAGATCTTTCGAAATGAGGTGGAGGTTTCTTTCAACACTTTTTTATCCAAAATACCGTTTGGAATTATTTAATTTCAAAATATCAATTTATGTTGATATTTTGAGATATCTAAGATTTAAAATGATCACTATTTTCATTTTCACACATAAATTTCATGCTATGTTCGACCACTCTATTCGTTGATGAGCGTTATCTTTTGGATCTAACCCCTAAATCCTGAACAGAAATGAACACACACGAAATGAGCAGTGATTAGGTATGTGTATGATGGAAGGGATTTTCTGTGTTGGATAAACTTCGATAGAGGTATAGGTATATGTATGTATAAATGTTTGTTTTGATGTATGAATGTATGAATGAAGGGTTGATTTGGGTTGAAGTTAGAAGAAAATTCAACTGAAATAGTTTGGAAACGTCGTTGGATATTCAGGAATCATCCACCAATATTATGCGACGGAACCTTCCCCGCGCGAGTACAACTCGCACTTTCCCAGTTTATTTCTTATTGTAGTTTCCGACACAACTTGCATGGACCAAGAAAATATTTGCCATTCTTTGGGCTTTATCTCGTGCAATCGATTCTCCATTCCTTAGACGCTACCTACACGATTCTCTTAAACGTAGTAAGTGTTACAATCTCTCCCATTTTGCCAGCATTTAAAATTTCAAAGTCATTCTTATAATTCGCCACGTGTCATTATTCTAGTAAATGACACCAAAACACCCGAGCTCAGTTGGCATCCCATTTTAATTACTGCGGTCCTTGAAATTTTATTCCGCCTACTGGGTAGATTTTCTGGAAGAATTCTATTAAAAGCTCTAATTCGACAACATCATTTTGAGTTCCTGTCCCTCTTTACCCACTTTGACAGCAACCATTCAAGTGAACATCCTTAAATTGTAATCAAAATCTAATTAAATATAGCAACGTCCTGTTCTCAATGGCAACTGTTAGCTTCATTGATTTTACCCATCACGCCAGAAAAGTAAAAGAATGATAAACATTGTCATAATTTGCAGCAGTTTCAAAATAATCCACAACCGACCAACAACGTTGTCTGACATCAGACCTCAGAAACAACCCCATAAACCACATCGTATCCTTTTCTGTCTCACTGCTTCCATTAAGTCAATAAATGTACCTCAAAGGAGCATTCCCATTAAGCCGCCAACCACCTAAACCAGCAGCCCACAAACCAAGTCCTAATTTATAATTTGAAAATATTGTCGAATGCTCATTATCTTCCGGCGGCAAAACTAACCACAGATTCCGATTGAGGATTTTGGGCCGACTGTTGCCGCGGTAGCGACACGATCCCCCTCATTTCCCTCGCCAATGGGAGACGACATTTGTCGAATTTTATTTACACTCAGGCAGTGTCTGGCCATGTGCACCCTTTCGGCGGATAGGATGGTAATTACGTCGCCATGGAGACAAATTAGTTATTTTGAACGTGCAGTACAAAGTGCCACTGTGCATGTTGCTCCTCACATCCAACAAAAGTGGGTACCCTAACATAGTCATAAACATTCGTCCCCTGATTAAAAATGAAAGATCCTCATAAATGACCCGCCGCAAAGAAAATCTAGAGACTTCCCGTTGACTGTACCGCAGCCTGCGGCTAAAGGAGTGGCGAATATTCTTTGGTGGACACAAATGCTTTTAATTACAATATATAAGGAATACATTTTCCAGTCCCGCAGCGTATGATGAGAGAGGAAGGGTACATTGCAAGAGGATACAGTGTCCTTGTGGTTAATTAGTAATACCAGAACTTTGGATTACTCTCTATGGTTGAAGGACTGTGAGTGTGTAGCACACTCATACTTCCGTCGTCGCTTTTGCTCCCGTTGGCGTGTGAACCTGTCGTCGGTAGATAGTTGCCAGTGGCTGGTAATCACTAGTCAGTAGTCGCTACAAATATCAACATAATTTTATCCTTTTTATTTGCAGCCGTGAAAATTGCGTCGTAACCTTAACGTTTTATTGGCAACGGAGGTTGACGTTTGTATTTAAGTTCGTCGTTTGCTGCAGTTGTATCCAGGAGCAGAAGTTTTGTTTCTCGAGAGACTGGCGGATAATTTCAACTGTGGAAATTTTATTTAATCTCTAGGATTTAACGGGCTGTTTTTTATAGGTGCGCTATAAGCATGCGAATAGTTTGCTCTTAATGGAAAATTGCTGAGTTTGTTACAATTTATTAAGATAGCTTTTATGAACATTTTGCCATATGGGATCCATTGCTTGATAGTTTATTTTTTTTTGCTTTCATTTTCACTTCAATGAAAGAAGTAATCTAGCACAAGTGCAGTCAATTTTTTTTTCTCGCGAAAAGGAATGATTGGGGAGCGCTCCAAGCTAAGATTTTTAAATCGGCTATGTCCATTCATACGACATAGTGGTATTATTTAATACACAATTGTACATAACAAATAAAATGTTGACGATGACTGAACACAACTGAACAGAACATAATTCAACATCCAGGCGGTACAGTACACCAAGTGAGTGTTCAGTCATTATATGAAAGTTTCTCCTCTAAATTAAAATTAACCTTTTCCGTTTTTATGCAAAGCAGTTTGATACCAGTAAGCAGTTAAATAGCGCCCTTTCGAAAGTTCAAATTCCCTCTCTTATTGCTAGTAAAAGGCAAACAGGGCAGCTTGAAGTTAACAAAACTACTCGGAGCACATACCACCTGAAGCTGTTAATTATATCACTATCATATGCCGCAATGACCGCAATGACCGAACCAGATAAATACACAAACCTCGTTCGAGGCAACCCAAAAAAGCACATCCAAATAGTTCAACTCGCTGTCATGTTCAATCGCCTCGCTTTGCCCTAATCTCTGTTCGCGAACACTCAGGTCCCTAACAAATATTTAGCAACCTCACTGCAAGTGTTTTCACTTAACTTTCAGCTCTACCCTTTTCGAGGTGGTTTTCGAATGGAAACACGCCACGTCACTTCAGAAACCCCACAGGGTTCAAGTAAAAAGAACACAATTAGAAATCACCGCCCTATCGGTGGAGCGAATACAGCTTTTCGCTACCATACAAATTAGTTTAAAAATTATGACATCAACGAAGGATAACAGGATCAAAAAAGTCTGTAGTGAAAGTCAGCCACCACTGCTCGGCAATGGCGGAGGATGCCACACGGAAGAGTAATGGCGGTTTAGGGGTTAACATTCACCATTTTCGAAAGACCGCCAAAACATATCGAGGATTCAAATTATGGCTCAACAGGGAAGCAAAAGGATCGTTACTCGTTCCCCCCACACTCTCGTAACCCACAATATAGTGGCGATGGCTGTGGTGTGACTCTCTAATGCAAAACTTTGTAGCGTTGGCGGATTATTATCGCGCGTTGGAAAAGAAATAAATCATCTGTCCGGGTCCGCATTGTGGTGCTCCCACTACATCCCTGGGTGATGTGCGGCTACTCGGGTGTGGGGGTCGATGGCTGCGACAGAAAAGTGTTCACCCTTTGGTTCGATAAGCTCGAAGGGTTGTGTTAGTTTTGGGCTCCAGGAGCCTTCACTGTTTGTGGGCTGGACGATTGCCAGTTGAGCCAACGGAGGATTCGAACAAATTTTTCGGTTGTAACTTTTTCCCCAATGCTAAGCCAGGAGCGACACTTTTTATTAGCTTTAACATCGCTTAAGTTTTATTTATGACCCGGAATAGGAGAATCACATTTTCCCTCCATCGGCTAGGTCTACAGCAGGGGGTGTGCCTACTGCTCGTTTCTTCTTTTTTGACACAATCCGTTTCGGTTTTTTCGTCCCTTTTTTTCATGGAAGAATTTTTTCGTGGGTGATGTTCAGTCAGTCCGGGATTTTCTCTGAGCTGTGTAATATAAATCCGCTAGAAGGATGGGTCTTGTAGTCGCGGGCGATGAGGTACGATAGGAAACGTTTTGTACGCTAAGCGAACGGATTTGCTATCATTGAAAAAATAGAGTGATGGAAATTTATTTTGAGCCATAAAATTAAATTTTAAATTGTGTCATGTCTGGAGAGACTGAGACATTTCGATTTGGAATGGTTCCGATGGGAATGATTGAATCGCAGTTGAGTTGAGGTTTTTTTTTTTCTTTTTCATTTTTTTGTTTCAAAATGATAGCTAGTGGGAGGGCTAGATGAGAGACATTTAAGGAGTCATCAATAGTAACTTTGTTTCAAGATGGTACCATAAAGTGTTTCAAGATATAGTTGGTTTCGTGGCATCGTTTGTTGGATTTAGTGATGTGGTTTAGTGATGTACTTTAGTTTATTTGGGTTGCTTTATTGTTGATTAGGTTATATATTAGGTATCTGCAAATGAACTGAATAAATATTAAGGGCCGAGGTTTGAATAATAATGAATGGACTAATTAAGAATTTACGTTTTTTGTTTCCGGTACGGGGATTTTCTCATAAAAACAATCAATTCTCACATTTTGATCAGAATATTTTCAACTTTATTTTAAATAGCGTTAAGCAGTAGTTAGCGTTAAGGTAGTTGTTTTCTAAGACTTAGGAAATAATGAACTGGAATTGTGGTATGCCGTGTTGGGGTTGCAAAACTCTTATAACTTATAACTAATTGAAAAAACTAGACCTATACAGTTAAAAATTATATGGAGGATGGGTTTACCAAGCTCTTTGTTAAAGTTTACATTTTGGTGGTTCTGCTGTTTGTATAGACGTAGAATAAGAGCTTACTTCTTACTACCATGGAGCTTCAACAGAACGTGTTATGGATAATGACAAGCTTCCCCGTGCGGTCACTGGCCGGTAACAATAATAACTGTCCTTTTGTAGACCATTTTAGGTTTTTTGTTAACTGGGCCAAATCTTTCTCAAGGTGGCAGACACAGCCTTGTGCAACCGATTTTCTGTAAAAAAAAAAATTGGGTGGTTGGAGATGAAACACAGAAAGAGTTTCAAAGGGTACAGAAAATTGTATTTCACTTATTTAATTAGAATGGAAGGTGGTCGCCGTGGAGTAGTGGGTAGGTGCGTCGACTCCTACGCTCGAGGTCGTCGGTTCGAATCTCGAAAACATCAAACATCAAACATTTTTTTACGGCACCACTTCTTTCGAGTCACTGACAATGATCAAAGAGCGTCGCCATTATTATTATTATTAATTAGAACGGAAGAAAGTGCATGAGATTGCCGCTAGTTGATTTCAGAACTTATTCGCACCTTTCTGGGATTGAAAGTCAGTCAGGCTTTCAGTTGCACACTCATTACCAAGCACTCCTTTCTTGTTACCAAAGTGCAAACGAGATTATATAATGTATAACAACAATCAAAACGGATTTTATAGGTTAAGGCAGGCTACAAATCCACTTGATCAAACTCATACCCCCAAAGTATCTCCGACCTCATGCGTATGGGTCGACGCACAAACCCACATGGCCAAGGCGCCCTCCATCTAATAAGTCTAATGTAATCTAATAACATCAACTTTTCTACAGCCCTGGTAATCTGCAGAGTACTGTTCATCACAAAGAAAACTTTTCCGATATATTCTTATTAGCATTATACCGTGCTTAGGCTTTTGAGAGAATTATAGCAAAATTAATTTCGAAGCGCTTGTTACTTAGTAAGTTGCTGATGGTTCAGCAATCATGGTTTTAAGCTAGCTACTGCATCCACGCTCAATCTACTTGAAGATATAAGACAGGATTATGATAGAGGGTATGTTTCACTTCTTTGTCTGATGGATTTGTCTAAAGCCTTTGATAAAGCAAATCATAAAATTGTGTGGTGAAAGATGAAGAACAATTTTGATTTCAGTGAAGAGGCATGAAAATTGTTGAGTAGTTTTTTTCCCGGCAGTCGCAAAGACTCAATTTGGGTGTACATTGCTCACTCTTACTAAAAATTAAGTAAGATGTGCCATAGGGCTGAATATTGAGACCGATTCTTTTTTTTGCATGTTCGTAAATGATTTGTATGTAGGCACTCCTCAGTATGCGTATATGCTGATGATGTCCTATTAGCAGCCAAGTATTAATAATAATAATAATGGCAGCGCTACAGTCCGAGGTGGACCTGGGCCTAGCTTCTCAGCAACCACTCGTGTTGTGCGTGCTATTGTTCTCTCACGAGTGGAGGGGACCTACAGTTTAATGCCGACTCCGAACGGCGAGTTTGAGAAGCTCTTTCTAGACAGTTATACTCTTTGAGCATTGTCAGTGACTCGAAAGAGGTGGAGCCGTGAAAAAATGTTTGATGTTTTTTTCGAGATTCGAACCGACGACCTCGAGCGTAGGAGTCGACGCACGTACCCACTACGCCACGGCGCCCACAGCCAAGTATTATTCCAACTTAAATAAACTAGAACTTCACATTAATGATATAGAACGCATCTATACTTGGTTGCAGTACAGATGCAGTTCCAAATGGTTTACTATTTAATTCGACAAAATCCCAAGTAATTCCGATAGACAAGAAGAAATTCCAACTAAATTACTAAATTGGTATATTATGGAAATTGGTATATATTGGAAATTATGGTTTTTCAATTCAAAATGGTTGAGGGTATATTATTATTATTATTATTATTATGGTTGAGGGTATATTGCACCGCGACCTTTAAGATCTATTGTGCCCCCTTTCAATACCTTAGCACAATTACGAATTCCCCTCAAATACAGTTCTTTTCAGAGTTGTATTGAGGGTAATGGACTCCTAGTGCGCATAGGTGAAGAAATCTGTTCTAGAGTATTCTCTCTAAGCCAGTTTCCTTCAGGAATTTGAGAATGAGAGATGGTTCTAGTGATTGCATTTCTTCTTCTGATAGTAGGTACTTGACCAGACTTCTTTTTCTTTTGTGGGCTAGTGCCTCACAAAATCCCAGTATATGTTCTGGAATTTCATTAAATTCTCCACAAAATCTGAAGAGACCTTCTTCTGATGCACCTAGTTTCCTTAGATGCTCCCGGAGTCTACAGCGCCCCGTTAGGAAGCCTGTTAGGATACGGAGGTTATTCTTGCTTATTTTGACGCATGCCTCGAATAAAATATATAATAACCGGAAGGGTTATATTGCCCTAGGAGTTTCTTGGCCTGCTTCATTCCAAGAGCGTTATTCCAGGTTTCTATCCGATTCCTTCTTCCCAGTTCCCTGAATTCTTCTCTGAGGAGATGGTCTCCTACAGCGCAGAATGATTCAGGGCCTATGAAGGGTACTGATGCTCCTTTCCTTGCCAGGGAGTCGGCCATTTCATTGCCTACTATCTCCGTATGGCCAGGTATCCAACAGAGGTTTACTCGGTTTCTCCTACTCAACTCTTTGAGCTTTTGCAAGCATTCCCATATACGTTTGGATTTTATGGTGTAATGCTAAGTAATATAAAGGGTTTAAAACATTATAAAATAAATTAAATGTGTACGATTATTTTGTTTAGGTTTCGGACGTTCTTTTGTAATTTGCAGAATATGTCGAAAGCACAATATCAGTGCAACCTTTACTCCAAACCCTAATCCGCTCACGTATGAATTTTGTCAACAGTTGTGCTAAAAGGAAATACAGTAGACGCTCGATATAGTGAACTAATAAAAACCGGGCCTGTTCACTGCATCGAGATTGTTCATTGTAACGAGCGTGGACTGCTTGGAGCAAATTTCATAAAAATGCGTATGTTTCGAAGCACCATTTATCAAAAATAGATTATAATACGATTTTTTCTTTACAATTACTAAAAACAAGACAATATTTATAAGAAAAAATATTTTATTTCCAACAAAAACAACTCATATGTAAAAAATTTAAAACGCAACAAAATAATACATTCCACGTACAAGCAACGTGTACTTTGTATTTGCTTCAAACAACGTTACTGTGTACCATATACAAACGGTAAATAAGGACGATTGTATGGATACTGCCCACGGCATAGCACTAGTGAGTTTTAGACGTGTTTGTGCATGCTGAATGGTTCAAAGAAAGAAGAAAAACATAGGTTCACTATAACGAGATTTTTTTTGTTCACTATTTAGAATAGTCTGTATAAAATTTTGTGTGTTCACTATATTGGATTGTTCATTGTATCGATGTTCACTATATGGAGCGTCTACTGTAGTATTAAATTTACTAAGCCGAAAAAACCTAACGAATGGAAAAACAGTGTACAGGAATGATTTTGTCCTGCTGAACGATTTGACAGATATGAAAACCTACTATAGACAACATGTTAGTTAGCTGATATATTACCGAAGGGTTGTGGAAAAATGTTGGTTTTTCATACCTAGTATCAAATCCAAATCGAAATATTTTGGATTCAATTGATAGCAATCCCCCTTAAATTAAAATAATTACTGACTGTATTCTGTTTAAAATTAGGAGTCGTGGTGGAGGTGTGTTGACGCAATGCATGCATTCATCATGAAAAAAATATACAAGTTTCAGCAGTTATGATTTCTTCCAACACTTATCAATTAGTAAGTTTACCTAAACCACAATATATCGTGCGTATGTATGCATAAATATGTCATAAGTACACAGGCTTTTTTATAAATACAGGTAAGCGTAACCATTTTAGGATTAAATTTTAATAAACATTACCACAGATGTGGGGTGGAAACCCAGGTAAAATTATTCTTATCCCAAATCTTGATCCTTCATCATCCACTGCCAGCCTCCCTCAAAGTACATAAAACACCTTATCAACTTGTTGCTTCCGTTTTTGTCTGCTCAACCACAGAATCACAACTCGACGAATTATCTATCTCATTCCCTGGAACAGCATGCCCTGCAACTTATCTCTCTCAGTTTTCTAAATAAATTATCCTATCGCCAAATGAAATATTACAACAAGGACTACTTACGCACACACTTCTACTCTTGTACTACACGAACGCCCTCATAAATCATTCACTTTTGTTTGTGCCCTGCGACGCTTCTCTTCGCCTTTTACCGTGCGTCGCTACACCATAAGCACATCACTGTTGGTACGGGTGTAGGGTGTAGGTGGTCCTTCCATGTGCGTCGATTGAAAACAAAAGCCGTTGTTTATATTTTTTCCTGGTTTTTGTTGCTACCGGATGGTAGTCGACCCTGTACCTCTTCCGCAATGTGAAATACCATCGATGGGGGTAATGTTTATTCCACTCCATCTACTGTGCCCCCAACCATTTATGTTCGCCTGTAAGTTACGCTCATCAGTTACACTTGTGCAAATGTATTCTCGCCGCCAAATAACAACGGTTAGCGACAACACAACACACACACAGTTGCCAGCCACCCACTTGCGTCGAACAAAAAAGGGTGAATTCCAAACAATTTTACCTTGCCAGGACGAACAAAAAAACATTTATAACAAGCATCATGCTTACATGATAAAAGGATTATTTGTTCGTAAATAAATATAATTTCGTTGTCGGTGATAGGATCCCACCTAAGTGTTGTTGTTTACACGCGTACATGGTCCCCGACATCAACATTAGGTGTGTGTAAACTTCTCTCTTGTTTTTTCTTTCCGCTCTCGTCCTTGTCGCGCTTCAGCGCACAACACCTGTGCGAGATTGTGTGTATGAAGGGCTTGAAGTGAACTGGTGGCGGTGGGCGGATATGGTAATTCAAAACGATGTCGCGGTGGATCGGTCGTCACCGTCTTCATACTACTTCTTCAATTTATTGTGCATTAACGCTAGATCCCCTTGAGGACGCTCTCAAAATTTCTGATTGACGGATGCAAGTATAGACGAAGTAGAAGAAGGAATAACGAGTAAGAGTTAATATGTTATTTATTACCCTTCATGCTTTAATAAAATTAAAATTGAACTGAAAAAATAAAGTCACACGCACACAATATTGGATTGGAACTATTATTTAACACTCGGTCGTCATCGGTTTAGAGACACTCTGCTCGTGTAAGGGTAATCGGTCACGGCTTATGGGAGGAAGTAGTGCTGTTGGTAAGATGAAATTGAAAACGTATTCAAGTAAATTGCATACAGTTGGTCTAACAGAAAGACTTACCACTGGATCTGCTTTCTTCCAACACTGATGGAACCACCAGGCTTTGTGGCAAAGTGTATCTCCTTCGGGGTGGACGCACTCCTTTGACATGTTTAAAAGAACATCTCGAACGCTATGTGGAACGGTACTGAAAAGAGTCTCCAAATGTACGTCACCGTTGTCATCTACAACAGCGATTTCATGGAATATACAGTTCATATAGCATTTTAGGGCTTCATCCTCGTGAATATCGCCGTCGCTGAATTCCTTAATTGACTCTTAAAAATGTTTTATATAAAGTTGCATGAATTACGGAGTGATATTTGAGTATAAGAGGGAAGTTGTGTATTGTCTATGTACAACGGTGGTAGGGTCTAACGTTTAATAGGGTGCCAAGCAGGCACGCAAGTCTTTGGACAGAGTTTTAAGGAACTCTTATGAAGGTTAGGTTTACAAACTCCATTCAGTAAATGAGCACTGCTGATTATTTGAAAGCTAGTCTGCACGCAGTAGGCGTGTATCTGAATATTTGAATAGTCATCCGCACAAATACTTCAGGGTCTGCTTAGCCGACTGAATTCTTGGAGGCACCCTACCTACATATAAAGTCAATGTACTTTAAAATTTAGGAACTGTCAAAAATTTGGGAATTTTCTATGAAAATATGAAGCTCCATATTCACTTTATCTAAACGATTTGAAAGAAATTTTTCTTGAATTAAGAAAAGAAAAGGAACTTAAAAAAAAGAAGGACGTGGCCTCGAAGCTTTTGTTTTGAAAAAAAGGACTGTCACGTTACTTGCAAATAGTTAAAGTTTTAAAGTACTACTACCGTCATTTCCAGCCTATCACTAGAACTTGACCTAACATAACCACCGTTGAACCATAACAAGAATAAAAAATAAAAATAAAAAAAATGAAAACAATTTTACGCAAAAACCCTTTCAATGGCTTACCTGGGGTTACACCAGTCTTTTGTCTACATATATCTGTAATTGGTTTCACAAGAGCTAAAACCGATTTGGGCGGCCACTGTAATGGAAAATCCGTATGGAGGGATTAAACTGTGTGCATGAAGTATGTACATGTGCATTTTTATAATGGCTTCAATATATAGCGGCGAAAAAAAAATATACACAAAAATATTGCATAGGGATAAAAGGGATGAAGAAAAAAATGGGATACCGAAAAACTGATGACGTTTGTGCATCACTGCCACTCACCTCGCTGTCACGTCGCGGTTGCTGTCCGAGGACAATGCCACAAAATCCGCAAATCAAAATTACGAACGGGTAAAGGTTTTTCATATTTGTTTTTCTTTTCCTCTGATCTTCACTCACACTCGTGCAGGTCCGCGTTTTTGTAGCTTTTGCGTTTTTACTGTTGTGTCGCAAGTGCTTTATGCTTAATTTTTCGAATATATTCTCACTGCTGACTATTCTTGTTTCCACTCAGCTTGCGTTGACGGTGCAGTTGAATTTATGTAAGTCTTCTGAGAAATTTTCTAAAATGCTAAAAAATCCATCCAATTCATGTGTTATATACGATAACATTTTTCAGAATATAATTGCCGTGCTTGAACTAGGGTGCACGCGCAAGTTACAGATGTAACAATATAAGACTAACGCTTAATTAACGTACATATCTGAATAATAAGGGGTTTTAATCTTTCAAAGCTGTCGAAACAGTGGTGACTTGATACAGTAGGCGACACAAGAAGATCTATTCTGTTTTTTTTTTGTTGTGATGTTTTTTTTCACAATAACTTAATGAATGTACAACAATAAGCATTATAATAATAATAAAGGCGGAGCTACAGTCCGAGGTGGACCTGGGCCTAGCTTCTCAGCAACCACTCGTGTTGTGCGTGCTATTGTTCTCTCACGAGTAGAGAGGACCTACAGGTTAATGCCGACTCCGAACGGCGAGATTGAGAAGCTTTTTCTAGACAGTTATACTCTTTGAGCATTGTCAGTGACTCGAAAGAGGTGGAGCCGTGAAAAACTGTTTGATATTTTTTTCGAGATTCGAACCGACGATCTCGAGTGTAGGAGTCGATGCACCTACCCACTACGCCACGGCGCCCACAACAATAAACTTTATTAGCAAGATAATCTTGACAGTCCTAGTCATAACTAGTAAAGTTGTCTATTGTTTTTTGCAAATCATTATCTCAGACAATGAAGGAAAACAAGGTGTGCTTGAGGGTGGTCAAAATTTGGTCATATTGAAATTTCCGACGTTACTCTGAGTAGTTTTTGACACAATATAGAGTACAAAATGCGCGCTACAATGGCTGCACTGATATCGGTTCAACTGTTGTATGCAGCAAATACATTATACAATCTGCATATAATTTACGTACGTAATGGGGCATTTTATTTTGTGGTTTTCGAGCGGTTAATTCGAATTTACTTAAACTTGGCACTTAAACAGCCCAAGCACTACTGAAATCAACAATTTTATATGCAAATACTCACCATACAATTTCCCTACAACCTGTTGCATGCAAGAGCATGGGACCAAACAGCATCGGTACAACGATCGGTTGTGTATAAACACACGATACAATTGGTGTTCATTTGTTTATATACAGATTTATATCAAATTTTTTAATTTTTCAATTCTTTTCACAAATACCTACACAGGATGACGCCACGCATTGCCTTGACAAAGTTAAGAGCTTTGTTTTACACGGTGGATCTCAAATCACGGATGAAAGATTTTATTGGTGCCGGTCAAAACAGTTAATTTCTACGATATTTTACAAAAAGTCACTCATTTCTGTTGCAGTACTCAAAAATGTTGTATTTTTTTTTTACAGAAGGTGGCTCTCTTGAAGACGTAAGAAATTTCTGTATGGTCTGAATTTTTGTTAAAAATGTCTGTCAAATCTGCCCATACGGTGTGTGGCACATCAATCAACCTCATCCGTACAACATTTATCCATCATTTAAGTTAGTGACCTATTATCTGTATTCAATGCGTTCACTTACGTTTGTATGTTGTTATCTCTCTGAGAGAATTTAACACCACTGCTTGAAATGTGAGAAACTTCGAGTTTTAGCTCCACAAGTTACGTAAATAAAAAAAATCGTTCAATATATTTATTCAATTTATTCAATAGTAGACGGGACACAGTCTACTAGGCGAGCATGCCTTCTGACGACTTCTTGAAAAAATTGAGTTTGCGACCTTAGTGAGGTATCCATTAGAAGTCTACTTCGCATCAAAGAAAGCTCCAATCAGTATACCACACATGGAGAAGCAGATTAAGTAGTGGGTAACCCGCGTGGCAATGCAATGGACTATCTTAGGTCTAAGTCCACTTTTTCAGCCACTTCACCATACCTACCTACAAGTTATTAACGCAGTTAAAAAGGGCTCCATGTCTGTAAGTTACAGATAGATCCATATGCCTATCCAAATTAATTGATAATTAATTATTATTCTCTTTACATAATGGTCTTAAAGGGGATATTTGCATCTACTGCCCTAAGGCTATCAAACTTCGACGTTGATGAGTGGATATGTAGATATTCAAATACTTGACACTTGTCTCACACGTTATAACAGTTCTATCACTCTCTTTCGCAGACACACTGTTGACAGCAATCGTATGTTCTAAGCACGCATTGATTGACGTTCGTCGCTACGTTTGTTTCTACAATTGTGCCCACATAGTCAATGCCTCCCACCAAAAGGTCTACACAACAACTGTGACCAATTTCCGATGCATTTGTAATTATGAAGTTATCGTGCATTCGAGCAGAAAATTAAATGATTGCATTACATTTCAAATCCCAGCTGTCAGTGGAATAAATTGTTTGATTTTCGATTTTTGGAACCCTGTACACATGCGAATTCCCCAAAAAAGGTAGGTTCCTGTCCTCCCCTCAAGCCTACAATTTGATGCCGCCGCACTCTGTGTAGTCCACAGCAAACAATAACAAAATTAAATTCAGTAATGATGCAAAATTTCATTGCATGACAGATTTGATGAGGCGTGACACTGCATTTCAAATCTCTCTGCAATTAGTTGCCAACGTCCGATTGTAGGGGTGGTCTCAATGTCCAACCTTTTACGATTTTTTTTACCGAGTGCTTGCGAATACGATTCCCTAATTTCATTACAGGGCTTTAGCTTTCAAGTGTTCTCTTCATTTCGGCTCTGTTAACGTGAACGCTTTAAAGGGGGCATTCATTATGGACGGTGGTTGGTTCTCTTTTTTTGTTGCGTATCTTTTTTAATTGTCCCGCGGAGCTCGTAATTTCTTTCTGCTTGTGTTTGTTCTTTTTTGTTGCTGTTACCCACAGTCAAAGCATGTTTTGGTGAGAAAGTCTTCTAGTTGAACTTTATGTGAAATGTTACCCCAGGTCATTTGTTTGCCTTTTTAAAGGTGATCATTAAATTTATTTCACTGCGGGTGTCCTTTTGCAATTAATTTCGTCGTTTGTCAGTGAAACTCAGTCCGGTTAGTGTGCAGAAACCGACATTTACTTTACGACTCTGAAAAGTGACTATGACCTATTTGAGGACATAAATTGCTGCCGTAGTTGTCCTAGCCTGGATTAATATTATTTGTATTATTTTTCTTTTGTTCTAGCAGTCATGAAAAGTTTTCATTGTATCCACATTCCCAGTTGACAAGAGTGGATGACCATTCGATATAATTATGATGTCTGCTATTAACTCATCGTAAAGTTAATTGAATGCGTTAAGACCACTGGAGCTGAGTAGGTTAAAATTATTTTTTAATTGTGATGATTCGTATGCTAGTAATAAATTGTTGTAATTTTGTCAACTCATATGGTCGTTGCTTACACGAATAAAATCGTGAGTGTGATTTAGCTCTTTGGGTGGTCAAATGGGTTCAAGGTTTGGAATGCTGGGGGTAATAAACAATTTCCTGAATATCAGTATTCAGATTTCTTTCTGGTAAGGGAACCAGTCTTCCATTTTATTAAAAGTTTTTACAAAAAAAATTAATAAATAAGTTAAATAAATTAAAACAAATAATTCCCGGAGTACTTGGACATCGAATTGTGTTATTTGTTTGATGTTTTTTTTCTTTTAAATTATATTCCAGAATCATTTGCTTGATTTGCTGAGGACTACAATTTGTTGAATTTATTTTTTTATAGTTTAGAAAAAGAAAACAAAGGAAAGGTTAAATTGAAATAACCTCTTAGGGGAATTTTTCCCGTTTTTTTAAATATGTTATCGATGAATCATTCACGCTCGCTTACAAAAATAAAATAAAATTAAAAATACTGAATATTTCTAAAACAATTAACTTAATGGAAGAAGTGTTAAGTTTTTTTTTAGTTAACAAAAAATTAATTACAAAAAATTGAGCAAGAATCGCAAGCAAGTTCTTTGTTTTTTACCCTCTATTAGCAAACGTGAGAGTATTATCCAAGTGAGCAAGTTTGGCTTGAAGCAATTGTATAGGCTAAAGTATAGAGTTATTTACTTAGTGAAGCGAGCTTGATCAATTATTGTTAAAAGCAATACTTCAAAAAACCTAACCTTAAAAATTGGCCATTTAAGAGTAAACTATGTATTTTATCGCATAAGAGAATTAATCATCACTTTGAAAGTACAGTAGGTTTCTTCGTTAATTTCTCTTATAGCTATACGTGTCATATTACACTCATTAAGCCTTGAAGCCTTTCTTTACCTTTAAGTTTCTCTCATTTCTGTTGAATTTAATGTCTGAACAAGTCGTGACTTGAATTGGTGTCGAAAGTACTAAAATCAAAGAACATTACAAGCACGTTATGGGTTTTGTTAACGCTCTAGGCTACATTAAGTGTCACCCTACCGCTTGAAAAACATAAAACTTTGCGTGTGGAATTTTATGATATGCAATAAAGTTGTTTTTCCGCCGCCATGTAGGTCGGTAAGTCAGAAATGGTGGGTTAATTCTTTCCAAAATATTTAATGTTACTATCAAAGGATATTGTTACATATAAAGGCTTCAGTCAGTCAAACGTAGTTCAGAGATTTCTTCAGAAGCTTAACCCTTGTTTGATACATCCACTTACAATCCAAAGGCCTAATAATAGCAAATTACGTTTTTGTTGCGCTTTATAAATATCATAAGCCAGGTTGAATTTCTTATATGCTTATCGATTTCTACCAAAGGAAACGGGTTGTGACCATTTATTCGATTTTATTTTTTCAAGAAAGAGCTCTGGAAATGAATGACGTACCAAACGAGTCCTACGCATCCTTACCAACTACACATGTTCAAAGGCCGATTCTTTATGTGTTTCTGCGGTATTGTAATTGAGTGTATCGGGTAGCTGAATAATTCCTCATATTTAAAGAAGTTTTTTATAATGTTGATTGGGAGTAAATGACGGTGATCCCAAGTGATATCCCAAAGTCGCATCAGCATGTAACTTTCCATTCTGTTCTTTGCTGTTAGTAGCAATCATATTCGGGCGACAATAAATAAACAAAAGAACATTGGAAACTATATTGGCTTATTTATGTATGACTTATAAAATAAGTTTATTGAATATACCGCAATGTTCTTCTTCGGGATGAACCTGGGCCTCAACCAACAAGTCTCTCTAGTTAGCATGATCTTTTACTGGCATGTTTTTTGTTGCTTGAATGAGGCGCAATCTGGAAGTTTAATCTTCGATTAACTTCTCGAAAAAAGAACGATCGAACTTGCATTTTACATCCTTCAGAGCTCAAAAAGACCAACGATTTCACGTATCCGCACAAAAAGTAATTGAAAGGCGTTCATCGAAATTTTGTGAACCACAAGCACTTGCTCATAAATATTAGTCTACTGAGAGTGAGGATAAATAAGAAGTCATGTACATATCTATAGTGCTCTCTTTTCTCTTTGGACCAAAGATTCTCGAAAAACACATTTCCTACTTGTCACCTCGACTTATAACTGGTGAAGCCGTAAATAAATATCGATTGTGTTTTTTCAAGATACCTGTAAATTTTTGATGTTGCAATGTATTCCCCAATAGTTTATAAAGAAGTGTTGCTTGGAATATTACTTCAAGTCTGAAATATTTAAAGTTTTCGTAAATTTTTTTTGTTTGCTTATAAAGCAAAAAATTTAATACAAATTATGACGTCCTTAAGAAGGAAGATAAATCTGGTCAATTTTGATAAAATCAGCACAAGTCAATTTTTCAAGTCAGCATGCGTTTAGTTGCTAAATTAATTTTGGATTCGCTAAATTTATTCACGAATTGAATTTGTGCATATACATATTTTATAAAATCCAAGAAAAACAATTTTGTAAAAATCGGTGCTTACCTGACATCAGATTAGTTATTATATTTTTGATATTTTCCTTATTTTTTAATTGCAGACAGATCACTATTATTCCCTTAATATTTAAGAAAGCTTTAAGCTTAAAGGTTTGGGCCGTGGCGTAGTGGGTATTTGCGTTGACTCCTACGCTCGATGTTGTCGGTTCGATTCCCGAAAAGACGCCAACAATTTTTTCACGGCTCCACCTCTTTCGAGTCACTGACAATGCCCAAAGAGTGTCTAGAAAATGCTTCTCAAACTCGCCGTTCGGAGTCGGCATTAAACTGTAGGTCCCCTCCACTCGTGAAAGAACAATAGCACGCACAACATGAGTGGTTGCTGAGAAGCTAGGCCCAGGACCATCTCGGACTGTAGCACCATTATTATTACTATTATTATTAACCTTAAAGCTTTTTTTTTTAAAAATATGAATAACACCACCCAATCCAAGCTGATATTGACGAAAATTTATAAAGTATAAGATATTATGCTAAATATGGAAATCATGTCCATAACCCGTAGAAATATTCCACCTAGTCATCAATACCTCTTTAATCAGGGAATTATTGCTAGAAAATATTCATCTCTGCTAACATAATACTGCCATAAGCATGAGTGTGTGAAGATTGTAACTAAAGCGACGCTCACCTACTCGGTTTACTTGTCTTCAACATTAGTGCGACTAATACAATCTCTCCGATGAGGGAGCCCTTTGGGTATAGACATCTTTTGCTCATATTCAAGGCAATTTCATGCATTAAATCTGACAGTTTATTTTGAATGAACTTCTCCATCGCGTTGCAAGACATGGGTTTGGTCAAGCATGCAATACAAGTTATATTTGAGTACTCCATCTTCGTAAATTTCACCGTCAATGAACTCCTGGATAGTCTCTTTATGGACGATTTATTTTTAAGTCCCCCTTCTGTCATGACTTAGGGGTTGTATTTCTAGCAATTCTGTTGTTGGTTAATATGAAATGTTAAGAAAATGTGGGAGTTAAAAACTATAATATGTATTTCTAGGTATATGTAAAGGCACTAAGCCTTGTTTGACATTCTAAGCCACATTCTTCTATACAGGTATTACTGTGCATTTTGTTGGAAAATGCAAGTCTATTCGATTACTCTTCTAGCTAAAACAAGTATTTTCTTGAATTTCAATGAGTAATGGTACAATTGAATAAATGCAAACCAACGCATTGTTTGGATGGTAGAAGAATGTATGAAGGAAGTTGGCTGTCGTTCAACATATCGATTTGACATGTATAATAATAATAATTTGAGATACAAATTATTTTGCTCTTTAAGAAATCAAATTATTCCTTAACTCTTCAAATTACCTTTCAAAGTCTGACTAACTGCTCTAGAATTCGATTAAGCGTATATAATATAACACACAATGGATGATATAATCCCAAAAGAATACGATATTGTCCTTTTGAGCATTTTAAAGCAACAATGAAATAAAATGAAAAACATCACAGTGGTCAAATATGCCGATAAAATATTTAATATCGGCTGTCCAACAGACCACTGGCACAAGCTGAAAAAAAGAAAACAAATCAATTTTCCAACATCAGAACGTTTCATCACGACAAGGTTCAATTTTCCGGCAAAGAACTCCTGTTCCACAAAGTGCAACAAGAGCCAAAAAAAAGTTCACTCTGACGGTATACCCTATATATGTACATCTATTAGTTGATTGGATTAACTTTTTACACAAGACCGAACTGACAACAATCCAGTCAAATAAAAGGATCACTGGTAAAGGAGCAAGGAATAGTAAAAAAAAGAAACAAAATTAAAAAAGTTAAAAATTCAGTGAAACTGCCATCGAAGTTCCTGCGCCAGAGTACAGATAACGATTAAAGGCATGTTTTAAGCATCACAAATTGAAATGTCGAATTCAACTCAAATATCGATTTTCGTAAATCACTATTTCATACCTTTTCGTCGAATCGTATGTGCGGACGGTCGTGAGGTAAGGTTCAGCTTCTGTTTGTCGTTCAAAATTGTAACTACCACTATGGGACATAGTTCGTCGGCAATTTCCCATAAAAAGCAGTATAATACAGTAGCTAATTAAAACAAGTCATGAGAGGTCCTCTACCAGACGCAGATCGATGCTTGTTTCGATGCTGCCAAGTATCCACGATGAATCGGTCAATCTTGAGCGGTGTGCAATTAACAGCAGGTAATCTACCCACTGCTGCTCTTTTACAGCTGACGGAGTTCGAGTTCAGCTGACGGAACTCTGGACAGGGTAATTACTGAGGACGAACAAGTGCCAATTTGTCAAGCACTATAAATAAAATAATGATAAGTGGGAGAGCCTTGAGTGGTCAGGAATGAGCGCTGTCAGTCTACTGCTGTATATTCTACTAAGTTTCTAGCTGGGCGCCGTGGCCGTGTAGGTTCGTGCGTCGACCCATGGGCATTAGACTTTCACAGTCTAGGTTCGATTCCAAGTGCAGACAAACAATTTTTCAAAAAAAAAAAATTGTTCACGGCTCCACCTCTTTCGAGTCACTGACAATGCTCAAAGAGTATAACTGTCTAGAAAAAAAAGCTTCTCAATCTCGCCGTTCGGAGTCGGCATTAAACTGTAGGTCCCCTCCACTCGTGAGAGAACAATAGCACGCACAACACGAGTGGTTGCTGAGAAGCTAGGCCCAGGTCCACCTCGGACTGTAGCGCCGCCATTATTATTATTATTATTCTAGCTGGTGGTGGTTTTGATAATGGTAATTACGCCTTATGCTGACATTAATTACGAAATTGCGAACTTCGTTGTGAAACGTTACGTTGTATTTTTATCTTTTGTTCTGCTTTCAGGTTAGACGTTGATGTGGGTACGATGTTACTATCAAATCCATCGGTCATCTAGGGGTGGGTAGTTCTAGTTGACTGCTAGATGAAATAAAAGTTATTATGTTGTTTTGCCCAATAAAGTTGCGGGAGGAATGAAAGATAGTATTTCGATTGAAGTCAACTCCTTAGAACTTCTGTAAATTACATATTTCTTGTGATCACTCAGAAGTAGTAATTTATGGGAATGACTTAGGCTGGTGATACTAGTTCTCCCTTCTTTATACTTGTTGTTCAGCGTGATTATATGCACAACAAATGACACAAGATTTAGTGCTCATTTCTAAAATGATTTATAAAGTCCTATAATTTCTCCATATTCGTATAATCTTTCGCAAGCCGAGGGTAGCTTCAATGAGACTTTTAATATGCTTCAATACCGGCTATTGTTATCTCATCTACCGGCACCACATTTATGAAATATAACATCAATCGTTTGATTGTTGATTTGAGTGTTTCAGTATTCTAAGATCTGTTCACAAACGAATACTAAAATCTGTATTTAAAAGTTCAACGTGTTGATGACGATCTGAAGTTCCGAAATAACATTTCACTTAACAATTAAAAATTCTGTCTTAATTTGTTTGGTCTCTTTACTCCCTCGATAAATCATTTTTTCTACCCACACAAGGAATTAATTCCTCTCGTAATACTCTCACACATTCTTTCTCACCTAAAAACAGAAAAAAAGCCTTTCCAACTTAAAGAGGATACAACAAAACATTGAATGGCACAACAAAGTCTCATGCTTCATACACTTAATTAAATAAAAGAAATAAGAGAAGAAATAAAGGTCCTTCAGAAAAATCAAAGCATGCTGGTGTAGGAGAATGTCAAAGAACAAGAAAAAAAAAATAGCAGGAGGAACAAACTTCTGCTGCCAAAAGCACAACACAAGTCAAGATATCCGACTCAGAAAAGAGCAATTTGAATACAACAAAGGATGCAAAAGTATCCCAGAAGCATCCATGATAGAGTTGTTTTAATTCGAGAGGTATCAAAAGCCAATTTGAAATACAAGAAAGCAACGATTCCGCAAGGACACATTGGTGAAAATCCTTTTTGTAACACGTCTCAAGAGCTGCTGTTGCTACTTTCCTGTGGAGTCCTTATCCGCGATAATTCCATCCTCTGCGGGTACCTTTCTGTTTTACTTTTTGCATGATTTGTTGCTTTCCTGTTTGCTAGCTTCAGTTTTTTGTTGGATAACGTTGCTGCCGTCGTGCATGTATGCGTTGGAATTGAAAGCGATCGTCCACTGACTGAAGTAAACAAAAATTATTCTGAAAAGTCAAAAATGAAATCGAGTGAAAATTGGATTACCACACGTACGCCCAAGAGTTTTAATTAACTTTGCGATTCGGTCAGAAAACGGTTGGTTGTGTAGTTGCGAAGGTAATTTTGAAAGGCAGCATTCCGCAAATACGCTGATTGATAAATGAGCTTAATTAGCGTAAAACAGTTGGTATTTTGTCGTTCAGAAATTATAAACTTTGTTTGATTAGTGGTTTTGAATGTGTGATGTGAACGTGGTTTTTCTGTGACATCTCAGTCAAATGCTATGTCTCCAATTTCTTCCCTAAGTTCACATAATATGTGTACATTTTTAGTCAACAAAGGAAGCAGGGAAAATCATAAAATGTATTTAATATCGATAATTACGGTAGAATCTCGAAAAGATGAACAGATACAAGATGGACCCCGTTCATCTTTTTGAATTGTTTGTCTTTCCAATCATCGACATTTGGCCAAAGAAGAACATAGGCATTGAAAAATATATTGTACATGTCAAAAGAACCATTAATTTAATTAATGGAGTGTTTTTATTAAAAAAAAAATGGTCTATAGTGGCTCTATAATCACCCGTAAGAAAGTTAGGAGTAAATCTTTCAGCTTTTCGATGTGTTCATTTTATAAAATCGTTCATGTTTTCCAGATTCCACTGTACTTACTTATCAGCTCCATGAAATGTGTTAGTCTGAGGAACTACCGCCTTCCATTCTTGATGGTCTCGGGCACACTGCTTCCAGACATCTAGATCAAGTTTCCTTACGTCTGCGATGACTCCTCTTTTTTTCGAACCAGGTGACTCGAATTCGGATTCTCTCTTAGCTGGAGTATTGCTGTTTACGCGCCCGATGTGACCGAGTCACTTGAGTTAATAGTACTTTGCCTTCAGGACTATATCCACATCTTTATACAGCTCATACATGTAATTTGCGGTAACGCCTTCTTCTTCTTTATTCGCTCCCTCCATATTTCTCGTAGAGGCAACCGAAATATCTGACGAAGAAATTTTCTTTCTAAAAAAAAAGAGTCAGCTCTGCAGTCCCACTTATCGTCCAACTTTCGGCGCCATTTAGCAAGTCCGGTAGGATAAGGGACTTGTAGATTTTTGCGGTTTGAATTAGAAGTTTTCAGACAAGTTGTTGAAGTAGCAGTGGTTGCCAAAAGGCAATGCTACATCGGATCTTCACCAAGAGGTCGTTTGTGGAGTTCGCGTTGGCCCTGAGATAGGCAAATTCTGCGACCTCCCCTAAATTTTAATTATCTATTGTTTTGTTAGAGTTTATGCGCGACGGATCAAGTTTTGCTCCACAGAATATATTTTTAACATTCTTCTCACTTATCTTAAGACCAGCTTACTTCGCTTTTCCTTCACTCGCCGTGGAAGTCACAGGACAGCGCATATCCTTGCCGATATCAGATGTGGGTTTCAAACAGTTTAGAGGTTCTAGGTAGGTAAAAGTGGCGGTGGACATACAGATCCTTTTTTCGCACCCAATTAGCGCCATAAAAACGCCGTTTTGATACCACATCCTATGGGATACCTAATTTGTGAGGTGGGGGTGAAAAGGAGTGTGTATTCACTTAGATTAGCCTAATTTTGAAACCACTTTGTGGAATTTATGAAGGCTAGCAGACTATGAATGTTTGCTTCTGAGAGATTATTAGGGGTGTTGAAGAAGGGTTTGCCCAGAGTGCGTTGTCTGACTCTAGCTAGAGCCGGACATTTGCACAGAAAGTGCTCGGGGGTTTCTGGCTCAGTTTCCACCCGGCAGCTGCGGCAGTGCGAGTTAAATTGTATGCCTTTCAGCATGCCTGCCAACAGCCGAGTGTCCAGTACAGACCGCTGTGATTCTGGATATGTTTCTTCTATTGTTGTTGACAAGGTCTTTTGTTCTCTTTTGGTTGTAGTTGGGCCATAATCTTCTGGATAGGACACATGTTTCCAGCTTAATCCATCTTTCGTTGGCGATCTTGAGAAAGTGATTGTAGATGTTATTTTTTACGAAGCCTAGTGGAGCCTGGATTTGTTCCACAACGAGACTATCGAGTTTGGATCCTTGTCTGGCTAGCTCGTCTGCTGCTTCGTTTCCTATTATACCGGTGTGCCCGGGAACCCAGATCAAAGAGATCCGGCTCCGTTCACCTATAATGGATAGTTCCTTGCAGTAGCAATCCACTAATTTTGACGTTGTGGTTATGGATGTTAGAGCCTTGATAGCACCTTGACTATCTGAAAAGATTGCTATCCGCTGTGCTGGTTCTGTTCTGTTTTTAATTTCAAGACATGCATCATATATTGCTAGCACCTTTGCCTGGAAAATGCTTGCAAAGCTTGGTAGTTTGAGTGACTTTGATATCTTAAGGGCTTCGGAGAAGATTCCAGCGCCCACTCCAGAGTCCATCTTCGAACTGTCTGTGTAGATGGCTATGTCATGGTTTTGGATGACTCTATCGCTTTTCCACTCAGTTCTAGTTGGAAAGTATGCCCTATAGTTTTTATTGAAATTTAGCTTTGGGATAAGGTAGTCAGTATGACTCAGTATCGCCTGTTGTGGTAGTGAGTTAAGGATGTTACCATGTCCATAAGTTCTGCTATTCCAGCAGTTTGACTCTCTGAGTCTACGTGCACTGCATGTGGTGATGAACGTTGCGTGTAGGTCTGGAGGTAGAAGGTGCAAAATAACTGTAAGCGCATCTGTGGCAGTCGTTCTTAGGGGTTCTAGTACCGTACTGCAAGCCGCATCGTGAATTTTTTAGCGTAGCGTGACACAATTGTTTTTAATTTTCACGGAATCCCGAACTGGGTAATCGCATCGAATAGTTCGTTACTATGAATGCTGTCGTATGCAGTTTTACAATCGATAAAGAGGTGCTGTGTGTCGATTTGGTACTCGTTGCTGCTATCCAGGATCTATCCTCGATCCGGTGTACTGACCAGGACCATATAGGCGACATTAAGCAGAGATATATGTATATCTCTAAACTTGAATGTGTAATACTTATGCCAAAGAAATATGATCGACTTTGTTTCCTTCAGAGACGCTACAGCTCGTTTAAAATGGTTTAAATGGTCCCTTAGTTGTTTCCGTCTTCTTGTCTTCTCGTTGTTATAAAGGTTGGGAATCTAAAAGTCTTCGGCACCCAGTTATGCCTCAATATGCCCAACATGACTCCATATAGCCTAGTTCCCTTAGTGGCTGGATGGTGCTGGGGGGAATTTAATTTTTGACTCTCCAAAGGAAAAAAAAACAAGTATTGAAACAAACAAGCCTTGGTGTGAGCAATTTTGCAGAATACTAATTAGTAAGGAGCATCCCGAATATAATAGAAAGAGACAATTTTTGGAATACACTCGTACTTAGAGTCTCGGTTATAATAACCTCCTTCCATTAATTTGGTGGTATTCTTTAAACTTTACACTACTCCAATGTAGAATAAAACGCCGCATATATAGCGACGTGTCAGATATAAAGGCCAACTCTTAAACAGAAAAGTAACGGAAGTTATCGTTAATTTTGATAAAATGTTAAATAAAATTTGATTGATGCACGAATTTAATTAAAAACTGTAATTATTTTTTTCTGTTTGTAAACGATTCCTTTTATAGTTGGATATAACCGACCGTACTTGATCGTTCCCTTCAACGTCGCTATAAGCGATTTCCACTGCATACTGCTTGAAATTTTCCAATCACCGTAACCAATTATGTACATAATATGCACACATAAAGTGCACAACATTTGATGTCATTGAATTGTAAATTAGTGTAGGACATGATGTTTATAGTTTATAGACATGTATGTACATATTCGCACAATGTACTGCCCCGAGACTCTTTTTCTCATTACTTTTGTCTTAAAGCTGCTAATTTCCACAAAATATTAAATTATGTCCATCCCTTGTAAAATGCTACCCAGAGATCGAATTTCAAAGAATCCCAATTGAATATGTTTGAATTAATACGATCTACACTGCAATTTCGAAAACACACGTTACCCGTAAAATGACAGTAGTAATGGAATATACACGTACATACATTCAAGTTACTGGTAAGGGATTCTCTTAAAGGAATATGCTAACAAATTCATTTTGGACTCATAATTTATTTCATCCATCCACATGCAAACAGAAGTCCAAGCAGTTCAACTTGAAAGCAAATGCCAGACGAATAAAATCAAATTAAGGAGTGATTCATCATCCTTGGCCGACAACTGAGTTTCCTTATACAGAATTAAGGCTATCAACCCGCAGCCTGCCATTACACATATGCACACAGTTCAAATTTTCCTGGCAACTCAAACATGCAACTACATAATACCCTGCCGTCCAATTTGTAGTCCGGCACAGATTTTCCGATTTGCTTCGTTCAATTTAACTGCAAACACAAAATCTCACAAATTATGTAAATCAAAAATGTGCCCCACATGTTGCTACACCACGAGCTTGCATTGAATCTCAACGTGAGTCCTGGGATGTGTGCGTGTGATACAGTCACCGCATTTGGCATGGAAAAGGAGCCCTGACCTAACTTGTTTCAGTCTGGAATTATTTAAGTGTGTGTACTCATAGCTGCATGGGCTATTAGTTTTCTAGAATCAACGGGTGGTAATTAGAGTATCGGCGCAAATTTTATCACCTTTAGTGTAAAATCAATCTTAGAATAGCGAGGGTAATTAATTATTCCAAGCTCATCCAATCGGGTATCCCTGGCAACAGTGTAACACATTCATATAGATGATGCCATTGATTTATGAATGCTTCCGTCCTGCGTCCTGTCACTCAGAATCGAATTCATAAATTCAATCCGCTATGGTGCTTGCGTGCACCTAAGTTCGGGAGTGACGGAATGGCTGGTAATGATTAAACAGAATTACACCAGGGCAGGATAATGGTGCTTTGTATTTCTCGCTATTTAATCTATCTCTTTTGAGCTATTTCAAATGGGAAAGTGTCGTCTGTGCTAAAAGTCGAAGGGCGCAAAATCTTCAGCGTAAATGTGCATACTTAATTCAATGGATGATCGTTATGTATAATAATCCATTTCGGACGTATACCAATGGATGTATAAAAAGGCCACGTTCGCACTGAGTTGAACCATCTAAGTGGCATGTCGATGGAAGGAGATACCGTTCAACTGCCATGATATGCATTCATAAGCCATTGTAACGATACGCATGACTTTGAGCGTGATTTCTTATCACGGCTCTTTCAGATTGAGAAGTCGTGCTCACTTGTCGTTGATTGAAGTAAAAATTGCGATAAAATTTATTCTTAATGTTCAAAGACACCCTGCGTGACTTGTGGCATCGTTTTCTTAAAAAATATGAAAGAAACGTTGATTTCATTAGAAGAGGCTCTTAATCCCCGTATTCAGATACTGATACTGATACTGATAATGATGAATATTCATTACCAATATAATGTCATACGGATTACATTAGAAGCATAGGCTTGAACTCCTTCAGTAATTTATCAGAATTGCTCCGCTTCAAGTTGTTGATTCTTAGAAATAATTTTCAACACACTTTTGTTACAGTTGTTTCAGAAATCCTTTCAGTTTTCTTTAAGGACACGCATACACATTTTCCTTATGACTCACTTATGATCTATGCCCACTTTGCTCTTTCAGTCTCCTTTGTTATTCTCAGCCCGTCTTCAAATCTATGCAAACATATGTATATGTACTATATGTACGAACATAGATGTGTATGGTCCTGACTCTCAATCAAAGTTACCGGTTTGAATATTTACCCTTCCGAACAAAGAAAATTCTCCACAGACCGCCCGTTTGGTCCCGCATCGGTTGTAGATTCCTAGTCCAAGGACATCCCATTCACAGTCCGGCAAACGCGAGACCAAAAAAGGTACTCAAACATGTAATTTGCATTCCACCTTCGGCATACCGCCATCGTATCGGTCGAAGGCGGCCACTTTCAGCCCTTGGAGCACTCCCCATGACCACTACTAACAGACCTTTGAGTAGCCGGACCAGAATTGAAGTAAACTGAAACAACGCTCGCATCCTCCCCTTATTCAAAGACAAATTCGTTGTTTGTTTTGTTTACTCTTACACACAGCGTTTTATCTGACAGTATGTATTCAACGATCATTGAGCACATACCTTCCCACACACACATGGCATGAGATCCGGATTCCGTAGATCCGAGAAAATGTCCTTCAGCTCCACGACTTGGATATGGGGCGTCGGTGTATGTTTATTTTCATACCCTTTTCGATTTTATTATTTCATTTTGGGTTTAAGCCCTGCCGAGATTTTCTCGTATTCGTTTTCGACTTTTCCCTTCCAGTTCGCCTTTGTTTGTTGTCAATGAAAATTTAAGGGGTCGTTTATTTCCGCCCTATGGGCAGCGGAAAAAGGACAACACAAATAAAACACAAACAAAATATTAAACAAACAAAATAAACGAACAATAATAACCGAAATATTACCGACTTTTATTTGAAATTTGCTCCTTTTTCGGACAGTGACCAAAGGGGTGCGAAATATTTGTAAGAGCTTTGCGAACTCCTTCACACCTTCAGCAGCGGATTCAAGGTATGTAGCAACCACCACTTGGTGCGACATCCTCGCAGTGCCGCCGGCACCGGCACTGTTGGATTGTCATACATTCAAACCCAAGCCAAGGCAGGAAAACGACTAAAACCAAAAACAAAAAAGCGAAAAAGGACGAAGTAAAAATTTATATGAATTTTTTGATTTATTTTTATTTGTTTTGTGAATTTGTTTTCGCCGTTCTTGGTGTTTGCCCTATACCTTCGTCGTGATGGGAGGGAATGGAAATTTATTTGGAGCTTTGATATTCTTCTTGGCTTGGTTTCCCTTTTTAAAAGGTGTTTGTGTGCAACTTATTCGTTTTGCCATGATGTACCTTCACGTTCTACATGCTTACGACGGCGGGTATATGCCTTTTCGGTTGTACACGAGCCGAAGTTGGGACCGACACACATTTGGGCGGAAAGTAGGTCCATCATACGTACACACATAGTAGGTGGATACTTGTATGTAGGGATTTGCTCAAGGGGATGTGGGTGGGCGTGAAGCTGGCTGTCCTCGATAGAATTTCAATATTTTGTCACATTTTATGAGTATTAAAGGTGTTTGTAAGAGAGCGCGCGCAAAAATATGATTTCACTTCATGAGGTTATGGTTCGTTGAGCTTTGTTATTAATTTTACTTTTCTTCCCGGTGAAGGTACACATACATATTTCTTTTCGTATTTTCCTTTCGGTTTTTTTTTTTTTGATTTTTTGTTTTTATGGGAGTGTTTTTAGGAAATGGTGGTGAGGAAGTTCCTTGAAGGAGACAAATAAATTCGGTTCGTTTGGTTTTACACGAGGCTTGCGTAGATAGAATTCTTTTTTTCTTACGCGCGCGTTGAAACATTGAGGATATGCAATGAACCTATGTTTACTTGATGTACACAATAGCTTTTTAGTAGGTGTTTGTTCTTTAATATTTATATCAGACTGGGACTTCGTATAAATTCGCGAGGAGAGTACTAAAATTAAATGCCTTGAGATGGTGCGTGTAGCCGGGGAATGATGAATTTATGAGCTTTTCTATGAGTTTGTCAAAATTGGTTAGATGAATACAGCCATCAGAGTACAGTGTCCTCAAATATATGTAAGTATATTTGAAGTTACTTTGAAGTGGGTGTTGTTCGAGACCCTGGTTCAGCCCACGTATTTGCAGTCCAGCAAGCAAAACTGAGTTTTTTTTTCGAAGGATTTTTGAAACGCTATTGGAGCACTTAGACTCAAAACTGGTCCATTATACTGCCAGGTAGCAACTTACTCCAGTGCCGTTAATTTGATTTCAACGGCAAATGGTGACTAGACCAGATTCGATTTTACTGGGATTCGAACCTGGGACCCCTCGAACTTGGGGCAGGCACTTAACCAACTGCGCCAACCAGTCGTTAAAACTGAGTTACTCTGCTACCATTTGATTATTAATATTTATTATTTCAGGAGACGTAAGAATGTTTAAAGAGACATCCATCTTTTTTTACTTGGAGGGCACATTTTATATCTTGCAAAAGTTGGCAAACTTCTGCTCAAATTTAACGCAAAAGAACATCTGCCAAATGGATTTTGGCACAACCTGAGGCTACATTTACTCAATACTCCCTGACAGATATAGAAGATTTGCTTGATTAGAATTTTGCTCCCTGCAAAATTAGACGAATCTATTCCCTTTAAAAAATTAAGATACAAACAGCAACAAGCAATCCCTTTTACAAACAAGTTTTGCTGCTCAAATAAAAACATTTTCTTTGCAGTACGCCCAAGAAAGGATAATAACCATTTCTTACATTCTGTGAAAATGAAATCAATTTACCAACTCATAAATGTCACCGAGACTAGGTATGTATTATGAATGAACTTTGTTTTCATTTAAATGCACGAAACTGCGAAGAAAAAAAAGAGAGCAGGGGGAAATGCCTAGAATGGAGGTATGTCCTCTCCCGCACACAGGCTCATTTATCATTTACGATTTAGGCTCATTGAATCAGCGAGGTGAACGCGTTTGAGCGTTAGAGCATGCAAAAATGTTCCTAAAATACAATCCCATTTAGATTTATATTTCAAAATGAAACGCGCTTGTACGCTGTGTATGTGATTGAAATGAATGGAAAAGGGGCATAAGGCAGAGGAACCACATCCTTCAAAATATGGCTTTAAATTGACCCGACATTTTTAATTACGCATGTTCGTCCCGCTAAACATTTCACAAAGAATAGAATGAATGGACCGACGATTATATTTTCCCATGATTGCATCAACCAAAATGCTGACAGTGTGTCTGGGTCACCGGACACCCACCATATGGTAACATGAGTACTCCGCAGTTGGCGCAGTTGGTTAAGTGCCAGCCCCAAGTAAGAGGGGTCTCAGGTTCGAGTCCCAGTGAAATCGAATCTGGTCCAGTCACCATTGCCGTTGGGAACAAATTAACGGCACTGGGATAGGTTGCTACCTGGCAGTACAGTGGAACAGTTCTTGAGTCTGAATGCTCCAGTGTAGTGCTCCAAAAAAGTTCAAAGAAAAAAAAAACAGTCAAGAAAAGGCTTCTCAAAATCGCCGTTCGGAGTCGGCATTAACCTGTAGGTCCTCTCCACTCGTGAGAGAACAATAGCACGCACAACACGAGTGGTTGCTGAGAAGCTAGACCCAAGTCCACCTCGGACTGTAGCGCCGCCATTATTATTATCATTAAAACATTTTAGTAAAACAGTTGTGTAGTTGATGTGTAAGGATAATATATACCAAAAATGAATTTTGTTCAATCCACACAATTGTATCCCATCAATAATTTCTAATATAAAGCATTGTCAGGGGATTTTCCTTTAGCGTTCACATTTTTAATTTTAAATATATTATTAAAAAAAATTGCACTTAAGAGGTGTTTTTATTATGATCTGTATCTTCGACTCTGCTCCGTGGGATAATGCAATAGAGTACACCAACTTTGTGAACATAGTTAAAGGGCAGCTGGCTAAAGATCGCGCAAGCTGGAAAGGCTTGTTGGTTGAGGCTCAGGTCCACCCCGGACTGTAGCGACGATCACAAGAAAAGGAAGATGTTCCATATGAATCTCAGGGAAAAATACAGTCCAGATGAATGAACATTTTAGCTATCTGTTCTGGTTGGTGTACTTGCATAGCTGAGTTACTTTATGAAGTGAGAAGTTGCTTTGCAATTAACATTTGGTGTGCATACAAATTTTATGCGTTCGTTTTTTATGCTGATGAATACAATTTGTACACCAAATGAGGTTAATACATGAACAATTCACTCAAGGGTTCAGAAATTTCAATAACAGTAAATGATTTCGTCCAAATTATTACTTTATAAGACCATTAAAATTGTTCAATCAAATTCTTTTCATAAAGCAATATTTCATATACCAATCAGGCAATGACGTTAACTGAACTTCGTTTGCAGATGTGCTAGTAATATGTACTTGAACGAAAGAAACATTACAGTTCTTCTTCCAGAATCAGTAAGAATTGAATGAACTCTTATTTGCTGCCACAATCAATTCTATAAGTAGGCAACACAGACAATCACCGTGGCCCGAGTTTCATTCATTTCTAACATCCCAAAGCTTGCTACGGCACATCAAACCCAGCACAACTCATATAAATGATTTTCCAATAGGGACTTCCGAACTTTGACAGTTGAAAGCGGCCATATTGCCATATTATAGAAACTACATCTGTCAAATTGGCTGTCATTTATTCAGTCTGTTTTGCAAATCACCATGGATGGGCAAAGCGTGTGTGTGGTGGATAAATTTGAGTTCACTGGTTTAGTAAACACCCGTACGTCGACGAAACGCAAGATCTGTCGAAAACATCGCCGCTGTCCGTGAGAGCGTGCAGGAGAATCCGAGGCAGTCGATTTCGCGTCGCTCAGAAGAACTCGGCCCTTTGCAACTTGGCGAATTGTGCCTCGTGACTTGGGCCGGCCTGCAATCGTACAAAATTCAACTGACACAGGAGCTGACAACGATGTGTGTTCGCTAAATGGGGTCTGCACCAGTTGGAAACTGACCCTCATTTTCATCGAAAAATCATCTTCAGCGATGATGCCCATTTCTGGATGACTGGGTACGTCAACAACAAAATATTCGAATTTGGGACGATACCAATCCACATGAGATCCAAGAGCGTCCAATGCATCCCGAGAAAATCAGAGTTTTGTGTGGATCTTGGGCTAGCGGCGTCATCGGTTCATATTTCTTTGAGAACGACGTTAGCCAGGACATCACTGTCAACGGCGAGCACTATAGGTCGATGATGTGGGCACCAACGACATGTGATTTCAACAGGACGGCGCTACGTGTTACACAGCTCACGACACATAGGAAATTCTGCAGAAACGATGTCAAACGGGGTCCTAAAAAATATCATTTAGTGCGTTGGAATTAATCTAAATTTCTTTTGTTTGACCTTCAATCAAGTGCGTGTCTACATGATGAACACATAATATTCTTTTATATAATCCCAATGATTTTTAATAGCCTTCATTCGGAGTGAAGGGTAAAAGTGCCTTCGATTATATCGCGTTACTTTTAACGATTCAAATGAAATCCAGTGTGTGTGTGTGCTGACATTAATAACAACAACAGCTGTAATAAAAACCATTAGCATCCTTTGGCTTTGGTAACCTCAAACCCCAGTCCATCACATTCTATTGGGTCATAAAAAAGAAATTGTTTCACTTTCTTCCTTTTCCCATTTCTTGTGTAATTTGAATTCCACATCTCGCCGTCATCATTCATTAAAAAATACAACATTCTCTCAATTAAACAATTTTCCTCTCCTTCAAATACAAATTCATTTCGTTGCCTTCCTCGGCATTTGGCATCCCGGACGTGCATGAAAAATGTGCCTCCCTCTTCTCATCCTGCAAAAGGAAGGCTGTTACCGACATTCTTAAGCAAACTTATTTTGCTTTGTTCAGATTGAAATTGATGATAAATGCGCCTCGCATCGCATTGGCTAATTTTCCAAAGGTACGCTATAATATGTTGGTATGATGTTTACTTAATGGTCTTTATTACCCGGCAGAACATCAAAGTAAATCATTCGGCCGGATGTTCACCATCGACTTCAAGGAGTGTTCTGTTAGGACGAGGGTATTGAATCATTTCTCGTGGTTGAAAAAGTGGTCATGAAACAGTCAAAAAGCTGTGAAATTAAACGTCGCACGAACAACTCAGATGAACTAGGGTTAGGATCTCCAGTGGGGTAGGAAAGAGAATTTGTTGACACTATGGTAGAGAATATCATAGGTCAAGCATAAAGGCTATGGTTTTTCAGTTCAATTTGAAGAGAAAGAGCTAGTATAAGAGTTTTTCTATTGGAATGCAGTACCTTCAGAAGAGAACATCCAAAGTTCCAGTCGCTAAAGTACTGGAAGATTACGATGTGATGGAATGTTGTATGAGAGTTGATGCAAAAGAGCGTATTAAAGAGATTGAACAATTTTTCTTTTGAGTAAGTTTTCAAAAGGAATACGATATCCTTATGCTCCTTGAGAGTGTCAATGCAACGAGATAAGCATTATAATCCTGCCACGGAACACATATATGGCTTCTTCAGGCATCTAAGGATTCTAAATCATCTGCCTATGACTGGTCAACAAATAGGTCGCACGTATTGGGTACAAGAGAGAGCATCATAGATTGCATTACAGAATCTTCTTCGCACGTTCTCAAATTCCGATGCATAACAAACAATTCTCTACAGCTCTTCAAAGACTCATTGGACATGCGCAGTGTCTTTCGTCTCTAACAAACCTACTTAGCTTGAACTACCCGAAAGTGGTGCTTATCGACTCCCACACTGCCATAAGAGAGACCCAATGAAATTGTTATGAAGGAATTTCTCATATCCTTATGGCTGAAAATAGAGAACCCGACGAAGAGATACATTTACGAGAGTGAATTTTCAAAACCCACTCTTCCTGCGGAAAGCAAAACTCCCACCAAAAGGACACTTCTGCCGCCTCTGATGTACATCAAGTGAATTAAGAAACCAGTTTCGCATTCGAGCCTGAACGTAACGTTTGGCATTTTCGTGACGGTATGTCCTCGTGCACATGGTGTCCTTATAACACAATTTCAATTAAGTTTGTGTTTATGTTAATTTGTTATCCTTTCGATTCATTTCGTACGAATTGATCCCGTTTGTTGTGAAAAGTGAAAAATGTTCATTCCTCGGCACTTAACAGAAATAAAATAAACCGTATGTCCTCGTATCCCCTATTAAGTGAGTGAAGTAAAATCAATACCTTTAATCAGAGGAACAGCGCCGGTTACACGACTCTTCCTTAACCTTGCCAGCAAAAAACATCTTACTGATAATCCTTGGAATCTAATTACCGCTCGCCCTAAGTGCTAGTGAATGTGTGAAAGAATAATACCACCCACAAATTCTTGTGCAGGGTTTTCGTGATTTTTAAGATTTAACAAGAAATAATTAGTGCAAGGATTAATACTTCATGTGGCTTGCCCTTGGAAGCTTCTCTAGACGGTGACGATGAGTGACATCGAGTAGTGGATTACAGTGTGAATACCGTCGTCGCGATTCGATGATGTTCTTCTTGGGATTCAAAAAAATGCATTCGTTTTGTTGTGTTTCCTCTATTCCGTTCTCGAACTCTGGCTAACCATATCGGAGAGAGTCAGGGAAAAAGAGACGAAAAGGGAAGGAGGGAAGCAAAAAGTCAACATATCCTATCATATCAGTGATGTTGTTATGTTTCCGTTTCATATGGTAGTGCACGCAATAAATATAGATACATCCTGCATACATGTGCGTACAACATATCGTTTATATCCTGCAATTATTTAAGCGAAAAACCTAGTTCAACAAAACGGAAATTATTGCGGTGCGTACGAATAGTTTAGTGTGAGTGAGTGCATTCGAATACATACGTACATATATTGTAAGTGGTGGGAGATAGGTAGTGTTGTCGCAAAACCATCGCAATGGAGGTCAGTCTAAATTAAGCATACAAAAGGATACAAACTACATGTATGTACCGACAATAACAAACAGGATGCAGCACCTGGCACAAGTAGCAGTTTATCATTTTTACTCGCCACGCTGCTCTCAACATGTACACGCGTTGGTGAAGGTAGGGAAATATTGTATAAAATGCGAGTTTAGAGTTTCAGTTGTTTTTATTGGATGGATTAACTCTATGAATACAAGCCAGATTTACGTTTTGCATCAGTTTAGATATATTTTTTTCTGTTTTACTGCCACAAAATGAGCTTTACTGAAATTGATTGTATTTAGGATGAACCATCCCATTGTAAGTAAAGGATTCTACTCGTATGTAACGGACGGTTCAAATTTTATCAGAAAATCGAATTTTCCGTATCAAAATAGCAAATTGAATATCCAACTGTCATAATTGCAATGTTAGATTTTGTCTACACTAAAAGGGACTCGTAAAACCTACAAAGCTGCCGCTGGTAAAAACTAAAATTCATTCAATTAAGTATAACAAAGCTACTGAATTGATTCTTAGATTTCGATTCTAGCATATTGGGTTTTTTTTAGTGTGTTTCAAAAACCACAGGTGGACCTAATAATAAAGCTTGTCTGTATCTATGCATTGCCCTTGCCTTGAAAATACTGCTGTGGTTATCGAAGCCCATTTTGACAAATACAAAATTTTCAAGCTTAGCAGTCGGTACAACTGGGATAGTGCTGGCGGCTACTCCATCATATTATTTTGGGGATAAAAATGTGCAAAAATCAGGGTAAAATATTTTCCATATTTTTAAAATTTCTTCAATGAGGTCGAATTTTATTAAGTAAAAAAAGCAATGCTTGAACTTACGAGTACATTTGACTATTTGAATGCTAACTAGATCTCCTTCCGAACTGGATCTCCAAACTCTGAATTTCTATTGTACATAACAGTATTGTGTCGAGCATATAACAAATAGTATCCTAAAATCTTATCTTATTCGTATTTACTTAAATCTCAGATTTCAAGCTAAAATCTGATCAATGTTGTGGTTTATTTACAGGCCTTGACAGGCACAATCATATTGCAATCATTAATAATTCTGAAGCAGGCATAAGCTTCAAAGGGAAACAAAAATATCATATTTAATTTAAATATTCGTATGCAACGATCAGTCAGGGTGAAATATAGTGCTTTGGCATTTACTTTTCTAGAAATATGTCAATAATTGGATGCAGACTAGCGATATGCTAGCAAACATTATCACACAAGATTCTTTACTTATTTGATTCATTGTATTAATTTTATCCTTTTACGCTGAATTTGAACTGTTCTTATCATTTAATTTAAATACTTTTTTATTTTTTATTATACTGTTATCTTGTTTTAAAGTCACCCCACATAAAACTTTCGAATTAAAATCTGAATTTTTTCATATAGAATGTGGCATTTAAATCTATTTTTTGTAAATACAAAATGTCACTAACAATTCTCTTTGACTTGTTAAAAATAATATTGTTATCTTAGGTGCATACATATGTCATTGATTGTAAAAGAGAATAATGAATAAATTGAATTGAACATAGTATTAGCTTTCTTAAAATAAATTTTTTAAAATAGCCTTAAACAGAATTATGTCCATCCTTTCGAATACAAAATATATTTAAATGAATATGTTACATTTTTCTATACAATTCATGTATATTTCGCGGCAAAATATAATTTGTATTCCATTAAAAAAAAAAAACTGTAATGTACTCAACAATATACTAATAATAATAATAATAATAATAATAATAGTAATAATACTAATTATAATAATAATAATAATAATAATAATAAAGTCGGTGCTACAGTCCGAGGTGGTCTTGGGCCTAGCTTCTCAGCAACCACTCGTGGTGTGCGTGTTCTTTCAAGAGTGGGGGGACCTACAGTTTGATGTCGACTCCGAAAGCCTTGTCAGCGACTCGAAAGAGGCGGATCCGCGAAAAATGTTGTTTTTGAAAAGTTGTTGCTTGTGCAGGTATTTGAACCTAGACTGTTAAAGTCTCGTGCGTATGAATCGATGCACCAACCCACACAGCCACGGCGCCCACATATACATACTCATATTGTATATATGATAGTTCATTCCCCGGCACTTAACATGTAATAATCAGAGGTCTTTTGGTCTTAAATAAAAAGCGATATATTTTTTTAATATTATGTTCACAAAAAATATTTAAGCACAAAATCAAATAAATACAAATACTTTCGCATTTGTTTTCGTGCGGGTGCGTTAAACAAGACCGGTATTTCTCCCAATATACCAATACATACCCTTATGTGCTATTTAAAACACGGACCTTCGGGTTCACAGCAGCAAAAAAAAATAAATTAAATTGGAATCTAAAATATAATATTTTAATATTGGCTCAATATACGTTGGATTAAAGTTAGATGATGGTATTAGTTTTTGGTAAAAAATTAGATATAATTTCAGTAGCATATTTTTAGGACTTTACAATTGAAGTATTTTTAAAAACATTTTTGAAAAAAAGAATCTTAAAATATTAATTGTATCCAAATTGGTATTGGAGATAGCATAACTGTAGGACTGTGCTGTTTTAAGTGAAAATGTGGTAATAAAATCATGAGGTACATGTGTCCAAGTTCTAGGGGTGTAAAATAATAAATTATAAATTAACCCGTATATAAATTATAGAAAGAATTTACGTTGAGTATGAAGGTTTTAAATGCTTGTAGTAACGTTACACATCATTTTGTCCAATATAGTCGCAATATCAGCGTTTTTTATGCTTTAAGATCCCGAGTGCAAATGCCCTAGTGTCCACATTTCATATTTCATGAGTTATCTGTTTTCTGATAAGAGTTTAGTGTTGTTGTTAGGGTTTCTTATAGTGCACAAATGTATTATCGTAGCATATAATACGATTTCGTCGACAGTTTTATTACCAGTTCTGTTCCTTGCTTATATTTTTTCCAATTTTTCGCATTATTGAGTGAGGATAAAAATCTCTTAGAAAGAGATAAAATTGCATAAAAGCAAACGGAAGTACTTGGCACAAAAAATTGTCCATACAATTAAATAATGGAAGGAGAACGTACGGAGAAAAGTTTTTTATCATGCCGCAAATCGATTTGACAGATATGACAACTTACTACAAATATCATGTAGAAATTAGTTTAGCTAAAAATAGCATTCTCTCGAGTAAAGTAAGGCAACTAACGCAAACAGGATTTAGCGAGTTCTAAGAAATAATTGGATGTAGTTAGTTTTTTAGAGTACTCGAACAAACCTATTATCTTCTTGGCTTGAATGATTCCAGAAGCTCTGGATATTTAAAATGTGATGTCACAGATTTTTGGAAAAATAATTACAAATGATATAATCACTAAAGTTCTTTAAATTTTTACATTTATCAATAATTTAATTTATTTTTTCTTCCCATTCGATTTAATTTTTTCCGAAAATTTACTTCTGGGTTATTGATCCTTTTCATCTTCCTGTTTTAAAAATCTAGAAGATAATGCTAATAGTTACACATAGTCAAAAAAAAAAATGTATGGAGGTACATCAGAAAGTATCGAATCTCTGTATATATATTTATCGTGTGGCCACGTATTGTAAATTTAATGTCACAGAAAGATTAAGGACATAGTTATTTGATAAATTTACTTATCTATTCAAATCAAATTCTAATTATATTTTTGCAAGACCTCTCCAATGTAGTGTTTTTGGATATTCTCAGGCACCACTGAAAGACCCACAGTTTTCTGAGAATGTTACGAGCAAAACGGGTTGAAACTGATATGGGGGCCGGGGTAGGGACCAGCATTTTTCCTTTCTAAAGTTTTACAAATTGGGATAGTAACTGATACTTGAACAACTTAATAATCGAATTCCTTATCCAATTCTGGGAAAGCCAGTAGTGGCGTAGACGTGAAATATGATTCAAAAAGTCAGAAAGACCTAAAATGCAGTACACCTGAACTGAAAAAGATGAAAAAAAAACACATTAGAGAGAATAACTTCCAGACTGTCCCATCTTAGGATGCTATCATATTCCTAAAGATAGCGTTTAAATCTCAGATCAGTGAAGGACACAATATACATACCTAGTAATCTCCCTCTAGCCCTTATCTTTAATAAACTGATTCGATGTGTTTCGAAATTAATTTGTATATGAGTGAAATACAATATAATGATAAAGAGTAGACCAACAAATTATTATTCTTTCCAATTTTCTGCTTTCCATTCACGGGAAATTAGAAATTACCAGCTTTTAAGTATAAGAACGTCAATGAAATTGAAAGGAATCAGGAAAATTTAACAATTATTCCATCCAGAAAAAAGAAATATGATTTAACAAATTTTATCAAAACAAATAACAACAAATAGGATAAGATAAGATATTTCCATATCAGTTATGGTATGAAGACGATGAAGAAATCAGAAATCATATTACATGATGAAAACATCGAGGAGAAGTAATATTTAATATTCATTCAGAATTTATGGTCAAAGAATGACTGGCGAATAAAAAGTCCAAGATGCTCCGTCCTAAAATTCGCCATTATACATTCAAATAGTTTCGAATTCCAGCTTTCTGTAGAACCATGTTGTTTATTCACATAAAGTCAAATGGTTGGGTTGGTAACGCATTCATTCCATTTTTGGAATAGCAAAGTTTTTGCTCTTTAAAGCAAGGAAAAGTATGTTTTTGTGACACAGAATAATTGAGATATCCGGCTGGAGTCTATTCCAGTTGTAATTCTCAACAAAATTTTAAATTTAAGTGTTAATTTCGATCTCAAATATACTTAGGGTGATCGATTTTCGGAGCGATATCGATGTTACGATAGCGATATCTATTAACCGTAACATGGCAATTATTTTCATCGGCGAAAAATACGGTCTACTCGCACTCCCGGTATAAAATCCACATCAAACTGTCACTTTTTGTGGATGCAAATGGAATCTTCTGAAGGGTTTGTTGCATATTTTGATCATTGACAAAGGCTTTAAGACAAAAAATTAGCTTCAATTAGCTGAAGATGATTTTTTGATGAAATGCAGGATTTTCTTTAAACTGAATATGTCAATCAGAGAAGCTTTCGAGCTTCAAAGAGCTTCGGGAGATTTGATCTTGTGATCTTGTGAAGGTGTAGGCCGAAATTCGCCTAAATGTGGAACAGGAATTCCCAACTCCTGTTAACGGTCCGTCATAAAATCAACTGATTTGGCTCATTTTGAACTGAGACACTTGCGGCTGCAAATTTGTTTGTAATTTCCACCCGTACATTATCTCACAGGAACATTCAGTAGTGAAAACGTTGACTAGATTTTTCCCACTATAGCACAAACAGCCTGTTTGGTGGGACGATTATTACGACCGAAAATTGGGATAAGCGCTCTTAGTGTTTCGACCAGCGATTCAGAAATTCAGAAACAAAAACAATGTTTTGATAAACGCAGACCTTAAAAAATGTTTAAGGATGCGTTTGTATTGAAGTACAACATTTTTATCAAAAAACCCTTTACTCCCAGCAATAGTTACAAGGATATAAATCGTACTTTCCTCGAATTTACTTAAATTAATAACAAATCAACTGCTTTAAGGCGAAGTAGAAATTTCTGTTCCACTTAGAGAGCCTCCCAAAATTGACGCAAGAAATAATTTTGATTAGAAATAGCAAAGTTTTTAATGACACATCAAATTTTAAATTAAATTCAAACGATGAGATGTTGTCTTTTTAAATTTATGCTAAAATAAATAAATTTTTTTTTTTTTATTTTTTGTTTCAAACGCCTTGTAGATGAGATAGAGTTCAAAAGTCAATGTAAACTAAATGCTTAATTTTGGGATTTTCAAGTCCCAGTTTAAAAATCTTAAGCTTCAAATTCGAAAAAAGGATCCTCACTCTCCTCAGTTTTCACACTGAAATGATTCGGAAATTTAAAAGAGGACCGTTCAATAAACCTTTGTGAGGTCTTTAAAATTAAATTATTCCGAACATTCTGGCTCGACAGTCTAAGAAATATAAGCAGAAAATGGTGAAACAACGACACTCGAATTTTCAAGATCTGAAAATGTAGTATTACACCAACAATTCAATTTTCGTTTTATTTTAAAAATATCGAACATAAAATGCGTTTTTCAAACATCCAGGAAAGTCTAAGTGGATTCCATCACTTTATTTCAACTTATAAGTGCACAAAAACAACTATCATACAATTTGCTTGATTACATTAAACGCACCCAGATGCACAATAGTAATAGTAAACCCAACTTAAGTAATTTTAAATCTCCGCCCGATGTTCAAATTTGCTTCTCAGAAAAGAACTCAGAAATCGATATGTTCCTTATTAAGGATCGATCATATTTTCTTAGCTCAATTAGTTGCTCGCTAGTTTTTTGGGATAAATAGTTTTTCTAGAAGAAAACATACTGAGAAAACTCGTACTTACCGTTAATTTCAGAATGTGGTGCGACGTTTGAATGCCTCTAATATAATACGAACTTTTCCTAAGCGCGGATAATCCAGGCAAGACGATTTCTGTTTCAAAATTTTCGAAGGGAATAGTTCCTCGTAAGCATCAAATTTATCAACAAGAAACAACTTGTTTTTTCCACAATAAGGATCAAAAATTATTTAAGAAAAAATTGCGGTAGTAAAAGAACTTTCCATCACATCAAAGAAAATAAAAGTACAACGCTTAGCGTTGCCGTAAAAGAACGACCAGCCCCATCGCTATTTACATCAACATTTCATTTAATTCCAAAACATAAAATACAAAAAAAAATTCTTTAGGCATTTCATACTTGTTTTTATGACCAAAAAGGATTCCGTTTCAGAAATCATATATTCTGTGTTGAAAGGGAGTATTCGCAGCGTATTCGATGTGCGTGATAGAGATATGAATGTGAAGAAATAAATGTTTCACCCGCACTTTGCATATTGCACATATCACAGTGCGGGGATGGGAAATAAACAAAAACAAAAAGGAAATAGATCGGCCCTCCTACTGTGACCAAAGAGTACAGAGCTGCGTTTATGATAAACCATACAGCGATTTACTCCAAAACGTTTTTTTTTCGTATTGTCTTTGAGGTCGTGTAAACATTGCTTGGCTCTATGGTGAGAGTTTTTCAGTTCTGAGAATATATAATCAAGTCTGGACGGCTTGGTAAAGGTAGGCGCAGCCAATGAAAATTTATTTTTGCAATTTTTCAAGTTTCTCCTACCAGGGGGTGAGAGCTGCATCATTGACCTATTAAAGTTTTGCGTTTTGCGCAGCGAAAAATGTTCTCCTCTCTGGTCTTTGATTATCACTATTTTGGTGCTGTAATGCTTTATGGCAGGAAACCGGTGGCATAACAGCAGGATCCTGAAGTAGGTATGTTCCGTCCTTGCGGAAGAGGATTTGCCAGTATGGCCGCTGACCTTCATTGTGAATTTCGTTTAAAGTTTTTTTTGTTGGTTCTTATGATTTTTCGTAAAAGTTTTTCCTCATTTCAATTTCATTTTTCCTCTTTCCAGGGCGATGTTTATTTTTCTTTTCCCTTCTCTTTGCGAAACTAGTGAATTCATTGAATTAGAACCTTTGTAAACAAATTACACATTCATGTTTAGATCCCTCTGACTGTTTTATCATCATAACCCGTCTTTAATGGTGCGCTCACTGTAGCAATACTCAAGCTATTGTATATGGGTATTTTTGTAGCGTAGCGGAGGGGGAATCTGCTCATAGGTGAAAATAATCTTTTCAGCCTATTTTTACACAGCAGGTATGGGAATCTCCCCTTATGGAGTTCTGAAGACTTACCTTTAATATTTCAAGAGACTAACGTGTGTTTAATTAAGCATTAATGATTTTGAATTTATGTTTACATATCCTTCTTATTCACTCTCCTCGGTTGAGGGTGAATCGGAATCGTGAGAGGGTGTCTGTGCCGGGTTAGACGTGTGGTAACATTAATTTAGTGATTAAGGCAATATAAGATTGTGTTTTCTGGTAACCTAATGGGTAATTAATATGTTAGCGTGTTCGATTGGTGTTCTTGATAAAGATTAAAGGTACAAAACGTATGTGAGTAAATTTGAGAAAATGAAAGAAACAGGTAGACAAATATCGTAATAAGTAAATTATAGGCATTGATTAATTGAATTGTGGACTAATTAAGCGAAGGATCGATATCTATCTCTCCCATCGATACCTCAGTTCGATATACGGATATCCTATCGGTTCATATGCAAATCTATGCTTCCCTGTTTCGGTTTTTGATTCTATTTATTGATAAGTACATTTTCTAAGATTTCCCTTTGATGTTCAGAAATGCACGATATAAATACACGTCCAGTCTTATACACGTCGATATAGTTACTCATGATTAAATTTAGTTCAACCAAAGGAATTTAAATTTCAAATTTGGTACCACCCAAAAAAAGGGGCTTCCTCCGATTGGTATTTCTTCTGGAAGGTGAACTAGCTACCCACACAGATATATAATTGTGGTAAATTCATTGAATTATTTACGTGGGTGTATATGGACACAGAAGTGATTGTTTTCCCAAAATGTTAATTTTTTGCCAGTTCCAGTGGACGTAATAGTTCTCATGGAACATTACTACATGACGGAGTGATGTGTAGATAACCTGAATTTAATTAGTACATCTTAAGTCAGTATCACTTGAAGAATTAACAAACCAACGTAGGCGGATTCTTTGCTTTGTAATTTAGACTTGTAGTTTGAAGTAATTGATTTCCGACATCGCACCACCTACATGTTTATATCAATCCTGACCAATGACATACCAATTATTACGCGAGGAGGGAAATGTGTCTACGATCTGTAAATTGATGTATTTTTAGCAAATATTCAATCGGAGAAATTTTACCCGTGTCTTTTTGTTGCGTATAACCTACTAACTAGAAAATGTACATGCAAATTGCAACACCAAGTTAGCGTATACTCTCTTCTTCTTCTGTGGCGCTGCAGTCCGGGATGTACCTGAGCCTCAACCAACACGCCTTTCCAGTTGGCACGATCTTTTGTTAGCTCCCGCGAATCACGTACGTCTCTCCCCTTGGATGCCACACCTTAGACATGAACGTGCTCTGTTGGTTTGTCCCACTGGCTCAAAGTGCAATATTCACCGGGCCGAAGCCAAGTTATAAATGCTCTCTACATGGCCTTGCCATCTAGAACTTGGATCCGTAGACGCCTGACTAGACTCATGTTGCTGCACAGTCCATACAGTCATTTTCTTCAAATGTCATCAACGCAAACAGGACCGAAAAACGGCACGCAGAACATTTCGCTCGAAAAGACCAGGATCTTCTTCATACGCTTTCGATATAGTTCATGCCTCTGCGATATAGTAAAGCAGGACTACGATCATCAATGTCTAAATACAAAGTCAGCTTGTTGGGTCAGTAAGTGAAATTTAAGAACAACAATAGTTCAGTTAGTTAAGCTAGTTTTAAGTATTTTTGTCTAGGATGGAAAAACCATGAATTTCTGAATAAAAATGTAAAAAAAAAAAAAACAAAGTCAGCTTGGTCTATCGAGGGAGGGCTCTATTACTCAATTGCCTTTTGAGCCCAAAATAGAAAAGGGGTTGGCAAGAGTTATTCCGCGTTTGATCTCGATACTGATGTTGTCTGTACGTTTACGGGGAGCCAAGTAGACGAAGCCCTTGACCCTGCCTTTTTTGATTTTCTGGCCAAATCATGGATGCCATGCGTCCTTTCTCGATGTTTTGCCCTCGTTTACCGACAGACTCATACACCCAGCAAAGATAAGTATAACTGTTAATTCTAAGGGTGTGCTACCGCTTGTTCATAATCATCCGGTTTTCGGAAAATTGTTATGCAACTTTACTCATATACATATTCGTAAAATATGAAAAAAAAGTATGTGCAATTGTAAAAGAGAGGAATTTAGAGCACGTTTTTTTCACATTAACGAATTAGTAAAATTTAGTGAAAATTGGACGACACTCACTCAGTTTCTTTCAAACATAATTAAGATAAAATATGTAAATACGATAAAAGAGGTCCTGAGCAGCGGACAAAATGTTGACGAAGGCAAAAAAGCAATCGAATTTGAGTTTATGAACAAAATTGACAAATATGCCGTTAGATGCCATCCCGACTATATGACCGTTACTTATAATTATTCATTAAATATGAGAAAAAATATATCACTTTTGTTTTTCCGCTTTAGAGTTAGCTCATACAGGCGTACAAAAAACTGCTTAATTGCGCAAATCGATCTCAGATTTAAGGAAAATAATAGATGGTCTAAAATCAGCTAAACATAGACTTCCCTTCAGAACTATTTATCTTGTTCTCAATGCTTTGTTGGTATTAACGCATTTTTTGTTACACAAACAACACGTGGTTACTAGCTGACGAGTACAAATATTTCATTCATTTTATTTGAAGACCATTAATCATTGGGTTTGCTGTGTTTACAGACACTTTTCGAAAAACTGTTTTATTTACCGTAAGGCAATCAACGAATTTCGAATTCATTCGATCGGTCGATAGAGAAATTACTCTAGTAATAAAAAGAATTCATAATTATTAAATACAATTTTATTTGCCTTGTGTAAACACAAGTTGTGGATGGCACTTAGAAGTTGAATATGCTTGCGAAGTTGTATAGGACTATACGACCTGTTTTAATTAAAGTACTGACAAGCAAATAATTATGTTTCTTTGTTCTTGCTCAACATACATGTTTTGTATAAATGAAGGTGCCATATGTTGGTTTCTTGTGTAAGTTGGTATGTTATCACAGAACAATTTAAAAGTAAGCTGTTACAATATGCATTTTCCGATAAGTATCAAACGTGGAAATTAATTTTGAAGTCTTAGGAATTATTGTAAGAGTTCTTCTTCTTCATATGACGCTACAGTACCTGACCTGGACCTGAAGCAACAAACCTCACGCACGATCGCTAGTTGTTTCCAGTACCGTACACAAAGTTAGTTGATGTCCTTCTCTAATGGTGCGCGCCACGTCAATCGTAGACGTTCTTCGTTGCGTTGTCCAGTTGGTGTTGACCAGTCCACGATGTTATGTATAAATCTCGTCGTTTGTGTAAATCTTGTTTGGGTATTGAATGTCTCGGTGAGTTCGCTACCGATCTTGATGCAGCAGCAAGAGTTCTCTATCGTCTACCTGCTCAGTCTGACGAGTTTGGCAGGAATGCCCCTGAAACTATTTATATTTTATATGTATATTGAAACTTAGCGCTCGATAATTGGCACAGTCGAAGTGGTCGCCTGTCTTGTGAATCGGTAAATGATACTGTGACTCTACTCATGACTATATCTTACAGAACAGCTGGAACATGTGTCAAACCAGATCATCTCCAACTGCTTTAAAAATTTCAGCAAGCAGACCCTCTGTACCAGCAGTTTTATTCGACTTTAGTCTCGGTATCGCTATCTTAACCTCGTCTCAGTCCGGGGAGGGAATTCTCGTCTATCATCGTTCGTTGTCTTTAAAGCCTTAAGAGATGCGAAAACGTAAGTCGTTTTATGTCGTCATATTATTGACAAAAATTGAAGCTAATTCTAAAACTTACAAAAAAAATTAATGTCGGTTCTTATACTCGAGAAATACCTAAGTTTTGTTTTTGATCTAAAGTTATCCAAACAAAGGATGGCGTCATGTCGTATTGCCCACAAATACTCAAGCAATTTAAGTTACTGATAAAAATTGGGTGAAGTAGAAAACTAAACTGTGACGACAATTAGTTAAAAGCCTAAGCAGAGCCCCCGGCAGGGTTTAATCTCACTTAAACCCATTCTCCGAAAACCATCACCACTGATGACTGAATTCGCAATTTAAAAGAATTTTCACATTTCTTTCACTTATTTTTTTGCTAAGCCCTTAAGGTCATTGATTAATTAACTCTTTTCTCTGTTCATTTTGCGATTCATTGCCCCAAATTGAGATGTTTTTTCTGTGTGAGTTCATTATTCTTTTTCACAATGATTAACGGAAAATAAAACTCTTGGATATTTGGTAAAAATGCAAAAACGGACAACAAAAATGTGTTTTCAAGAAAATTGAACTTCTTTTATTCTTCTCAACCGCTTTAAGATGTCATCCCTTGTTTTCGTTCATTTTTTTCTTGTTGATTATCATTTCCCTTTAATTTGTCCCAGATAAGGGATCGACTAAAGTGTAAAGAGTTTTCTTTTTCCTACCCAAAAAGACCAAACAGGAAAAAGGAGCCAAAAGCAAAAAAGAACAAATAAAAAACATTCAATAGCAGACCGGAAAAATGAAAGCAGCAACAACAACGAGAACGTATCCTTCCCTCTAGCTATTGGTAAACTGAAAATAGTCTCGTCTTAGCCAAGCGGGCCAATTTAACAGAATACACAACAGCAGTAGTACCAGGAAGGGATAGATTGTATATATTCAAGGTTACAACTTCTTTTAGCTACAAAAAAAAAACTCTGAAAAACAATTTATACGTATAACGATAAGGCCCACACCTACATATACGTGTCATGGCTTCGTAAGCCAAATTAGATAAGAAAGAAAGTCAGTTACCTTTTTATGTTTCCTTTTAATTTCACCTCCGTGTCTTCTTGCTGGGATTAACGTAGATAAATGCTCTCGCATTTAAATGAGATATTTAAGGAGGGAACGCTTAGCACCCACCATAGAATTATGTCAAAAGGTGCGGCTGTGTTCAACTTTAAGCTCTCAAACCGCAATTAAAAATACTCTTATGCAACGCTTGCCCATAACTGTTGGGTACCTTTCGTTTTTCTTTATGGCCCATTCATATTATCTTAGTGATATTCTCGACTGACACTGCTGACACCCAAGACAGCGGTGACACTTACAATAAACAAAATAGATTGCCACTTAGCTCATGGATATCGTTAATTTGTTCTCAATGAAAATTAAGGGTTGCGACGCACTCGCTCAGCAGGACATATCACCAGGATATCCTTCTTCGTAATTCTTAGAAACACGTGTCAACGAAAGCAAGTGTGTGCTCAAAGTTAAGGACAAGAGTGGTTTGGTTTCGAAGTTATCGATTATTTCCAAGCAGCATGGTGTTTATTTCATGGCAGTTGCGGTCATGTAATTGAATTGTCATCATTTATTAACCACTGCTGACAGAAACAGCTCGAATTCTACACCTCTCAATTCAAATGAGAATGAATAAGTTTGGCAATAGTTCTAAAGTGTCGAAGGGAAATCAATTGAATTTCCAATTGTGCTATTGTGCCTGATTCGAATCCTCATTTAAAGCAAGGATACTCGAATGTTCCGATTAAATTCTGAGACGTCTTCGGATTTATGTAAAACAACAGCCTTTGCAATCCAATTGTTAGGGTCTGTTGAGTAATTTCTAATTTCTTATTGATTTTCTGGTTATGTTGGATGTTTGAATAATTCACAGGTTTCAGATGTCGACAGAAGGTATTTTGATTGTATGTGTGGAAAAGAATTCAATGAATTCAATTTTATAGGAATGGAAGAGGGTGGTAAAAGAATGTAATGGAAAAGTCGATTTTGTTCTTGAATTGGTTGCGTAACTGTTGACATTCAGGAACTTATTTGTTATGTTGTGTGTTTTATTTATGTGTACAGGTTTAAACAATGTATCGGGTGTGGTGGTCAAGAATAACAAGAAAAACTTTTATTTGACTTTCCGTACAGGCTTCTACAATTGCGTAGTTTATTTGTTGATGCTCCGTAAAGTTTTACCTTGGTGAATATTTTTAAAATATTTTTGACGCATGACCTTTCATGGCTGCTAATAATAAACAATTTGTTGACGTTTTTCAAGAACACAAGTCAAGAAATGTCGTATCAGCCTGTTAGCTGTATCCTGTCGTATTCCCCATTAATGGACGACTAAAATCGCGTTTTATCAAGACCTAAAAGTTTACAAAAATAAAGGACTATAGTATACATATCTCTAGCCTCTATTAACGAACTCCTACTCTCACCTCCCCGTGGTGAAATCCGGCGGCGGCATCCACAACTCCAGTCAGCAGGAGCTACCTGGTTTCCATGGTAAGGTCGGGACCCTGGAATAGAAATGGCGGCGGATGAGCCCTTCTTTTAGGGCCAACGGCGGCGCTCACAGCCTGCAAGAGGCTACCGACACCGGATCCCTCCGGACCCCTTTGTCCGGGGGCTAAACAAATGGACCTGTCCTCCCAGTTGGAGGTTGTGCGTGGGGTTAACTTCCTCACCACGTAAAAAAACTCTGAGTTCAGAAAACACAAACTGCCTCGGATATGGACGGATTTACTGTTGACGACCCCAGCAAACGGAATAAGGACAATGACTTTCGGTTCTGCACGTGGAATGTGAGGTCCCTGAACAGACCACGTGCAGCCGATGAACTCGCGGAGGCCCTAGACTGCTATAAAGCAGACGTTACCGCAATCCAGAAAGTGCGATGGGATGGGCCGGGCAAAAAGAGGATGAAAAACTGCGATATCTATTACGGCGATTGTTACAGAGAGCGAAGGCAGCGATTATTTGGATGTGGATTTGTTGTTCGAGGCAGACTTAGGCAAAAAGTCTTAAGCTTTAAGTTCTTAAGCGAGCGCCTCATAACAATCCGCATCAAGCGCCTCATAACGGATATCGACAGAACAATGGAGTCGAGGAAGACATCCAGGGTTTGACGTCGAAAAGCTACAATCGCAACAGACTGCCAGGAACTTTGCCGATCGAGTCTCCCTGAAACTCTCCGAAAGTTCGACGTCGCCTGCACTAACAATAGACGAAGAATGGTTTCCATTCTGTTGTCAAAGAGCCATCAGAGAAGCCGAGGACACAAATACCGCTGTCAGGCAGAATGTCCCACTCAACACAACGGACGATGATAGAAGAGAATACCGTCCCCCCGACCTAGAGGAAGTCAAGATAGCGATATCGAGACTGAAGTCTAATAAAGCTGCTGGTGCAGAGATGTTTGGACCAAGTCCAAAAATCCGCCTAGTTGCACTTGGGCATAGCTCCTGATGAGGCAGAGTCGATGGCGGAGGATCGAGTGGCCTGGAGATCTCTCGTGCATGCATTGCCCCGCGACCCCTTTAGTGGAACATGCGGGTCACTGAAAATGATGATGATGATGATGATTGATGACTGTATGGTTTAATTCTGATGAAGTCGATCTGATGAAAATGTGAGTTATGAGATGCTGGAAGTGTTCCCTGTAAACGCATAAGTACACGTTCAGCGCAGGTGTCATTACATTGTAGCAGTCACGTTGTCCTCAAGTTTCTCGTTAAATGTCTGTGAGTACATTAGTTAAGCGTGCGATATGATTGTAAGCTTAAAACACTAGTTTACTTAAGGGGACATACAGGAACTGTCAAATTATGTTTTTTTTCTTTTTTTTAACTTTAAGCTGAGGATGGTCCAAGTATCTTTGGTAAAAGTTTTACCCTCCGTACCGACAAATGACTGTCTTTAATTCAATTCTTTTTAAGGTTCCGTCTACAAAAACGGAACCTTTATAATTTCGGTGTGTCTGTCCGTCCGTCCGTCCGTCCGGCCGTCCGTCGTGTCTGTCACACTTTTTTATCTCCGAAGTTTATGAAGATATCGGCATGAAATTTTGGAATTAGGTACTTCAGACCTAGATGTCAATTCCTATGCAGCGATTTTAAAAAGTGGGGCCATTTGGGGGTGGCTCCAGTACAGGTGAAGTTGACATTAATTTTGAAAAATTGTCGCACCCCATCGATATATATATCAATCGACAGATCTTTCGAAATGAGGTGGAGGTTTCTTTCAACACTTTTTTATCCAAAATACCGTTTGAAAAATATGGAGCTCCAAAGATTTCCCCCCCTGCCATTTCTAAACCAAAGTGTTTAAAAATCTAAAAAAAATCAAAAAAACTTGGCTTCATTGAGTACTTTCATTTAAAACTATTGCGAGCATTCTGGCCCTAATGGTTTTGGAGATATTGGCCAAAAACGGTCAATCATCGACATGCGAATTTTTAAGATCTGAAAACGCAGTTTTGAAGACATCAATGTAAGCATTAAGAAATGATACATTTCAAAATATCGATTTATGTTGAAATTTTGAAATATCTAAGATTTAAAACAAGAAAAAATTTTCATTTTCACACATAATTTCATGCTGTGTTCGGCCACTCTATTCGTTGATGAGCGTTATCTTTTCGATCTCACCCCTAAATGCCCAACAGAAATGAACACACACATACCGCAGGCATGAGCAGTGATTAGATAGGTATGTATGTATGTATGATGGAAGGGATTTTCTGTGTTGGATAAACTTGGATAGAGATATAGGTATATTTATGGATACATATTTGTTTGTTTGGATGTATGAATTTGTGAATAAATGGTTGATTTGAGTTGAAGTTAGAAGAAAATTCAACTGAAATAGTTTGGAAACGTCGTTTGATATTCAGAAATCATCCATCAATATTATGCGACGGAACCTTCCCCGTGCGAGTACAACTCGCACTTGCCCGGTTTATTTTAAATAAAATTTGACATTTTTGTTACTTTAGCCTGCAAACACTAATGGTTCTGTTCATGTCAGAAAAGTTCAATGAGATATTTAAACCAATCTGTCTTGTACTCGACAGGCAATTCTATCTTTTTTATAGCAATGTTTTAATTGCTCTGCAGCAGCGAAGTATAATTCCAAGACATCTTTATACGGACTCTTTTTAAATATTTCATATTAAAGTCGAGCCTACGGTCAAATGGATTTAAAACGACTGGATGGCGCAGTTGGCTAAGTCCCTGCCCCAAGTTCGAGGGGTCACAGGTTCGAATCCCAGAGAAATTGAATCGGGTCCAGTCACCATTTGCCGTTGGGATCAAATGAACGGCACAGGAGTAGGATGCTACCTGGCAGTACAATGGACCAGTTATGAGTCTGAGTGCTCCAGTTGTGCTTTAAAAATCCTCCAAAAAAAAAAAGATCAAATGGATTTACTGTGAATGTTTGAGTGCAAATAACCCTGTCCTCAATACCTTCAATGTAAATATTGCACCGCTTAATTTGATTGAATGCTGTAAATAATTTATAACAATTACATAATAGGTATGTTAAGGAAGAGGAGGAAACTGTGACAAATGCTCCTACATCCGTAAGAAGGCTCAAGCACCAAATGGCTTTAAGGGTTGATCGGATATACCCGATCCGCGTGGTGTCACAATGGACCTATGCTGGCCATTGAGGCTGCTTACTTGCACCTAACCTAACCTAATATCTGTTCCTATACTTTGTGCACTAAAATTCGTACTTTCTCAATTTTCAAGGAGTAGGGATAAAATTCTCCCATGGAAAGAAGGAAACACCAAAAAGCACGGGAACGCGCTGAAGAACAAAAGTTGCACACTTATTAAATGTCAACAGCATATGTTCGAATTTGTCGAATTTATGAATTGCATAATACGAAAAACGGATAAACAAAGTAAAAAAATAAAAGTGACGTTCTAAATGTTCAGCTTGTTGTTTTGGAATTTGCTGTTTTGAGCCATTCTTTTTTAAATTGTTTTTAATCGTTTGTCGTCATATTCAATTTGACAAACACAAATATACACAAAAGTCCAAAAACATTTCTTGGACATCAATTTGCAGATTGGGGAAATTTCTTAATCTCTGTTTGCAACACATTCTTTTGCCCAATGAACTCTTCGAGTACGGAAAAGGATTCCGTATTTAATTTTTTTTAGATATGGAATACTTTTGGTAGTTTCTCTACAACCGGAATTTAATTTCAACATATTTTATTCGCAAATTAATTTACTCATTAAAGGAACTAAAAGGGAATTTTCAACATTTTACAATTAAAATAAATAAAAACAAAAATGCTTGTGTATTGCAGAAAATAAAAAAAAATTAAACGAATTTAGGGCAAAAAACCCTATGACCAAAGGAAAGTTGAAAACTTTTAGGGAACAGACAAAAAATATAAACAGAAAACAAATTTTACGCCATGACACAAACAAGTTGCACTTCCTCTATGTCAAACTCTGCAGTACCACAAATGAAACCTGGAATGGAAAACCTCGAAGGGGGATGGATACGAGGGAGGTGAACACATCCGTTCATCCTAGATGCCTCGGCTTACTGGTCCTTTTGTGTGCCAAAAAAAAGGAAGTGAGAAAACCAGCAAATATATGGTTGATCATTAAAAAAAGCTCTACAGAAATTATTTCGGAATGTCCTTTATTATAAATAGAAGCGCAACTAAGGAGAGAGTGTTCTTTCTTTTTACTCACAGAATTTCTTAATAAAAATGACAACGCAAGCCTGCACCATTGTGGAGAACACAGTGGTTGATAAAATGTGCAGTGCAGCTACTTCATATATTCGTTTTCTTGCGTATTCAGCACACTGCCTTGTATACTCGCAATAAGACCACAAACCAAAAGATCATCTAGCCATTATTTATTTATTTCCTCACCTTGCTGTTGCTTATTTTCAGTTCACAACAGATTTACAGACGAGAAACGATTTAAAAATATTGGATTATAGTCCAGAAAAGAAATATCTCCAACACTTTAGTCGCAGTTCCTTCACTTTTTTGTTTATTTATTTTGTACTAAGGCTATTACAAGGACACTGCAGCGAGGAAAAAAATTTAAAATTCCAGACAGTTTAATCAAGAAAAAGTTGTTGGAACAAATAATAGAATAGGGGAAATAGTGGAAAACTCTGCAGCAGGAGGAAGCTATTAAAGCTGTCCTTCAGTTTTGTCCCAAAAGGCATTCGCAGCTAGTGGCAGATGAAAATGTAATTAAATATTTTTTTCATTCGTACACTAGTTCGTAGACTCGTCCTTTAGATTGTTTCCTTTTTTTTCCTTTGTTTTGTTCGAAAGCGAAACTTAATGTGAAAGTTTTGGTATTTTTCCCTTCTCATTTTTTGCTCTCGTAATTTAGGACTTTTGGATTTTAAACTTGATTATAACTCGGTTGATGTTGAATTTCAAAGTTTCTTACAGAGGCGTTATGAAGAACTTGTACTTTCGAATCAAAGAGTTAAAAGTGAATATTTTTGAATTATTTAATGAGATTCATTAAGCGGGAAGTATGCTGTAAACAGAAAGATATATACTTCGCAGTCAGGACTAACAAATATAATTGATTGTAGATATTGTACTCATACCTACGAACAATTATGCTTTGCATAACATTATAATTTCCAGGTGCTTCCCGGACTGTAGCGCCAGTCGAAGAAGAAGAGCAGGAAGCAATGAGGCTGTCCAAGAAATAGTTTTTATTTTAGCGTGATTCATAAAAGCAGATTGTAGCCGTATTTGCACATTCCAAACGCATTAGAATCACAAGACATCAAGACATCTTAAAGAATTCTGTATTTCCATTCGTTCACTTCTCCAAACATTTCAGATTTCCAAATAAGGACCTAGCCTTCGAGGGTTCCTAAAAAAATAAATTAAAAAAATATTCAAACATCAAGCGCACCAGACAGAATTCATAATTGCAGAGATTAGTTTAAATTCTGTAAATCCCCATCTGTCCATCAGGATACACAGCCAAAATATACAGTACATCCTCCTCCACATGTGGGCAAAGATAATCAAAACCAAACATTAAAATTTAATCTCAACTCTTCAGAGTTCATTAATTTTATCTCATTTCCCACTCCAGTGTTGGTTTGTCTTCAAGGGCCGACCGGCACCCAAACGATGTAACAAAATATAAGTATAAAATCAGAGCAGATCCGCCTGTCTGTACACCCATTTACAATAACTTAACTCAATATACACGCTCCTTTGCCGTCCCCATCAGACATCCTCTTTCTACGAGTCAAGAGGATACCTTTGACTGAAAACCATACCGAAAATCAAAGAATAAGGCCAAGAAAATTCTGTGCAAAGAAAGAAAAGTTAAATCGAAACTTTACGTCCAGCAACCGGTTAAGTAAAGTCGTCTAAACCTATCGAGTGAGCTACCATTTTGGGGTCATACAAGTGGGCAGGAAGATGGATGGGGAAGAATGAAGGAATTCAAGAACACATGGTCGGTAACCAATCTGGTTATTGTAGTACTGCGCTTGGCAGTAGATTTCAAGCACACAGGTAAAAAGTGAGATAAAGAAGTAGATTGAAGTTGAGAAGACCAAAACCCTTCATACACACACAAACCTTCACCTGTACATATTCTTATGTTTGACTTGTGAAAGGGATCCATTCGCTCTGTGAGTGACCATCACCCTCATGTGGTTTCCCTTGTAAGTTTGCTTAAAGTTAAACTCGGCCAAAGTTTGCCATGGATACACACATCGTACCTACACCCACTCCCAGTTGCTGCTTGTAGTTTGTCAGTTTATCTGAGTAGAATGAGTAGAGTTCGGTGTTGCCATCGGATGGTGTAGTAAATTATGAGCCATGGGTAGATGAAAGTGTGTTGCTGGGTTGTGCGGGGGTATGGAAAGGATATGAACTTTTCGCAAGGAATTTCCTCATATTTTATCCCATTAAGTTATTTGCTCTGAAGAGGATCCTTCAGTTTTTCTCCTTCTTTTCTTCTCCCCTCCTCAATAATAAGACAATCAGAAAGGATATTAGAAAGACGAATGAAAGAGAGTGAGAGATGAATCCAAAAAGAGACCACTGTATGAATCCTTATCGAACAGAGTTGATAGAGCGTTTGGTAGCTACTGGTGTCGTTTAAAAGTTTCTATAGTGACCCTAAAAGAGCAGAGTCTACACAGACCAGGATAGGTAATGAAAGGATTATAGAGTACAAATCGATTCAATCATGGAAAGAGGAAATGACCGATTCCTGAATTCGGTCCGTTTCATTGACGAAGGACACATTTATGTATAAGATAAGGCAGATGATTGCTTGTCATTCAAAAATGTCAATATCACCCGACAAACATGATTTCCAATAGAATATTAGGATTTCTGCAAAGGGAATTGCATCCTGCATTGATAATTGTTATAGATGGTGACACACCGCGTAGAGCTTCGGTTACCAAAAGACGAATATACCTAACTCGTGCATGGATGTTGTCTATGGAATGAGGAAACGTTCCAATCGACACCAAAGTTTTCTAATTATTTTGTCATTACTACATAAAGGAAGCATACGGGTATGAAGAAGCCGATCCCATTGCTAACACTGACTGGGAGGAAACCAAAATCGAAGTTTCCTTTAAAGGGATGTACACGGAAGGGTGGATAATTTGCATGTTCTGCCCGTCGACACACGAGCATGTACATATATTCATGTGTAAAAGAGCAGAAAACTCATTTGGGGGAACGTTTCCCACAAATAATTTCAATCGTGCTTAACTCGTAACATCGAGAACTTATTGCATAGGAAACGTGAGAATCATTAGCAATCCCGCTGAGCACCGGTCTGGTGCTCGTATTATTTTCAGAAGTTCGCGTTTTTGTTTTCCCCACTAATTTTGATATTTTCACACTTGTAAACAGGGTCACGCGAAAATTACCCTTCCGGATTTAAGCTACACCGAAGTGTGATACCATGAAGTAATATAGGGACGGAAAAGCCCTTTTCAGTAATTTGGATTCAGTTTTTGGCGTCGATTTCCTTATTTTACTAGCTTTTGTTATTCCGTCAAATTGGTAAGTAATGAGATTTGATTACAGGAATTATGCTTTAAGGCGGAATAATCCAAGGTGATTAGTTATTATACCGTGAAATCGATGACTCCGTTCTTAGTCAGTTTCCGCCTTGGGAATGTACCCTTGATGGTTTTCTTTCATCGTTAATTATCTTAAGTAGTTTTATTTGGAATGGAATTCAATTTTAGCGACGGGACACCTACCCAATTGATGAATTCTAATGGCTAATAGATGGTAGAAGTGTTGTATCATTAGCAAACATTTTAAATAAGTATCAAATGGCGTTTGTAATCTATGATTGGATTGCTTTATATCTAGATGAAAGGTTTCAAAGAGTTAAACTTCAAAATATTTTCAGTTAAGAAATGAAAAAAGTCACCGGCGTACCACAAGGCTCTGTTTTGGGGCCATTATTGTTTTTGATTTATGTAAACTTAATCTTTAAACAAAAGTTCAGCAGTAATATCACAACTTTTGTGGATGACATAGCCTTTACATAAACAAGCATTAATTTATTTGAATCCGTTGTAAAAATTGCAAAAAGATTTACAAATCTTAAAACAATGGTTTGCAAAACATCAGCTGTTAGTAAGTGAAAAAACAAAACTCTGAACTGGAAGGCACATACAGCTGACCTTAAAAAGTATGCTGCTGTAAGGCGAAGTATGTATATGCTGAAGCAGTATTGTTGTAAATCACTTCTGTTAAAGATATATTACGGGATTGTACAATCGAAACTTCAATACGGTATATTGAGTTGGGGAGGGACGTACACTAGCACATTTGACCCTCTTATGATAGCTCAGAAAGATATAATCATTTGTAACAAAAGCAGATTAGACAATAGTTGGCCTCTGTTTCAAGAGCTTCAAATCCTTCCACTCAAGCGTCTATATCTTTTTAAGGTACTAAAACTGTTTTATGTCCGCAGTGGTTTCAATTTTACAATCAGATGTTCAAATGTATACAGCCTAAGAGTAAATTCAAAAATGGTTATCAATGTGCCACCCGCAAAAAAGACGCACTATTCACATTTTTTTCACTATTACAGCACCAAACATTTTTAATTAAATTGCCACACAATATAAAAATTATAAATGTTTAAAGAAAGTAAAGAAATGGCTTTACGAAATAAATAGCTCACAGATAAAAAGATTGCTTGAAAATATTGTATAGGTCAAATATAATTTATTACATATATGGCTACAAATATTTGCTTTCATGTATCCACGTATATTTGCTCATAACTTATAATTTCAATTCTTTTGTTTACACCAAAAAAATGTAAATAATTATAACAATGAATTGTACCCCAAAACCAGATTTATCTGCATGCATTCGTCACTAGTCATATTATGGGTATAGAATGGATTCAAATCTATCTTTCTTCTTCCAAACTTTATCACAATACTTATATTATGAATTTCTACTGAATTTAATAAATAGTTTGTAAAAAGAAATGGTAAATAAAATAAAAAACAAATTCACAAGCTATTCACTTCAAAAATGTCTTTCCAGTTACTTCTCCTTCCACTTTTAATTCAATTGAAATCTTTGCATGCTTAGTTTTCAAAAAAGTCAATACACTACCCTTTTTGTTTATATATACAATTTATTACACATGTTTAATTTTATTATTATATATGTTTAAATGCGTTTAAAAACTGTCGGCATAAATATTTCTTAAGCGATTTGCTTCTGCGCAATATTATCGAAGGCAACATGTCTATATGCTCCAGCGATTTAGAAGATGCAAAATTCCTAATTACCCATAAAAGAAAAACTCAATTTATTAAAAGAAAACTATTGCTAACCTGGTTCAGGACAAATGTGGTATATTGCCAAAATTTATTTTCCAAGTATAGGAATTTCTAAAATCTTCTTAACAATCAATCCTCTAAAATGGCTCCAGTTTAATAACTGACTTAAGTAATTGCTTCATTATCTGACTTAAAATCAAAAGATTATACTGAAAGATCAAGTCCAGGTTACACCCTAAACGATCTTATCTCTCTTGATAGATCCAAAATTAGGATTATGATGAGTCTCATAACAGGATACTGCCTCTTAAGTGAGCGTGCCATAATTCGCGGAGTTTTTTTAAACGACTCTTGCAGAAGGTTTCTAGACGAGATGGTAGAAAATGTCCCTCAGACGCCAATAGTAAGAAGCCAGCTTCTTCGAAAACATTTGCGATCTTAGTGAGGTGTCTACCGCGCTTCGTAATAACCTTGAACTGGTTTACCACAAGTGGACTATTTCTTAATTTTTTGGGAAACCGCAGGGCAGTACAATGGGTCTAAGTAGACTTTTAAGCCACTTCAACCTACCTACCTAAGTGTCACTTCAAACCGAGAGAGCTGAAGTACAGCGGATAATTTAAATAATTAAGTTATTGAGAATCAATCGGTATTTAGCATTAATTATTTACTCCTACATAAAGTTAAAATATTTTAGCAAATTATTCAGAGAAACAATCCAATTCAGCTGAGAATCATCGTTCTATACGATTTTTTGGCGGATGCAGAAAGTTGTTACAAAAATATTATCAAACTAAATCTAAAATTCGTCCTCTAGAGATAATGAAAGACTTTTGCCTTTCGATAAAAACCACAGCAATTCCCAACAAAATTTTGGGGTCAAATAGTGCTAAAAAAATGTAATCACAAATCACTCCTGGTTTTTTTTTTCTGAACATTATGGAGGAGTAGCTTGACTCAGTCTGGGGCGAGGACCTTGTATACAAATGAATTTAATTGTGTTTCCCTCTAATCAACATTTTTTTGTCTCAGCACCGAATTCACACTCGTTGTCGGTAACTATCCAACAGGGATGAATCCACAAAATATCTCAAAACGAGACTTCAAAAATTATATTACGCCAACCGCGAATATTCAAATACAGTGAAACCTGTTAAGTTTGGAACCCTTAAAAGTTGGCCACCTGTGAAGTTGGGCCAAAATTTCATACAAAATATTTTAAAAATGCCTGTTCTGGTCCTGGTCTGGTCCCCACCTGTCTATCTTGGAATCTGGACGGAAATTTATCCATCAATCAGTAATGTTGCACTCCAGGTGGCCAACTTGGAAATGTTTAACTCTTTTCGATTTTACCAACGCACGGAATGCGTTCAAATTGCTAGAAAGGTAGAACCTCTCAGCGAAAAGTTTACGAGTAAAACCGAATATGCTGAAAAATCTCCCATCAATGAATTAGATTAGATTCATTTTCATCCATTTGTCCATTAAGAATCGTTTTTCAATCGTTTTCGTACAACTCATTTCATTTGCGATGCTATTTTTTTACTATATTTTTTATCTCCGAATAAGCTGTGCCAAACATGTGTGTCTATTGTTTGATGATTTATGAGAAAATAAATGTATTTATCTGTGAAACTTCTATGAAATATACTCAGCTAGGAGTCTATTAATAAGCCCCATGAGTGTGTAGACGGCTCAGCAAGCTGTCACTCGCAAATCAACAATAAAGCCAAAAGTGGCAGCAAATTGAGCTAGAGATAGAAAATTCAAGAAGTCAAAGTCCAGGGGGCTTTGAAATATGGTTTGAGCAACAATTCTTTACACATGTGGGGCACTCCAAAGTTGAATGATACGTTGCATTTTTGAAATAGTGTGTTATTCTTATCTCTTTTATTTCGTTGTCTTTTTGAGTTTGTGAATAAAATTTACTTTCATTGATGTAGGTGACTGCTGAGGAAATGCTTTTGACTTTAAATGCCATTGAACGTAGCTATAATTATGAGCGCTGAGATAAAGGGAGTGTGGCTATTTTACTGGCGATGGCTACTAAGCGGTCTATGCACTCTTGTATAGAACAAGCCTATAATTAAATTGAAATCTGTGCTGAAATTGATTAGGTTCTTCATTCCATTTACGGGACTGATGCTTACAACTGAACTTAAAATATATATTGGCCTCAATTCAAAAGACCTTCATGAATCCTTTTCCAAACCGTGAAAAAATAAGAAAAAGGCAATAAAATTATACCCGCCGTTGTTAAGCAGATAATACATTTTTTATTCATAGTGTAAAACTTGTCATAAAAAAATAAAACCCTTTCAGAAGGGTGCCGCCAAACGCCTTATATATCCCTTCCTGGAAAGTGTAAGATGCGAGTTAAAGCCTTGGCCGTCCATTAGGCCGTTAATGATTTCATTAAATCTCTCTGCCCTTGAGTGAACGTGTTCGCATAAAGCGAAAGCAACTCGGTCACGTCCATCACTATTTTTATCGTTTTCAAAGGGGGGCAAAAGAGATAAACTTTGCTACTATTTAAGTATGCATGCTTATCCCATAGTGGGGTGTGTAGTTTTTGATTCCCAAGTGAGAAATAGAAAAATGAGGCAAACAAGTTTTTAATGCCCATACTTATGCAGTGAGACGTGTTTGCGCGTACATAACAACTCCTGTGGCAATTTTGAGCCCGAATAGGACTTTTCGTGACTCAAAAATGCCACTTCCTCTATTTGCGTTCGTTTATTTTCCACACAGGCCATCGTCGTCTTCTTCTTCGTGGTGGCAGACAGATAACACAGAAAGAAAGTTTGCACATGAGAACGCACGTAGATTTTGAACACATCCACCGAACTCTCGTCTCTCTCGTCTTATCATTTACTTTGACAATTATACTCCAGAGAGATTGGGTTCTGCAAAATGACAATCCCAAGCAAATGCGGTATAAAATTAAATTGCAATAAAATCGTGCCGTGTGTGCATGCATACATAACCCACTCGGTATGTGTTTTGTCCTTTGGCTGTGAATGGGAGAATGGGGAATCATCACGGGGAATTATGTGTACACCCTCGTTTGTCTATGCGAATGGGGGAATGCTGCTTCGCTACAACGCCCAAGGCAATCGTTTGGTCTTGGAATGGGGCTTCGAGAATATGAGGCTTTATTTAATTTTTAACTTCTTGGGATCTAGCTCCTTAAACCGGTGCTACCATAACCGTGACTCAATGGTGGGCGTCCGTAAAGTTGAAAATATAATTTGAAGCATATGTTTCTAATGAACATATTGCATCCTCGGTATGAAATTGTTTTATGGTTTTAAATTCTGTGGCTCCCCTCAGTAAAATCGCACACACCACACCAGCTCGACGCCGTCCTTGTTTGTCAAACTCTTTCCTTCCCTGTCAGTCCTTGCCATGTGCAATTATGTGAGCAGTGTGTGGAGAGACAAATGAATTGCTTCGCCGACGCCTTCAGGGTGAGTGCCTCATAACATGTTCTTATGGGTTGGCGGTGGCAGTGGTAGTGGTGGTGTGAGTAAGCTCTCTGTAGACATTTTAATTTGTACATTCAGTACGAGCAGGGTACGAGCCTCGTAAGTTAAGCATTTGAACTCATATGCGGTTAAGGACTCAGGATTGAGAACTCACTGGTGTTGCTTTGCTGGTAATTGTAGAGCTATTGGTTGAGGCGTGTGCGTGCGTATTCATTGCAGTGTGATATTCCGCTACGTGTTTTAATTAATTTATCAAAATATAAAATTAACCGCTCCAGATGTGTGTTGGGAATTCCCGAGAACGAACTCAGGGGCACATCCTGTTGACTCTAAGGACACGTCTTCCAGTCCTCAAAAGATAATATGACATGTTATTCTGCCTTTGCGTATTATTATTCCTTAATTCGTTGCCTTACGTGTGGGTGCGATTAAATATTTTCGAACAAAGATGGACTAAACTGCAGAAGGAGTACCTAACCTTGATCGGATATGCCTCCTTGTAGACTGGTTTTTAGTATAAATGACTTTGTTGATGTTGTCTCATACATAATCGAATGTATTCAATTAAATGACTTGCAACCGTAGATCTGAATAGCCATTTTTAGCGAAATTTCGGCTAACAATTTAAAGAAGAATTTTATGATTGTATGAGCTCCACCTACATACACCATCGTCCGACTAGAATTTTTTTTCCAAATGTCTATTCAAATTTAGTTCTATACCTACAATGAAGTCCATTTAAGGATGTTGTTTATTCCTATTAACTTACTCACTTACACTTGCACCATTTACAACTAAAAACAAAAACACCCCACGCGTTAGGGTTTGTATAAAATGTTTTCATATATTTCATATATGTATTGTGAAAAAATTTGAATTACACATTTAAAGCCATTAAACGCCGGAAAGCATTTTGTTTTCGTATTGCCTTTTGTACGTATAGTCATCAAATTAATTGCTTGGATTGAAAAACTAAAAGCCAGATCAACAAAAAATAACCTGGCAGTGCGAGTTGTACTCACTCGAGGAACGTTCCGCCGCGTAGTACTGATATATGATTTCTTAATTAGACGACGTTTCCAAACTATTTCAGTTTCACATTCATCCATAGATATACTTATACCTACATATACATCTATCCACAGAAAACCCCTTACATCGTACCCAATCACTCATGCTCATACCTCCGGTTTGTGTGTGCATTTCTGTTGGGCATTTAGAGGTTGAAATCGATCCAAGAGATAACACTCATCAACGTACAGAGTGGTCGATCACAGCATCATCACAGAAATTTATGCGTGAAAATGAAAGTATATGTATTTATCACATTAAATCTTAGATATCTCAAAATTTGCACATAAATCGATATTTTGATTTTCAGGTCTTTCGTGTGTCGAAAAGTATTAGAGCCAGAATGGTTGAAATTATTTTAAATGAAAGTACTCAATGAAGCCAAGTTTTTGTGATTTTTTGTTCAATTTTACGCGTATAACCAATAGGGATTTCACCCTACAATACCTCTGACTACCTCCTCTGACTAGTTTTTTTAACCTTCGAATCACGCTGTTTTTTTATTCCTATTTATATACCTTTTAAGAAGTAAAATAGCTATCGTGCAGCTTTGATGTTGATAATGTGTTGTTGAGTAAGTTTTTGAGGGTATGGTTGGATTATAATAACTTACTTGTTGCTTATTGCTTGCTGCATAATTACGAGATCAATATCATTAGCCACTTGCTGAGTAAACCCTCTCGGGGTTAACGGTGTTTCAAAGCACGAGCAGCAACAACCAGTTGAATTTAGCCTCATAAAAATGTTTATGACATAGCTGTAAATGTCTTGAATATAAATAAAAGGAATCACACCGATGTGACGTGCAACCTAAGAAATATGTAACTTGCTTAGTAATATGCAGTCGAAAGTTGGTTCTAAAACATGAGCAGTTCGGAAAGTTGAACGAAATTATGCCCCTTTTCCTTCCTTTAAAACGACATTCTACTATGGAGCAGTTATTTTGAAAAACGTCTAAACTGTCTTTTTGCCTTCTGAACACATTTTTTTATGTCTCTTGTTTTTTAAAAATAAATTAATTTGTTATTTCGAAATATGCAATGTTATTATGTCCTTTTTTAACTGAATTTCGATGCTCGGTAAGATGAACATTTCGAAACATATCTGTTTATCTTTTTAATAGTCTACTTAACTTAATGAAGTTAATAAAGGGACGGCAAATATAACAGTACTTTTTGAAGTAGTCAAATGTCGTCTACATCTGAAAGTGAATCACAAAATATACACCATGTTGTAGGTCGAAAAGAAAATAAGCTTGTTTATCAAAACATCTGGGGTTAAAACTTTGGTCCATGCAAAGTTCTGCGATCTCTTCTAGCTATACAATACACAGATGTTGCCTAACTACTATGTTTCGGAGTCATCAGGGTATCATCAAATCCCGCCGGCCGTGAGGACCTCCGGTATCGAAACCGAATCCGAGATGAATGAAAGTTTAGATAATGGGATGGTCTGTGCCTAGGACTGTCACAGAAAGAAAGCAGCTCTAGTCTAGACTCAGACCATCCATAGATTGATCGACTTTTTACGCCCTCTCCTTTAATAAAAAATATAACATTGTGGCGCTTCAGTCCGGGGTGGACATGAGCCCAGCTTCTACAGCAACCACTGGTGTTCTGCGAGTTATTATTCTCTTACAAGTGGTATTTTAATGCCGACTCCGAACGGCGGTAGGCCTTGTACAATGCCGCGCGAAAACTTAACAACGGCGAAAGCGGGTCTTGACAATGCATGTCGCAAATCATAATAAGTCAAAACAAAAAGGTGAGATTTATCGCATCCCTTGAAATGCGAGAAACCGCGAGAAAAAATTAAGAGAGTACTCGAAAAGGCAAAAGAGAAAGCCGACGAATTCGCAAAGCTAGGATACGCACTTCATCTCTCGCCCGCAATGTAAGTGCCGATTCCGCTCGAATTGGTCAAGGAAAGAACATCAGCGCATTTCCTAAAGATGGCCAGACTTAGATGAACCAGTTTAAATGACTGTGCAATATTTGGCAATTGAGCATAGGTATAGTGACCACTGTTGTAGCTGTGATGTTTCATCAGAAGGTCTCACTTTCTTTGTACCTGTTCACCACTAACTGGAGCCAGACTTTGAGCTCTGGGAAGATCTTTTAATGCATCTCTCGAAGAAATACCCAAGATTACCATGAAGGATTTGTGATTCTCCTAATTTTTTAATTTAAACGAAAACAAACCTTACAACCTCGTTTCCTTCTCCCTTTAACAGGGCACATAGTGCTAATTGAGTTGCTTCAAAACAGCCACTACACACACACACACTAGAAAAAACGCTACATGTCATTATTCAACATTGTTGAACCACCAAAACATTTTACTCAATTATTTAAAAGTTATATCTCTGTTCAGATAAAAATAATATATCCCCTTAAATATTACAGTCTGTTTTAGCTTTTTAACCTAGAAACCTTGATACCGCAGTCCCATTAACCTCATTTTTTAAAAAAAATAAGTCTGTTTATGTTATCTGCGGCTACTAAGTCTGCTCCCGCTGCTCCCGAAAAACCAAAGGCAGCAATTAGGATATCCAGCCAAACCATAGCCACATCCTGATTTGCAGAAAAAGGTGCACAGAAATACTTTGAAGCATCATCACTCTTTCATCTCCTTTCATGTTTTCCCTTATCTAATTAAAACTAATTTGTAATTTTCATCTTCTCATTTTCTTTGGTTACAGATTTGAATGCTGCAAGAGTCACTGCATGAAAACACATCCTTGCGGAATTCCTTCATGCCGACACTTATCAAGACCAGAGAAAAAAAATTAAAAAGGACAAAAAGTTCCAATAGAGAGGATGAAACGATAAAGGAACAGCACGCTAAAAAAATATATATAAAACACGGACAACCAACCTACACTTCACAACGAAACGAAGAACAGAAACTTATTCCAATAAAAACAAGAGGGAATTGAAGAGCACAATAGAAGTAAACAAAAACAGAAACATAATGCAAGGAAAACATTTAAAATTTTCTTTGGGACGAGAATCGTTTAGATTTTCCTCTGGAGATACTTGATTGCGTGTTGCGCAATTGTCCAGTTTTCCCGATTTTTTTTTTAAAAACTTTTGTTTCTTTGCTCCTTCTTACTTTTCCTTTGCACAAACATATTACGGAATTTTCGAAACGCTCCCTTCCGCCACGATACCGCTTGGAAATTGTTATTTTTTCCCTTTTCCTTTTTTCGGGATATCTCTTTAATTCGCCCTGCACTCGAGTTTGACGGGGGCGTATGTGTAATATTCTGAATGAAACATCAAAATAACAAGTAAATCACACAAGATTAAAGAACAAATTTGCGGAGTTCTTATTGGAATATTTAAAAAGTACACACAATTGGATATACAAATTCAAGAAACAAATAAAAAGTATGGATTTAGAGGTGCAATCGATTCTGCGTTTGTTTGCGGGTTTCCTTGCTTCGGTGATGCTCTTCGCAACACTTACTTCCGGACAAATTGATTGGGACGATGACGACGATCCAGGTGAGTAATTGCAATTTTAATTTTCATTACAAATTTTTTTCCATTAAATTGTGAACAATGGTACATATCCAGCGAACAGTGTGCTGGAAGAACTAAAATAAATACAAAATGATGTTGCTCCAAGGGTAGATGACACAACGAGAGTGTACAAAGAGGCAAGTGTCAACAAAGCCTGCATGCAAGGAAAAGGGTATAAGACCTTCAATTAGGAAACAAAAATTTACTTAAAATAAGTGTCAGCGTCAGCGCCTCCATTGTCCTTCACTTGAGTGCACTACACAATAGGTAGGTGGAAGCTTTTTCGCCCAGGGTAGCGATGGGACAGATGGAGGATAACAAAAAATCTGAATCTAGATATCGTTCATCTACACATACGTGTATATACGTCAATATATTTGTGTGATTCTTTGAATATACACGTGCATATGTTTATTACGACCTGTCTTCTGACGTGCAACCTTCTCAAGCGTTCAACAACAACAAGGACCATGTCAGGCAAATGTAATACCTGAAGTGAGAGCTTGCATAAGCACACACAAAACACTTCCAGCTCATGTATGTATGTACATAGGGGTATATAAATGAGTATAGATATTAACATTAAAAAAAGCAATTATATATGTATACAATTCCATGTCATCTACCATGGTCGCAAGTGTGTGCGCTGGGGGAAACGGAGAAATATGAAAAATAAAAGTGCTTACCAAGATGGATGAAAAATGTTTACACTTGAGTTGCAATGATCCTATGTTGAACTTTTTTCTTTTGCTTTACAAACTCGACAAGGTATGCACTCAATGTTGTTTTTTTAGAGACTCGACAAAGTATGCACTCAAAGTTTTATCCCTTAACGCATAACCTGTTCAAGAAAAATGACACGCGAGGTCAAATTAAATATTCTGCTATTCGAATTAAGAGTCTAAAATGGTAGAGCATTACAGACATCACTGTGATAATATGATCCTTGAAGTCGGATAAAGGAAACATTTACTCTATACAAATGCATTTGTTTTATGGACTTGACGTTTTGCAATGTTTCTGGTAAACTGCATTTAGGTACTCAGATTGAAAATGAGCAGACAATCCTCTTGAGGGGTCTTGCCTTTTCGATCACGTACAGGAGTGTATAGAATTCACCGAGGGAGAAGCAGAAATGACTGAATACTCAGGAACAAACAAATATAAAAAAAAATCATTTGCACTCTAATTTGTCGGCTATAACTTCATTTGTTGGAGTTCCCTTTCATGTACCATGTTCTATCATGTTCTATCCTGAAGACACATATGTACATATATGCATGTATTTCAGAGAGTGATGTCAATGATGACAATCGCCGTAAGCTTCCTTCCTCAAAAACATTTGCAAATTTTAATCAACCGCAGTCTGGTGACAATGAAAAATATCTGAAGCAAATCTGAAATGTTTTCCTACACCCTTTGCGGAGGAATATAAAAGTAACTTTTGTTGTCTGGCCTTGCAAAAACTCCAGTCAAGATTTTTGAGGAAGCGCAGTTCACTGACTACGTTAATATCGTCTGAGCAATTAATTTTTTTCTTGCTCTTTGTCATGCTAGAATAATTCCTTCAACGAGCATTTTTGGAGTTCCGCTTTAACTTTTTTCACTTCTTACTCGCAGACACACATTGTTATCCTTGTATCAAAAGTCTGCACTGCACTCATTTCGCAAGTGGATAATTGCTGTACGAAGACTTCAGCCCCATTGAATCCAAGGAATGAATGGATGCATTATGCATCCATGCATAGCTGCGTATTTATGAATGTACACAGACAGACTTATTCGCATGTTGGTGTTGTCATGACTTTCATTAAGGCCCTTTAATCCAACGCTATGCTGGCAATGTAAATTGTATTCAACACCGCCAGTCTGTTTGGTGACTCACCGTCCTATGTTTGGTTGGAATCTAACTGTTGCGTGTTATTTAAAAGTTCATATTGTTCTGGGCCTCTCCATCCTCGATGGCAACGTGCTCTCCGCACGAGCCGTGTCTAGTTTCCGTTTCAACTTCTGGGTGTCATATACAATTTCCAGTTGAGGAGAATTATTTGTGAAAATCACGCGACCTAATAAAAATGAAATTTGAATTCGGGGTAGTTAGAGGGTACATTATGCCCGCATACAATGTCGACTAGTGGTCATGTCATATTTGTTTGACGTTCGTACTCTATTTTAACCGTGTGCTTGCGGTAGTTTCCGCGAAGTCAACATGTCGCACGTGGGCGAGTGATACTTTCTAACGACGCGTTTGTGAATATCAAAAGGACTCCTACACAACCATGGATTTAAGCAGGCGTGAACTAAATTCAGTGGCGTTGGTCATTTTGTGATATCAATTTCGGGTGTGTATACCTACATACATCCACATGAGTGTATGTGAAATGAAATTCTTCCAGTGGCCTGTTTTCAAAGGGAAGGGGCTTGCCATTTCGGTGTTGCGGTCGTTTCAAGCTCAGATAAGCTTTATTACTTTTGGCATGGCTTTTGTGGGCTTGATAATTGGACTAACAATGTTACATTTTTTGTTGTTGATGATGAAATGCTTTTTTTGTCACTTAATTCGAGGCGATTTAAAGCGATATGGGAGAAAGATATCATTGGAAGATGATGATGCAGACCCATATTATTATTCAGTTACTAATTTGAATAAAGAATATATGGTGCCCAATATAGTACGGACTTAATACTGTTCAAAAAGTAAGAAACGTGTTTCAAGGTTAGATGAATTGCGAGATGGCACCATCTCGTTGAAACGATATGTCTTCAAATTTCATGCCTTCGAAATTCGGTTTACAATAGGCTATATCAATGACAGTGCACCTTTCTTAATTTTCGGTGAAATACATACCAATGACTCCTCCAGACCCCCAGTTTGCGCAAGATGCAGTGACTTTTTGTGGATCCAGTGATTTTCGACAGGAGTTTCATTTTCCCATATGCGACGATTTTGTTTGTTAACATATCAATCAAATGGGCTTCATCGCTGAAGAAAATGTTGTGTAAAAATTGGTCATCCAGACGCTGCTGTTTAAGCATACAATGTTATCCACGTCCCGTGGTGAGCGGGCTTCAATTCTTGAGTGTGATGGACTTAATAGTAGATGCAGATCAAAATGCAAAATACGCCCATAATGTGCCGCACAACAAGCTCAAATAAACTTAAGTTTCCTTCAATAATAGTGAACGAATGAGGTATTCGCAAACATTGTACGCTTGTCATCAAATTTCTGCGTAAAGGCACTTAAACCAAAAAAGTTTTAGGTCTTTCTATTCTTAGATTTAGAGAGTGTTGAGTGTTCACTCTCTTTTTCGGCGAATTTGGATTTTCGGTCACATTTTCTGAATGATTGAGCAAATGTATTCTGGTAAATGAGATACAGGGCCGGCCCTACCATATGTGCAGGATGTGCAAATGCACAGGGCGCCAAGCGCTTTGGGGCGCATTGTGAGCCTAAACAAACAATATGCAATTTGTCGATATACTGACTTTCATAAAATTTTAGTTCGTCCCAGCTACCTTTGCCTTTCTAAACGCTATCTGAACGCAATTATTTTCAAATAATACAAACTACATAATTTCACCTGTTCATACAATATACAAATATACACGCAAGACTGTGCAAGATAATTTCTTGCACTAGCACTCAAATATATCCTTAGGAAAAATTCTCAAAATAATAAACTCTATCCTCAGTTCCGATGGAATCATTTGAGTGACAACGTCCAGATTTTATTTCTGCACGTATGGCGCCTTACTCAATACAATTTACATAATTTCTCGTTCCTCTCTCTTCTCTTCATTCTTCACACAAAGGCCAATCGCGCACAGGACTGTGCAAGATAATTTCTTGCACAAGCACTCAAATATTTCCTTAGGAAAAATTCTTAAAATAATAAACTCAATCCTCAGTTCCTATGGAATCATTTGAGTGACAACGTGCAGGTTTTATTTCTGCACGTATGAAAGAGATTTACTCATTATACATATTTGTTTGAAAGGAGAATGAGTACAGTAGGTATACTGATATACACTACCTCATAAAATTGAGCATACACCCAAAACAAAAAAATATTTTTTGGTTTTTTCTTCTTGAAAAATGTAATGTAATGTATTAGAAAATTCAATTACACATATTTCATTTCTGGGTGATTTATGTACATATCGCCTAGCAAAGTCTTTTCTCTATAATTTTGTTTTTATTTTATTTGCAATGAACACAAATTCCCATGTCTTATCAAGCACAGATACAGGATGTTTTTCAAAAAAGTTTTGAGAACGGAAACAACAATAGATTCACCTCGATCTAAACTGAAATAAAATATTAGATAGAGCTAAGCTGTTTTTCAAACACTAATTAGTTTAGATAAATTTCTTGGTTCTCAAGCATTAACTTTTCGAGGAACTTCTGAAGTGTTGTTTGAGCTTAATAATGGTAACTTTTTACAGATTGTTGAGGAAGTAGCCTTATTTGATTTGGTGTTAGGAGAGCGCTTGAGGAGAATACCGAATCAAGAAACCCAAAATAAATATTTGAGCAAAAATATACAAAATTAGATAACACGTATCTTTTCTACAACTGTTACTAATCACATTGTGTCCATGCTAAAAGAGGCCAAATTCTACGCTTATTGTTGACTATTGTTGTTTTGGGTTTTTAAAACGAGAAGACAAGACCGGAGAGGAACTTACAAAGTTAATTTTAAACAAACTTGAATTTCAAGAAATTTCAATAAGCAACTGTCGAAGTCAAAGTTACGATAATGGTTCAAATATGAAGGGAAAAGATGCTGGTCTTCAAAACATAATTCGACCAAGAGCATTTTCGTCCCATGCAGCTCGTATTGATTCAATTTAGTAGTCAATGATTCAGCTCGGTGCCTAATGAGCACCTGTTATGTTCTTTGAAACAATTCGATGGGCGCTAAACGCAGGTCTTGCACAGGGCGCTCATTTAGCTGGGACCGGGCCTGATGAGATACATTTGTAAGAATTAAAAAGTTACATATTTTGTAACAATGCAAATTTGTTGCCTTTGAAATAATTTCCGAGATAGAACCGATTACAAGGATACTTTAGATGCAAAAAATACATCCATTTACCAGGAATTTCAGGAGCAGATTATGGAGGGCGGTTTTAGGTTTCCTTTCCAAATAATCCTCTCCTTCGTGAGACTTGGATTTTAAATTCAAAAACAATGACAGACTGAAAAAATCGTTAACATTTGAACCCGAAGGCCCAACATTTGGAATATTTTATTTACCTTTCCACATTCTATATTTGTTTGACAAACTTTTGGGGTACTGTTTATATTTTTCAGTCATCTATTTTGTTATGCCCTGTCAGTAATTTGCGTCTAAAAAAACATATTCTGTCTTGCTGTTCACTTTTTCATATCTATAGGTACACAAAAAAAAAGATTGACTTAAAATTAGAGTTGTACCGAATAATGACTTGGCCAGATACCGGATACCGAATATTCGACCTGCAGCTAGGTCGGATAGCCGAATATTACGCGGCCGGATATCTGCCCAATTTAAAAAAGTATAATAGTTTGGTGGTCTAATACTCAAAGTAAAACCAACTTAAACATGTTTTTTTCCTTCTCCTCCACAAGATATTCTTACTTTCTACGAAGCAAAGTTTTTGGGACATTTTAAAAGAGTTTGCGGTAGGCAAGTCAGATTGAGTTTTCTGCCTCTCAAAACAGTTCATTTTCAAAGGAATAGTGACCCTTGGGCTTGGTGGTCAGTAAACGGAAGACAGTAACTAATTTTGCTCAAATTTGCCAAAACTTATTTTTCATCTCCATGTAGCAATGTATACAGTAAGAGACTCTTTTCTGAAGCATGTATGGTATACGAGAACCAACGGAATAAATGATTGCCCCTGAATGCAGAAAAACTAATTTTTATTCATCATAATTTGGCTTTAGTAAACTTCCAATATTAAATTGTTTTTCTTTTTTTACTGAAAAAAACGATTATGCGGTATTCGGCCGAATATCAAAAGACTATTCGGCTACGGCCGGATATTACAAAAGAAGCCGGATAGGCCGAGTACCGAATACTTGCCGGGTATCCGTCACATCTCTACTTAAAATACCTTGACCAAGTCCGGTTGAATTGGTATCTAGAAAAGTATGTATATTCTTATGAACTCATTTAATGACAAGCTCCCATTCGTACAAATTAACAAAGAAGTTCTTACTCTTAGGATATAACAAAAGAAGTACCACCCCCAAATGTCACCTCTTATGACTTTTGCAGGAACACTGAGCATGTACATATAATGGCCCGTGCAAAGTTTACTCGTTACTTCCTTTCCAATCATTCCACCACAATTATCTGAGAAGTTTGAATATATCCAGTCAGCAAACTCAAATCGAAAGAGTGAATTCATCGGCATCCAATTAGAGTTTCTCTAAATGGGTGTTCATCTCATTTGTACACTCAATATGTGTACACATATATATATGGCACACTCCTGATAGTTGCCACATTCCCCACTCAGAGTAATCACATCATAATTAACCCAAGAGGTGGTAATTGGATGCTACTTGATCATCTCATGATTTATGAGTTCCTAAACAATTAAATCTCCTTCTCCATTCACTCATCTCAAGGATAATTTCATAAATCTTTTAATTGTTTCTTGTGTTCCACATGACTCTTCGCATACAATGTATTTAAGTCCGCAAAAGCTTTCCACGACCTCAACAAAAACATACATACACAAACGTAGATATGTACTTGCAACTGAAAGCATCCTTTGTGTGTCGCTGTCGTAAGCAATCTCACAGCATTCCACCAGCCCACTGGGTAACAGGTGATTTCATTATTAATTGTCAAATATATGAGTCCTTGGCAAATATATTGTTCATTTTATATCGCCACTACAACAGCTTCCCCATTCAGAAATACAAGAGCATCAGAAGGAGTCTTTATTCAATGCTTCACTTTTTGTTGTGTGTCATATCCTTTTTTAAGAAACACACTAGACCATACAAAGCAACGTATTATGTACACACAGAGCCAGAGAGAGAGAGAGAGAGCGAGGCCAAGTGGAACACAAAAACAAACTCGAGACGATGGGGAGTAGATGTGTGGATGAGTGGATAAGGTAGGGGTGTTGATAGTTGGAGAATATTTTACCCTTGGGCCAGTCAAGTAGACAAGCAGAAACATCCGGTCGTTGCCAATTTAATGCACAATGTTCCGTACTGCAAACAGAAAGCAATGCAACACACAATAAGCGTAACCATTGTCCTGGAAGGCAAGAATAATTTTTAATGATCAAAAACATTGTAACCATATATTGTTATGCTTGTAAATTCAGACATACTCTGTGGATATCCTGTTCGCCTTTGTTGAATGTACATAGTTCCTTTTGACGGTCTTTCTCTCATGTGAGCACTTCTAGATCCTTGCTCACTTTGTGCCTTCGCCCTCCTTGATTTTCAGTTTATAGTGATCTTTTACATTTTTATCCTTTCGTAATAAAAACGCAAATATTTGAAGAATGCGGTCCTTTTGTAAGTGGTTGTATATGAAACATTGTTAATGGTTTTCTGAGGATTGGAAAGCTTAAGATGAAGCAAATCGCATTATTCTTTAACAACAGCAGCTGCATACAAAGGACGACTTATTCCCTCCTCCATGAAGGATCATGTAAATGTTATTGCCCTTCAGTTTCTTCAGTTGATATTAATTTGCTTGCCGGATAATATTGAATGAATACAATGTATTCACATGATTTGGGAGGTACGGAGTCTCTGGCTGCTTTAAGACATCATTGTCCTGTTTGTTGCATTAGGATGGGTGAGAGGATTGGTATGCATTAATTTGGTTGTTTACGTAATACACAAGCTACCTTAGCTTATGAATTGGTATTGTATGACGTTGTCCGGAAAGGAAAAGTAAAACATCTATTTACAGGGTTATAATTCAGACGTTTGTTTGTTGTATGAAGTATTGAGTCCTCGAACTAATATCGTTCACAATGTCGTATCAACTTAAGGAATGGAAGAGAGTTTATTATGACTTCTTATCCATATACATATGCATAAGCATGTCTTTTCGGTTAACACGGACACTGAAATAAATCTGCTACAATATGCAATTGTATTGTAAAAGGTTTTTAATTGGAAACTTGTGTACATGTTGTGTACAAGGTGGAGCAAAATTAATCATCATCATTTTGTTTTTGTGCCAGTTTTATCGCATTTTCCATGACTTTCCACAAGATTTCCGTTGATAACTGTTCGCATTACTGTCGAATATTCTCCTTAAGGGCTGCGATTGTCTGAGGCTTGTTTGCATAAACCCGCTACTTCAAGTATTCCCAAAGAAAAAAGTCTGGGATGGTTAAATCGAGCGATCTTGGTGGCCATGTCAAATTGCCAAAACGTAAGATTACGCGACCAGGAAACGCTTCCTTCACTATCCATTGTGTTGTTATCCACAGTCTTGTTGAAACCACATGTTCACCAAGCACCACTTATCCAATTGCAGCAATAAGAAGTCGTTTATCGTGGCGAATTGCATGGCCAGTCGTTTGGTTGATGTTTTTTTCGTTCTGAGCGACATCGGCAACCACAGCCGCGATATTCTCGTTCCAGTGGCGGCCACACCCTGCATGGTCTCCTGTAGTTCTAGTCTGTTCGAATCGAGTAGCTAAGCGCCGGAATGTTTACCTAGTTGGATCAACACGATTAGGAAATCGACGTCGAAATTCACGCTGCGCTAACACGACCGATTATTGGTCAAAAAATCGACACAATTAATCCACGCTCTTGCGGAGTATAGCACTCCATTGCTTGTCTGTTTGTATACTGCACCTGTCTAGTTCACAAATGTCAAATATGATTGACGTGCGACGCCATTTGCAAAAATATAACATCTTCCGATAGGATGGTTAATTTTGCACCACCTTGTAGAACAGAAACCGAGACATGCATTTTGCGCCTTTTTCAAATTAGAACACAAATCTCTGCTTAGGGTATAGAATTCAACTGGATTCAACTGAAGACTTCAATTTTTCCTTGTTTAAACCTATATAAAATCATCTGGATCCACCGCTTCATTGTAAGCTCCGAGTGGTGCATTTAGCGCTAGAAAAAAAAATTATCCACGTGGTATCAGAATGGGCCTAACTTGTCCAGATTTGACTGTATTTAATCACATTCACGCAGGCTTTCACTAGACCTTAGTCTCCCAATGTACATAAAATCAGAAAACTTGGCCTGAGTTGGGATTTGTGCATAGAAACCACATACAATGCATTCGGGAACAAAATACAGGGTCATCCAAATTGTGGTTCCGAAAACAAATTTAAATAGAACACATTTTTGACTTAGATTTCGATCAAAATTTGATTCTAATATATTGCTGAGTCTTGCCATTATGAGTGGATTATACCTAATAAAAAACTTACTATAACTAAAATCTTTGCAGGATTCGATTCTGCCAACGTCGTTATCGATGATTTTTCGACACACATTGAGCAATAACTTGACCATAACTTAATAAATATGTATTCGTTTTCGAAGTGTGAAGAATTTTTAGATTGTGTGCATAAACACACAGTCCGACAAAAAGAAATCCAACGGCGACAAATCGCACGCTTTTGGTGAACAGTTCACATCATCAACTCATCCACGAAATTACTCTTGCAATAAAGTAAAAAATAAATCACGTACCATTAGACCGAATTCCACACCATACAGGAACTGATTCAATGCAATGGCTTTTCGGCAGTTACATGTGGATTTTCACTTCCCCATATGCGACAATTTTGTTTGTTAACGTATTATACACTGAGTAAAAACTTAGCCTGATCGCTGAAGAAAATGTTGTTTAAAAACGCTGGTCATTCAAACGCTGATGCTTAAGCACCCAATCGCCGCTTTACGCATTCCGTTCAGCTGGCTTCACTTCTTGAATGCGTTGAACAGGTACTTCTTGAATGCGTTGAACAGGTACAGATGTAAATCCAAATGCAAAGTAAACCATAATGTGCCGTAGGGCAAACCCAAATGCTGTTTTCAGATGCTTATTTTGAGAAGAGCGTGCATTTCGATATTGAGCAGTTTTTAAGACTTCTGTATCAGATACTAGTCTAGTCTCTTCAAATTTTTATATAGTTGTCCCTATAGTGATGAATATGGACGTGCTGATAGGTGGACAATGATGTCGATCATAATCTGCGCGAAATGTTCGAAACGTACCTACGAATATACAAAATATTCATTTTTGTAGTATGTTTTCGCAATTTTTATACGTTCAGCGGTTGTTAAACTATCCATACTGTTAAATGGCAAACCATTAATTAAACTTATATTGTCTCGGATGACAGTTTGATTTGGCATATGTGATTGAAACAGGGATGTTAAATCGGGACCTCGAATTGGATGACTCTATACATACGAGTAACTTGTGTTTCGATTTAGGTGAAGTTATAAAGTGCTCCACATTCTACAAACAAGCGTTTCCTTAAAATACTGCACACAATGATTGCTTATACATAGCCGCCAGGATTTCAACGTTGCAAAATTGTACATTAACGAAAGGCAGACTATCATCAGAAATTATCTCATTTGTCGGATTCTCATAACATAATCGCATTACCTTTGCCTTTATGACAAAAGTCATTGTTTAATCTTCGAATGATTACTTCTGATAACGCCCCAACCACCGTGAGTAATATTCTCTACGAATACTTATGACAATTTATCATAACTGGAATTTAATTTATTTTAAATCCGCTCTTAAATGGAATCACATAAAGTCAAGTAGGTACGAACAATTTTAATTTTCACGGAAATGATAAGTAAGTAAGTGCTGACTAATTGAATTCCTTTACAAATATGTTTGTGAGGTGAGAGAGATTTTAAAGCAATATTGAAGTTTTCCGTTTTATGCCGCCAAAGACATAGGAAAGTGGGAAAGACTTAAAAAACTGTAGGATCACTAAAAAACCAACACGAAAACAAAAGATCCTCTTAAGGAATTACTCATAGGATGATGATTATCCAGTAATTGAATACTCATAGTGTAGCAAAAGCTTCGTTTGCGAATACTGTTGTACTGTTGGTACTTTCGCAAATGACCATTGGCTGTGATTAGCTCATTGTTTTTCTTATTCGTAAATAATGGAAAAATCGTGTAAGGAAGAAAGTTAGTGTTGAAAAATTAGAACTTTGGGGGAAAAAACAAGGATCAGGGGTACACACATAGTACCTACGTAGTTATTTCCACGCCAACTATGTGGGTTAATCTTCTCTTAAATTTTAAACAAAGCTTTGTGTAGCATCGCCGTGGCATTTTGGCTTGGTCACAGAAGGACTGCCTTGTCAAGGGATTGAATCTAAGTTAAGTCTGGTCTTTAGACCCTTTACAAATTGTCACACTCTAGCAACCACTGGGTTTTTGAAAACTGACTTTATGCTTGTGCGAACGAGATTCTTTAACATTTTCTTCTGAGTATTAGAGGTGATGACAGCACAGAATCTAAAAACCAAAATAAAGAAAAAAGCAATCAAAAATAATTCCTGAATTAAACGAAGAAACTTTATGCACAGTCGTCCTTTGCTAGTCCGAGGTCTGTACAAATTGGAGCTTATTCGTCGTCCGTCCATTAATAAATTATTACACCAGACGTTTGCATATGTGGCTTAACACATTGTGGTCTTCTTGATTTGAATTTATTTCTCAAGCAGAAATATTGCACATTTACATGTGAATATGCAGTGAAGTGAATTTGATCAACAATTTATAAATTCAAAGGGAACGTACGTATTGGATTACATTTGTTTGTCCACCACGGACAAGAGCTCCTTTTAAAGAAAATGAATCGTTTAAATCTAACCGATGTTAAATCCTTTAGAAACATGCAATAAATATGAAGCAATCAAGGACCATAAAATGAAACAAATATAGTTAATTTTCAAACGCTTCGTTTTCTTTGAAAATGACTTTGTGTGAAAAATTTTGTCCAACACTATATAACCCCAAATGAATTCTATTAGAAGTATGTATGATTAAGATGATTACGCAATGATTATGTGCGTCGACTTTGGTTGGTTGCTGTAGAAGCTAGGACCAAGCAAAGACCAAGCAAAAGAAGTGATAGGTAAAGACAGGTGCATTACAACGAGGCAATTCGATGCACTAGTCAGAAAGCTACCACTCCTAGCCATTCCGAAGGATGACGTGATTAGGACATTCAATTTCCAAAAGAAATTTACCAGCAAGCTCAACACCAAAAGGGACTGGAACAATGAATCCATGGTCCACAGACTGAGCAGCAACACGGTAAAATGGTATACAGACGGATCAAGAACTGATGAAGGAACTGGAGCAGGAGTTTTTGGACCCACGATAAAATACTTCGAATCCATGGGCAAATGTACCAGCATCTTTCAAGCGGAAATTTTTGCCATAGACAGTTGCGTTCAGATCAATCTTGAAAGGAATTATACCAACTGCGACATAGCAATAATGTCGGACAGTCGAGCCGCTATTATGGCACTGGACTCCTACACCATCAAATCCAAACTTGCATGGGAATGCTTGCAAAAGCTCAAAAAGTTGAGTAGGAGAAACCGAGTAAAACTCTGCTGGATACCTGGCCATACGGGGATAGAAGGCAATGAAATGGCCGACTCCCTGGCAAGGAAAGGAGCAGAACCCTTCATAGGCCCTGAACCATTCTGCGCTGTAGGAGATCATCTCCTCAGAGAAGAATTCAGGGAACTGAAAAGAAGGGATCGGATAGAAACCTGGAATAACGCCCGTGGAATGAAGTAGGCCAAGAAACTCCTAGGGCAATATAACCGAAAGAGATTCGAGGCATGCATCAAAATGAGCAAGAATAACCTTCGTATCCTAACGGGGCACTGTAGACTCGGTCTCTGCAGATTTTATGGAGAATTTAATGAAATTCCAGAACATATACTGGGATTTTGTGAGGCACTAGCCCACAAAAGAAAAAGAAGTCTGGGCAAGTACCTACTATCAGAAGAAGAAATGCAATCACTAGAACCATCTCTCATTCTCAGATTCCTGAAGGAAACTGGCTTAGAGAGAATACTCTAGAACAGATTTCTTCACCTATGCGCAATAGGAGTCCATTACCCTCAATACAACTCTGAAAAGAACTGTATTTGAGGGGAACTCGTAATTGTGCTAAGGTATTGAGGGCACAATAGATCTTAAAGGTCGCGGTGCAATGTACCCTCAACCATAATAATAATAATAGGACCAAATTGGAGTGTAGCGCCACCATTTTTATTATTGTTATTAGTTTGTTATGTTATGTTAGTCGAATCTGAGCCTGTGGGTCAACGCAACGAAGGACGTCCACGATTAAGGAGGCGTAGACGGACCGCTGTCAACTTGCTGCATGCAGCTGGAGACAGCTAGTGATTTCACAAGCAGTGAAATATCGCGCGAGTTAGAGAAGAATGTTGATCGTGGCCCAGTATCAGGTCGGACCACAGCGCCATTAGAAAAAGTAGTTTTAATTTTTTGTTCACCTTAAGTTATGCTTTGTTCATACCGAAATATATAATTAAATTCAATGCAATACATCCTCAACCAGAAGACAGCACAACAATTTCAAATTAATTTAGTTTGTCCTTCATCTCAACTATTTAACTTTAATCGAAAAGAGATTTTCCCTTTACACTTTGCTCAAGATGGAAATGTCATCACACTCCTTGAGGTATGAAATACATCTGAAGATTTACTGTGCTGTCTTGCAGAACTGAGTAGAGAGTTGGGAATACACGAGTATATCTAATTTCGCAAAGAGGGAATCCTTCCATTCCGGACATCAGTTATCCTGTCGCAGATTATGAAACTTTGAGATATGAATGCACAAGCAGCAGCTACATACTCGTATTGTCACAACAATGCATTGTTCGTTCAAACCAATTTTGATGTTCTGAAGATTGTTTTGCCAACAGGGAATTCAGTTAGTGTTAGAAAATTGCATTTGCTCATTGCGTCCATCGACCGTGTCGATGTAGTGAATGAATACGAAATACGGAGGAAAGTCAGTCAACCGACCGCGTCATGGTAACTGAATTTGAATTCACTGCGCTCGGAACAGTGCTAATTTCTAAAAGTGCACTATTGACGATCCATGAAGCCAGGCGGTTAGCGTATGAATGTTCCTATGTGTTTCTGTGACGGTTTTTGTGCCCTATGTTGGTGTTGTATAAATATTTTGCATGAATATTTAAATATTAAATCGAGCTTGAAACTTTGAATTTTCCTCCAAATTACACATTGACGCGATAGTCGCGAGGTTGTACCCCCGTGTTCTGCCACAATAGACTATAGTATGTTTGTGCTGACGACTTCGTGGACAATTTTCATCATCATCTTTGTCGTCATCACAGTTGTTGTCATGACACTAGAATGGATATGAGTGAATAGAGCTGGGATGGGCTGGTAGTGGTACCTTCTGTTCACTCCCTATGGTTTGCATCAAATTTGCAACATAATAATGCTCCCAATTCATTAATTTATGATCATCCTCCCCAAATGAGGATGACCTCATGCATTACTAATACCTTGGGTGTAATATTATTGCACGAAGAAGGCATCTGAACAGCGGTTGTGCTGAGATTGCGTCCCAAATGTGTCCATGAAACGAACGTTAAGAGATTGTTGACAAATGAAAATCGCGGGGGGATGTGTGTTATGGAAAGGTTTTCGGCCTTACAATATGTGACGCAAGTGAGTGGTTACCAAAAAAAATGTACTAGTTATTTTTGTTGCAATCCAGAACTTTTTACAAGTTAAAACTGGTCTTCGAGAGTAAAATCCTGTTTGTGATTCAATTTGTTTTAGGGATATTAGAAACGCGATCTACATGGATCATGCAGAGTGTAGTAAAGAGTCTGCTGATCCTACACCATAGGTAGCTAGGCCAAGCTAATGGATAGCACTGACTCCAGAACAGGCCAAGGCAACAAAGTACGAGCAGGAAGCACGACCAACTTAACTTTAACAGGAAACGGCTAGGAAGGGATCACGCTTGCTGGCAAACGTTTTCATGGACGCAATTTCAAAAGGACAAAAATTAAGATAAGAAAGATTGTGCCGTAATAACCCTTGCGATGTACTGATATCGGCCCAACTATTGTATGCAGCACACACATTATACAATTTGCTTACAATTAGCCTTAACTCGCCACTAGAACAGATAAAATACAAGTGAAATCGATACAACAATTGGTTGTGCGAATGCACACCATACAACTTCCATACAATCTATTGCATATAACTATGAACACCTCAGTAAAAGATCTTCTATGGCATTTAGGTCATATTACAGCGTCTTTGCATTCACCACAAATTTCCCATAAAATCAACACGCGCCGAAGGAAGATGAGGGTCTGAATTCCAACGCAACTTAATTTGTGATGGGTCGTATGAAGTGCAACGTATTTTCCCCAAGGTGACCCATACGATATCCTGAAAGGATGTGTAAGGCATTTAATGATTTTAATGGTTTTATTGTTGCAGAGCTAAAAAATTAGACTCGTGACTTCATATAATAATTTCCAATTTAAAGTTCCACAAATTTACGACAGACTGACACGAACCGTTTCAATGCTTCAAAACATTAAATTTACTTTAATCCAAACTCGAACAATGCCCAAAACTTGAAGACGATAGCAAATTCTATAGAACTTTCTTGACTCATACATCCGATCAAACAATTTTCACTACTCTTCTCATTAAGAACCACTTGAGCAAAATAATTGAATGTTGGAAGTCCCTATACAAATTCTCAATCCAATTGAACAGTCTTCCTTCCTTCCGCACTCGAATGGTGTCAATTGCATATCAGTCGTCGGTCTTTACTTTCAAAGCCAAAAGCTTAAGTATCATCTTGCTTGACACACTGTTCATTTGAGTATTTGTGATGGCTCGGACCATGCATGAGGGAGTCATAATACAGACCAAGTTCAGTGGAGGAAGTGATGCATGCCTGCAAAGATAGTAAGCACTGAGTCCAATTGATTGGTTGCCGGCAAAGCCTGAAGCGGTACTTAAGTATATTTACACATTTCAATTCAACTTGCCTATGCATGTGTGTTCTCTGATTTTGATACGTCTCTAAATATGTCCATTGTAAAAAATTCACTGCATATTCACTGGGCCGAGTGCTCGCATATAAGCGTGTACAGTCGTATAAAAGCGCTTTCACGGCTATATTCAGACTCGTTGTCTAAGCCCAACAACCATGGGGACCGCATTAGAATCGAAAAGCGAAACTCCCACGATTTCTGGATATTTACGAAAAACTAAAACTCTTCTACGACTTGCACACATCTAGGTCCATAATATTGATTTTACATTTGAAAAGGGGGCTGTTTCCATTGTGCGAGAAACTACAGACTACGAATGGCATTGTATTTGTACAGAAATGGACGACGAAATTAACTGGTGCATAACAGTTACGGTATTAGCTCGGAACCCCTCTTTTCGAGATTCTCAGCTTCATGCATACAGATCCCAACCGAACCGTACCCCAACTAGGAACTTTTCCAGATGTGTAATCCCAAGGACGACGGCTGCCACTCATCATTGTATGGAAGTGTAACGCGCGATGACGATGATTTCGGAAAACACATAAAGACAGAGGAAGTTGTTCCATTGTCGTATGTGTGATGCACTCGGGTGGGCAGGATGATAGTTGAGCAGCATTAGGAATATCTACACTGACTACTGCATTGCCAGGACATTTCACTTATTCTACATAGGAATGTCAGTACTTTATGCGGTTTCAGAATCTTGGGGAGATTTACCCGTCTGTGTTCCTTTTCTGTGAACAAAATTCAAAAGCGGATATTGGGCACAGCCGGCATGCACTATTCACAAGATGTGAAGGCGGTGGTGGTAGATTTTGGAATTCACTGTAAAATTTAAACGATAGAAGATTGGGAATTTTTGGTTTAGGTTATTTAATTGCGGACATTTGCGAGCTTTTCTAAGACCACAGTACGTTGGTGAGTGGATTCAGGATAATGGACAAAGTGATAAGCAAAGTGATGGGGGTTTCTGAAACTTTGGCAGCGCATTTCAATGAAATCTTTCACTTTTTGAGGCTTAACTTAGATTGGTGGAAACAGGAGAATGTAATGTGTCGGTCTCAATGTGATTAGCTCAATGTCGGTCAGATACTTTATTTTCCAGGAGCGAAAGTATTTCGCAGAGTAGGCATGTTGTCAATGATTTCTTAAACATTTTGGCATAAAGGGAAAAACTAATCCAATTGATCAAATTAAAAGCTCTAAATGAAGAAATATCAGAATATTTTGATCTGCATTTTATATTTTCACGTAGAACACTTTACAAAGGTTTTCCGGCAACTTAATTCCGATTAACAAATTCTCTAAAAATTAGAAAATTGGTATGTTTTTAACTTTGAGTTTTTCCCGACCAAAAACACCTTTCTGAACTAAATCGAATTCGTTCACTCACTCACACACTCGCATTAAGATATCATTGTTAGCTGCATCCTTTGATATTTAGCAACCCTCATCCACAGCATATCAGCAGGTGCTCTGTTGCGAAAATTCATTCGTTTACGATTATAATCGGACGCATGATTTACAACAGCTTTGTGAAAATGAAACCTGATTGCCCATGAAAACAGGTACTGAAATAGTGCAGATGATACTGTCAATAATCGCTTTTGTGTTATGGGTTTTCAAGCACGAGTCCTCTTCTAAAATTTCCCGCGGGAAGCTTGGAATCTTGTTTTTATGAGTCTATTAAAAAAAATAATTTATCCAATCCCACGCTGCAAAAGAACAAAAGTGTACCAAAATCAAGGAGAGCCTTAAGCGATTAAGGACATTTTAATGGGTATATAGCAGCGCCATCATTACTGGTGTCAACGGGTCATAAAGTACTCAAATAGACAATTAGTTTGAAACGTGTCACCAATGAAGCTTCTTTGAATTTTACGCAAGTCACTTCTTATTTTTGTTTCTTTATCGTCATGTTTTTAATCAATTTAATCTTAGAAAATGAGTCACTTCACTCAATTCAAGGCAAAAGGAATAAAATCTTGATTAAAACACGAACCGCACAATTCACAAATTGTTCGGCTAGGCTGCGCCGCATAGCATCGGTCGTTTGCCGAGAAATAGCTGCGTCGCGGATGGCGCTAGGATCTGACAACGAATAACATCATTTCTTCTGACAATTCCTCCTAGATTAAAAAGGATAACTCAACGAAACGTAACAGGGAGCAAAACAACCGTAATCGTCTTCAATTTATGCTTTATAGTCGAATTAAATATTTTTTTCCTTCGGGACATCTCACCCCGCGGTCTTTGTATCCATCTCGTCCTGCTCCTTGCCCCGAAGGCTGAGAGCTTGCATTCGCAAAGCGGATATCATTCACATCTTATGAGACGCAAAAAAGGAATTACTAAAAATGTTGAAAATATTTACGGCTACAATAAAGTTTACGCGCGCATTTTGTCCGCAAACGGGTGTAGCGACAAAGTAGATGAATAACAACAAAAGCACAAGCAACAGCAACACAAGGATACAAGCAACAGTACGTATACGTACCATTGTATATGAAAAAGTTTAAGGGCTGCAGATGAGTTTCATGTTAAGTTGGGTGTTTTTGTTTTGTTTTGCTTGTATCCTTTCTTTTTTGGTGGAAGACTGCTAACCACATTCGTCGTGTATACACATTGGTCTACGTGTGAATGGGATGATTCCTTGTTAGAATCATACGCAAAAGCTCTAAGAAGGATACGAGTGATGTGTGGTTGCCAGAATGGAATAGATATACATAAGTAAGAGAAAACGTAATCAAGATCCTTTTGTTGGAGTCACGTTCTTCACTTAATGAGGTCATGCCAGAAGGCGGGCTATGGGATACGTTTAATTTTGCTGTTATTATGATGATCGTCGTTCGTATTGTATGTTTGTTGGCCTCACACACATTCGTAAGTATACATATTTGTTGGTGGATAAGGCAATTGTTTTACTCTACTTTTCTCCTTGAAGCGTGCATATATTTTAAGTGACATAGTGAGTCTTGTGCGTCAAGTATTATCTGTCATACAGGTAAAAACGCAACAATTTACTATAAGTGTGTTCAGAGAAGGGGCCATTTTAACGGTGGAGGAAACTGTTGAAAAATGTTTCCCTTCCTCTCCTGTTAAGAAAATATGAGTTCAACTACTAAATTCCGACATCATCGCAGCTCTCTTAACTGTAACAATATATTTAGCCGATTGAGAAACAGATTTAGAAAACAGATTTCGGTTCTACCATTCAAACCTTGGCTTGTACTGTACAGCTTTCCTTACATACACACAAACCAAAAACTACTTGACACTATCCAAAACTTCCCGAACTATATCGTATCCTACTACCCGGATATTCGGACGGTGTCATTATCTGATCGAATGTCACAAAATAAGCATAAGCGACTTCAGGCAGTGGCACTTACGTAAACACAGTAGAATCTAAGAACATGGACAGTTATATAACATGAATAGTTCAGAAAGGTGAATATGTTTTTTTCCAACTTTCTCCCGGGCGACAATCTATTATTGTGCAACTTTTCAGAAAAGCATGTAGATAAGTGTTTATTTATTTCTGTAATAAGTTTCCTGTTTTGTAAAAATAAAATGAATTGTTATTTCGATATATGCAATATTTTTTTGTATGGCTATAGGTTCTTCTTTAACAAATTTCGATGCTTAGAGAGATGAACAATTCGAAAAGATGATTGGGGCCTGTTTTATATCTGTTCATCTTTTCAAAACTGTACTGTACTTGTTGCTTAATTTACCAAGCTGAGGTTGAATTTGTATTTGAACTGTATTTCTATTAATTAATTTGTATTTGAACTGTATGGCGGCCAACAAACAAACAAACTTTTCGTGCCGACAATTTCGTTGCCCTGCAAGTAGACAAATGAAGAAATCTTACTGTTTCCTTCTCAAAGTTAAACTGCACTCAATATAGCCACATATTCGCACATTTATCTAAGCCAATTATATGCAATTGGCACTCAAGCGCAACTTATCCTGTGCTTCACACTGTATGTGCCTAATCAACGGTACCCAACAAAAGAGACAAAGGCAAATCATAAACAACCCCTCAAAAGGGTAGACATAGACAATTTTGCAAGCATTTAGAAGATGAATCCTGATGGTGCTGCGTCTCCTGCTAGGGTGGTGCGCAAATGCTGCGAACACACTGATTTCCTCCACCTCCCCCTTAAAACGTTTTGCTAATTCGATAAATTCCCAAGAGCGATACATACAGCGAACGAGTACGTTTCGGAATCTATTGAACGAATTGTCGTATCTGCCTCGCCGACAGTCGGTGTTCTAGGAATAATCCTCGTCCTCGGTTCGATTACATTTAACTTATGCTCTCATTAATTGCTTGACTGTACTCCTTTCATCCTGTGAGAGCGCCGGAGCTAGCGCTGCCAGTACTTAGATGTGTAAAAGGTGGGCAACATTAGATTACAAACAGTTTCAAGAATTCCTGCAATGGAAAGTCCATATGGAGAAGAACAAAAATACACACACAAGCATATCCCACTCCACCCATCAGGGCTGGTATCCATGAATTTCGGTGTCGGCGTTCAGATGCTTCTCCCTTTCGCTTGCTAAATTTTCCAACTAATCACCCTAATGGCAAAGTAATTATCCTTTGGAAATACATTAGGCCATTAGCCGTGCGGTTGCCTCCTGAGGACTGCCGCAGAGAGATTTTGAATAATATTCAATTAAATATTGAAAACCACTACATAAATCTCTGTCTTTAATTGTGTGCCGAGTGCTAGTGTGGGGTGGATGCTGCGCCGCCACTACCACCCTTCATCGTTCTATAGTGGCAACCTGCATATACAGATCCGAGCGATTGGCTTTCCCATGGCGTATACGTATTTGTGTGGTGCTCTGACAGAATTAATACGAGCCAAGTGGTTAGCGGCTGGCCCCTTCCGTCCACTTACGTTGCTTCCAATGTTGTCAGTGTTGTTGTTTCCCGGATGGTTAAATATCTTACAAACAGACTTAAATCCAATATCACCCAAGGTGGCTGATGGTAGCAAGGAGTGTATGCATAAAGGCATTATCGTCTGTGGTGAGGTGAGGAACATGTATCTAGCACAATGAGCCCAGCTGCAGCATGTGTCGAAATATTGGAGATGGACAATCAATGCGGTTTCATATCTGCGGTTCGTTGTGCATACACCTATACTCAAATACTACGTGTGCATGTGAGTGAAATATCTTGGCCAAATATTGAATTAATCGGGATTGGTAAGTAGGATAGCCCAGCCCAGCTTGGTCAAACCTATTCCACCAGTGAAAACGTGTGCCAGATTGTTTTGAAGGAAAATTTTGAAATTTACTTGAATGAGCATATACAAGGTACATTCGGAGAAGAAACTGAGTGCACTATACTCATTGAAGGTTTGACAGTAATGGATCCTTCAAGTTTTGCAGGAGCATACGGATGGTATTCATCTACCTAGGACCAAATAGATTGCCTTGGACAAAGTTGATTAGCGTAAAACAGAATTATAATAGGAGCCGAAGGAAAGTTTGTTTATATCGAGTTTGACTGGAGATGAAGATGATACATGATACTTAAGCTGAATAAATTGTATACCTAATGAAGATATTAATGTATCTCCAATAATTTGAATATTTTGAAAATGCTTCATAATTTATTGTTGACTCTTAAGATATTAGGTACCACCGAGGAACATTAAATAAGGTCTCTTCTGTCTTCGACGCTTTTCCCATTTATATGGAAGAAGTGGTGCCTTCGATTCCCATAGTGATAAAGATCTGCTGACGAATAGCTAATGATCTAATTAGACGAATAGCGTGAGTGCCTGTTGGAAAGTGTCCGCTAAGGACTGCCACCACAATGCGTAAGATCGTGCAGCTAAAGCTGATCATTGAAAATTATTTATTTTTGTTCAATGTCGGCCATAGTGCTTGCGTCGTTTTTCTTCCAGTCTTCGCCTTCTTACTTCTTTCTTATAAAGCTTAGTGGCAGATCTACATAAGTTAACGCTACAGATTTCTCAATCTTTCAACCCTCTGCTGCAAGTACGTCCACTCTTTCATTTCGTTGGGTTCCTGCATGTTCCGGTAACCGATATAGGGTCATCATTTTAGATTTCGTTGACATTCAGTCGTTTAACTTTTTTCGATGTCCGAATATCCGACGCAATAGACCTGGTTGTCGTTTGGCTGTCAGAGTTTATCGTTAGCGATTGCTTGGTCAAGTTAAGGTCTTGTGTCGATAGTGCTGCTTCATTAATTGCTGTCATATCTATTTGCAGTCATCGCTGAGAGCTAAGGGTCTTTCAAAGAAGTCACAAAATAAACCTGCTCCTCTACCTATGCTTGTTTTTGAACAATCGGTGTATAGGGCGAGTTTCTTTCCTGGTCTATGGCCGAAAGAAAATTGAATTGGTCCTGGTCTGCAGCAGAAAATTTGAATAGCAAGCTGCGCTGTAGAAACAAAAACAATTGGAATTGAAAAACTTTTTTCCGTTTGACGTATTTTTTTGTATTGTGCAGCCAGAAAATATTTCTGTAGGAAATAAGCAGCACCTCTCTGATTATTCGAAAGATTGTCTGCTCGCAGTTGGCTTCAGGTTAGCTAGTGCAGCTGGCTAATTTCTTGAAATCACCCGATATATGTATCGTGTATTTGTGACTCACATGGCCAAGATATGACGGGATGGAGAACTAAATATCTTCACATTCACACCTCAAGCTCCTGGAGACCTTTATCTTACCTCTATCCAGGTCATTCTTAAATTTTGTGACTCTGTAGTAGGACACTCATTAGGGTTTTCGATTCAATCTTATCCCGTGCAAGTAGTTATTCAATAAAACCTTAGTTAGCAGTATATAATGTCGTCGACAAATAATAGGAAACTAATCATAACTGACTTCCCACTCCCTTTGGGTAAACTCTCCCACATTTTTTGTGTTTTTTACTCATAATACCCATTTAACTTTTGCCAACATCAAGCCATTATCAAAATTAAAATCCAAAGTCATTTCTCATTATGCTTACCCCTCATTAGTTTCCATTTCACCATAAATCAAAAATAAACATTCTAATAAATAGAAACCGTGTCACATTGTTCACAGGATTAGGGTCAATTTGTATACAAAATGTCACTCATTTCCAACTAAATTAACTCCCAAAAGATTGACCGAGTGCGGCCAACTTGTCCCAACTCAAAGTCGGTCTTTTGAGTGTGTGCTTCCCCGTTTCGTTTCTCATAAAGAATAAATACACAACGGAAAAGGTAAATACCATACCCATAAAATTCGTCCTTTTTCCCACTTTTCTCAGTGTGCGTTGGGTGAGGGTGTGTATGATACTCGTATTACGTTGATCGAGGTAACTCTGAGCTGCAGAAAAGTGGACTTGTATGTCATATGATCCAATTATAAAACAATAATACATATATATTCAACGGGCATTTCATGGAAAGGAAACTATTCGAAATTAATAAACGGCGGTGGCTAGAGGCGGGATGAAACAGCGTCCGTGGCACATGCACACACATATGCATATGAACATGTATGTACAGAGGTTATCCTTTTACATCATACCGGCACATTCAATGAGGGAGTCAAATGCAGTGCGGAAACTGTAGGGTAGTGAAAAATGGTCAGAAAATGAAAAAGACCTCAATAACCTTTAATGCCGTCGTCATTTACTGGTTGTGTGGGGCTGGACGAAGGTTGTGAAGGCGACATTGACACCTCCTTCTGAATTTAGACAAAATACTGGGAGTGCTTCCTGACAACTTTATTAGTAGCCGTGTGTCACATGTTTCAACTTCCCACTGCCCCCAACTGTTTTTGGAGCCAAATGTCCGTATCTAAGTACCAAGTATCCCTAAAGTGTCAGAACGGTCGATTTATTTAATTTTCATAGATTAGGTCAGGATCACTCAACGGCCAGCTGAACAACGACAAAGTGGAAGCAACAACAGCACAGCAACAGAAGTTGTAATTTGAACACATCCATAGATGAAGGTGACGACGACGACGACGACACAGAAATCCTTACAGGACAGGGGTTGCATATTAAGAGAATCAGGCCAAAACGTTTTGTGGATGCGAACGTTTTTTTAACCCCCAAAAAAATTGGGTTGCCTCTTTTTTTCGAAATGGTTTTGGTCCTCTTTTTGTTCTGTTTTCTTTCCTATTTTCTTGTGTGCTTTCTTAGGTTACGTGACAGGAACAGTAAACGCCGGGTGCGTCTTGAGAATCTTGGTGTGTGCATGTATGTTGAAAGTATGTGAGGAGTGTTTTGTTTGTATGCGAATGTAATATAACCGGAGAGAAAATGAAATCCGGAATTCAAGACCAGGAATGAGTTGTTTTGTGTCAAAAACTTTTTATTGCTTTTGACAGATGTATCTAATTTTTTCTGATCGCATTTTGACAACCCACCACCTTTTGGAACCTGACGAGATATAAATCCGAAATAAGATTGCTCAAGGGAAAGTGGCGTAAAATACATCAATATTCAAAGTGTCCATAGATGGAGGACAGCCGGTTGGACAAGCATGGATTCAGATTGAATGAAGAAGTTTTGTTTAGAAATTTATATTCGAGATTTGTTTTCTGTATGTCCGTCTCGGGTGACTCTTTGACTTTTATATCTTCTAATAATAACAGCATGCATTTTTGGAATAAGGTGGTATATGCCCGGATATAATTTTTTATCCACGCTAATTTAAAAAGTGGGGCTATTTGAGCGGGGCTTTCGTGTGCAGTTCTTCGTAGGTGAAGTCAGGGAGGGTTTGAAAGGAGGAGGAATATACATGTCGATATGTCATATAAAAGGTTTTTTTCACGCAGAGTACCGTTTGAGAAATATGGAGTTCAAAATTCAGTTTTAATGCGCTCCCTCCCATTTTTAAACCAAAGTGTTCAGAAATCTGAAAAAATTACAAAAAATTGGCGTCGACGAGTACTTTAATTTAAAATTATTTTGGGCATTCTAACCCAAACAGTTTTAGAGATATTGGCCAAAAACGGTAAAAAATCGAATTTTGAAGATCTGAAAACGCAGTTTTGTCGAAAGCATTAAGAAATGATTAATACCAAAATATCGATTAGTGTGGAGATTTCGAGATATCAAAGATTTAAAATTTGGCATTTCGCACATAAAGTCCCTGCTGAAGTCGACAACTCAACACGAGTCCCAATAGATTTCGCAACATTCATTTCAACTCTTAATGCCCAACAATAATACAAACGAAAATTAAATACAAGTAAATTTAAAATATAATAAGTAAATATTACGCTGCTTTTTTAACTCATTTTTTGAATAACCGGATAATTGTTAACACTAAGGCATAACTTTTTACACTTTTTCGAACTCATATTAAAGCGGATACCAACGGTTCTGGGTTCCCCTGTACAAATTGAAATTTATTTGTGTAGAATTAGATTTTATTTCTACAAAATGAGCTTTGTCATGCCGAAATAAAATTGTGCAAATTGAAGTACGAATTATTATTATCTTTTTTTTTTGTCGGAGATTTTTTTTTGAAACACTACACTAGAACACTTATACTCAAAACCTGGTCCATTGTACTGCCAGGCAGCAACCTACTCCAGTGCCGTTAATTTGATGCCAACGCCAAATGGTGACTGGACCAGATTCGATTTCAATGGGATTCGAACTTGGGACCCCTCTAACTTGGGGCAGGCACTTAACCGACTGCGCCATCCAGTCGTTTTAACTGCAAATCATTACTTTCATGAATGATTGAATGTGTTTTGTGGGCACATACATACTTCGGACGAATGTTCTTTACATACGAGTATTACTCCGAAATTTGCAATGAAGTGAAAGTGAGAGGCATCGTTTGTACTGACAGCAGTTATTTGTAAGTAAAAATTTTTAGTCAATGCTTGACAGGTGTAAAAAAAAATTTTTAATTGACGTAAGGAGAAAGCCGAAGCAGAAAATGATTCGGCTAAAAGTTTTGAATATTAGCTCAGGTTAGGTTTCAGAAGAAGAGAAGGACCGAATGGAGAGTTTTTGTCTGAAACTTGAATACCGTCAGGGTTGTTCGTTTACAGAAGCTTCAATTCGAACGCTTAGAGGAAAATGAAAATGAGAAAAATAATTATTTACAGTTCATCTTTCTGCAAAACAGACTGTAAAGGAAAACCAATATAAACTGCGACCGAAAGACACAGTTCAGCTAATCCCATCTCTGAAGTTTGGTTTTTAGTTTTGTTTTCTCACCATCCCTTTATTGCGCCAGTAGAACACCAAAACAAGGACACACAGCAAGATGGGGTATTAAAGAAAAAGTTTCTCCTTAGATGCTGTTGGGCACCCGAACTCCTCCACCATCGTCATAGCCAGTACAAGTTAGCCCGTTTGCTCATACCATAGCGAAATGTCATCTGAAATGCGAAGCGGAAAGTGGTGAAACATCACAAGGGTAATCTCCGGTAAAACAACATTTGTGCTAATCTTTACAAAGTACTTTTGCCTTGTTTCCCACATTGCCCTCATTGCCATTCTGCAGCAGATTAAGCTAGTCGGTGAAGAAGGACACAGTGTGTCAAAGGGTACCGTGCTGTCATACTGCGGTGATGCCGGATATGTATTAGGGTGGTGAACTTGATGAATTTCATAAAATAACGCGTTGATTATCCTTGCTAACATTTATTGTGTGCAAGTTGTGTACCCGAACCAAACACCCATGTAACCATTACCATCCGAATGGGAATGTTCAATGTTTCAGAGGGAGTTTCCCCGAAATGGATTTGTCATAGTTTTATGCGAGTATGGATTGTACAAGTGGTTGGAGTGTTTTTGTTTTTTTTTGACAGTAGCTGGAACTGGTAATGTTTCGGTTTACTCTGTGGAATGTTTCTGCGGGCTGTGTACGGTGACTGCCAAAAGCATACATGCGGTTACGTATTTCATGACGATTAATTGAAATAAGTGAATTTTTGGAAAGTTTATGTTTGCGGAGTCTAGTGGCGGTGTGTCTCAAGAGGGCAAATTTCTCAGTATTGTCTTCTGCATAAACATGTTTTAACTAGTGTCATATGAACGCCTTATGCGGTCTATATGGGAAAAGTTTTTCCAACATAATTTCACGGCTGCAACAAAGTTTGTGACTCTTTGACTTGTCTGATTAGTATTTTGAAAGGGGTTTGCTCTAGTGAGGTCCTGGAAATAAGTTGCCCCGACATTTGGTATTAAGTTAACATGGTGGTAATGGTCAATTAGAAGTGAAAAGAAAATGTCTCTTGTTCTCCTTAGAATCGGGTAATTTGGTTATGCGTTTGGAGCAAGACTTTAGAGAAGCCGCGTAACAATGTTTCAATGAAATCTTGCGACTAGTTTGTTTCTCTTGGCAAAAGTTAAATATGTGGAAATATAAAATCATTTTTGGTTTCTTTTTGCGAAGCCTCTGGGTAGTGCCTCATTATTGCGCGATATGTTAGGTTTAATGTGCATATTACACCACTTATTCCTACAGAGTGGCTAGAATGATGAGAATGATAAGAAAATAAATTTAAATAAAATAAAAATGGTCTGATGTATGTAATTGATCTTGGTCTTATTTTAAAGCTACATTCATTCAAATGGTCGCATGTGTCTCCTTTCTTTCGAAAGAAAAAAGGTCCGATGCCATAAACCACATCAAACAGTCACTTTTGGTCGAACACTTGTGGGTTGTGCTCGCTCCAATAACCGTAATTTTGCTCGTTGGCATAGCCGCTGAGCCAGAAAATCGGCCTCGTGCGATTGACCAAAATCCGGATCTCCGGCAAACATTCCTAGTCCCCAGTTAACGAACTTGCAGCGTTGTCTATAGTCGTCCGGCTTCAGTAATTCCGTCAGCTTCCCAGGTGGATTGCCTGTACACTAAAGACATTATGACTTTATATTATGTTATTCACAATACTCGAAAACATTTCTTATAATGTGAAATGCATGATAAAATGGCAAACCTAAGGAGGATATTTTCACCTTCAGATGTCAATGGTAATTTTAACACCTGCTGAAATATGACAATTGGAAAAGCTTTCATTGCTATCTGGTCACCTTTTACAATATTGTACGCATGTGTACGATATGGTTGCTAAATTTCCTTAATTGAAAATCCCGACTGTAAAAAGCGAACAAAAGACCTACGTATTTTCAAGAGGTAGCAATGATTTGAGCTCAAGCCTGCTGTTGTCTTGATGATAAAAATATCAAATCGAACTATAAAACAAAACAACCACTCATTCTATGTGTTTGGATTGGCAATTCAATATCAGCTGATTTCTGCTGGTCTACTCTATCAGCTAATCATTAAGTAATGTTAATTTCCCTTTGAAAGTTTTGATGTGTAACTGAAAACGTGCAAATTAAATTGAAATCAACTGTGGCGGACATAAATAGAAATGCGCAGAATGCAAAGGCAGTCATGATGGGAATCAATTTTCAATTGTGTGGTGTTCAGGAACAGCAATTTTCGCTAATTGGTGGCTCAGATAGGTACATCTGAACTCTATTAGTTAATTACATTTATTTTCGTTTCTATTGGTTTAATTTTGATGTCCGGCAAAAGTTTGCAATAAATTTTGTTTTCTTATCTATTCATGTCACAACGGCATTAATACATGCTCACGCACACACACACACACACTTTTACACTGCTCATGCTTTCGAACACAGTCCCCAACAGACCGGCCGTCCCAACTTGTCCACTATCCCTGTCGAAAAGAGACATATTGCGTATAGCATTTTTAATTGAGTTTTTGAACAACCTGACTGTCGGACAGCCTTGCAATAAAAACTCAAAAATATATAGTAAAAGTATAGAAAATACATTTATTTTTTGTTGCTTCTGTAAGCAAATGTCATTTACATTTATCAGACGAAAAAGGTTTTTTGTTAAATATTTAATAGAGTTAGTTGGAGTTTGTAGATTGTTTTTATTTTTCCATTTTTGGTATGAGAATTGTGGCCCGCAAGCTGGGTACCCACAAAAAAAGAAGGAAAAAAAAACATTAGGACCCAACTTTCAGTCATCAATTTAATATCCTTTCACACAAAATATTGTGTTTGCGTCATGCTGTCCACCCACAGCATTGATACATATTTCACTTGTGTCGATCGGGAACCGGAAATTCGGACAGCAATGTGCAGCGATTGTGCGCCATATAATAATTGACATACTTTCGGCCGCATTGCAGTTGTACGACAATGCTATTTATTTATTGCATGTTTATTTCATACATGCAGTCTTATGTACATTCGTTCAGTTTTGTCTTCCTTTTTATTTTGTAGGGATTGAGTACCAGTGGAGGTTGACTGACTTTGTCTAGGAATCGTTCCCTAAAGTCCCCCTAGCCATAGAAGTTAAATGCCAGGCTGGATGGACGTCAATTCTTATCTTTATTTCTTTCTTTTCTTTTTCATATAGTCCCTGGTCCATGTCTCGGTTCTTTAATTCCGACGGATAACAATTTTGAAAATCGAAATACACTAGTTGAAGGAAAGAAATTTGTTTTTACTTGTGTATTTTAGCCAGAGTTACATTAAATACCATAGGACTTCGCTCTATGGTATAACCACACATTTAGATGTATGTTTACGAGTATATAAACATCAACGGACGTTTTGCTCTGAATCGTGAATGGAAAAGGAACATTTTTTGTGTGAGACAAAGGCGGATATAATGATAGTAATAATAATACGATTTTCGCATCAAATAAATCTTCCTTGCATTGTCTGGAAGATACATATACGGCGGACTAGTTTTCAAATGGCCTTCTTGGCATTGAATGAATTGGGCAGTGAATTGTTTAAACACCGCCAGCCTGGATAAACCTAAGACACATCCAGTTGGCTACATTAAAGCGTCAAATTTGTACAATCTCTTGCTGGCTGCGTCCAGTTTTACAGAACGATTTGGATAAGCCTTTCATCTTGTGGTTGAAACTTGTCACTTTCACAGCAAGCATAACTTTGCTTTCGTATTGACGAAGAATTAAACCAACTTATCGACTGTGTACATATTATTGTATTTTGATGATTAAAAAAAGTAAGAACATTATTCATAAGAGGTAAAAAAACATACTTAATAAAACGTTTTTCTTAAATAACTGCTCTATTATACTATATTATTATACTATATACTATACTATAGAAGACTATAAAAGAAGGATTGGAAAAAATTGTTCATCTTGCCGAACTGTTCATGTTATCGAACCGAAACCGACATACTTAATAAGACGTTTTTCTTAAATAACTGCTCTATTATACTATATTATTATACTATATACTATACTATAGAAGACTATAGAAGAATGATTGGAAACAAATTGTTCATCTTTACGAACTGTTCATGTTATCGAACCGTTTATGTTTTCGAGATTCTACTGTACTTTGTTTGGCCTCATTTTATTCACTTCGCTCTTAATTTTAGCAAACGCGTTACTGTGTTCGCATAATAACGCTAAAACTCTACTCATATGTATGTACAGTATTCCACAATTGTAAGCCAGTAAATTCTCTACAGTCTTTAAAAATTATGTTAAAAAATCACATGACATTATCTTATTAAATATTTTCTGATTTCAAAGGTCTCGCTGAATTTGTAACCGAACTTGATGGATCACCTATAATTTTATCAATAACAGTTATCCTGCATAGCCTAATATGTTTGGCGAGGATGTAAAAACTGAAAAGGTGGCGAAAATTTATAATAATAAGTATACTTAATATCACCGGACTGTAACCAAACTGGTGGAGACCAATCATATTGTAGACCAATGGCTTTGGGCGTTTGTTTACTATTGCTGTGATATTGGGATGAATATCAAATCTCCTGGAACAATTCAATTCACTCTTCTCCATAAGATTTAAAAGTCTCATGTATTCTCAATGCTTCATAGCAATCCGTAAGCTATTGCCAATTTCATTATTATAATTCTGTACATTATTCGCTTCCTTGCTATGTGCAGCAACACACTCGATGCCAATTCGTAAATTGAATATCCTTAATACATTGGCACGTCCTGCCAGTTTGCCCGAAAAAATAGACAACGAGCAAAAATTGAAATCAATGCAAGTCCCTGACGTTCTCCTTCTATTCCTTGTCACTATCTCCTACGACTCCCTTCCGTTCACTCAAATTATGTCACACAACGCTCTGACACGTTGCTTCCCTAAAAAAAATCCTTTAAAAGAACTTGGAAAAACGAAAAACTGTATACTAGCAGCAACGTGGGGAGGAACTGAAAAAAAATGAGCATGTTCAGAAATCCATTGATAATGCTACTCACCCAGAGTCAAGGCCCAACCCCAAGTCCTCCGTCACTAGTTTTTTGTGCCCTTCTACGCTGATACAACACGTACACGCCAAGCATTTGCATTGCCAATGATATTTTTTTCCTTGGTTAAGAGGAAGGGGAAGTTTAGTTTTTCCGACGTGATGTTCGTTCTGGAGCTTATCCAGAGCAGCTATAGAAAAATATAAAGGCTGAGTGTGTCATTTCGCACAGTCCTGACTAACTGACAGCAAACAAGAGCACCAGCAGCTAACACGTCAGCGGCACCCAGCACATTATCTTCCCCACTCACTCAGATGCATAGACAGCTCCTTATATCATATGTCCTGCATATACATACATGTGCATATGAATATCCTTATAACTTTCTGAATTCCTCTCGCTTCTTTCGCGCGAAGTGCATTTTAATTTCATACCCAAAGGGTGTAAAACTTAATCCTTCCAATATCACCACAGCCCGCGGTGGAGATTATTCCCGCAGCAAAACACCCATCCCTTTATCAAGGTGACAACATTTCATCATCGAATAGTTCCACGGTAAGAAGAAAATGAAAGTGCATTTGTCAACTCAGAAATTACTACCACCAATTCTCACATCCCAGTCTCGTGATTCTTTGCATTTCTTTTTGTACTGAGTGCGGCTTAAAACACACCGCCCTCAAGGATGAACCACAGAAGTGTAATTTATTTTAAATCTCAGAGAGGTAACTTCAACACTAACTTTGCGATTGAAAAACAAAAACAGCGACACTTGAGACAAGATTCATACATGTCGAATATCTCTTGGAGGATTTTTTTTCAAATGTGGTGTTTTCCGTACCTTCATGGCCGCCAGCACACATCAATGAGCAAAAAAAGGAAAACATCCTTGAACATTCTCAGCAAAGATGCTTGCTACGATCTTAATATCTGATGAAGAGCGATTTGAAAAACGACAAGAGAGGATTAGAGCTGGCCTATGGGATGGATATGTATTTACATATTTTTCAGTGACATCATACTAGGGAGCATGGTTATATTGCGTATAACGTATGAATTTTTCAATATTAACAACAGGTTGATTTTTCAAATAGAAAACAGATTCAGTTATTATTTGGATCTAGCGATGAGAATAGGCGGTTACGACTACAACATGTTCATTTTCGAAGAAGTATGGACCAATGACATCACCATACCAAATTGCACGCCATACATTAACGTTTTGTGGGCTTAAAGATTTTTCGAGAGTTACATGTGGTTCCCCGTATGCAATAATTTTCCACGAATAGATGTGGTTGGCATTTAGCTACATCTTTAACGCATATGTATGTATGTCCTTGCCGAATTTGAGTCTTGAGCAAAGTGCACGTAGGTAGTAGCTGTCTGCAGTTTGAAAGATGTCAGAAGTGCCTCAGGTAATATTTCAAATTTTGAAAGAATTTCTCTTTCAGAATCAAAGCAAGGTGCATCATAGTATTATTTGACTGCATATTTCTCCTGTCGTTCAATCAATCATTTCATTTCCTTAAAGACATGCATTTTTTTGTGTTTGTAAAAAAATTCTAAAAACGTTCGAGTACGATATCCCAAACTTTTGTGAAGAATGTGATGTAGCTTAGACATTAATTGAATTTCTCCTCTTAAAGTTAGATATTAGAAATTAAGTTGATGAGAGCTCGACTTGAATTTCTCTGGATTTTATGCGATAAAGGGCTTACTCAGAATTACAATCCCCATTAAGTCTTACAATTTCAAACTGTTGTCTTCGACTTTGCGAAAATCTATTTCATCTTACAGATTCAGGCTCTCTTATGCAAATAACGAATCTGAGCAGCATTGGCATTTATATATTTGCCTCTGTATCAACGGTTGAAGGGTGACTTGCTGGATTAAACTGGATACATTAAAATCAATCAGGTGTCTGATGTTTGGTAATCACAAGTACCTCATCCTGAGAACACAACTTCTAATAGAATCACGTTTCTCTATTTAAGGGAGAGGGATAAAAAACAAGACAAAAGACAACAACCGAAAATATTCCCTTGAAGCCCTTGCCCAAACAAACACAATCTGGTGTCGCGTAGTCGTAATCTCATCACTTTTCATCAAGAAAAGGCACGAACCAAGGTGAGAAACAGCTCACGTTACGATGCTCAATGCTTCCCAGATCCACACACGCGGATGGTTTGTTTTTCACACGCACATACATAAATCCCGCACCGAAAAATAAATTCTTCCAAAGGAGGAAACCTTGCAAAAAAAAAAGGACACACATTGATCTCAATCAATCCCCAACACCGTGCCGAGTTGATGAAGGTTCCCAGATAAAAAATTGCTTGGCTACCTTATCCAGGATATTTTCATATTTCCATTATCGTTTCACAAAAAACAAATCTACAAAGTTGATCCCGGTTACCATGTATAAAACGACGGTCGATGGTTGGAATCAACTTCTTTTGGGCACAACACCATAAAGCGATGTAATTCACTTAAAAATATTTTGCGAGGTGAAATTTATGCTACATTGAGACTTTGTAAAATTTATGAAAGTATGTAAATTGTACATACGGACGCATGTCTTTTTCCCTTCAATTACGATGAAGCAGACGAGTTAGGTATTCGTAGCTGTAGGTGGTTGAGGCGTTACGATTTTGAATGCTCTCCTAATTTTTAGAAGACACAGGCTCCTACCTTCTCTGTCTAATTTTGTTCAAATCTTGTTAGAGACTTTTTAGTCGAACTTGAGTAATGCGAAATCAATTTCGAGAGAAACGATAGTGAAGGAAGGAAGCGGAACACTCAGCAACACCCCATTAAGGAATGCGTTTTCGTATTTCTTTTTCCCCTCATTTGTTTCATTTACTCAATGAACGATATGAATTTTATGCTCACGGTTACATGCACGTTCGTATCTGCGGTTCTTCAAAATTATACGAAATGAATTTGAAACCCCGCTTTATGGATACATACTTATGGATGTGAGAATGAAATTGCAAATTGTTTCTGGTTGCTTCTGCTAGGAGGTTGGTGAATGGTCCTTGCAGGATTGGAGTTCGCACGTGGTATTTCTTTTAGGTGGTTAATGTATATGGACGTGTGGGAAGGAGAGGAAAAACCCCCTTAATCCAATTTGAAATTGATTTTTTGTGGAGTGAGAGTAATATGAACAGGCGTATCCGTTTTTGACTGCAGGAGTGAGTAATGTAAATTAGATTTGTAATCACGGCAATAAAAATGACGACACATACGAGTATACAGTTCTTCTGTTGGAATGTTAAAGCGAAACAATAAAAAAATTATTGCAGTGTTGTGAAATTAGGAAATATTATGACGATTGACGTCATATTTGCTGACAAATAAATCCTTCGAAATGGTATACTCTTATTTCCATTGTGGGTCTTCAGATATTTACAAAATTTTTACAAGGACATAAGCTTAATATTGTAAATAAAAAATAAAAAAAATTTAATGGATATAATAAATTTACTTAAATATACTATAAACAAAATTGTATACTATAAACAAAATAGTGAAATTACATTTTTGGATTACTTTCTGGCTGCAGGGCACATCTGAGAGCCATACTTTCTCCACAGTGTGGCAGCATTAAAGTTTCTAAAATATTCACTTCAACATGCTCTTCCATTGTGCCTTCAATCTTAAAAATTAGTCCCATACCATGTTAATTACAACTCCCCCACACCATAACTGAAGTTATACCATGTTGAATGGTTCCAGGAGTATGACCATAATAATAATAATAATAATAATAATAATAATGGCGGCGCTATAGTCCGAGGTGGACCTGGGCCTAGCTTCTCAGCAGCCACTCGTGTCGTGCGTGCTATTGTTCTGTCACGAGCGGAGGGGACCTACAGTTTAATGCTGACTCCGAACGGCGAGATTGAGAAGCTCTTTCTAGACAGTTATACTCTTTGAGCATTGTCAGTGACTCGAGAGGTGGAGCCGTGAAAAAATGTTTTGATGTTTTTTTTTCGAGATTCGAACCGACGACCTCGAGCGTAGGAGTCGACGCACTACGCCACGGCGCCCACGGAGTATGACCATAGTATGAGCATTTTGGTGGTTGAGTGACGGTGTATACGAGTATGTCTAGTACTAACCCCAGGAAATATCAATATTTTAGACTCATCGGTTTTAAGAATACCTACTGCGATACTTTGAGATTGGTTAGTTGATATATTTTTAGGACAATTCAAGTTGCTCTGCAACGAATTTATTTGGTGAGAAGTGTTTTCTGTTTTGTGGCCCGTTAAGGAGACCTACAGTCATACTAGAAATCATCTCTGATCTCTACGGCGCACTTTAATGGGCATTTTTAGTAGGTCGCACTTCTGATCCTCTAAGACGCATGTTTTTTTTTGTTATTGCCCATTCTTTTCGGTTTTTCTTCAAATTTAATTGCCTTCGATATAACATTTTTTTATTGTCTTGTTCGTACTTGGTGGTTGTCTCAATTCAATTCATTCAAGTCAGTACAACCCACTTTATCTTATATGCGGCAAATTAGTCACGACCATTCTCTACTGCGTTGTCCCATTGTCACGAAGTAGAAAAGGGTACGGTGTTGTCCATACGACATGTTCTAATCACGGTGCTGAAATTGTAGAGGACTGACAAGGCTCATATCATTATGCAGACCGTACAATTCATCGTTCATCATGAACCACCTCCTCCAATCAATATTTACGCAACATTCATCGGAGATCGAAAGAAGTATATTTCTTTCTAGTCAGCCTTGGGCAGTTTCATACGGCTCTACTCAGGTAATATAATTGCTAGAAAACTTTCAAACTTTACCGCATGAAATTGTAGGCCGCCCACACGCGTGAGAAAATAGTAACACGCACAACACAAATGGTTGCTGGAGAAACAAGGCCACCCCGGACTGTAGTGCCAACCGAAGAATAGGAAGGTTCTCCTATTAAAAGCAGTTCTTTTTTAAATTGACATCACCATACATTTCGTTAGTTTAATGAGTAAAAGTGTAATCTTCAAAAACAATTTCCTTAACCCTGCTAGTTACCTAGTTTATGCCCTCAACACTTGACTGAATATATTTGGGGCCTTCTGTACTCAAATCCACAAGCTAGTAAATCTCCTCTTTGAAAAGAATTTGAACACATGTTACGGTACATTTGTATCACTATTCTGTCGACTCATAAATTTATCAGAACTACTTCGGGTTAGAACCTTGGTTAATCTCAGCTGAAGCCACGTTCTTCTTTCAAGGCCGCAACATTTTATCGCCCACCATAACCATAACCCTTACTCAATTCTTTCCTAACTTCCCCCAAAATGTTCTTAAATCTTCACCCCTCCTAACCAACAATTTGTGCTTATACACATACATACGTACGCATTCTTCGCTATTATAAGTGTCCTTCCACTCGACTACATTTCGTTTGAGTGAAACCATTTGCTAAATTACGTTCAAGCCTCAGATAAACACTTTGACGTACATATAATTATGTCTATCTGTCAGCACGTTTAATTGCGTCAGCAGCGCAATGATATAACGTTTACTTCGCTCAATTTCCCCCGCACATGCTTTAAGTGCACACCATCAGTCCCACCCACCACCCCCACACATTCTCTAAAGTTACACGAACGTAGTTTTAAATTGAATCATAAACGGGTCAAAGATGAAGTAGGGTCAATGTTTGCAATGTCAAAGGGGAACGAAACTGGAAAATAACCCAGAGTTCGTGTTTACGTTTCGAAAATTTAAATATCACGTTCGGACTAACGATAACAGGTTCATTGATTGTCCGACTAGGCAATTTATCAAGGAGATAAATCGCAATACCGTTTTTATATACGTATGTACACTTCCCCCACATCTTCCGCACCCGAAAGATGTAGGAGGACACTAACAACAGCTTTTCAGTGTCGATAAAGGAAGTTATTTGGGGGCCTAATGATTGCACACAAAACCGTAAACATGAAAAGTTTAGTGTCGGCTATATTTGAAGATTTCCGCATCGCAAGCATGGCCACCACGACCGCCAAAAAGGACGTATACGAAATAAATTATTGTTCTTTAAGAAGTTCGGTTTTATGGTAGCTTCAGACGGAAGACCACTACATACCCTATCAGCTAAGGGTTTCTGTTTATTTGTTTTCCTCTTCTCTGGTGTTGTGATTTTTTTCTTAGTTCGGCGTTCGCCCTCATTTTACTTTCTCTTAAATGTTACCCTGGAGACTCCCGATGACGGAGATGTGAAAAGTACGAGTATAGCGTGAATACCCACAATGAAGCTGTATCGCCAGTATGTCTGTATGTATGGTGAAATGTATAAGGGGTCCCTAAAGCCTGGTAGTAGCCTCGTTCATCGATCATAATTCTACACAAGTACCGATGTGGATTTAAAACTCTAACATTTACATGTGTGTACCGGGGGGTATTTACATGCTATCAAGATTTGATGGGGGCAAAAGTGGTAACAGATGAGCGAGTTTATAATAAGGTGATTTGTGAGTGATATTAGAATATGATTGGAGGACATCATTTGGCTGGCAGCCAGCTGTCGTTAAATATATTTTACATGAGACAAGGAGGTTAGATCACGGAAATCACTCATTGAATCGGAAGGGTCATATTCCAGTTATACGGTAAAAAGTTTGTTGATTAGCCCAATCCTAACAACTCAGGGACAAGAATGCCTTTCAGACGAGTGTCTAAGTAAATTATGGCCCACATTTCATGTATATGTATAAAAATTTAATTTTTAAATTCCTCCGGATTGTATAACAACTTTGGGTAATTTGTAATTTCGTATTTAGCGGTGATTAACGGTTAGAGAAATCTTTCAGCGACATTTTGAGTACGGATTTCGACTCTACGGCTAATCAAAACTACCCATATTATAAACATAATATGACACCAATAATACTTCGCTCACAATGTCCATGGTTTGGTTGAGTTAGGACGCACTAGCACGCTAGCAGGTCAAAATTATGCCTGCTCGGCTTCAAAATATGTATGCGGTGACCATTTTTTTAACCGAGTACTAATTTCAGACATTTAATCTGTCAAACCAACTGTCAGATTGCAAACTGTCAGAGTATCTTTTATTCAATAGTCTTTGTAATTTAATCGTAATGAGATACACGCTTTAACATCGTTAACAATTTTTCAAAATTGTTTTCCAACTTGTGATTCAGACCGCCAAACTACAGTGCGCTGGCACAATATAGCACCCGACATAATCGATCATCTGAGACCGCTTTTCTCCTTTTTGTTTAACCTGACAGTTTTCGCACAGCATTTTTTTTGCAAGATGCAGTGACACCCCGACGCATAAGAAGAGTTCGAGTATGTACCGAAAGGAATATTTGCATTCTTCCAGGCGTGTTGTTCGGCGAATGAAATCAAAATTAATTGTCATTAGATCCGCTGTTTTATGCAATAATTGTGTTCAGCGATGCAAAATAGCAAAATGAATTAATAATGTCGCATTTGGAGCGAAGACAATCCACATGAGATTATTGAATTAACTAACAAAAAATGGTTTGTTGCGGTATGTGAACTGTTTGAGTAATCGGATCATATATTTTCTAAAATGATGATAATCAGCGTGTTATGCTCAACGGTATTCGGTATAGAGACATGGTTAATCACGTTTTCGTTCCCCAATTGAGAGGCACTGTGGAAGAGTTCTGGTTCCAGCATGACGCACGGTGCTACTCCATGCTAAGAAACCAACAACATTATTCATGTTATTGAAATCACACGACCACAAATGCTTGAAAAAGTGGTCGAAAACTTTGTTTCTCGAATGGCATTCATCAGATCTAGTCGCGGTGGGCAGTTATTATGTTATGTTCTAATTTAATTTATATACAGCTGTGTTCAAAATCGTAGTAGTGCTGCGTCCAAATAATAATTGTGCTACGAATGTTATAGAAAATATCGTTAAAAAGTAAATAAACCAATTGATATTTCAAATTTTGTAATTTTTGGCTGAATCTATGTTTGAAATAAAGTTGTAATAGAAACAACTAAACGCTTGAATTGTATTTTAGTTCTCACTACTATTATTTTGAACACAACTATACATACATATGTACAGGTTGCGCAAATTTCATGCATGTATGAATGCAAACATTGAATAACTTTGATATTTATCAAGCGATTGACTTAAGTAGGCATGCATGTTTTTGAAACGTCAATTCAATACTTTTTTAACCATGAATCGCTTCACACCGAAAAGACGCGCAGAAAACTGACGCTATCGTGGCCAACAAGCACCTGTCAGACGGTGTTATTTACACCATTTTTTTTGAGTACGGGACAGTGGAAGATCGCCAACATGCAATTCATCAACGCTCAAGACATTCCATTAAACTTGTTGAAGGCGTAAGAAAGAGTGTTGCCGTGAACCCACATGTGTCGTATTGTCACCGCGTTCAGGATTTTGGCGTCAGTGGAACCATCATGCGGCGCATTTTTAAGGATGATTTGCATTTGTTTCCGTGTAAAGTGCAATATACTTAAAGAATACTGCCGACAGATCGTCCACGTCGTTTGGAATAATGCCAAACAGTACAATATCGACATAAAAGATGCCGTATCCTGTATACTCGTATGTACATATATTTAACGATTTAAGTTAGTTATTATAAACAAAAAATTTCGTCCTTGAAGATCCTAGAAATCCGTTGCTTGTATTACGTTTTGTCCAAAAGTGAACAGTTCATAAGTTTTTATTGAAGAGAGAGAGAGAGAGAGTGATAGCAAATGCCTTCCCCAATTGGAATCTGTAGCAGCGGGTATGGTAGCCTATTTTTAAGGTTCCGTCTACAAAAACGGAACCTTTATAATTTCGGTGTGTCCGTCCGTCCGTCCGTCCGTCCGTCCGTCCGTCGTGTCTGTCACACTTTTTTATCTCCGAAGTTTATGAAGATATCGGCATGAAATTTTGGAATTAGGTACTTCAGACCTAGATGCCATTTCCTATGCAGCGATTTTAAAAAGTGGGGCCATTTGGGGGTGGCTCCAGTACAGGTGAAGTTGACACTTATTTTGAAAAATTGTCGCACCCCATCGATATATATATCAATCGACAGATCTTTCGAAATGAGGTGGAGGTTTCTTTCAACACTTTTTTATCCAAAGTACCGTTTGGAAAATATGGAGCTCCAAAGATTTTCCCCCCCTACCATTTCTAAACCAAAGTGTTTAAAAATCTAAAAAAAATCACAAAAACTTGGCTTCATTGAGTACTTTCATATAAAACCATTGCGAGCATTCTGGCCCTAATGGTTTTGGAGATATTGGCCAAAAACTGTCAATCATCGAAATGCGAATTTTGAAGATCTGAAAACGCAGTTTTGAAGACATCAATGTAAGCATTAAGAAATTATACATTTCAAAATATCGATTTATGTTGAAATTTTGAGATATCTAAGACTTAAAATAAGAAAAAAATTTCATTTTCACACATAATTTCATGCTGTGTTCGGCCACTCTATTCGTTGCTGAGCGTTATCTTTTCGATCTCACCCCTAAATGCCCAACAGAAATGAACACACACACACCGCACGCATGAGCAGTGATTGGGTATGTGTATGATGGAAGGAATTTTCTGTGTTGGATAAACTTGGATAGAGATATAGGTATATGTAGGGATGAACATTTGTTTGTTTGGATGTATCAATTTATGAATAAATGGTTGATTTGGGTTGAAGTTAGAAGAAAATTCAACTGAAATAGTTTGGAAAGTCGTTTGATATTCAGAAATCATCCATCAATATTATGCGACGGAACCTTCCCCGTGCGAGTACAACTCGCACTTGCCCAGTTTTTTTTTGCTGCGCTTGACAATTTTTACCCTTGAAATTCAATCAGTTGTTCATTTGTTATTCATTTTGGAATTTTATGAAAAAATCCTTTTTTGAATTTTAAATAATCCCTGAAAATTAAATGCCAGTTTTTCTCAACATGAATGAATTGCAAGCGCAACGCATTCTTTAGGTTACCCTTTTGCGAAGCAAAAAAATACATTTTTGTGGGATATACAAAACGCATGCAATGAATAATATGGGCCGGGAGTTAAACTGAATTATTTCGGCAATTGTCGTTCCAAATACAATTCATTGACTTGAAGGGCTGTTCATAGGAAATGCAATTTACGAACTGCGATCTGCTAAGAGCGCATACTCGTATGTTGACAATTTATTGACGTGAACTTTTCTTCGGTCGCTATTAGTCGAGACTTCTTTACACATCAGATCATTCACATTGAAATTTTCCCGGGTAGCAAATGTGAGGTATTTTTATCGCAAATTAATGTATCGCGCCAGCACTTCTAGAGGAATAAAATATGTTCGTCCAAATTTTTTCATCCAACAATGCATATATCCCCTTTTTCTGGGAGTGGTGAAATAAATAAAGAACAAATATTATTTCATAAAATCATCAAATCAATGATTTTAAAAAGATAGTTGTATGAGATCCAGTCTGCAGGGATATTCTGAATTTTAGTTGCATCTCAATCTTTCTCCTTACTAACGTATAGATGTGTTGCACACAAACCCAAATGTGAGTTCAGCTTGATTTTTATTTCCACTTTCGGCTCCGTAAATCAAATTTAGTACAGTTCCATTCCAAAATTGTTTTTTTCACTTCAATTTAACTCGCGTTGTAGGCATCAGTCACTCAATAAAACAAACATCTCTATCAGAAATGGCAGCTAGAATGATGGTTATCCTGGTGGAGGAGACGAAAATCCCCTAGTGAATACGCGTATCACGTCCCATAAATACCTCCAATTACGTACGAACAGGCAATTCTGTCAGTCATAAGATACATACGTACAAACATGCCGGAGTAAAGGTATGTCCGGAGCAGACACTGCCAGACCCAAGTGCCGAGACGTGAAACTCACATCCAGAAAACTTTAGTGAAATCAATTCATTTATTTGCTCGAGATGAAGCTATAAGTGAATGTAAAAGATTCCCATAAACCCCGAGCGCACACATAGATGTATACTTTTGAATTGTTTTTCAGATTCCAACGCGTGCACAACGCACTGCCAGAACAATACTCTGTCAGTGCCGTTTATGTCGGCTTCATTCTGACACTTTATTTTATTTTAGCCTTTTTTTGCCGTTTCTTTTTTTTGCACTCACACATCAATTTGACGGATCCTGTCAGTGGTGGTGGTGGCGTTGGTGCGGTGTACTTGATTGAATGAATTTCCATGGAAAACGGTTGGGCTCAAAAGCTTCTTTAGGCGCCTCATCCCAGTGGTTTGATGTGTGGAAAAGGATACAAGGGCTTATAGCACATGACTCCATTTCGGACGTGGCTGAATTTTTATGGTAATCAATTTAAAGGCTGAAAGGATGTACATTTAAGGTTAAGACTCCAAATAAGTGAACGGCAGCGAACAAACACAAAACGAAGCAGAAAATAACCCACACCAACAAAAATCGAAATAAAAATGGAGCTAAGGTGAAAAGAAATCTCAAAAAGGGTTCAAGCGTTGTCATGAATATGTTTGATCCATCTTTTTCGTTAGAATACGATTCAGGTATTCCGCAAGAGGTTACACGATTGGGTATTGATTCGATGCGAGGTACATGGTAACATTGATATGCGTGGTATGCCTTTGGTGGATTATTTGTGAATCCTTTCACCAATTTCACAAAATTTTCACACGAAAAGGGATAAGATATTGTCACCTGTAAGTCAGAGTATTAATAGGACACTGGTCTGTGGTTATCCTTCTGGACTTGGGCTCTTGATTTCTGTTCACCGTACTTTTGTCTCTTGTCTGAACATGTAAAAGGATTGCGGAGTTCATATAAGGCCGACCCTTTGGTTTTATGTTTAAGTGATAACGAAATCATGACGAATAAAAAGGTCAATAATAAGTCTGGCTGGTGCGCGCCGTGGCGTAGTGGGTAGGTGCGTCGACTCCTACGCTCGAGGTCGTCGGTTCGAATCTCGAAAAAAAACATCAAACATTTTTCTTTCGAGACACTGACAATGCTCAAAGAGTATAACTGTCTAGGAAAAGCTTCTCAATCTCGCCGTTCGAAGTCGGCAATAAACTGTAGATCCCCTCCACTCGTGAGAGAACAATAGCACGCACAACACGACTGGTTGCTGAGAAGCTAGGCCCAGGTCCACCTCGAACTGTAGCGCCGCCATTATTATTATTATAATAAGTCTGGCTTATTTGCTTTCATCAGAAATCAAATTTTTGCCTCATACCATTAAAATAGTTGCTTAAAAGGGTCACATACATAAATGTTCATACATTTTCCCGACGACACTCTGTCAGAGAAGAATACGTTGACGAAATAATCCAAACATAATATTTCCTTATAATTTCTAATTCGTACGTTTGATTGGCATTTTATGATTCTCGACACATTAAATGAGCAGAGTTCATTAGAAACGCACTCGTTTGCAGATTAAAGGATAACTTAAAGTGTTCTGAGGAAATTTGACTCAGCAATGTAAGTGTACACTCTTTTGGACCTTAGGCCACCAATCAGACAGAAATTGGTGCGGAATGAAGAAAACATAGCCCCCGTAGGGCCAGTAACAAAGAAGACCCAGAGATGTCGACTCGGTACCGGTCAGCTGAATTGGGCATCGCCAGAGAGTCAACCCGGCTTATTTTGCGATTGGATTTGGGGTTACATGTCGGGCGACTATAGACAACGCTGTAAGTTCGTAAAATGGGCGCTGGAAAATTTGGATGCCGATCTAGATTTTGGCCAGAAAATCATCTCGGACGAGGCCCATTTTTGGCTCAGCGGCTATGTCAACATGCAAAATTGCGGCTATTGCAGCAAACACAATCCGAAAGTGTTCGACCAAGCATCAATGCATCCACAAAAATTGACTGTTTGGTGCGGATTATGGCATGGGGGCATCATCGGACCTAGGGATGCAAACGATACATCGATGTTGACATCGATGTTTTGCTAACCGATACATCGCCGATACATCGACGGCAAAATTGTCAAACATCGACATCGTTCATTCATTTCGTTAAACATTCCCAAAATGTGTTATATATAAAATGTGCTTGTATTCTTGTAATAATAATGGGGTGTAAAAGAGCTAGAGATGCGCAATACAATGTAACTTTTTGCATATCTTAGCCTCTCCTTTTTTAATATCCTACTCCGAACCTCCAAGTGGTTTACTTTGGCCATCGAGCAACCCTCAAGGAGACCGGGTATACAAATCCTATGGAACTGTGGGATAATCGGAGAGGGCTCATGTTTCGTCATGTATTGGCTGGATGCGTAAGCATGGCAGACCTTGTGTCAACAGCCAAACTAGCGCCTGTTCACCAACGGGGTGCGGCTGGGAACGGATGTCGGTCTTTGAGCAAGCGACTCGCTATATAAACGTGCATGACGGGCCCGCTCGGGAACCCTAATCCCGAATCGTAGAATCCTCCAACGTTACTTTGGGTTTTTCGTTGACCCGATAAGCCACAAAGGAAAGATTCAATCTTCAACGAAACGGAAGACGGAGAAGGTTTTTTGGTTGAAACTGGTACGACTAGTATGTTTTGTTGTTTAGGTATAGTACATCGTAAATATAGCCAACAATTCGTGCGATGTAGAATATAAATAAAACATCGGAAAAAACATCGATGTATCGTTGTTGATACCGATGTTTTTTTAACATCGATGTTTGTCCTGGAACTATCGATGTTTCAAACATCGATGTTTTTAAGAACGATGTTGCATCCCTAATCGGACCCCATTTCTTTTGAAATGAAGAAGGAGACACCGTTACCGTCAATGATCTGAGGTATAGGGCGTTGTTAACCGACATTGTGGCCAGAGCTAGACAACACCGATACATCTGAGCTGTGGTTCCAACAAGATGATGCAACATGCCATACAAGCAACGCTACCCTGGAAGTTGTGAAGAAGAAATTTTGGCGACTGGGTCATCTCACGGCTAGCATTCACCAATTGGCCACCGCGATCATGCTTAACTTAACACCAATCGATTATTTTCTCCGGGGCTACGTCTCTCGTGCTGAGAAGCTAGGCCCAGGTCCACCTCGGACTGTAGCGCCGCCATTATTATTATTATTATTATTACGTCAAGTCTACCCTTAGTCTACGCTAACAAGCCAATCACTTTAGACGAGCTCGAGACGCATAATGGAATGAATGTTGTAGCTTCAAAATAAAGCCAGAATGATTATATGTCTTACACCGGTGTTGTTTTATTCAAATTTGTTTTCCTATCGTGACCAGGTAAACCCTTTAAGTAACCGGCACCCTTTGCGAACGTTTTTGAAAAACCCCGCATCGCTTAACAGAACCCACACCCATTCACAAAGTTGAAAGCAATATTAATGTGTTTTCATAGATTCGCGGTTATATTTAGCTGGACATAAAAAATCAGTAATTTATTTATAAGCCGCTTTGTCGACGCACCTGCTTCAAATTTCTAGTACTCCCCACTTCCACAGCGAATTTAACGTCAACGACATGTGTTTACGGCATCCTTTAAGATAAACACTCAAGGCCTTCACAGTTAACACCTTCTTGTTGAATGACAACATGAACAATCTAGAGATTCAAAGGCGCGAATTTATTTCTGTTATTTTAAGGCCCCTTGAGGCAAAATTGCGTCCTGCCCGATTTCCTCGATCATCAACTACGTATTTCCACTTAAACACGAATGGCTCACTGCGTGTAGTACTAAATTCACATCATTGCAAATATGTGAAGGTGTTTGAATGCACACACACGTACACGGCTCGGAAAATTGCTCTCTCAACGCGTTTCATCAGTAGAACTGTCCAAATCCAACGCCCTTTGGAGTGAATTCGACTTCGGTCTAGGCACTTATTAATGACACCTGTTTAGCTGCTTGAACGTACGATTTGATGTTGACGAATCCTTCGCTCCATAGCCTGTTCCCAACCAGCATATCCAATCCCATTTGGCGCAACAAAGGCCCACACCAACAGAGCTATCAACTTTCAAGGCTGTCAGCGATTTCACAGCTTTCTATTATTCAGAGGAAGCCAAAGCGTAACAAAAAATACATTTAACAATACGTACTCACCCCGTGCAGACACCTTCCTACTTATGACGACCCATGACAAGGTAGCGTTCCTCAACAAAAGAACGTAATGGGCGAGTGGGTGTTATCGGCGAGTCTGTGCACACACCAACAAACCAAGACACGAGAATTTTGGTTGTGACGATGCCGCCGTGGCTCTTGTAATAAAATTGCGAACCGTGAAATGTATATTTTGTGTGCAAAATGTATATTTTGCTTGTATTGTGTTTCATTCACCGCAAGTACCCTCGGCGGAGGATTCATTACATTATTCTCTTTGCATGTGAGTGTAGACGTGTATGCATGTGTATGAATTTGAATTCATAAGTACGTTTACCTTCCGTCTATTCTTCTTATGCAAATGTACGGCGTTGAAGTGGATGTCTACGACGGTGGCGGCAATGCTGGCAGCGACGGTGTCGTCGTCGGTGGTAGCGGGGAGAAGTTCCTATTTACTTTTTTGAACTCTCCCGATGTAGGTAGTCGAGCGAGGCGGAAGGCGCCACCTAAGTCAATCCTTGCTCCGCCACCAGCAAACACATTCTTCATTTCAGAATCATAAGTTATAAATATGTATAGGGCGGCTTTTGTGTACGTTTTAAGTAAATCGTATTTAAATGTGTGTCCCACTTTATGACATTATTCATATTTTATTATGTGAATGTGAGGAAGTACAAGTTGGGGCACTCCATAGTGGCTGCTCAAAGGCTGTTGACAAAATAAGAAAGAGTACAGCATCCCTTTCATATTCTCTTCTGATTGCATATTTTTTCTCATGCTTCAGGATGTCACTAAACTGCCACCACTATAGTTTCGCTCGTGTGAGTACACTGGTCTGGTGTTTATATGCACATGCATATGTGTGGTATGTACATGCAGACATGTGTGCATGTTTATGCTCAGGAGCGCTCCTTGCTGCCTATTCAGCAAGCCTTCACACACGATTGACACGTGAAAAGATATGAAGTGACGAGAGGACATTATTGATGAAGTTGCCTCACTATTCCCCACAAGCGCACATAAAGTTTTCTGTGTGTCGTCATTGATGATGTGGAACTATTTAACAAGGCCACAAAAGAAGGATGGGTGCAGACATGGGTATGGTGTGGCGGTGTGTGTATGTTAATGCAAGCAAGCTTATGGGATGTGTTGTCAGCAGGGCAGACTATGAGCGATAAGTTGTGTCATGTGTGTTGTGTTTGGAAAATGTTCGGAAGAAATGGCGAGCGCATAAAGTCGATTTTGGGGATTTCTTGTTGGCTATGCGACGATGGAAGTTATCGTTCAATGTCGTCTGGCAGATATTAATGTCCGCGTATGAGAATGGTATGTTGGATAATAAGGTGACAAGGAATATGATTGATTAGCAGGAGGGGATACGAATTAACACTGCGTAACGTGACACATGAGTTTCGTGAACAGGTGTTCTGCTTTGGTTTTGAACAGGTAGAGTCTATCACGTGATACACGCATGACCACAACTGGAACATACCGGAAATTTAATAATAAATACCATCGGATCAGTCAATGGAGTAGGTAACAATTTTTCATTGACTTTGAAATGAAATCTTAACTAACTTCAGAAAAAACACAAATACAATAAATAATATAATAATAATAATAATAAATACAATAAATACAACATGTAATAATGCGCCTGCGTAAAAACATGTTTACAAAAAGTACAACAGAAATATTAGCAATATAAGGCTGAATAACACCGGATCACTCAGTCATGATTTTAGTAAACCAACCAAACGTGGCTCAATGATTCTTATGAGCCACCAAACAGAAAAATAGGTGAAACAAAACACATGCTTACAGCTCTTTTCGACAGTGTATGTCAAAAACATGCGACGAGCACGCACCTATTGAAACAAAGATGTTTCAAAGCAACTTCAATGTCAATTATTTCACACGTGCTTCTGGCACACAGCCCACCGCCTACGTCAAAACAAAAAATTTGCTTTCCTTTTTGAGCGTAAGAATGAACACACACTGAACGAATAAGAAGAGCGGAATAATTTCTTTTGTTATATTATGTTACGGCTGATGTGTGTTGTCTATTATATAAAAAGCTTTCTAACTGATCCAGTGCGCTTTTGTAACTTATGTACATGTATGTATAATCAAAGACTCCCCATCTGCCTCAAATCTATTTTTCTTCTAAAGCATTGACGCTGTATCCTTCGTTGTTAACGTTTTTGGTACTTATTTTGTACAAGCCATCTGTTGTCTAGGTAGAAGAAGCCTCTAATGGAATAAGACCAAATCGTGTCTTTGGCAGAGCGAAGGCACCGGCCATGCAAGTATTTATATTGCATTGATCGGAAGTCAAAATTCACTAAGACTTGTCTGGGTCTCAGATGAGAGATCGCCGATGAACTTGCTAGACAAGGATCAGAGGCCGTACTCTCAGGACCTGAACCTGTGCTGGCACTGCCTGCGTCCTTGGTTAGGGCTTCCATCGATGGTTGAACCTCTCGAGAGCACAACCGGAGGAGACATGACTCCCCAGGATGTAGACAGACCAATCGCATGCTCCCCAATGTCTGTTAGAAATCCGCAGCATTCTAGTTATCTTTTGACAGAAAAGATTGCAGACAACTTACCGCCACTACACCTTCGCCAAACACTTAAATGTGCTTGGCCTAAGCGATGAAACCCTCTGCGACACCTGTGGAGAAGACGACGACACTGTAGAGCACTTCCTCAGCCACTGTCCCGCCTTTGCTCAAATCAGGTGGCAGTTATTCGGTGCTGATGAGATGAGAGCTTCTGATGTAGGCTCCTCATCACTCATCCTTCCTCCGGAAGACCATGAAATTTCAGCAAAAGTAGGTTTCTGCCTGGTAGTACAATGGACCAGTTTTGAGTCTGAGTGCTCCAGTGTAGTGCTTAAAAAACCTCCAACAAAAAAATGTATCTTGCAGATCGAATCATATAACGGAGATCGTCGTAATCATCTTCAGAGAAACATAATTTATCTTCTCCTATTGTACCCCATTTGTCATCCTTCCGAATTTCGGTAAGTTCATTTCATTTCATTTAATTTCATTTATTTATTGATAAGTATCGCTGTACATTCATGCTTCAATTGTTGACATAAAAACTGGTTCATTTAAGTTATAGAAATAAAGTCGTCCTTACTGTATTATTTACCTACCTGGTAAGCACTTTCGTCCGTCCTGACCAAAATATTCAACATTTAGTATGTTCGCACGACTTATTACGTTTTTTAAACTTCTAACCCTATCTAAATGCTTTTGTTGGTTTATCTAGACTTCCGCTTGCTACAGGCAGGAACTTTCTTTTGTAGAAAAAAGCCACGCAATGTTCCCAAAAAAATTAATTGTAGTAGTTTTGCCTTATTAAACAATATTACTTTCGGCGTATGTCTGTGATATAGGGGAACTGTCTTAGAGATGACCTAGAAGGCAGAACAAATAACTGGAGGCGAAACAATGCTAAGGAAAAAAAAGCTGCCTGTGCCAGAACTGAAAACCAAACAGTTTCTTCTTTTTCTTCGAGTACCTCTACAATGAAGAGTGAATTTGGCGTAGCGCCTTTAGTCTTTGAAAATATTCTTGGTAATTATAGGCGATGCCGTGAAAATGGAAGTTGTTCTCTGGGATGGACCCGTAGAATAATAATAATAATACATAATTAGGGGTATTGTTATAATAATAATTTAATGGCGGCACTACAGTCCGAAGTGGACCTGGGCCTAGTCTCTCAGCAACTATTCGTGTTGTGAGTGCTATTGTTCTCTCACGAGTGGAGGGGACCTACAGTTTAATGCGGACTCCGAACGGCGAGATTGAGAAGACAGTTATACTCTTTGAGCGTTGTCAGTGACTCGAAAAAGGTGGTCCGTGAATAATTTTTTTTTTGAAAAATTGTTTGTCTGAACTTGGATTTGAACCTAGACTGTGAAAGTCTAGTGCGTACACGGCCGCGGCGCACACCTCAGAATAGGAGTACCCAATAAGTTACCACGTGGACTATTTCCGATTTTCCAAATTAACTGTAAATAACGAGAAATGTTAAAATGGATCTGATTATAAAAATGGGAAATGGAAAACCTACGTAATAATAATTTTGTGGCGCTACAGCCCAGCAGCCACTCGTGTTGTGAGTGACAGTGTTCTCTTAAGAGTGGAGGGGAACACCAATGTAATGCCAACTCCAAAAGTGGAAGTTTAAAAAGCTTTTTCAAGACAATATTCTCTTTAGGCATAAATGACTGGAAAGAGTTGAAGAAGTGAACATAGAAAAGGTGTTTTTTGGGAATCGAGCCTTGACTTTGCGTAGAGGGTTAGCGTCGACACATTTACTCACTACGACATGGAGCCCATAGAAAATATATTTATAATTAAAAAAATATTCTTGCAAGTCCTATTCAATGCGTTTCATTCACGACCACTGTGTGGAAATGAAGGTTGGGCGCTTTACGCGACAATTTGAAGATACAAGGCCTTTTGGGATATTCGGCTTGCAGCTAGGCCGGATAGCCGAATATTCGGCGGCCGGATATATTCTTCTTCTTCTTCTTAGGGCGCTACATTCCGAGGTGGACCTGGGCCTCACTCACGATCTTTCGCCAGCTGTCTCCAGTTTCGCACGCCAAGCCGGCCGAGGTCCCACTCGACTTGTGTGCGCCACCTTGTACGTGGACGTCCTCTGTTGCGTTTTCCCACAGGCTCTGAGTCGAAGACTCTTCGGGCCGGAGCTAAGTTGTCCATACGCTCTACATGGCCTAGGTGGTGGATCTTAGGCGTTGGATCCGTAGACGCCTGGCTAGACTCATGTCGCTGTACAGCCCATACAGTTCGTGGTTGAACCTTCTCCTCCAAATGCCATCAACGCAAACAGGACCGAAGTTCGCGGACAGAACTTTTTCTCGAAAAGACCAAGAGACTGTTCATCCGCTTGGGATATTTTCCATGCCTCTGCGCCTTACAGCAGGACTGGGATCATCAAGGTCTTATACAGAGTCAACTTGGCCTTCCGAGAGAGGGCTCTACTACTCAGTTGCCTTTTGAGCCCAAAAAAACAGCGGTTGGCAAGAGTTATTCTGCGTTTGATCTCGGTACTGATGTTGTTTGTACTGTTTACCGCCGGATATCTGCCCAAATTAAAAGTATAATAGTTTGGTGCTCTGATACTCAAATCAGACCGGTACAAGTAAAACCAACTTAGACATGTTTTTTCCTTCTCCTCCACAAGATATTCTTACTTTCTACACAGCAAAGTTATTGGGAATACTTGCCGGATATCCGTCACACCTCTAGCAATTATACCACTTGGTGCTTTGTTTTATTTTGTAAATATTTATTCAATCCGCTGTATGCTTTTGTATCTTATACATCTTCACAGTTTGTACATTCATAACTTTCCTCTCAGTGTAAAGCATGTATAACATTCTTTGCATCCATACACTTACAAATAGTTGCGGATACATTTTTATCTCTCGCATCCTATTACCTTTTTCTGATATCCTCCCACACAACTGTAAGCGTAGAACTATTTTAAATGCCAAGGCAGCAGTCCAACGTGTCTGCCGAGAAATCTTGACCATCTCATAGCCTTGGGTAATACTTTCATAGCTCCCGTAGACCTTGGACATTGGTTGCTGTCGGATTGTTTAATTTTCAACATGGAACGGGAAACGAGGGAAATAAAACACGTCACTTTTTTGCACAATTTAACGCTGGCTACAGCAATAACAAATTTCACACATCCAAGGACTTGCCCGTCTGCCATTTTTATACCATTTTTAATCCTTCTTTTTACCCACACAACAGGAGAAATCCTGTTTGAAGAACGAAATGGAACTTAGAGTGGATTAGTGCACCCCGTGTGTGCACACATATGCGATGTCCCTTTTTCTAGTTGTACCTTCATATGATACTAGTATTTCTTATTTGAATCTCTTTTTTTCTTCTGTCATCCTGTCGTGGAATATTGCGCAGCGTTACACTTGTTTCAGTATATTTTCCTTCACATGCAGCTTGCAATGAATATATTTCCACTGCAGAAGACGACGATGGTGATGATGATGCCAGTATCCGAGGGAAAGTGGCCAAAACTAATGCGTCAACACCATTCATTCACCGAACAGCCACCGAACGAACCAAAAACGAGGCACGGGCTTAGCACGGTGATCTAGGTCTGTGTACATGTATGGCTATGCGTTCAGATGTACATACGGGCCCTCATCTCATCTAAAGCGGAAATTTATTGCTCTTTTCCACATATGGAACGATTTATTCAGACGCTTGAAATCCTTTGCTGATTTTAGCATCTGCACACTAGTGGATTTCTCGCACATCTCCTTTCGGCTGCAATCTTTTAGGGTGAGCACAGCTCTGGTGCGAAACGCTGTAATAGATTTATGAAAGAGCGATGGTTAGAAAAAAGGCGTCATCAACAAAAACTAGCGAGCGAGCAAAAAAGGATTCCACTAACCGTTCACAACAGAATTGATGATGGGAGGGAAAAGAAACCCAAACTACATGCATGCACATGTATGTCACGAGATGCTAAACGCTGGGACAAGGACTGTGTCAGGTAAGCGCTTTTAGTCCTCGGCTTGCCAGCATGAGCGCTTCCGTTTGGTGACAACTAGGACACAGGAATAACTGCTACATGCATCCATTGCCACGTTGTCAAGATACAATATCCCGCAGAGATTAAGTTTTAGGCGCTTTTAGCTTACACGGTTTTCACTTCAACCCCATTACAATTTATTTAACAGAAAATGGATAAGAGAGATCGAAACTATCACTCTCGTATCTATTCAGTCCCAAGCCACAAATGGTGGGCAAAGCAAATTCAATCTTTGGACATGTCTTCTTATGGAAATTTATGCAAAAGTAGTTCAAGCGTTTCAGCGCTATAGCAGCCTTCATATCCATATTTCCGATTTATTTCATTCCTCTGTGACATGTGTATCTGTGCGGTTTTCTGTGGGCATCTCGTGCACTCTAACTTTCTGTTTTTGCAGTTTTGCATGAGAAGAACATTTGAATTGCTCTTCAGCACCACTACCAATCGCATGCATCGTTCAATTTCTTTTTATTTATTGAATTTACAACTTTTTGACATTTTTCAATATTTTTTCCCCCATATCTACCAAATTTTTTTTTCTTTATGAAAAATGTCAAAATACGCGGCTGGGATTGAGGGAATATCAGAATTGATTGAATGCATCTTGTCGAGTGGTAGTAGGCGGCAGCAGTGCTGGTGGTCATGGAGGGCTCTTCTATTTATGAGCATCATAACCATTCTGTGCACTGTGGATTGTTGAGGTTGTTGATGTCAGTGATGCATGAGTTTTGATAAAAGCAGGACATTTTTATCAAGGCGCTTTCCAACAGAAGGCAAATTGATATGCTTGTTTGAGATAGGGGAAATCAAAAAAACTTGAATCGGAAAGGAAAGCGGATTGGAAAGTACAGAATTCCGAGAAAGCTATTGGCATTGAACAGGAACTTGTAGGAACAGGTACAGATAATAATAATGGCGGCGCTACAGTCCGAGGTGGACCTGGGCCTAGCTTCTCAGCAACCACTCGTGTTGTGCGTACTGTTGTTCTCTCACGAGTGGAGGGGACCTACAGTTTAATGCCGACTCCGAACGGCGAGATTGAGAAGCTTTTTTCTAGACAGTTATACTCTTTGAGCATTGTCAGTGACTCGAAAGAGGTGGAGCCGTGAAAAAATGTTTGATGTTTTTTTTCGAGATTCGAACCGACGACCTCGAGCGTAGGAGTCGACGCACCTACCCACTACGCCACGGCGTCCACAGGTACAGATACAAAGGTTATTTTTTTTATTTTCTGTAGATAATTAAAGTCTGAAACTAGTTTCAATTAATTGCGAATAAAAGCTTGTGATCGTATTAAGATGATGGGTTTTAGTCTCTAACGTACATAGCTTTTGAAAAATAAAGGCAGCATTGAAAACTTACTACAGTCCGGGGTGGACCTGGGCCTGAACCAACAAGCGTCTCCAGCCAGCTCGATTTTTAGCTAGCCAGTTTCGCACGCACAGTTGGTTGAAGTCCCTTTCTACTTGCGTGACCCACCTGAGTCGCGGTCTTCCTCTACTGCGCCGTCTCTCGGGGGTGGATTCGAAGACTTTCCGGGCCGGAGCATTGGTTTCCATTCGCTCTATATGACCTAGCCATCTCAATCGTTGGATCTTCACCCTTCTGGCTAAGTCAATGTCACTGAACAGCTCGTACAGTTCGTTGTTATATGACGGGACCGAAAATCACCCGAAGACTTTTCCTCTCAAAGCAGCCAAGAGCAACCTCATCCGCTTTTGATGAAGTCCATGCTTTTGCGCCATATAGCAGGACTGGGGCGATTAAGATCTTACACAGGGTTACCTTCGTTGTTCGAGAGAGGGCTTTGTTTATCAATTGCTTTCTTAGCCCAAAGAAGCAGCGATTAGCAAGAGTTTAAGAGTTATTCTTCGTTTGATTTCAGCGCTGGTGTCATTGTCTGAGTTAATAGCGGTGCCTAGGTAGACAAAGTCCTTGATTACCTCAAAGTTATAACTGTCTGCTGTGACGTTCTGTCCGAGACGTCGGTGTTGGGTGTCCTTTCTGGTTGACAGCATATATTTAGTCTTGCCCTCATTTACCGTTAAACCCATCTTCGCGGCGATGCGACGGAATCGCAGCATTGAAAACACATAAGTCATATTTGCCACGTAGCACCAGTTGTACACAGACGCGAAGTTTGAGAAGCTTCTCTTAACAGTAATAGAACTCTGGGTATTATCGGTGACAAGTGAGAGGTGGTGTCATGAGAATGAAAATTGGTGTGTCCGCGATGGAGCCACGGAACTTCTTCACATGAGTTGACGCTTTTTTGCGTGTGTCTATCGTGTACGTAAAGTTGGGGTGAATTTGAAATTTAGGCCCACCTCATCGAGTGGTGTTTAATCAACAATCCTGCCAAAATGAAACGAGTGTTCGCTCCCAAACTTTTTGATTTAGAGTCCCGTTTGAGAATTATGAAGCTCCAGTCGGTTATAATGTGTCACGATTCTCCTATTTCTAAATGAAAAGTGCTTAAAAGTCTGATGAAACCACAAAAAATTGAGTTCAATGAGTACATTTGATTCAAATAATATCGAACATTCTGTCTCAAATAGTTCGTGAAAAATATCGACGTTCGAATTTTAAAGATCTAAAATGGCTGTAGATCTCGAAGAAAGCATTAAAAATAATAACCACCAGCATATCGATTTTTATGAAGATTCCGAAATATCAAAGATTTAACATCATTTTCCTGCTGAACTTGACAACTGCACACGGGTCTTAGTGGTATCTCTCACACTCGTTTCAACCCTCAAAGTACACATCAACAACATACACACATGCCAAGTCATGTTTGTGTATGACGCAATGGATATTGCAGAATTTTTTCTTTTGATTGATAAATTCGGACAGAGATATACATATACATATGTATGTATGTATATCTCTATCTATGTTGAAACGAATATTTGATTTTGGTTGAAGTTAGAAGAAAATTCAACTGAAATAGTTGGAATTCGTTGCCTGACATTCAAAAATGCTTCTATTATTTGATTCGGAACGAAACGACGGAACCTCCTCCGCGCGAATATTCCTCGCACTTTTATCATTAATTTTTACTCTACGTCACATCAATCAAACCTGTATCGTGGTCAATTTATTCTTCTTTTTATTCAATTACGCATTCAGTGCGTCTATTCCAGGAAATTTCATGTATAGCTTAGCTCCCAGTTCATCAGAGAACTCAGAAGAAAAACTAACACAATAGATAATCAGCTTTTCGGTGAATTTTCAAGCCGAATGCAAATACCAACAAATATCATTCTGTATGCATGAATACGCGGCACATTGTTTCATTGTTTTAGCATGCTTCACTCCGCGGAAGGAGCATATTAATCTTGATAATGCTGTTCATTTTATGAATGGCAGGCCCGTGTAACCCAAGTATCTCATTGGAATTCTACCTTACTCCGGATTCACATGCTAAAGTGTTCTGGTGTACACAGCTCCAGCCAAGCAAACAACCAACCAACCACTCGCTTGACATGTGAGTTCCATTAAACTGATCAGATATCCTGCCCTAGACTGATTCTATCTGCCTCTTTTACTTCCACTGCCCCTACCATCATCAGGAGGAACTTTCCTCGCCTGATTCACTACCGAAAATATTTTGCTTCTCCTTTACAAGAGGAGCAAAAATTATAAACATTCACCACGCCGCTTGGGAATACACATCTACCTGTAGATCGAATGCGCCGGGGTGGGAAGTTTCGAGCACTCAGCTGGGCAGTGTCGAACAAAAACAGGGAACATAAATCTAAGAAAAAACACAGACAACTTGCACTGTAGTGTAGGTATGCGATGCGAGACATCCTCCCCATGTAATGGATGGTGTTTTCGGTTCTGGTTTAGGTCTTCCATTGAATGATGGCGTACCTGGTTAGGTATTCTCCATTCATACGTTCAGACGCCACCTGCTTAGTTGGTTAGTCAACTTAATGCTCAAATTGAAGAGTAGCTGCCTGTGTATCTCGGCTGCCTCATTCTGGCTAGGATTGGGAGAGATGAGTACAAAAAAAAATCCGAACAAGATTTATACCTTTCGTATTTAGCCCGACCATTGAGCAGTTGGTCCTTGGCAAAGGTTGCATAAAACTGAACTGTGTGGCACTATCATTTCCCAATGCTTCCGATGGTCTGTGCTATGTGTGCGGTAGTTTATCATCTGGGTTAAATTGTTGAGAAAACTATGTGCTCTCTGCATAGTAGTCCTTCCGTTGGTGGAAGACATAACCGATACATTTGCTTTGATTGGATTGTAAAGCATTTGCGTATTGCTGTGGCATTAAACGTTTCTGGTTTAATGGAGTTTATAATTTTGAATACGCTTTTCAGTAAAATTAAGCGTTTTAAAAAAATTAGGCGTTTTGTTCTATCGGGCGCCCTGTGCGTTATTATTGAAATCCCCTGAAGGTTGCATGGTATAGACATTTGACATGACATCTGCACAAATTAGAGTAAAATGCTTATTTTTCTATCAGTGGCGGGGGGCGGAGTCTATGTATCCCCTTTACTAGTCCGCCCTTTGGCTAGAGGCTTCCAATTACGCAAAATCAGGTAGCTAAGGTCCCTCCCAGGTGTGCGCACTACTGGAAACCAGATTTCTGTCTTTATCGCAGAGAGTTGTATAAGACTGCGTAGTTTGTCTAATTTCTTTTTTGACATCAAAAGTCTTGGCACTGACAGAGCAAAGTTCTCATCTTGCAAAGGCAGATGAATTGTAAAGGAATGCCAACATTAAGCACACCTTTTAAAAGCGATTTAGTGTATGCAACACTGCATCTCATCTCCAGCTGCTTTAAAAAGTTTGTCACGCAGTCCAGTTCGAGTCCGATTGGTGATACAATAATGCATTACCTCAGCAACGACTACTAAAAGGAAAAGATCAGGGTCAGATAATAGAACGGGCTAGCAATGAAACAACATCCGGTGTTACATTCTCAATGTGTTAACATCATTTTTTTTAAATTGTGTGATTATTGCTCCTAAAGAAAGTAAACCGGTCTTTCTCTGGAAAATAAACCTGTCTGAGGGAATCAGTATTTGCAAAGAATTGGGATAACGGACATACTAAACAAATCACAATGTTCTCTGTTAATACCAAGACTTTTTGATGAAATTTCAGATAGGTGCAAAAGTTGTTGAAAGCTTATATGAATTAAGCTGTCGTTAAATTGTTTGAAAATATTACTTATTGTAGCTTGTTTCCTGACTTAAACTAAATTCCTATATACCTTTGGCTATAAAACAGAAAAGCTTATGTCTGTAAATACGACTTTGAGAAAAAAATTGTTTTTTTAAACGAATAAAACTGTTTTTGTGGAAAAAATAATTCGCCAGTCATACGAAACTATGTTATCAGACAAAAAATGAACCATTGATATATTTAGATTCTAACTTAAGTCTACTTAAGCTTTCCTGTTTTTGCCATAGATGTAATAATACATGGGCACGCAAGGTCAGCAACATTGGTTTGTCCTGCCAGATGTGGCAGATATTATCCACGTGTTTCTCGGAGTATTTCGGCCGCTAGCGTTGCTCCCGCATGATCACTGTAGCATGTTTCAGACGGAGGTTCATGTTCCAGCCTATGTTCATATATGCAACATAATATCTGTACTGTACGAGATACACATTTTTATTTTCACCTACAATGTCATTAGTTGCTTAAGACTATAGCAACTAATTTCAGATGCATTATAGGCACAAAGTCCCTAACTTCTAGGCTGATCTGGCCCAAACTGCACCTTAAATGTTCCATGAATCTGTTATTTTTCAGGAGATCGAAAAAATGCAGAAGCTACCTAGGTGAAGGGAAGGAGGCGAATGTCCTCCACCTCCTTTGCTCTTGTCCGACTTTGGTGTCATTAAGACGGTTGCATATTGGGGCTTACTTTCTGATAACCATGGTTACCTTAGGGAGGTAGTCTGCAATTTATTTTCCTTCTCGAGTCACTGACAATGCTCAAAGAGTATAACTGTCTAGAAAGAGCTTCTCAAACTCGCCGTTCGGAGTCGGCATTAAACTGTAGGTCCCCATCATTCGTGAAGGAACAATAGCACGCACAACACGAGTGGTTGCTGAGAAGCTAGGCCCAGGTCCGCCTCGGACTGTAGCGCCGCCATTATTATTATATTATTATTATTATTAAAATGTCGTGACATGTATTTGGGAAATTAATGTCCGTTTATCCGTTTTTGATTTGTATATGCAGTAAGAATGTTTTTTTCCGGATTGCTCGAGACCAACGACCTTCTGTATAATCGGGTTTTTGGTTATTAGAGTTTTAAACAACACTTAACTCTAATGGGTGCACAAATGTATGTTCCGGAAATTAGAGGATTCTCCGGATAATTGAGTGAATATTAACAAAATACTTGCCAAACAGTATACCGGATATAAGAGGTTGTCGGTCATTCGGGTTCCAAATAATAGAGTTTTAACTGTATATGTATTTGTATTCATTCAGACCAGATCAACTTACATGTGAATATATTTTGATATTTTAAAACTAACGAGGTATTTTTTCTTTCTCTTTTCAGGTAATAAAATCACAGAACAGCATTGACCGCAGTCAAGAGTATGGCTTCATTCTTGGTATTCGTTTTAGGGCCTTGTTTAATTAATATATTTTATCTCTCACATCAATTTCCAATTTTTAACATTTAATCCTTAAACCAACTAATATCACGAAAAACCCATTGATAACTTCATCACGTTCTAAGGGCTGATAAGTAAGCGAAAAGAAAAAAGTATTCCGCAATTTTGCGTTTATCTTTTAATCCTACTAAACGCACATCCACGCAAGGCGTCGTCTACGCAAATTATCCTCTTAACGCAAAACTTTCTTCTTAAGTTCCTTATGTAGAAGCATTTTTTGTGTTGAAAGATTCCTACTCCTCGTTGCTGGAAAGCAGTGAAGAAGAATATAATGCCCGTTCCTCAAGCTGTGGTGTACCCCTATCCGCCTCCCAATATAGCCTGCACTGCAGCGTGGACAAAAAAATATGTTGAGCACTGAAATTCAACTGAAAAGCGATTTTTTTTGTAAAGAAAAAAAGGAAGAAAAAAGAAATATACAGAAATGAACACCCCTGTCTAAGTTCATTCTCATGGCGGAAGCAAACAAACTGCAAAGTCAAATAGGAGCGCATTATCCTTCAATCTCTTATCTTAAGCTCATTTTTGCTCTGTATTTTGTTTCCTTCTCTGTGTACACCATCGTTGACGGCGGGTTTTGTTATTTTCTGTGATGGTGGTTTGTATATATCTGTTGGCAGCTGGCTAGAAGGATGAAGTTACCCTCTGCGAATTCTCATCATTTTGCCTACGATAACTCTGCATTTGACTTTGTCACTTCTCTCGACTCACTCAAATTATTGTTGACACGCAAAAATTCGAAATTAAAGCTGGTTTGTGATTGCGAAGAGGACTTCCTTTGACATCAATGACAGCGACTGAAATTCATTGGATGAAAATGAGGTTGAAGTGATATACACAGAATCAGAATGCGACTGGTGGATAAAAAAGCATCAGTATTTGCTATTGCAACTGCTGGTGCTCGTCATTAGGAAACTTGAATATTATGTCGGATGGTTGCATACACAATTCTTAAAAAAGATTTATAAATGAAGTACAGGTCATTCTTAGCAAACCATGAAAGGAAGATGTTGAATAATCGCAATATATTTTGTATATCTTACCTTTACATTCAAAATTAATTAATTATTGACCAATAAAATCGGTCTTCAAATTCTGATTTCGGTGGTTCGCATTACCGCTCAAGTTGATCTGCTTCTGAAGCACCTCAGAAGAAATGCAGTTCGAATGTATACTGACATCTTTCCTAAACCAATTAAACTTGGACTGGGTAATTGCAGATTTTTGGGAAAGCAATCATCCCTTGGAAGTGCTTTCATTTGAAACAACTATTTCAGAGTTGGACTTATAGACGCAAAATCATTCAGCTATAGTTTGAAGTATTAAAATATTTGATTCTGGTTTGCACACAAATTTGCGTCAGTGTCTGCGGAATAATATTGCAAAACTGAACTTTTGGCAGAACTTTTGCATTTTCTCTTTGACAGGTTAGTAAGGAGCTGTATGGAATGCTGTAAAACTGTCATCCATTGCTACATACACATATACATACATGTATGTATATGAAATCTAGAAAATTTGTGCAGGATCGCCTAACACAAGACAGTCAGTTGCAAAACTATGTGTGCTTTAATGGCAACAATTCAGTCAGACATTCACGAGAGTTAAGAAGAAGAATGTTTGTGGGATAGAAAAAAATAACAGGTTATGATGGAAAAGCTGGGATTTTCCTCTTTTTTAAATATGATGTGTATTTTTTTTGAATTTATTTTGAAATGTTCACATGACAGCTACGGAAAATAGTTTCGGATCTGTTGTAGACAGCTTCCCTTTTGCACATCCACAACATGTTGATAAGTCTTTTGAAGTTTTTTGATGTTAACTCTTTCATTCAAGTAAGACCTTACTGCTGACGCTTTATGAACACATTGCTTTGGCGAAATTAAAACCCTAAAACGTGTATCTAGGTTATGATTTAATCAGGTTGCACGTGCAAATATTCAAAACAGCATTAAAGTGTAGTCATATACATATTATTATGTATGCTTTCAAATGGATAAAAACTTCGGTAGGAGTTACGGTTCGCTTATCGTCCATAATCCACTTTTCAGGTCGCGTATTTTCTTCATTTTTAAAATAAATGCTTTGGTGGTTTTTGATGCACAAGCGGTGTAAGATATGCATGCGAAACTATTTATCACCTCAAATTATTACAGAATGTTTATTAGGGCATACTTTGTGCAAATATAGAAGGATACGAAAGTTATACCGATGGTTATGGCAATTAGCCTATATATCACGAATTGAGTTTGAGATTTGCGATTTACCCTTTCAGTCATATCTGATTCATATGCGTTTGAATGATGTTGGAACAATCAACCATGCTAATTTGGTCTGGCTTTAAAATTAATTATATAATAATAATATAATAATGGGGGCGCTACAGTCCGAGGTGGACCTGGGCCTAGCTTCTCAGCAACCACTCGTGTTGTGCGTGCAATTGTTCCTTCACGAGTGGAGGGGACCTACAGTTTAATGCCGATTCCGAACGGTGAGATTGAGAAGCGATTTTTAGACAGTTATACTCCTTGAGCATTGTCAGTGACTCAAATGAGGGCAGCCGTGAACAATTTTTTTTTTGAAAATTTTTTGCTTGGAGTCAACGCACATACCCACAAAGCCATAGATGCTACAGAAATAATGGGACAAAATTAATCGATTTCGACCATGTACAAGGAAGCTGGAAGTTGTTTTTTTTATTAAAAAATGTTAAAAATCTAATGTACGCCAGTTTTTAGCTAAAAAAAGCATCACATCGTCCGACCACCCGCCGTACTCACCTTATCTGTGGCTTTTGATTGTTTCCAAAACTAAAATTACCATTGGAGGAGAAATTATGAAAGAAATAGACTGCAAAAGGTCTCATCGAAAATGGGGCAGACAGTAAGACCAAAGAGACAGCGACTGGCAGTAGATATTTTTGTGTTAGTTCTTTGTACAAAAGTTATTTTTTGTCTTTGTGGCTTATCTGAGGTACAATACCTAGACCACCTCATGTTTATAGCTACCAACGGTGACATTTGGACTAAAACATCGATGTTGTGCACCTTTTCTTGATGACAACAGACACTGTGTTTTGCCCTCGTTTATCGACAGATACATTTTAGTCGTCGCCGCACCAATTACTTTAAACATCTCACTAAAGACTGGTGCCACTTTGTTTCATTAGAATGGACCATTTTATGGTGTAGTGTTGGCGAAATCCCAATCAGAAAAGGAACAATCAAAAGGAAGGAAAATGAAACCACTTGGTTTCAAGACCTCACGATTGTGAAATTATTCAGAACAAAATTTGTATAAATCTAAGTAGAGAGAGTTTTGTTGACACAGCAAACTTCTTTTTTCCCACAAACAGTGCTTGTCACATGGGATAGGCCTGCGCACACCTAGATATGTAGATTAAATTAAATCCATTTCGCCTTCTATTCATTATTCTGTCCTTTGTTTATGATATCTTCTTTTGTTGAATTACTTTATCACGGTTGCTTGGCTGATGTAAAGTCTTAATTATATCCCGTACCGTAGGCAGGGATGTTAAAGAAACAAAGAAGCAACAACCAAAAAGGAAAAAGAAGAATGTCAAATGCATTTTTTTCTCCTTTTTCTTTGTTTCATTACGTTTTCTAATTTATTCGTTCCATTTTGTTATTTATGTGCTTTTTTGTATGTTTCACTATACCAGTGCCAACAATAACGATGTCATTTTAATAAATCTATCTGACAGGCGAGACGAGGACTTAAGGACAGCGTATGCAGCGTTTCATTGTTGGTAAACATGTGCGCATATTACCACTGAAAGTACTCTCGAGCTTGTGATATGTCCTTTCTCTATGTGTCAGAAAAATGCTTGCAAACAGATTTGTTTTCTATTTCTGCTTCATCCGTCCGGATTGTCTGCAGGGTGAATGTTGTCATTGGGACTTAAAATAAATTCCACAGACAGATGGATCGACTTGGTGTTTCCTGTCTTGTGAGTTATATCAGTTAATCTGATAGCTTATGGGTATTGACTAATTTCATGAAAGAAATCCCACTATTAAATGATTTTAAAAGATAGATAGTCGTTATTTTTTTTAACTTACCGTTAAGTCAAAATATCTTTTTTTCTTGTTGTGATTTGATTTTTTATTTAAGATAATCAGGATGCGCACAGGATTGAATATTTTTACAATCAATTCAACAATGTACAACAACAGTGGCGTTTAAGCAGCATCTTTTTCACAAAATTCAGAAACTTGAAGAATATATTTGCAGTGGCCTTTGAATCATTTGTCACTTATGTAAATAGATATATCATATTAATTGGTCATACTCTGCATTCTTTCTCATTTCCTGACACTTAAGAATTGAGTATTTTCTGCAATCAATTTTCATTGCTGAGAAATATTTTAAAAATAATTCGGTTTTGGCAGCTACTGTTCAGATAAAATTATTTCCAACGATGATGCTTATTCCCATTTTAATGATCGTCAAAATCGTCGAATGAGTGATTGTTGAGAAACAATTCAATCAAAACGTGTCACTCTTTGGTGCAGTTAATAGTTAATAGGTAATAGTCCACCTTTTGTGTTGGAATTGCATGGTATGAAAAAAGGCGGTGTGACATGATACATAGTTAAAGAAATAATTCAATTACCGCATGAGTCATTTCTGTGTCGTATAATTACCTTTTCCGTTGACCATTGGCTGGCAAGATGACGCGAATTAACGCCTTTAAATTTTTGTAGGTCTATTAAAGTTGAAGTCCTATGCTAAAATAATATATAACAAAAACGTATTTTCCATAAATGTGGCTGAATTTCGGTAATACACCCATCAACTTGCTCTTTAATGGCGTTGGTGGTCGTGGGATTATTAGCATAAGACTTCAACTTATAGAAAATTTCGACAAACTATTGCATATTTGCCTTCAAAACTGCGGGGTGTATTTACCCGATATGTTATTCTGTGCCCTATAATGTACCCTTCATGAATTTTCAAAAAGTAAAAAAGCATTTAAAAAAATATTTTTATTTTCAATTGTTTTTTTTTTTTAGTAGTAAATTTTAAATAATATATTGGCTAATTTGATGAATTATACTAAAAGTGCAAGCATATCACTGCCCTTTTTGTACCATAATGTAATAACTAACAAAGTACAGCGGACGCTCGATATAGTGAACAATCCGATATAGTGAACACACAACATTTTATACAGGCTATTCTAAATAATATAATAATAATACGCATTTTGGTGACATTTGATTCAAGCAGTCCACGCTCGTTACAATGAACAATCTCGCTCCAGTGAACAGGCCCATTTTTTATTACTTCACTATATCGAGCGTCCAGTGTACTACATCAAATAGCACATCGAATATAATTAAGTATAAGTAAGTCAATTTCGTCTGCGAATCTGTGAAAATGATGATTCATACAATAGCTGTTGCTTACCAAAGTGTCCTTTGTCGAAATAAAATAAAATCTCTTGACACAATGTTGTAATTTTTTTTAAATTGTTGTCGATGATCAAGTAAATAAAAAAAAGATTCCAAACCCACGATATACAGAATACAAGGTATTATGTTCCCGTCACTTATTTTTTTGAATTGTGCTGCGTGTGACGTCATGCGTATCATGACATATGTTTTGCCGCGAACAATTTGAACAGTGTTGTGAAAACATTTATGACTAATTTTGTGAAATTTGTGAAAAGTTTGATTAAAAAATGGCAGTCTGTGCAGTATTTGGTTGTAACACCAATAATAACAAAAATCATTTCTATTATTTATACCATAACCATCGTTTTTCATTTAATTAATGCTACAGAAAGTTTCTCCATACAATTTGAATACAATGTGAAGTTGCCCTGCTATGTGTGACGTCACGCGAATTTGAGAAATATCATACCTTGTATTCTGTATATCGTGTTCCAAACCTACGAAACCGATTTATCCAACATACAGTTAATCAAAAAAGTAAGTATACACTACCTCCTGAACTATATTTTTCTAAAGAAAACTAAATATTTGCAACAAAAATCAACAATCATTTTTTTTCTGTTTTCACAAACGTAATACTATTTTTAAAAAAGAACCAACATAACAAAATAACAAAACATAAACAATAGAATTCAACTTAAAGTAATATGAATGGAAATTTACATCAAAAAAGTAAGTATACAAACAAAAAAGAATACTTTCTGAAATGTTTCTCTGCTCTCTAGTCTTCTTATCAATATTTCGTTGGGTAGCCTTTGGCTTTTATAATTGCTTGCATTTGATTTGGCATCGAGTTAACCAATTTTGATGTTACTTTTTGGCTTATTTTAGCCAACTCTTTCTGAAGCACTCTTTTCAAGACTTATTTTGTCTTGACACCGTGTTTTTGAACTGCCCGTGTCAAATGTTTCCATAAATGCTCTATTGCTATCATGACGGGCGATTGGGTGGTGTTCTCAGCTGGTTACGAACATTATATAATAACTATTCCTTAAAAATATGAGAGGTGTGTTTTGGGTAATTATCTTGTTAAAAGATAAATGACACTTCTAGACCCAACTTTCTAACGCTTTCAAGTAAATTAGTTTTCAATATGTCCATATAGGCATATTTGTCCATTGTACCATCAATGAAAATTAAATTACCGACGCATTTTTGCCGCCATACACCCCCATACCATTACGGAGCTACCACCGTGCCTTACACCACCTGAGAACACCACCCAATCGCCCGACATGAATGCTATAGAACATTTATGGGAACATTTGACACGGGAAGTTCAAAAACACGGTGTCAAGACAAAATAAGTCTTGAAAAGAGTGCTTCAGAAAGAGTTGGCTAAAATAAGCCAAAAAGTAACATCAAAATTGGTTAACTCGATGCCAAATCAAAAGAAAAAAAAATGGTTGTTGATTTTTGTTGCAAATATTTAGTTTTCTTTAGAAAAATATAGTTCAGGAGGTAGTGTATACTTACTTTTTTGATTAACTGTATATTGCGTTCAAACTTCACTTCAGTAACTGTTGTTCAATACAAGCACAACGTTCATTGTAACGAATCCATCCAAACCGTTGTAATCAAATAGGATGAACGAATGGGTGTGATTGTACGAGTCGTTCAGAGACAGGAATTAATTCATGAAATTTAATTGTAGTGCTATGTTTTTTGGCTGACTTTATTTAAACTATTTAATTGTGGGAAGGAATAAATCCCGTTCAAAGGATAGTTTTAATTACAAAATGTATTTCAAAAAAGGAATACAAGGGAATTCGTGATGTTCTTGTTATCCAATCATTGATTTGAATACAGCTTTAATATTGAAAAAAAAGCTTGGATTGATTGCTAACGGTTCTTAAAAAAATTGTTCATATTTATAAAAAAGCATTAATGAAGCATTAAGTTGGAAAACACAAAACAGAAAAATTAAAAGTTTTTTTAATACATCATATTCGTAGGGTATTCACATGTATTTCAACTACAGGATATTGCCGGAATATGTGTGCACGATAGGGGAAAGCCGCCCTTCTGTTGGGTAGTTGAGAGAGAACGAAAGGTTCACTTCTCGGCTACGGAGCTATCTCCCACAATATTTAACCAAGAGGGAAGAAGGTCATATCGATTGACATGAAGAGGTGAGCAGGCAGAAGTGTTCCAACAACATCCGACACCCGCGGGTTCTTGACGAATCTTTTTCACCAGACGACACTGACAGGGCGGTGCTTCGTTTAGGACTATGCTACATTTAAAAGATCAAAACAGCAATTATAAATCGCACAATACGCTTTCTGACTTCCTGAGTTACGTGTGAATATATGATTATTTAAATTTTGACGGGACTTGAGGTATTTATATTATATTTCATTTTTTTATAATTTTGTTTATATGCAACATACATAATTAATGGCATCACCTGATGCCCTTACACATAAGCATAAACGTAAACATTAAAATCATGGTACGCCATGGCCTACACTTTGTGTGAAGCCATCTCTTGTGATTTGACAGCTTTTCTTTGCTCTGGTTCTTCTTCGCTCATGATGCATCGTCTGATCGCTTAGAAAGTAATGAGTAAATGCTATGAATTGCAATTGCTTAGAACACGTCTGTTACACTGAAATGTTAAAATATTATAATCACATTTGCCCTCTCATATATTCTAATGAACCCTTTTCACAGATTTTAATTTCTCTTAATGCTCCGAAGGCTTCATTCAAATTCCAGTGCTCAGTAGGCACTGCCATGGCTGTATTCAAAATTTGTCCAGCATATCGTGCGGACCAAATGAAAATGATGGCATACGAAAAAAATATATGGAAAATCCTGAACAAACCCAGTAAGCTCAACACGAACGATTATGCTCAGTCAGTCCCTTCTCTCATTTGGAAGCCATTAAGTTATTTCTAGTCGATAAATTTTCCGCCTCACTCTGTGCGTTAGTTAGCAGCATCTGCTGCTCCATAGCTCTCAACTGGGATGCCAGGAGAATATTTTTTACATATTCAAAAGGATAATTTTCCCTGAAAGCATGTCGTACCAGTGGCGGTTGTGGCAGCCGCAGCGGCAGCGTTAAGGGCTGCTTGGTACGCGGCTCCGACCCGGGCGCACTGCTAGCCCTAGGGAATGTAGATGTGAAATGGGTTTTTGCTCGTTTTCTTAATTTTTGATTATGTTAAGTGGTGATGGTTGCAAGGAGGATAACTTGGAAAAAAAAACGAGAAGAAAAGATAAACGGGTGTGCTCTCGTATCCATAATGACTGAAGGATATCTCCATTACCGGTTAGTTCGGATGGATATCTCCGGCAATTTACATCATTCGTCGAGCGAAAAGAATCCATTCCGCCTTCATTTTGCGCTTTGGATATTCTCAAAACAAATTACGAACCCAACCAGCGATAGTGAAAGAAAATGAAGAGCGGAAAAAACGAATAACAGCTAAGAGCGAAGGATAGAAGGGATTAAAATCATGTCCTTTTCACATTATGAAAATCTACTTAGAAATTTATGACACCCGTTCCGGTCGAAATATACCATAGCCGGAGTAGAGCTTTGCACAGGGGCTTGTATCCAGTAGCTACTTGGATCATTGTAAGTCATAGCTTAGCAATTAATTTTTATGAGTTTCGAAACTATATTGTGCGATCAAGCGAAACACAAAAGTGCCCTTGATTCTTTCTTCTGATTATTCTTGTCCACTTTGGGTGCAACATTTAAGCAATGGGATAAGAATCAGGTGGTTTAAAATATATACTTGAAGATGAAATAAAATGCAAGTTAAAGGATTGTCAATTTGGCAAAGAAAGAGGTGGAGCTTTAAAACCTTCACGTTAATGTATTTTGTTTGATCGTTTGTCGTCGCACAGGGTCGTCACGTGGCCGGTTGTCTGAATAAACCGAGTTTATGGCCGCAGGTAGTAGCTGCACATGTTGTCGTTAACATTTTTCTTAATTTGTATCTGCTTCATTTGCTACATTATCAAACCACTGGAAAACGAAAGACAGAAAAAGAAAATAAAACGGAAGAAAACATTTACTTCCTAATGTGATTAAAAAGTTGTCGGAAACAAATTTATTGCTTCCACCCATTGCTCCAGAATGGGCAACTTCAACTTTTCCGTTCTCAAATATTGGGTAATTATTATGTAATCTCCTCTTTCTTCCCACAGCATTTCATTCAACCAATTCGTACTTTTTCGAAGAGTAGTAAGGATGACTTTGTGACCCATAGCAAGGTTTAAGCAGATCGATAAACAAGGCAGAGTCTGCCTGAACCAACTGAAACAGATATCGAGGAGAACTTTCAGCACCGTAGCGCCGTTATACCACCACTACCATTTCCAATGAAAATGACGATCCTACCGCCCCCACATGAAAAGGGGTTCTTGCCGCAAAGGCAAAGGGACCTCATAAAGTACCCGAATCTGTCCCTCTCTCGCTAAAGCCATTAGCCGCTATTGGATTTCGTTCGTCAAGTGAATTTCAATTGCTACCTTGCACATAGACATTTGCTTTAACTCGTTTAACTATCTTCACATCCATATGCGATTGGGTGATGATGTCGAAAATGGCGACGTTAAATTTTTGCCGCATTGATGTTTATATTGCAGAAGACAACTTTTTCGTTTGGATGATGGCGGAGATAGGTAGGGCTTTGAGGGATTTCTCCCCGAAATAAAATAAACTTTATCGTGAATCCGATTCATCATGTATATATATATATCGTATCGTGAATCTGATTCATGATACAACTATTTGTTTTTAAGTAGGAAAAACTGGCGGCGGTAACGTTTTATTACCGCATTTTTGTGAAGACTTCAGTAATCAAACGATGGGTTAATTAATTATGTTTGATTGCATTTGGCGCACAAACGATTTAATACATTCATTCTTTTTTTTAATACTTAAATTTGTATATATGTAAATTTAAGCTCCTAAATTTAATGAAATCTATGTCCGTGGCTTCAAACAAATATTGTTTTAAAACATCGTGCAATCTTGAAATAAGATTCAAATTTTTTTCCAGACACCGGGCCATTTTCACCTAAAATGTATGTTCAAAATAAACGTGGAATATAATAATATAAGGAAATTTATGAATTTCTTTCTTTCATATTTTTCCATACCCATTCAAAAAAAGCAGAAATTCCCAAACATCACTTCATGCAGCACATCTGTTTCCGACATACCTGTAGAGCATTCTTTAATTTTTTTACTTTATAGTGTGGCGAAAATACACTCACCCTAACAATATGTGGATTTTTTTAAATTTATATGATTAAAATTTTCTTTCGGTTTGTTTTTTCAACAAATAAAATGTTTTTAGCCAAAGTTAAAAATCAGCCATTAGTGGCAACACTAATTGAATGGTCAGTTCCGTAGCAGTGCGGACATGGTTGGTTAGGCGCAAATTGATAAAAAAGAAATAGCAAATATTTTTTTTCATATGCGGTCAGCGGTGGGATTAAATTAGCTGTGCTTACTAGCAAATATTGAAAGTTATTAATTATTGCAATATCATTTAATTAATGAAAAATTGTATCATTTTCTCCGGTGCGTAGTTTTAAAAAATTGTTTTATTTGTTATTGGCATGATTCTGTTTTTTTCTTATGTCAACAATAGTTCGGTTTTTCCCGTAAATTAATGTGTATACCGTTAGTGTTCAGAATGGCAATGAAATGCATATGTTTCTAGTGAAATAGAACGCGTGCCACCCACGCCAACTTCCAAATTTGCATACCCGATTAAGTTAATAAATATATACGTAACTCATCACATCACATCTAGAACGTTCCGTTTACATGTGTGCCCTTTGAAAACGCAAGTCTGGTCCTGCTCCTCCCTAGACTTGGATTAATTACACACTTAAACATACATCAGAGTCACCGATTTCGTTATTGTGGCATACCATGGCCGACCACGTGTTGTACATGAATTCATGCCATTACTACTTAATCCAGACAAGTAATATATTTGACCCAGAGCGTTTTGATTCACGCAAGGAGCCGGAAAAATAAAATAATGAATACCCTGACTGATTCCCGCACTGGCAAAACACGTGAATAAAGTTTCCCTTAAAACTGAAACAAAAATCAATTATTTGTCATCAACTCCTGGGTTAACTACTGTTAAAAAACTAAAATTCTCACGCACAATATCCCATTAAAAATAATTCCATGCCTTTGTTAATTATCATCAGCTTCAGCGTGTCGGTTACCATTGCGGCCGTCAGGTTCTTTGCTTATTTAACTTGACATTAGCGATATTTCATTCATTTTTTCCTATAACCATAGCAAAAAACACAACTACCAGTTCAAAGATATTAAATTAAAAATTAATTGCACTGAAATACACTATTTACTATCCGGCGCGGTACAGATGTGGAATTCGCCCGTTTCCTCTGGCCTAAATGAATTTGTGGATGATGTTTTCGCATGTAAAATGCCATTCCGTACGTCAAACGTATATTTTAATATTCATACGTTTTGCAATGAATTTAATTTTCGGTTTTGAGGAAAGCCCTAGAGCTTTGCGGATGGTGAGAATATTTGTTTTTAATTTGGACGAACATACAAACATTGTTGTGAGTGCAGCAAAAGTTCGCCAGAAATTCTAAATTAGAGCGTTTTGAAACATAATTCGTTAAATCATATTTGTATTCAGGAAAGTCAGCCGTCATACGGTCTTCTCATTGTGAAGGAATCGGAAAAGTGTTTATTTTTTCGAACATTGTGGCTTCTAGACAGCTTACTTGGATTTAATAATAATTATAATAATAGTAACAAAGGCGGCGCACAGTGATCTCTCCCGTAGGCCAAAAGTCAAAATTTGAAAGTTAAAAAAAATAGTTTTTTTAAATACAATTATTATATCTCCAAGGTATCTCCTCTAAAATTGGTTGTGGGCAGTCAGTAGGTTCACGAAGTTGAGTGTTCTTCGCAGTTTTATAAAAAAAGTTAATCTGAAAATATGACATTGCGGTTTAACCATTTTTGGCCTGTTTTTTAAAGTTTATTTTAGAAAAAAGGTTGTGTTAGTAATAAAATAATGTTTAACGAAAGCTTTTAAATAGTTTTCTTAAAAAAAAATATTTTTTCATTATTTTGACCTCTATTGAAAATGGTACATAATTTGAGTTTTTTCATATTTCGTGTTTTTCTGAAGAGTCGAAACATCAAATTCCCATAAAATCCCACGATAATCTATATACAATAATTTAGAGTTATCTTTCCTGTTTAAGAATATATACGACGCTTTTTGCGCAAATTTGCGCAAATCGTAAAATGTTGACCCGAAGTAAAACACAATTTTCCTCTTTTTTTAGATTCTAGCAATATGATCAAGCGCATTTATATTTATAATATTTGGCATAAGACGAAGAAAGATCGCAGTATTGTCAAAATAAATGAAACATGGGGAATTTTTAAGGAAACTTACCAAATTCAAAGCTTATACGCAAAGAAAAAGGTGAATACCTTTGTAAGTTCTTTCATAGAAGGTGGCAGGATTCTAAGCGAGAAAAAAAATGCTTTGAAACTTTTGGTTGAGGCCAAATTGTCAAAACATCAGTACCAAGTTATCAGGAACTTGGTAAACCAAAAGACTGAAGTTGATATTTTTCTAAGTTATGCTAAGGTTCTTAAAACGAAACCCAGAGCTTGCTTTCTAACAAACAAAATTTGAAAAATAAAACACAAAAATCGACTTTGTCTAGAATTTTTTTGAATTTATTACTTTAATTTTTAATTAAATTAAATAATATATACAATTTTTCACACTTTTAACAATTTGTTTTATTTTCTATCATTTAAAATTGAATTCTGAGTTTTGACCGCCCTTCCCATACTGTGCGGCGCTACAGTCCGAGGTGGACCTGGACCCAGTTTCTCAGCAACTACTGGTGTTGCGCGTGCTATTGTTCTCTCACAAATGGAGCGGACCTATAGTTTGATGACGACTCCGAACGGCGAGATTGAGAAGCTTTTTCTAGACAGTTATACTCTTTGAGCATTGTCAATAAGTCGAAAGAGGTTAAGCCGTAAAAATATGAAAGGTGTTCTTTCGGGAATCGAACCCGGACTTTAAGCGTCGCGTACCCACTATGCTACCGCGCCCAATTATTTGGATTTAGCAGTTGTTTGATCCTTTCATTCAGTACACATACATGTATATAGACTCTAGAAACAGTGATCAGAATACAATTTTAATTGAATTTTATGAGTGTTTGTTTTTTTAAAACATTTTAAAACACCAAACAATGGCGTACTTTGGAAAAGCTTCCTTCTCAATGCAGGAGACAATCAAATTACTAAATGGACCTGATTGGAAAACCTTTGCCAACTATCTGAAAGAAATAATGAAGTTTAGAATGCTAATAATAACTGAATTCGAATATATTTAATATAACACATAACATTTAATGCAAAAAGAATTATACTAAATTTTAAAATAAATTGTTTGTTATATCTTGTTACTGTATGATATTAAATGTTATTAATTATTGCCAGTTGAGCTGACGGCACAGCCAATGCTTCTAAATTCAAATTAAGAAATTTAATGTATAACGAAAATTGTAAATAAATGAATTACTTACTTACTTATGTACTTACTTACTTAATTGAACGAAATCTTACATAGCCTGAACCCTTTTGAATATTCGCAATAGAACTGAATAACGAACTAACGAAAGTATCTTGTGACGTTGGGTACATTGTGGGGCAGAAGTCTAACCCATTGTCATCTTAAGGAATAACTTTTTATTTCTAAATTGAATTTGTCAAACATTTCGAAGAATTGAATGTTCGCGTCATATTAAACTTTAGATCTCTTCCACTTGTGAGAGAACAATAGCTCGCACAACACGAGTGCTTGCTATAGAAGCTATGCCCAAGTTTACCCTGGAATGTAGTGCCACAACATTAATTTGTTTACATAGTGTTTATCTACGCCAAGCCGTTCCCTTTGAATCGCGCTAGCTTTAGAGTCATGCTTGTTGAGGCCCAGGTCCATCAAAAACTTTACCGCTATACAAAGAAAAAATATAATATCCTCCCTTCTGATCGAGACTTTCCTGAGATACTGTAGTGGTAGCTATGTGTCCGGATTCAGTTTTCATTATTTATGCTATAAAATCTTCACCAAATTAAAAAAAAAAAAAAACCAGTCAGAATAACTCAACCATTTTCAACTCATGTTGTGACAAGGCAAGTTGTTAGAAAAATAACAAATCGTTAGCATCGAAGACCCATTATATGTACATAACATATATAAATGTGTCGTAATGTAATGTGACAATAAATTTTTTGAAAAATCAAACTTAAAAAGCACCACCACGAACATAAACACCTTGAACTCAAAGGTATAAATAAAACGAGCAAATGTAAATCAGTGTCATTTGTCTGGAATTTTCTCCTTCATTCTATTATACTTGAACATTTGTAGCAACTTCAAGACGAAAATAACATGAAATCCCAATTCTCACTTTGTAATGCGAAACGCCACAAATGTTTTAGATTTCTCCGAAGAAAAAAAAAGCAGGAAATAAAGTAAGCAAACGTTTATTTCCAAACACACGGCACAACAAAGAAATTTTCCAATCCTCTTCTCTGTTCTGCGGTTATTTGACAGGAAACCAGCCCCTCAGAGTTTTTCCGGTGTGAAGAATTCCGCATCGCCTTCCAAAATAACAGCCAGCGGATTGTTTTTCACAGAAAAAGAGAAAAAATCATTTCCAAAGTTTAACCATACTACGATTTCTCCAAAAATATCTTCTGAAAGCACTTTAACTTTGGAACAAGAAAAAAAAAAGTGAACAAAAAGGAATCTCTCAGTAACATCATCAAGAACAAATCCAAGATCCATACCAAGGACATACGACATAGTTCTTGAAAGACATGGGCATATATGTATGTAAGAATGTACACACTTTCTCATACCATGTCACTTTACTTTAGCTCTTCGTACGCGGGGTTGCAAACGGGAGGAAATTCCAGTAAATTTCTAGGCAATGTGCTACGCTACTTAAGTGTTTCCTTAGACATTTCCTGTTTTCGTTTTCTTTTTCGACTACGTAATTCTTACTCCTTATAAATAAGTGAAAAAGAAATAAGCCGAAGGATAAGAGGTGGACAAAGACTAGAGTAGGCTACATAAAAAGTCAATTTGGCATGTTGAAGGAAGTTTTCGACGCTTTTTCGCCAGTCCCACCACCAGCTTTAGCACATCTATTGGCAGCACCATCTCTAACAAAACTACAAACACTGTCGATACCGCTCGATACGCTTCGACCTTCTTTTCTACCCCAAAATCACGGTTGGCAACTTCATCTATATTTGTATCCAGGCGTTGAGAAGGAAAAACAAAAATATTCACTTCATCATGATCAATTAACAAACAGGCACTTTCCTATTAATTATTCAATGCTTCCAGAGACCTTTCTAAGCCACACACAGGGCAATTTTATCTTCCTTGCCGCGTGTAATGGTGGCGGTTCGTCTCCTCCACCGCTAGTGACAAGTATGCATTCGTTGGCGGTGTGGTGAGAAGTTTGCGGTGGTCGGTATGCAAAAGAAGGAACTGATGAAAAGCATTAAACTTTAATTTAGATGTAACGTCGAATATTTTGGTTTTATTATTTGCTCTTCTTTTTGGTGCTCCTTTTTTTTCAATTTGACAACAGGGCGGCAGGAGTCATCCCCTCTGCAAGTCCTAATTAATTGCGAGCTTTAATGAATAATAACTGTTTTTGGACAGTGCTTCCTTCATATTTTAATAACAATTCTCAAGCTACTTGGACTATTTAGCGGGCCATTAAAATCTATTGTTATCTGTCATTCGCGGGTAATTTGCAAAAAAGCTTGAATACAAATGAAGGCATGCGAATGATTAAATGTGACTGCTGTGTCATAAATTTTAGAATCTATCAAATAGGGCAACACAAGAAACTTTGTTGGAGTTAAATGTGACAGATGTACGAATTGAATTCATTTTCGCGTTTTATTGGGTGGCATTTTAATTGGAAAAAAATGTACCCTTTTTATTACAGTCACTTGATTGACTTTCACTTTTCGTATCGGTGTATATTTTGTATAAAAAAATGAAAAGGGTTGTAACGCTGTAAGTGCTTTAGACATATCTCAACTGGGTTTAGAATAGTTGGGTCATACAAACTTATGAGAGGCAACGTTTATAAGCAAGTGTGTCAATGGCACACAAATTAAGTTGTCTGACTGACATATAAGCACACTTTATGTCTTTAAAAAATCATTTAATCGTTTAAGTATGTAACACAAGTCTTCTTAAGACAATCCGCAAGAAATACCAAAACATTTTAAGGTCCTGAATGTGTAAAACGATGTCATTTTACATCCCTTAAGCTGGTCACTCACAAGCATGTTCACCCTTATAGTCATGACAACGAACGTGGGAGTAATCGAATTGATCATCAGGTCCTATTATTACATATATGTTGCATATTGTGCTTGATAGATATAACATCAAACTTATTCCAGGCACCATGATATTTCAAGCCAAACAAATTACTCTGATGCTGCATCACAGTGTTCCAGATATCTGGAAAATAAGGTTTACCTGCCATGTCACGCTCCACGCGTCAAAACGAAAGTAAATAAGATCTAAAAGCTGAAGACTCTGAAACTAGGTCAAGTAATAGAAAATTGAAAACCGTCTAATATTAAAGGGAAGAAAAAAATGGATGGCCACAACTGAAAAAAAAATCTGAAACGACTACCGGCTAACGCACAAATTATTACAAACCAGCCGAAAGGTTCATGTGCAAAAATTAATAACCAAACTCGAGTAACGACGCAAAATGTTATCTTGACGGTTGTTTAATGTTTTCCTTTTTTTTGCTGGTTACGACATTGCCTTCATAACAAGAACCCAAACAGAAAAAAGGCTAAAGCAACGATGACGACCCCCCGGTGTGTTTATTCACCCTGCCAATTATAATCAACCCCGTGGAATTGTGTGTTGTTATTACACTTCTGTTTATTAAAACTTAATTCGTGTTCTGACGAACATTCCGTTGTTATACTTCACTCTTGTCGCGTCGTTCATCGAGTGTAAATGAAAGGGTGTACTGGCAAAAAAGGTGGTCGGTTGGTGGAGGTAATAACATCGAGACACAAAAGCACGAAAAAAATCATTAGTTCACCGCAAATATGAGCAGCAAGTGAAATAAAAAAAGGGAGGAAAACAGAATTGAGAAATAACGTGGAACATTTTCCCAAAGCAAGGGTTGGAAAAAAGCAATAAAAATAAATATTAACCCCCTAAAAATTGTTGTTGGTTGAACGGTCGACCAACGCGAGGATTAATTGACAGTTCGAGTAATCATTTTTCATCGCTACGCGTTGTTTAACCCAACTCTCCACCACTCACTCGCCCAATGCTTGGTGGTGAGGTTGAGCTATATGAATCGTTCACTGAAGGCTGGCGAAGCACATCAAAGAGCACGATGTAAAGTTGACTGCTTAGCAGATTAATCTAAGGTCGCGGCTGCAGTAGTATAACGTGACCCGTAACAGCCCTGTACGTCAGTCCCTTTGTGACCATCCCCAACCAGTCGGCCCACATACATAAACAATATACATTACACACACATCTTTTTACTCTGACGTTTATTATTAATATCAGTTATTCCATTCCATCGGGATCACAATAAGTCAACTGTTTAGCCGAGCTGTCTTGGTTAATCTTAAGGCGGAGACGGTTTAACAGTGTGGGTGTGTGATGATGGCAATCATCGTGCCTCCAAGTGTTTTGTGATGTCCTTGTGTGGTGTTTTTCATTTTAATGAATATTAATTCACGTACATACACATGTGTGTTATGAAGATTTTGTTGATTTACTTCTGAAAAGTAAAAGAACGAAATTAGGATATGTATAGGTCACTTTTATTACTAATGGCTGTGGAATAGCACGCAATCCATTTTATGGTTAGAGCCTTTGTACATTACTTGTGAATACGTGTATGTTTAGCACAACATGCTCGCCAGATCATTTTGCTACAAATATGCGAAATGTGTTATGCACGATGTTGGGGAATGTACACACTGTTGTGAAACGTATTAATTCGTGTCGATGGGAAAAGAGAGGAATTGGAACGGGGTGGTGTATAAACTGTGAAAAACACAAATAATTAGTGATTCAACTGGGCTTTTGTTAGAAAGAAGAAATGTCGTTTGAAAAACCTTTTTTGACTGTTTCTAAGGATTGGCAGTAACTCTAGAGTGGTGGATCCGTGAAGATGAAAGTTGGGGTGTCCGAGATTGAAATATGCACCTACAGCATAGGAGTTTTCCCATTTTCCCAGTACCCCATGGCGTGCCATTTGTTTAAATGAGAATGATAACAATTCTAGCATTTCATACAAAGGATTTCTGATTATGCCATTATGCATTATTTTGCACAGAAAAACAGATGTATTTTGGTGACGCCTACTACCCTCTTCTAAAGTACAGGGTCATCCAATTTGTGGTCCCGAAAGTACATTCAAATAGGACGTATTTATGACTTAGATTTCGAGTACATTTTAATTTCAGTACATTGCCATTAGGAACAAATCTTGCATCATTTAAAAATCCTCCATGGGACTTTTTGCAGGGGCAATAACTCAGCTGTAATATGACGAATATTTCTTGTCAAAGCCTCAAAAGTTTGTAGATTGCGTGCATAAACACGTTTTTTTCATAGCACCATGAAGAAATCTAACGGCGACAAGTCCCACGATTTTTGTGCCCAGTTCATCTCACCGAAAAGAGAATTAACTTGTGCTGACAATTCATTTTACAAAAAAACGAGTGGTGTTGTGTGAGATGTGGCACTATTTTGTTGAAACTATATTTCCTCAAAATCCAAATCTTCAATTTAAGCCCAAATAAACCCGGTTAATATGTATTTGGGTATAGCGATGAGAATTGACGGTGACGGTACCACTATGATGCAATGCATGGATTTTCACTTCCTCGTATGCGGCAATTTTGTTTGGTAACGAATTCACCGAGAGAAAAACGAGTATCATCGCTGAAGAAAACGTTGTGTGAAAAGTGGTCAGCCTACGCATTCCGGTCAGCTGGCTTTACTTCTTGAGTGAGTTAAACTACATACAGGTGCAGATGCAAGTCCAAGTGCAAAATAGGCCATAATGTGCGTAATGTGCAGAGAGACAGGTCCAAATACTGTGCTCGCCTTGAAATCGATGAATTTGTATTTTCTTCAACACTTTCACTAAGGCAAGTACATTCAGTATTTTACGCAGAGCGTGTATTTCGATGATGGATATGGTTTAAGACTTCTGTAACACAGCCAACTACTAACTTAAAATAATTTTACGTGCAGTTATGCAGAAGTACAAATTGGGTTCATAATTTGAGGTCAATTTAAAAAATAGGTAACATGTCATTTGAGAATTGACCAGCTTAATCAAGATTTCAGTGTTACGTGTGCAAAGGAATCCTACGAAGATGACACAGTTATTATTCCCAGCTTACAGCAAACACATTCAATTTGTCAATTTGTCAATAAGTCAAGCCGGTTGCCCTTGCACTCTGCAGGCGAGCATACACCATCTACAAAGTGCGACATAGATTTTTATGCTTAAAACTGAAAAATAAGCAAATATGCTAAAATTAAATAAATTACAAGTTCCTTGCTTAAACCAAATCGGTTTTATTTCCTACAATCTCCCATCGAACGTAGTTGTCGGCAAAAAAGCTTTAAAAAAAAAAACATAGACTGGGTACACATCTGGACGTTTGCCTTCTCGCCGCATGTCAAATCGAAAAAAGAGGTCCAACCATACAACTTTTCCTGTCAAACGTCCAATACTACGGGAATGTGAGTTCGCATCCATATGTCTATATGTTTGTACATAGTACTGAAAGATGAACCGACAGAAATTTCAGTCGCCTGCACAGGAAACTTTATATACTGAACACAGTATAGCTTTCCAATTCACTGCGTTCCTGTTTGCCTCGAAAATATCAGGCCTTTCCGAAATTATATCGGAAACAGTTCTCCTCCTCCACATCTTCGATTCCAAAAGGGAAATACACCGAAACGCTCTGATCCATATGTGAACGTCGAGTAATGAAAATAACTCCATTAAATACCACCAGCATAACGAGTCACATCAGAGGAGATCAATATACTCTGCCTTGGAGCATTGTCAGAAAAAGTATGCTGTACATACGTAACTCGCACGTTTGTGCACATACCTTCATCAATGTCTCCCAAACTGGTGGGAATCATTTTGAGTCCTTGGCAGGTAACAATCCTTTAATTGCTGGATGTACGTGGAGTACCCCTGATAGCCGACAGCGCTCACGTTCACCAGAGTAATCCTCTTCATCGGAAATGCAAAATTGTTAGACTTCACGAAGGTACAGCCATCCTCTAGAGTAGGATATATACCTACATATGTACCTACAATGTTTTTGGTTTTCAGAAGACCTATTCGTCGCCTTTTACACATTTAACCTGCAGCATTGGTGAACGTTTTGTCGAGTGAATTATGTGGGCAGACTGTGTCCAGAAGAACTAACACTAACCGACTAACTAATGCGATGGTAACAGCAGAAAAAGGGCAAACACTTGCCCCGAAAAATTGTTCGTTTGTAGGAGCACATGGCAGTTGATCTGTGTGACTTGGCTTCTACTCACCCAGCACTGTGCTGACATCACGTTCATAGTTTAACTACATCAGAAAAGATTACATTGCTCAGTTCACTGACACTGCCTGGTCAGTTGATATTCATGCGATTAACCCTTCAGATATGGATGGTGAAGGAAAGCAGCAGTGACACACTGCACACGAACACCTTTGGTCCGAATGGCGGTGACGGTGCACGTTCTTAAATGGAGGATAATTTTTCTTCTAACTGGCAGATGAACTCATGGCCACTTGACATAATCCGGTTTTCTCTTTCTCGGACTTTGGAGCTCCCTAAAGTCGGAGGTCGATGGGTGGAGGGCGAACGAGTGGAATGAGATGAATGCCGGAAGGATGTTGTGCGACAAATGCGAACACAATCATTCCCCCGAGGAAAGAAAACGGATTCCATTCATAAGCTAGTTGAAACGAATGCTTCACCTCAAATATTCGCAACTGCAGCTCTGCGTGAAAGATGAAACTCACTTCACTCGAACGGAAGAAATCCATCATCGGGTTAAATGTGTTTTCTTGTACAGCAGACAATGAAAGTAGGGGAAAAGGGCTGCATGTTTCCAACGAGCGGAGCTTGACGATAACGACACAAGAGAACGACATTTATCTCGAGAGCTATTTCTTATTTATTTCGAACAGTAAAATGGAAGAAAAGCCGGTTAGAAAACGAAGAGAAATAGAAGCCAACTTTCCAACCGGTTAAAAGGGATAAGGGGTATCCTGCTCAGTAAGTGTCAGGTGTGAAGCTAACCCTCAGGGAGAAGTGATTGCGATGACTCCATGCTCCCTCATGATGGTGATCTGAAACTTGTCTTATATTCTACTTTTTTCAGGCACCTGGCTAAGGATGAATGAAAATATGAAACCGGATATTAAAGATAAAAACGGATTAAGTGAAACGCCTTTGAACGATGTCTACGTAAGCGGAATTCGCTTTTAAATTGAGAACAGTGGGGGAATGAAAATGGAAGACACTTTTCTTTCCGATAGGAGGAAGTATCATAATAATGAGTATTGGCGCTGGTTTTTGTTTTTGTCAAACTGGAATTTGTATTTGATTGATTTCCCTGGGAGTTGTTAGCATTAAATCAGTTGCAGAGCTATTGTGCATGTTTTACTACTTAATGTCAGAGGAGCTACTTACATCCTTACTTACTAACATCTAAAATGAAACCAGAGCCATGTTATAAAATAGAATTATCGTTGGAAACTAAATCCCACAGTTCTTCTGTGTTGGAGAAATAAATATGTGACCAAATAAGTTACTTAAATTTAAATTATAATTGAAATATGTTGTATATATCTTTCGCAGAGGAAAGGTTACTAAACGCATTGTAACGTCTTATAAATTGTTGATTTTTCCTTTTTTCTAATTATAGATGTATATACTCGTATGTACATATGTGGCTTTTTAATTATGTTTTGCGTTATACATAAATTTATAAAACACAAAATGGTCAAAGCTGCGATTCGAATATGTAATTTATTATTTTCATTTAAGTCACTCATAAAACTCAACGCCTTTACAGGAACAATGACACGGCTTTTATTATTGAATTCGTTGTTTCACCGCTTTTATTCGTAGATTGATTTTTTAAAATCTAATTCGCACAACTTGGATGTGGCATCAAATTTGTGTTTTTTGTCTATGTAGTGTGGAGTACTACATTTTGTGTTTTTTTCTTAATTTATATAGTATTTTAAATTAAATACTAAATATTATTAATAAAAAATATTTTTATTTTCCAATTTTAAACTCTCCCCATCCAAGTATAGTGTTTTTCTTTCTGTCGATTTTTATTTACACTGAATACACTTGAAATAACATTTTTAATGTATTGTGAGAAAAATATTTTGTTAATTTTACAAAAAATCAAATGAAAAAAAAACATTTGTTTCAAAAATACAAAAAACAAAAAAGAAAACCAAACATTTAACTATGAAAAAAAAACGTAATAATTAGGGGCTTCTCCTTTATTATTGACGACTGCTGCAAGGCGCATGCCGAAAACCAGATTTTTCAAAATATCGCTTCGGATTTGATTTACTTCATTCTTTAAGGTATCTTAAATCATGGTGAGCCCCGACGCCCTTCTAAAAATCGAAATCATTGAAAAGTGCCTGAGTTTCGATCTGGGAACTGAGATGGCTACTCCAACACAATATGCAACATTATTTTGGGAAAATAACTTTTTAGCTACTGTGCTTGTATGCTTCAGGTCGTTGTTGAAAATTAAGACTTCTCAAGGACATTTTTGAAGCAGAAAAGCCATATTTTCCCTAATACTATTGACGTAAGTGGGACTCGTAGTTTAAGTGACAATTTTGACGAGATTTCTAACGCCAATGAAGCAGAAACATCCCTTGACAAAGATTGACCACCTCTTCGTCCTTTAAAGTTTTTTGTATACACCTTTGGCTGAATCACCACACTCGCTTCCTGACTCTGGAGTTTTTTAATTCAACTTGTCGGACCAAAACAGATTCTGCCAGAATGTCGTCGGCTAAAATAAAAAAAGTTGTTCCGACTGTTAGCCCTTTTTTGATGTTAATTGAATTGGATTCTTCTTGGCCTCAATTTTAATTTTCTGGTGACCAGTGGCTTGGGTTTCCCACTTTCTTCCGCATAATTTTAAAACTAGCAACTGATCCACGTTTTAGGAAATATAGAAGGTATATTTTTCTTACTCCAGAGATTAAAGGTCTGCTGGTTTCTGAAATGCCAACCAGCAGTTTCTTTACTTCAGGCGTTAGAAGCCTCTTAATAAAGTCTTAACAGAATACAAAACTCATCACTTGAAATAAGGTTCCGTACGTTAATTTAATGATTGTTCACTTAATGTCGAAAATAAAAACTTTAATGTCACCTTGCAAACAGAACTGAAGCAACTTTACAACAACCAATAGCAGTTAGACAAAAGCAGTTCTTCGTCTTGTGGCGCTAGAGTCCGGGATGGACCTGAGCCTCAACCATCAGTCTCCAGTTAACACAATCTTTAGCTAGTTGTCGCCAATTGCGCTCACCAAGTTGGTTGAGCTTCGTTTCCACTTGCGTGCGCAACCTTAGACGGAGACGACCTTTTAACAAAGCAGTAAACGGTTAATAGTTGCAGAACTAATTACACATGTGTAGATAATTTCATGACATTCCATTTAAGTCACAACCATCTTGCTTTTATTAGAATCATTTTAAAAATTAACACCTTATTCCGTCCGACAGTGTGTGTTTGTATGTCTGTGACTCAACATTAAAACAAATTCTTAAAACAGTTTTGCCAATTCGATGACGTATTTAGAGTATTGACATAAGACACCAACTGGAAACTGAAGAGGACACTCTATCTGCAGAATTATTACTCAGTCTGCGGAAATAAGTCCCCATGGGGTATCTATTAGCCAATCAATCGCGTTATTTTTGCGAAACTCAACACGCTATAGCAAGTATCTAAATAAATCCTTTCTGTGAAACATCATCCCACTTAATTCAATAATTTCAAAAATTCCATAGGGAGAGAAAAAATGTAAATCCAATCACAAAAAAAAATCGAAAATGTAAGCCTCTGGTAGATTTTTGCAAAAACAATTTTATTTCACCAATCCCCCTGTGTGTCTAATAAAACTTGGAATTGAACACACAATACGTTATTAACATAGAAACCACCTACTTATACTCATCTCCTTCTGACCTGAGGCTAAACATTGCTGAAAACAATGAAAAAACTTCCAATAATATGTACAAAGATTTGAGAAAATTACAAAAATCCCAGTCCCGCCGGCGTATTCGGAAAAGTTTAAATTTTAAATCGAAGCTTCATGCCAGACCGGGACAACAGCAACAAAAAAATGTCAAAAACCAAAGCCGGAATTCCTTTTCTAATCAATTCCATCAGAATTGATAGTCCACACCAAAACGAGAAAAATGTGTACAGGGATGTACATGGGAGGGAATTCAACAAACAAAATTTGCAAAAGCATTCAAAACAAACGCGGATGAACTGGTATCCAACAGGGGGAAGGGAATAATATTATACTGATGGGGCATGGATGGGGCGAAAATAAAAAAATAACTTAAATAAATATCAGCAACAAGCGAAGTTGCCGATAGCTACATCCCTCACAAGTATATTACTACACATACTCGTATCTTTAGTGATGAGGGAATTCATTCACAAGCCCCGAATAGGTGCAAACATATTACAAAAAGTAATGTATATAGGTTCTGTTGGTTAGGCTTCGCAGGGTAGAATTACCTATGACCTGATAACTGAAAATACAGCGCCAGGAAGTATGTGCTCGGGTTAAATTGTCGAACACCCTTGAAACCATCTTTAGATGAACTGTTTTTGACTTTCTACGTTGAACCACTTCAAGAGTCGTTGTTCACAACAGCTTTCGATCTGGTGAATTCATGTATGTATGTGGATGAATGCGTGGAGGATATTGAGGATGTGAAACTTCCTTGGTGCTCGTATAAAAACACCCGTGGATTGGTATTTCGATAAATATTTGACAGACTGTTTTATTTTTAGCTCAAATCAATTTGCTTCAGCTTTCAGTATCATCCACTCTACCTCGTGAACTCGAAAGTGTGTAAAGCACTGGATTTTGCTTTCGAAAATCATATAAACAACTGTCCTACGTAGGCGTGCGTACACATTTTGGTTAGTGTTTCAGGAGTTTTGTTTCTGATTTCTGAATTGATTAGGTTGAAGGGTAGAATTTTTGTACAAAGAATTATCCAGAGGATAAGGCACGTTGCAGAAAAAAAAATATGCACCAAAAAATATGCACTCGTTTCATTTCAAACTCAGCTGTTCTTGCAGGAATTGGGGTTTTGGAATTTACAAAACAATGTTTACAAAAAGGAATTTAGTTTTGTGTTGTTTGTGTGATGTGCTAAAAAAGTGTCTGCACTATTTCTTCGATCGGACGATTGAAATTCTAGGAAACAGGAACGTATTCAGTCATTTACAGAACTCAACCAATTTAAACAACATTTTGAGCTCTTGCAACGCAGTCATGCAATGTAACCGGATTATCCATTTGTAATTACATTCTGTATTTCATTGTTTCATAATTTTTAAAAAATACAAAGATATGTTAACATTTAATTCTAATAAATTTGAAGCAAATTTTAAATTACAATATATTTATTATAAATATCTTTTCAAACATTTGATGTCTACTTGGAAGATTTAAACTCAAATTTAATGCTGAAAGAATACAATGCCAATTGCTTAGGTTAAGACATTGACCTCAAACAGGTTGACAAAAAGCTTTTTCTGCTGCTGAAGAGCTGCCCAAATTTGCGGATTGATCTACACCTTAGAAACAAGATTTAAAATTGGATGTCCTTTGAAAATATATTTTCAAAAAATATTTAATTATAATAAAAATAATAATAAAATTAGGGTCCTATCTGGGCTGGACGAGGACCCAGCTTCGACAGCATCCACCCGTGTTGTACTTGCTATTGTTCTCTCAGGGGTGGAGAGACCTACAGAAGAGAAGCTTTTTATATACAGTTATACTCTTTGAGTATTGTCAGTGACTCGAAAGAAGTGGAGTGGAGGAGTGAAGGAATTTTAGGTGGTTTTCGGGAATCGAACCGAAAACATCGAGCGTAGGAGTCGAAGCACCTACCCAATACGCCACGGCCGCCAGCATAATGCACCAGTTCAGGTCTAATTGCACTTCAAAACCACTTTACCATTAAACCACCTACCTAGCAAGACCAAATGGGAGTCTCATATTAAATTATTTAATCCTTAGTTAATTCAATCCTCAGATGTTTTTTTTCATTCAGCTGATCGATCCGAACGTGGTGTGGTTCGCTCATGTGAAGTTTAGACACTCACTGTGTCAACAATTTTAACCATCAGCTTGTTGAAGGAATTGAAAAATCCTACATCAAATAAATACGGTTTAACAACTTTAACTGTCACGTAATTTTTAATTTGTTGAACTTTTCCACAGAGCAATTTCACGCCTTGTCCAACACATGCTCATATGGAATCATTGCGCCTCCAGCATCTTGCTACTCAGGCGTACACATATCTGAACAACAAATACAGAGAGATACATCACATCTCATCACCGAGGCTATGACTTTTGCCCAAGATCTACGGGTAATTTCACACTGTTTATCTCCCCCCTAACCTCACTGCGTTAGTTCTCTATGATTTGGTGCAGAAAACAAAGCCTCCTCCATCACTCTGCCATTCTGTGTCGTCTTGCAAAAAAGAAAAAAATCTCATGATTTTATGCTGGTAGCAGCAAAACGAAGTGCTCAGAGGGTAGGAAACCAACCTCAGTGGCGCAAGGTAACGAGCGTTCCAAATTACTTGCCATTCAACATTTCAGTCAGGAGGAGTAGAACATTAATTCGAGCATGTCTAATGTTCGATTGTTAAATTGATAAAATGTTCTTCTTGTTGGTTTCGGATGAAACAGGCCGATGCGATACACCAAGGACTCACGGGGGTTACTTTGGTGTCTTGTCCTAATCGCTGTCAATAAACTGAGGGCTCCTTGTTAATTTTACGATGGTTCGTTAACGAGATGGATAAACATTACTCTGACAGGAAATGTAACCCACGTTTCTTGCCGTTTCTTTGTTACATGTGCGTGTGTCTGGTTTGTTCTACTTCACTTCGTTTGTCCCTTCCGCAAGTACTGTAATATGTCATCCTATTCGTCAGAGGACTTCGGGATGGCACGCAAAGTGGTATATTTCTTAACTCAACCACCTGCATCATTTAAATAAACGAGGAACCATTTGTTCATCAGTACATCTACCTCTTGGGAAAAAACCAACGACAAACGGACTAGGGTTTATTTTTTTGTTTTTTTTCCCTTATTTTTTTCGTTTTTCTTACATTAGCACCAAGTGGTTGAGGGAAACCAACTGCAGACACGAAAAAGGAGATAGAGGGCGTCTGTCCGAAAATTCCGGACATTTTATCCCGAACCCAAATTAGTCCAAAGTTCATCCTGAATATCCGGGTAATTTTCTTCTTCTGCTGTGCTGCCTCTGCCCGCATTTGCCATCAGGTACACATATTTCGAACGATACTCCACCAGCCAACCATACGTCTGTATACCTACTGTACACACATATAATTGCAAAGCTTAAGCAATGGTCAGGAATATTGTCCGGATGTAGGTACACTAGTGTATAGAAGCCAGAACTTGCGAGCAAAATATTTATGCAAATGAACGCTCATTTGAGTCCTGCGAGGGTTGGTAAAGGGAATGGGGAAAATGGGAAAAAGGATTAACATTTTCTGATGCCAGAACTATCTAGATCTCTAGTTGAAAGGGTTGGGTAGTTCGTGTCTGAGGAAAGTAGAAAAGTGGGCAATCGGGCAATTTGTGGTCTTTTGAAGTCCGACCGGAGGTGCTTGGCTATGAGAGCTTTTCAGTGAAAATGTTTCTGAGCACTTAATCTCTTCTTTCTCTCTCAATGACCACTTTTTGTGCTAGAACAGTTTCAATAACGCATGTGCCCAAAAATGATCTTTCTATTGAATTTAAAGAACATTTCATACATGGAGAGAATATACATACCTACATGCTTTATCATTTGCTGGAAATCAATTTAAATATAAATTCTGTGTTCGAAAGTATGGGTTTTGCTGGATTCTGTGGGTACCCAATACTTTTTGGAAACTCCTTCCGACTAAATTTAATTTCTCTTAAGAGATCAAAAATTAACACAATGGTTGGTTTCCTTACAGGACATTGCCTCATAGGTGCTCTTGTCGTAATACTTGATGACTTTTGCAGAAACTGCTTAAATAAAAAGGAGACGGAGAATATCTTCCTATGCATCTATCTGGCCTTAGCGTCATTAAGACGATTGCAGTTGGTAGTTTAGGTTTTGAAAATCGCTATGACCTCGGTGACCTCGGAGAGGTAACTGTCAGTAATTATGTTTCCTTCATTGGCTAAGTGCTTCTCCTTGATAAGGAAAGTCGCATTCAACCTAACCCAACCAAACATATACTGTCTGTGATTTAAGTTCACATAAATTTAAGCGTAGAAACTTTTCATCTGCGTTCTTGACGACGGTTTTGAGATCAAGGACCTTAAAAAAATGATTTCCCCTGTGCATCGTCAGTTTGATTGTTCAGATATAGACGATATTAGCGGTATGATAGTGCCTTTTAGAAATTTGCTTTAAATTAAAGTCCTAATTGTTAAATATTTTAATAAATGAGAAGACTTTCTTTAATTTTGACAGTGTATTCGCTGTGTTACCGGCACCGAAACTAGTGACCTACTTCAATACCTATACATTTGCTTTAATTTTAATTAGGAAACGAGTTAATTTTATCCATGACTTTTAGCTTCAATCTATAAACTCTTAAATCATTGTCCTATTAATCCGACCAAATCACTTGAAACATCTCAGGCAGACATATACCACATTAATCACCGCCCATAAGCTCGGATGACATGCCAAAAAGAAATAACTTTCAAAGTTGCACCCTTGCCCCTCTATCGTCGATCAAAACATCGACAAACTAATCGATATTCAATAGAAATGTTCTTAAAGAAAAAAGGAAACAATTCATCCTCACCCTAGACCATCAAAACCATTAAAGTTCAAGATGTGGTTTCTTGTTGACAATCAGGCACAGCCACACATAAAAAAAGATTCCAGGCGAACTCGAGGAAACACAAAATGAAAACTTGTCACCCGGTAATGTTTTCTCATTTACAAAACTACAGTACTATAAATTCTTTAATGAAAAAAAAAGTACGAGAACACCCCCTATCTCCATGTTGTTCTTCATCTTGTATTCAGTTTGGTCAAAATTGGGTGTGATGGTACAGTCGACGGAAGAGAGAGAGAGAGAGAAAGAGAGAGTAAAAAAACTCGACCCACAAAACAGGGAAAACAAAAAATGTCAGTTTTTAAGGTCAACAAGTAGGAGCAAGGACGCCGCCGCTGTCTTTCTCCCTCCTATGAGTTGAATTAAAGAAAAAAGCACTAAAAATATATCCTTCATATCCTTGGGAAATAGTTCCTTTGGTTTTATTTCAATGGGTGCAACGACGTTAAGAAAGCTCAGAAACTTGTTATTTTTTCTGAGACTCTTGGAGTTGGTGGAGATACTTTCGCATTTGGTGACTTGATATTATACAGCTGAAAGGATGTTTTAAGATTTAATGCGGGATTCATGTACATATTATGTGTATATTTGGGTTTGCTAAAAGTTTGTTTGTTTGTGTGTTTTTGTAGCGCTTTTGAGTCTTCGGATTTTGCATTAAACCGCGGGATTGGATACAGCCAACATCCTTAATATAGCGTACGTGTAATTTTTTGTGTAAACGAATGGAACCATTCGTCAATAATCTGATAGGTCCTTATTAGTAAGGTCAAGGACATTTCACATTACGCAGATACTAGGGCTTTTCTTCACGCATTATCTTCAAACTAACATTACCCTTAAATTAAACGAACTATACAGCAATAGTGTCAAGTTTTGACACTTGTGCTCCGAAACCTTAACTGTAAACTTAAAGACTTTAAACTTTACAAGTTTTAAGCAAGCTGACGTTCTGTGGCTATTGAGACGATGGAGTTCAACTTACGAGCCAACTGTAGAGACACGATTTCTCTAAGGTTCGTATGATTATAAACATAAGGAAGGTATGGCGCGATGGGAGGATCGAAGTTTAAGCAAAGTATTTCCTGCCATAAGCCACAAGCAAAGTATTTACTGCCATCCCATACCGCAAGAAGTCATCGCAATAGGAAGATTTCTTACCTTGGCTGTACAGGTAAAAGTTGTTAGAACATCAGCACAGATATCAAACGCAGAATTACTCTTGTCAATCGATATTTATTTCGGACACAAAATGCAATTTAATAAAAATTAACTTCCCTAGAAAAACCAACTTGGATTTATTCAAGATAATCAACGTCCCAGCTCTACTCTGATGTTGATCGAGACCTCATATAGCGTCGTGTGCAAAACCGGAAATAGAAAGCTATTTGGGGGTTATGGAAGGTTGAATTTCTTGCCGCGACTCATTTGTTCCATATTTCGTTTCACCATCCGAAAAAAAACTTAAAACCAAACACATGAGCAAACTCTGTATGTAACAAAAAACTCCTCTTTTGTAGACATGACATAAAATATACTATACGTACATATTCTTAATTATGTCTAGTTTTATAATCCGAAATCACTTTTTGTCATCGGCTTTTGGGTCACATACACACTCTAATCAAGAGTTACAATCCCTTTACCCTGCACTGTGCAGTATTTCTTTCCCCTGGTAGCCACATCCCACTCGGCAGCAGCAGAAGCAGTACGGGCAACAACAACCACAATTGTATGAATGAACTTTCACAATCTACATGTTGCTATGTAATGAGGTCGCGGTTAACGTTCGTTTCACGTGTAAAAATTGCATTCGAAATCTGTGGCAAAAGGTGAAATACAGAACACCATCCACCATCGACTGAGAGGGGGTGGGCATGCAAACCACTCAGAGCATAATTTCAATGCGACGACGACGTCGAGGAGAACGACGAGGACGACGAGGGCGACACCGACAAGGACCTAAAGCTGAAGTACAATTGTAACAACAGTGAGCACATGACCTGGTTTCCAGCGACTGCCTTCAAACTGTGAAGATTGCACGATTTAAGCTAACTTAAGTGTGCTGGTTTTGGTGGTGTTACAACAGCAAATAATAGTTCTTCGAAGGATTTTCCAATGCAATTTACATAACTTAGCTCATAGATTCAAATGTCCTTAATGGAGACATTCGACTCTGCAAGCCCTCAATGACGTCCTTGTGGTTGCACTCGTATTTAAAAACGAGCATCATGACGCAGATACTGAGGAAAGCTTCACGACTGATATTTTCTTGCTGCGTTCAATGTTTATTTTTCCCTGTTGCTGGCAGAAAAACACTGCATTGAACATTAAGTCTTTCCTCGCCCATACACGCCCCACTCCTCCAATTCCCCACCGTTCAGATATTGACGATTTTCATTGAGGAATGCAAAATGGGAGCCTTGGAACTTTCCCTTGTTTCATTCGCTACAGGACAGATGGCAGGGAATGAGAATACTCCATTAACTCCGCCGAAAGCTCTTGCGGTTGCCCAAGTGAGGTTGGTTGCTTCGAAAGCGTGCTGTGCGACCAGCACGAACAGAAGGATCCATGCACTTTGTGATTTGGAGGTTTTCAATCTAATAGTGCATTCGCAAATGGTATTTTGTTCGCAAGGGGTACTGGCGGTTCTGGCTTCCGATGTGGAAGTTCTTTGAGATTGGTGGTTTCTACGTAGAACCAACTTGCGAGCGGCATGTTGAGTGAAAATGCTAATTTGATACGAAGTGATCTGTATGAATTTATCGAGCGCAGGACTGAGTGTAATTGCACGAGGAAATTTTGACCCTGATTTCAAAATGAAGGCAGTTGTAGGGGGAGGTGCGGCTAGCAAAAGTTCAATTGAACTACGTTGATGGATGGGTTTATTTATTTTCGCTGGTAATTGACGATGATTGCAGTAAAGAGTGACAGACAATGTGAACTGAAATTCGTTTGATATCTGATGATTGGAATTATAATTGTGTATAACCACAGTAAAACGGGTCAAATTGATTTGTGTCTGTATTCTATGGATAGTCAGTTATGACTCAATTGATTGAATATTGATTTATGACAGTTTGCGTTCAAGTTAAGGAGTGAACATGTTGAGCGTGTTTCCCAAATATTCAGTCCTTATAAGCCAGTAAATGTTATAAGGAGGTACATCAGTTATTTCCTGAAGGTCATAGAAAGCGTGACCTCCATGTGTTTTACTTCCCACATGACACATGCTAGGGTAATGGCAGAGCTAGTGAGAGGTATCACATTGTATCACTTAATTGCCACAGCCCCTGGAAATGTCGTTATTGGTATGACCCATTCTCAATGGTGGTTCCTCTGGCGATACAAATTACTATTACAATTTTTTTCGCACTGAAAGAGTTTGCTGGTTTAAGCAAGTCGTCGTACCTACACCACAATGTCAGAGTTATTTCATAAGTGGACAAGGAGCACCATCTTTTATTTGCTAAGTGTATGATCTCGTGGTCCACCCTTTTTCTTATTATGGACAGCGGAGGCTGGATTCAGCAAATTGCTCGAGATAACTCTGTTTCAGACCTTTTTTATTCGAAATATTTTTTAAACTTTACAACAAAATAATTGATTCTAAAGAAAAACGTTAATGCTTCTAAAAAGTACTAAGACACCAAACCGAAGATTTCTGTTACAAACAAATCGGTAGTGTAACAAGTTTTTTTGTATTGCAGAAAACTAAGCAAGCTGAAATGCACGCAACCGTAATTAGATTCTTGAAATGCTTAAAGATCTCAATATATGTAAAAACATTTATCCCAACATGGACGTTGCTCAGAAAATCTCTGCGAGTACACATTCTAAGCTGCAAATAACCGTACTATGCTTAAATTTATTCCACTTGTCAATAAATTATTCCTGCCAAGTCAATAAAGTCCATGAACTCATATTTTCCACAAACTCAGTAAATTCGCTGGAAAAAGTTTTTTTTTCGCAAAAAAAGACTGACTGCCAAATCCTTTGACAGTCAACCATAGGATCGTAATTCAAGAACTCTCCCCTTTAGGTTTTTATTCATCTCTCTTTAAGTGGCTTGAATCCTATTTAATTAATCGGACTCAAATAGTGAACATTAAAAATTACGTTTCGGAAAGCATATACAGCCATATTATTAGACGCACTGTAGAATTTTTATAATTATTAGATTATACGCAATATTTTTAGCTTTTAACGTTACAGAAACTAAGATCGCTGCTGAGATGAAATTTCTTCGTGATGTTTTGGGAGTTACTCGCCGGGATATGGTGAGAAACACGGCAGTGCACGAGGAACTCAATGTTGGGCAGCTGCTTCTTCGAACGGAAAGGGTTGGGCTTCGATGGTTTGGTCACGCGGCACGAATGTCCCCATCATCATGACCTCCGAGGCGTGCCTTGAATGCGATTCTATCAGGTAGGCGACTGCTTGGCAGACCCAGGACGAGATGGTTAGACCAAGTCCAAGCGCTTGGGCTTAGCTCCTGATGAGTTAGAGTCGGTGGCGGAGGATCGAATGGAGATCTTTCGTGCGTGCATTACCCCCGCGACCACTTTTGTGGAACATGAGGGTCACTGAAGATGAGATGAGATGAGATGAGGAATTTATTTTGTGGTTTTATTTTCTTTATGTTTTTAATTTCATATGTTGTATAATACATGCATAATGTCAAAGTATGGTAACAGAGCTCAAACAAGTACAGTGTTTTTTCAGTCGCATTTTCGCATAAAATCTATAGTGCGTCTAATAATATGGCCAGGGACTGGAAGTGCCGTCGGGGGTGCTTCAAGGTAGCCACTTAGGTCTACTATTCCTTCCTCGTCGCATCCATATCGGACTGTCTCCAATTACATGATGATCTCAATCGTTTATCACATTGGTGTTATTTAAAATCATAAACTTAAATATCTCTAAATGTGTTAATTTTCCTCTTATAAAATGATAAATAATATACAGTTTAAATAATCCTTAAATTATGTTCCTTTGTCAAACGCATCTCAAGTAAAGGATCTACGAGTTATATTATATTCAAGTTAACCTTCCTTGGTCACATTGATTTTGTTAGAAGTAATGCTTGGATTTATTAGAAGGAACTCAAAGGAGTTTCACGATAAATTGGCTTGAGAAATTTATATTAGTTAGTCAGATTATCCTTGGAATTGTGCTGAATTATTTGGAATCCTTATTATTCTAATGCCATTCACAGAATCGAAATAGTTCAAAGCAAATTTACGAATTTACCTTTGTATGTTCCTTAAACTTAATTGGAATATATAAATGCCATCCTACAGAATAAGATATATTTTATTTAATATATCCCCACTCTATGACCGTCTTAGATACTTCTCATTGATGTTTATTCTTAACATCCTTACTTCTCAAATCGATTGTCCTTTCCTCTTAAGTCTACTTAACCTTTATGTTCATTCTCAAAATACTCGTCACAGTATACTCTTCCATATTAGCATCCAGCGTACGAACTATGCACAAAATGAACCTACATATATCTCGTTGCATGCCCGAAGCAAAATTAGCTCATAATGATATGGATTTTCTTGAAAACATTACAAGAGATGTCTTTAAAAAAATATTTCAGCTATACCTATCAAGACTTGATAGTTAGCTTAATTTGAATTGTATTTTTTTTGTATCTTTTGAAAGTCTTAAAAGGCATTCTCAGGACCTCAACCTACGCTGGGACTGCCCGTGTCCTTGGTCAGGGCTTCCATCGATGGTTGGACTTTTCGAGAGCACAACCGCAGGTGGCATGAATCTCCAGGATGTAGACAGACCAAGCGCATGCTCCCCAACGTCTGTAACAAATCCGCGGCTTTCTTGTTATCTCTTAACAAAAAAGACTAGACAACTTATTGGCGTACTAACGGGGCACTACACCTTCGCCAAACACCTAAGTGTGCTTTGCCTAAGTGATGAAACCCTCTGCGACGCCTGTGGAGAAGACGATGACACTGCAGAGCACTTCCTCTGCCATTGTCCCGCCTTTGCTCGGATCAGGTGGCAGTTATTCGGTGCTGATGAGGTGAGAGCTGATGATCACAAAAACGCCTGCTGGTCTTCTTTCGGACGACCATGAAATTTCAGTAAAAGTAGGTTGCTGCCTGGTAGTACAATGGACCAGTTTTTGAGTCTGAGTGCTCCAATGTAGTGCGACAAAAGCCTACGACAAAAAAAGTCGTAAAAGAGAAATCTACTTAACGATGTAATAAATAAATAAATAAAAAAATACACTTTTGCTAAAAATCTAAGTTGGTAAGACTGAATACATGCTAAAGGCCAAGTTTCTTGAAATTCGCTCATTTTTTTATTTTTCAGTCTCGAAATGCTTTTCTTTTATTACATGACTTAAAAATACTCCAATGCTTACATTTGAAACCAAATGTTCCACAAATTAAAAATACTGCTTCATATTGTTATTAATGATGAAACAAATTTCGCTATTTTGCCGCTTGTTCCTAAATTTCTGAGTCTGTATTTGCGTCCAAATATTTGCTTAGCATTGTTTATGCCCAACCTTCGTAGTTTGTTTTCCTTGCATACGGTGATAGAAACAGCAACATTTTTAAAATATTTTGTATGAAATTTTCTTTGTGCCTCTTGCACAGGAGGCAAACTTTTAAGAGTGGCTAACTTGACAGGTTTCTCTGTATATATATGATGAAAAGTGCAAAATTTAAATTGACACCTTCTAAAAGAAAGTTTTTGCTAAAAACTTGACCGTACTTAATCTTTAAGTCATTGCCAAACTTTAAAAAAAAGTCGTTGTTTAAAAAGTTAAAACATGTAATCGTTTCTTTAATATTTTATCTGCCTTATAAGAAAAAAACATCTGCATATCATTTAACAAAAAGCAAAAAAAAATATTTAGATTCAAATTAAAAGCAGTAATGAAAGAAACTGGTTGTCTGTCTCAGCATGGAATTTATTTGTAAATTTTTTTGAAATTTTTGAAATTTTAAGACTTTGATATCTCGAAATTTACACATTCATAAATCGATATTTTGATATTTATAATTTCTTAATGCTTGCGCTGAGGTCAAGAAAACTGCGTTTTCAGATCTTCAAAGTTCACATGTCAATGATTTACCGTTTTTGGTCAATATCTAAAATTGAAAAAAGTAAACCACAGTAAATTACCATAATCACTGCGGTGTTACAGTCTTTGAAATTCGATTAAAGTAAGTGGATTTATCACACATTCGTACGCTCTAACTTGTTGCTCCTAAGCAGGCACTTCCATTTTACCCTTTAGTGCGCTTACATCAATTTCACACTTCCTTCTCCCACAATCTGTAGGTGAAATCGTTCTTCATATAAGTCGTGATATGAAGCAAAAAGAAAAAAAACGCAAAACACTAAGCTAACCTAAGGTATGTCCTTGTCACATTCCCTGCCATACCTCGTATATCCTACAGAGGTAAACAGCAGCAAAAAATACTTAAAAAACATTAATTGCCTCCACCTCCACCTTTCCGCTGGTCTGCGCGCCGGTCTTTCTCATTGACTCTGACGGTAGGATACGTGTGTATCCTGGATAGGACAAGGAATAACCTAACCGTAGTGGACTGACATGTGCTAGAGCACATTTTCCTGCCAATTGAATGATTCCTCGTTTTGCTATCTGCCCGTCCTTTTCCCTATTTTTCATCCACATTCGAAAGATAGTACAGCAAAAGAATAAAAAGGGTTGTCTAACTATTACACGTTATACTCGTAGCTCTTGTTTCACTTCGCTTAACATGTTGTCGTTTATTTTGATATTGCAACGAAAACCGCAGTTACATTTCCATAATTCTAACTCCGTCTTTTTCCTCTGTTTGTATTTTCAGTGTCTACCGTTGCTGTGGAAGCAGTACTGGGCCGGACAGCATCCTTGCCATGCGACATCGACCCAGAAGCGAAGGACGATAGAGTCTATATGGTTTTGTGGTTTAGGGAAAGCGCCGGCAAACCACTTTACAGGTAAATTAGAAAAATTTCAATTTAACATGAGGTTTTCTGGTTATTCCATTCCCTACGGAAGCGTGTGGGTATTTTGGTTAGTGTAAGGAGTAGATGACGTGTGCTCATTTCGCAACTACGATTTCCCACTTTTTCTCTTTGGTACACATGTTGACGTGGTTGAAAGCAAACGCATCAACCTTCTAAATTCAGTCAACTGATATCTACGTCGCAGGTGAATAGATTATAAGGAACTTGCTTGGGAATAATAGTGTCGAGTGTTCATCACCACCATTTTCACCTGAACAGGTAAGTGGTTAAGGGCTGTGTGATACCACTATCATCACCAAATTGACATATACATCTACAGGAGTTAACTGCCAGTGTACACTCAAATTGCAAAGCGGATGCTGTGGCTAGTGAACATTACTTCGCACCTAAATACATGTTTGTGTCTAGAGATAGATTCGCAGGTTTTATTCGAGTAATTTTATACAATTTTAGCTTCAATCGATTTCACTCAAAGGCATTACCTTCTCAAACTGGTCGGGATAGTGGCGAGACTAGGACCTGTTTAATGGGAATATACACGAAAGGGTGTAATTTTCGAACAATTTGTCTGACGATTGGGCTCACTAATAGTCTATCCTGCCACCGTTCACTTTGTATGAGAAAAACGAACAGATTTGATGAGCGCTATTGATGTTTGTATTCCGGGTGAGAAATTTGGCTATCACGAACTAAGTAATTATGTTCCGGGGTGATGTACATACATACATACATAATTGTTGCTTTTATTAAATTTGAACACGGAGATCTTATGAAAATGACGAAAATGTTGGCATTTGAATGTTCCTGTTGACTATCTATGAGGCAGCTTGACTTCTCCGAGCATTTGCGGCGGATCAAATGCGTTACCATATCAATTCCCTTATTTTAAAGACTTTGCTGTCACAAAGCTTTCAACTCCGAATATTTATCGAAACTTTATGTTTGTGGGCTTGATCTTTAAAGCTGCCAGTACTTTACTCTCCATGCAAATGTGTGTGTGCCAATAATCAGATAAAATTGCTTTAATCTTTCAGCACCATAATTTGCGGAAGCACTTCAAGGTTATTTTCTGTCCCCGTAGTTACCAACAACCTCATGTTGCAGGCTATAATTTACACACACTTTCTGCAGTGTAAATTTCAATAAAATATAATTACCTGCGAAACTTGAGCCGATTTTCAGTTACGAGTACATATTTTCCCCTTTCTAACACCTTACTCAACTTTAGATACATTTTCACAAATTTCAAATTAATTTAGTGTGCACACTCCTCTTACACAACTTTGTGTAACCTTTCACAAACGTCCCAGTAAGTCAACCATGGCATTTTGTTTCTAGCGGGGAAATGGAAACTCCTCCATGCCTTTCAAAAAAGTCCACCTACTACAAGGTTTTATGTACTTCTTCCGTTTACGTGAAATAGAATATTATTTCCCTAATTAGTCAGAATTTAAGTGGATATAATTCTCAAAATATCACCCACAAGTCAGCCAAAGCACCTTATCTCTGGCTTTCCGCCGCGCATATGAGTGCGCGTATCAACGTACAACACTTCCTCAGCTCGTGTTTGAAGCGAGTATCAGGCAAGCAATGTGCCATAAAGAAAAGAAAACCGCAAAAATACGCAAATGAAAGGCAAAGTGAAATCAATTTTCTTTGAAGAGCTTTTAATGAAGCAGTCACCGGAAAGGATTCAGATTTCAACATTTTTCTTCATTGAAAAGAAAAAAAACAACTTCTGCGGCATAGCACATCGAAGGAGTTGCTGGTGTTACTCTTGATTTGATAGTTGCCAGCTAAAATTGCCTTTAGTCACGCAAGCAGTGGGAAACACTAACTGGTTGGTTCGTTATATTTTCACTGACTTGGATATTTTACTGCCACTACGTGATAGTGGTTGCAAGGGGATACCAGGATTCTTCGTTATTGTTTTTTCTATGTTCTGACTGTCTTTTGTGACTTAAGGTATCCTCATACCGATCCCGACATTCGCTGTAAGGATATAATTTATTTGTTGATAAGTTGACAGTGTAAGTGGAATTTTTTAAATATGCAAGGAAAAGAAAATCTTACATTCCGCCTTCATTGTTGCAAGGACAATTTAAAAAATGTAGGTAAGGAACTTCGAAAAGCCATTTAATAAATTCCAAAGTTCTCAATGGAATGCTTTTAGTTGGGGTTAAATATTCCGTTCTTTCTTAGAAGTTGACGGAATTTAGCGCACTTCCTTTCACAGTGGTGAGGCTAGGCTTTCAATACACCAATGTGGTTAAATGTGTGTAGTTGTTCAGGATTTTTGTTTCCGACTCTTATATTCAGAATCATGTTATGTTCGAAGAGATTTTTAATTCAAAACTTCGCCTGAGTTCTTGTTAGGTTCATTGACCAAAGTTATACAAGATAAGATCTTGGAATACGTTGGACTACAGTAGAATCTCGAAATCATAAAAGGTTCTTAAACACGAGCAGTTCGGAAAGATGAAGGATTTTGTTCCATTTTTCTTCCGGGCGATAGTTTACTCTAGAGCAGTTTTTAAGCAAAACGTCTAAACGGGTCTGTTTTTTTACCTCTTATTTTTATTATAGGCCCACGTCCTAATCGGGCTGTAGCGCTGCCATTATTATCACAATGATCTATGCGGATCAAGTATAGTATATCAAGTATAGGCTGAAAATGCAGTCGCTAAAGTTGTCAGAAGTGTGCTTCCTTCCAGATGAGTTTTTCCGCGGATCAAGGGATCATTGCATGTGCAGAGATGGTGCGTAACAGTATGCTCTTACACTTACCTCTTCAACTTCTGCGCCAACCCATCCTATTCACAAGTTTACCAGATATATAAAGCCGATGAGCGTCCTTATTACTGGCCTGCTCGTTCTGATGAAACAATGTGGGCGCTTGAAGTCATCCATTTTTTCCATTTTCTTCGGAAATCTTTATTTTGGTGGGGCATTTTTTAACGACATTCAGGACTCAGTACGATACACATTCACTGGGAACAAAATTAAAAAATTCCAACGGAAAGAAAGAAAACCAAATGTGCCACTTCTTGAGGGCAATTTTTTGGATCCTCTTTGTATGTGCAAGTATCTTCTTCCTTTAAATTTGCTTCACACAAATGTAGATGTACTCATATTCTCTATGCCAATATAAACACATACATGTGAGATACAATATAGTGTCAATGTCAAAAGCAAAAGAATGCCGTAAGTAATAGTATTTGAAAATTCAATTTTATCACTCCCACTGTTGGACGACGTCACACAGGGGGTATCAGGAAGTGTCCTTTCAAAATTCAATTGGAAGTTTTCGTTGAGAGGGTGGCCAAAGGACATTCTACCGCAACCGTAAGTCAACCCTTTTATTAAAAATATTTGTTGCTTTTATGTACATATCTCTGTACGGATGTTTGTGACTAAGATTGTGTGGAAGATAGCTGTACACCGTTCAAATTCAATTTGACACATTCCCATAAAATTGAAAAAAAGAAAGTATTTACGCTCCCATACCCATTGAAATGGTTTGAGGCATTCGACCATAGTTCGACGAAAAGTTTGTACCCTCCTTTTGTGTGTAAAGCGTTGGAACACTTCATTTAATTTTATGTTCTGGAAAATGACTACTATGCAGCAAATAAAAGGAAATATGTTTGGTATACGGTGTATCAAGTACATAACTTGAGACCGTTAAACAGTGGAGAATATTTTTTTGAATGGTTTGTGTAGTTTAAGATCTTTAAAAATGTTACTCACACAGTAATTAATACAATACCACAATAAAAGGCCCAACAAGCAAGTAAACAAGTTCAGAAAAGCCTTACAGGATTTTTTGTTAGTTTTTTTAAAGATGTTTTTCGAGACAATAGGGCTTTATGAAACGTGTGGTTTATATCCACCCTAAGTTAGTGTCTTTTTTTTGTTGAAGATTGAACCCAAAAGATTGGGAGCACTATGCAGATTAACAATATTTATCTTACGGATTGCTACATTCAAAACCACGTTAAGGCACGCCAAGATGCTGGTCCAGTATTATAGGAAAAGTTCTCATGGAACCGTATACAGTTCTCTGCAAAATAATAAGAACATACTTTACTTCCTGGATGTTGACATCTAAAAGCAAAAAAATTTGTTAAAGTTTTCTGTTTTTTTGATAACAATAAGGTAATCAGCTGGTTTCACAAAATGTAATCCTATAATTAATTTTGTAGTAGACAGTAATTTTTATACATTGAAGCAAGTTCTCCTACTCACCTTGTTTTTATGTTTTTGCACAGCGCTGTATGTTATTAACAAATCTATTTGTAAAGAAATCCTTTACTAATTTCTGTACGCACGTGTGGTCTATACGATGCTAACGATTGTACGTACAAACAAATCTATCGAGGTCTTTACGTAAGCAGAAATTGCATTCCTAAGCATTCCTTCTATACCGCGAACCTAGGTAAACCTTGTCATCACAAATCAATCAGATTTGTGCTTGACATTCAGTAATAAAACATTTATATCTGTCAAATCAATTTTCGGATCGCAATCCGTCAGTGTAATTTTCGTAGTAGTTTCATCGTAATACATACACGCTTCAATAAAAACACCAAATTTTAGACATTTTGTTCCCAAGTTAAGGGACCATATTTACCCGATGGTCGATTAAGTCCATTTGAGACCACTTATTATTGACTGTTTTCGCACAAAATTTTCTTTGGTATTGAGACTCAGAAGAGTGTATACTGACGAGAATTTTGCGCCCATCGAGAAGAGAGTTGAAGAAGATCCAGATTTATCGATTCGACATTGTTCACAACAGCTTGGGGTTTGTCCGTGCACTTAATGGAAATTTTCACGCAAAGGTCGGCATGAAAACGAATGTGGATGTGGTCCCAGTGGGATTGCAGTACGTGCCACACGACAAACAAAGCAATCAACTTATTGATGGAAAAATTCCATGCAAGAGCCATAATAGACTTAAGTGGACTTTAAATTAGATTAAAAATGGGTTTTATTGAATGGTCTTAACTAAAAATAACTTAGTAATCTGTTGATTTTGCAATATGTTGATTTTTGCAATATGTTGTAAAAAATAAAATGAGAAATAAATTAAATCAATTAAAATGATGGCAATGGAGAAAAATAGTTACCGACGTCTATGTTTCCATTCTTCTCTGTTTGCTTGAACTGTAAAGTTTCCACGTAAAATGTTCCATTTCAATGGCACCTTGTTTTGGCTTCTAATTTAGCCAAATATTAGGCAAATCGTCGACAGAATTATCCGCAAAAAGTTACATAGACAGCTAAAGCAGAGTGTAGAAATCCTTCAACTGACATACTGTAATTTAAACTTCCGCCATACACTGTGTGGATTTGCCCACATGTCCCACTTTTAGCACTTCCGTCGATATTGAATTTATCGTATACCCACACATATATGCAGACATGTAGGTATTCTTATTGTAGATTCAGTAAAGTTACAGTTACAGTTGGCCCCCTCTGCATTCATACGTACGTGTTGGCATGTGTTCATTTCAGCCTTTAACTTCGAAAATGGGGCGACGCTTTGAAGTGAAAAAAGGAAATTGCCAGTTGTAGTATAACTATTTTTGTCAACAATACCCCGTGTAAGCGCTTTCGGCTTTAGCACTGAAAGAAGCCCTCTCGCCAACAATAGATTCCGCACATAAAACAACAAAAGGTAGAAGGTGGTTTTATTCTCCGAGTTATCCCCTTAAACGTTGTTTCTTTTTTTCCTTGCCGTAATTCATTTTCACACCCACCTATTCCGGCAATCGAACAGTGAACCGAATCATGTCCCCCTTTTGAATAAAGTCAATCTGAAGAAAGAGAAAAGAAAAAAAAAGAAAAAAACGAAATTGAATGAAAAATGAAATTTTGATTGTCACATCCAAAAGTGTGACAAAATGAAATAAAAAATGAAAGGGAAGTGTAATAATCCCAAATTGAAGGAAACGAGTGGATAAGGACGGACTTACGCCAAATTCTTTTGTCCTATGCTCCCATTCCCATCCAGCCAGTTTCCTTTCAGGGCCACATGACAGCGATGACTTTTCAATGAATCCTTGGTGCTATTGTACGCTTGGCTACTAGGCCGCACGCAAAGAATTTTCGTCTCTTTTGTATTACTCAATTTACGAGAGCGCATTTTTTGGAGAAAAAAAATCAATTAACTTCGATTGTTTGTGAACATTTCGATGTCGAACAATGGGACCATCCGGAAAGTGGGAGTAATAGGTGAAATTGCGGAAGTACAACGTTTCACAGCGTTACGAAACAAGCATTGCTAAGATGTATAGAGCTTTTCTTCTAGTTTAAATTTATTTCAAGCCATTCTTCTTTGTGATGAAATTTTCATATTTTAACCTAATTGAAGGATAGTTAACGGAGATAGAGAAAGATCAAGTCAACCTTTTGTAAATGATCGTGTGAAAGTCAAAGATATTTGTACACGTTTCAAATTAATTCAATACCTTCGTAGCTATGCAGGTGTTCAAAGTTTTGAGTTTTGAGACTCAACAAGAGAGAGATAGAGATCTACTAGGTTTCCACTTCCTAATTCTCAATTGACGAATGCCGTCATTTAATTTCAATAAAGAAGAGGGTTAATCATTAATAACATTGAAATCAAAATACAAATAAACTCCGTCAATAATTAACACTGATATGTTATGAGCATAGCATTGAGCCTTTCATCAATCAGACACATCGTTCTGTCAAACGCAGTTAATATTGAGGTATTTGTATGATTTAAGTTGGCCCAATCGTCAGTTGCATTGGACGAATGTATTATTCTAGAACACTTTTAGATTTTTGCATAAAGTGGACACAACATTTGGCCCTAAACCGAATTTTGCACCTAATAGTTCTTTTGCTTCATTTTGTTCTTTTTCATCTTCTTCTTCTTCAGTCCGGGGTGGGCCTCGTCCTCAATCAACAAACCTCTCCAGCTAGAACAGTCCTTCACTAGCAGCCTCCAATTCCGCTGGTTGAGGTTCTTCTCCATTTGTGTGCGCCATCTATAAAACGGACGTCCTCTTTTGCGTTGTCCGAATGGCTTTGATTCGAAGACTCGGGCCGGAGCTAAGTTGTCAATACGCTCTACATGGCCTAGCCATCTTAGGCGTTGGATCCGTAGACGCCTGGCTAGACTCATGTCGCTGTACAGCACATATAGTTCGTGGTTGAACATTCTCCTCCAAATGCCATCAACGCAAATAGGACCAAAGATTGCGCGCAGAACTTTTCTTTTGAAAATACCGAGAGACTGTTCATCCGCTTGGGATATTGTCCATGCCTCTGCGCCGTACAGCAGGACTGGGATGATCAAGGTCTAATACAAAGTCAACTTGGTCTTCCGAGAGAAGGCTCTACTACTCAATTGCCTTTTGAGCCCAAAAAACAGCGGTTGGCAAGAGTTATTCTGCGTTTGATCTCGGTACTGATGTTGTTTGTACTATTTGTCGCGGAACCGAGGTAGTCCTTAACTACCTCAAAGTTATAGCTACCTATGGTGACGTTCTGGCCAAGCCGTCGATGTTCTGCGTCCTTTCTCAATGACAGCAAATACTTGGTTTTGCCCTTGTTTACCGCCAGACCCATTTTAACCACCTCTGCTTCAATGCCAGGAAAAGCTTCATTGACGGCTCGCTGTGTTCGACCAATTACGTCAATTTCGTCCGCGTAAATAGCAGTTCGTTCCACTTGGGTTGGCCAGTGAGTTTTGCACGATTTTCTCAAGAACGATGTTGAAGAAATCACATGACAACGCGTCGCCTTGTCTAAAATCTTTTTCGACATTGAAGGTCTTGGTAAGTTCATTTCCGACCTTGTTAGAGAGATAGGTGCTGGGTGTCAACTTGCATGTCTTGGGTCCTTTCCAGGATATGTCGCTGTGTGAAAATTGATTTGGTCTATTGTGAACTTTCCTGGCTTGAAACCACACTGATAAGGACCTATCAGGTTGTTCACAAATGGTTTCAGGCGTTTACACAAAACGGCAGAGAAGATCTTATATGCGATGTTAAGGAGACTGATCTCTCGGAAGTTGGTGCAGTCAAAGGGGTCTCCTTTCTTCCCTTAACATTAATTCGCACTTCCCAAAATGTCAATGAATTAGACAAGGAAGGGCAATAGAGCATCGCTGGGAAAAGTATATTGGTTTCAAAAAAGAAGATTATGTTTAAAAGTCAAACTATATTCAACTAGGTTAGGTTAGTTTAGACTATGTTAGGGGGCTGCGAGTGAATTCACTAGCACATTTAGACCATGTTGGTCCATTGTGATACCCACAGTCAGACTACTACCACTGTTCGACCGCTCCTGTGATAGTGCCGTTAATTTGATCCCAACGACAAATGGTGACTGGACCAGATTTGAAAAACCGGATAAAAGCGTATTATCTTTGATTTTACTGGGATTCGAACCTGGGACCCCTCTAACTTAGGGCACGCACTTAACCAACTGCGCCATCCAGTCGTCCTCTATTCGACTAAATAATACTTAACATTTTCAGACATTCTTATTTTTATATCGATAACAAATGTCAGCACCATAAAATTTGACATGTGTGTCAGTGTAGGATATTTCTAATAATCTACTGAAAATTCGAAAAATATACCAACACCCTTAACTGACCAATCTCCATATCTTCTCGGTATAAAGTAACCACAAAAAACTTAATGAACCACTTATGGAATTGTATACCAGGAAACAGGCAAAAGGATCATGCAATCAGCACCTGCTAACAAGAAACCGACAAACCACACGACAAGCATCTTGCTGAAAACATCAATGTCCTATAAATGTGCCCATTCTCCCATATACACCATCGAGTTGACAAACAAAAGCAAAATCAAGGACGAGAAAACAGCATCCTACTACAGGTTGCACTTCACTGACAACACAGCACAGCCAGACCGACCAAGATCCAAGGCTAAAAACTAATTAAACTTTTTTTTTGTGATTTAAATGAAGTTCCACAAGGGATCTACCGAGATAAATACAATCTATTACATAGCAAAACATACCAACCGTCAGGACATCAGGCTTCTGACTGAGGGAGAGGGACATAGGGAAAATAACAAGAAAAACAACAACCGACCGCAAAGCTACGAACAAAAAAGGTCATGGTTATTAACTTGCACATTTCCAGCTGTAGAATTCGAATGTTCGAATATTCATGTTCTCATTCCTTCACAATGAGAAAATTCTATCAGCAGTCCCTTGAACGATACAAAGAGGCATGCTGACAGCAGACACAGACTGCGACGGATTGCAAAAATAACCCTACTTCATGCCAAGAAATGGCACATAGAAGGGCAATAAAATTAGTTTCTTTACGCTTTTTACCGCAAGAACAAATCCACAAGATCCGTAAAGGATGAGAGAGTCCCTCCCCTCAACTTCGCCTGTCTCCTCCCGCCACTCCCTTGCCACTTCATTGCAATGTGGGCAAGGACGAAAAGCCATAAGACAAAGATTGCAGATAGAAATTGGATATAGGAACGCTCGCTTTTTTGCCCTTTCTTATACTTCACTCTGTTCATTCTGCAATCCCCAAAAGGGGTTAATTTGAAAACTTGAACGCAACCGAACAGTGATGGTGGTTGGTAGTCGTGGCGGAACGCTTAGAAAGGAATGATAAAATTAAAAAGACGGAAGACTGTTGTGGTTGTGGTATGCAGCGTCAAAAGAAACCATCCTCGACGAGATAAACCACGTACTTTGACTTGAGTTCCTTCTTAGATCATTCATTCAAAAGTTCTACAATTGGAACTTCATCGCTTTCAAACGTTAAGGCGCAACTTTATTTTGCTGTTTTTCTACCCTATTTCTTTTATTTCCCTCAACCAGTTTGTCGTCGCATCCTGGACTCATCAATACCAGTCTACAGCTCCCACATTCATAGATAAGAGCAAGCAACCAGATAAACTTATGAAAAAGTTTTCCACCAATGGAATGACAAAAGGCTGCATGAAAGGATTAAAATCTATGCTCGTGATAGCAAAAACAAGAAGTACAGAAGACGATTCACAACTTTGTATTATTGGAAAAATCTTTCACATTTTTGTGGCCATACCTCCAAAGTGTATACTTAGAGGATTTTCTCCTACGAATAGATCATGCCGTAGAGAGATATTCAGTGATTTTTAAGGTTCTGTCTACAAAAACGGTACCTTTATAATTTCGGTGTGTCTGTCCGTCCGTCCGTTTGTCGTGTTTGTCACACTTTCTTGTCTCGAAAGTTTATAAAGATGTCAGCATGAAATTTTGGAATTTGGTACTTCAGGCTTAGATATCATTCCCCATACACCCAAATTTGTGGAGTCATTTGGGAGTGGCTCCCGTATAGGTGAAGTTGCCATTGATTTTAAAACATTGACGCACCTCCTCGAGTGATATATCAATTGAAATGAGGTGGAGGTTTCCTTCAACAATTTTCGATCAAAAGTACCGTTTTAAAAATTTGTAGCTCCTAAGTTTTTTTAATGCGTCTCCCCATGCCATTTCTAAACCAAAGATCAAGATCTGAAATCGCAGTTTTGAAGACCTCAGCGTAAGCATGATATGAAATGATAAATATCAAAATATTTCAGTATTTAAATATCAATTTATTTATATGGACATTTTGAGTTATTCGTAAGATAGGAGCATACGTCGTACGAATTCTAACACAAAGTGACACTAACATCAGCCGACCAACCGGCACGACAAACAGAAGATAACGAAACGGTACTATACATATAACAACACGACAGACGACCTAACAGTTGACGATCAGGCGACGGTACGCAAAAACATTTGTAAAAGACACAGAGACCACAAAAAATCAAACCAACCAACGAACAATCACACAAACACATACAAGTAGACGAGCGACGATGCAAGAGACGCGACTGACAAAATACATGAGCAAGTTGTCGGTCATCAAACTGCAGGCAAAGTTACCAGTTGTATGGAAGAATAATTTGTGAAGTAAATAGTAAAAGTTGAAATAACTAAACAAAGTGTGTTTTGCATTTGATGATCCTACATATCTAAGTTTTAAAATGATAAATATTTTCATTTTCACACATAAATTATATGCTCTGATCGATCACTCTAAACATACAGAAGTGATTGAGTATGATGGAATGGATTTTCTGTGTTGAATAAACTTGGATAGTGATAAAGGTATATGTATGAATAAATGTTTGTTTGTTTAGATGTATGAATGTGGTAATAAATAGTCAATTTTGTTTGTAGTTAGTTTGGAAACGTCGTCTGATATTCAGAAATCATCCATCAATATTATGCGACGGAACCTTCTCCATGCGAGTACAACTCGGACTTGCCCAGTTTATTTCTACCTACTATAAATATAATTATAATTGTTTCTTTGAAAACATGCAGTGTTCCGTACGAACGCGTACTCAAAAATGCGCTTTTCTGGATGCCGTGCTTTAATTACACATTAAAGGTCAAAATAGAGCATAATTTCGCAAATAATTAAGTCCTTGTTATATATTTTTTAAATCCTTTCGACAGCACTAAGATAGTATGACTTTTTTAATTTTCGTTTCTTCGTAAGTACGAATGACTAAGAATTCGGGTATTTTTGTTAGTAAATAGGAAGATAGATGATATGAACAACAAATATGTCTCCCTGATCAGTCATTGAAACATTATTTCCGTAGTAGTCACACCTATAAACACGAAAAAAATCAATGTCCTCTTTGCATTCCTATTTCCTCCCGGTAATAATCGCATTCAGAAAAGAAAGGAAACATTCAATAACACATTACAAAACTCCACCTGCGACAAATACGTCCGGTAAATACCTTCCATTTGGAGCCTAGAACCACTTCCGACAGCAGGATATACCACTTCATTGCTTTGTAAAACGAATAAATGAGGGTATATCACCCACGGCATAACAATCACCACCGACGTCGACCATCTGATGTCCTGTGCACATTATGACCTTTTCCGCGAAAGTAAAACTACCATAAACATTTATAATATAACATTGTCGCAGTTACTTAAACACAGACAAAAAGCCCTCTCCATTGTTGAGGATAAATGGCCACAGGATCTCAAGTCACACCACAATGATAAGGTTTCCAAAGGAAAGCAACAAACACATTTTAAGAAAATTTTTAATTTTCTGATGTGGGTTTTGCTTTATTTTCATTTTACCACGTTGCCTTTCGTTATCATTTTACCGCGTCTCTTTGCCCTTCTTATTCTCCGTACACTCGGTACATATTGGCCTTAATGCAAAAAAGAAATGGTGAAAGGTCATGGAAGGGGGAAAGGAGGGAGTTACAAGAAAACATTAATTTTTCCCTCTAAGTATGTGTGTGTATTTTATTCGCGGAACGTCGTCGCGTTGATAAGAATTATTAATGAGCGAATAATGGGAAATAATCTCACGGAAGGGAGTACTAAATTCAAGGATCTGTTGTTACATTCGCACCTCTCTCAATCGAAGAACTCGCTTTCTGTATCTCAAACGCGGCCTGCTTTTGGCCAGTGTTTACGCAACACATTGCGAAAGGAATATTAAAAAAAGATGGGCAGAAAAGAAACGTGGAAGAATATCGTAGTCCGTGGTGGTTCCTTCCTTATACCCAAACAATCTCTTCGTCTTTCCCTTCTTTTGCATAGGATGCGACCCTCACCCATATTTTCCTCAGTCACTTCAGTTTGCACGAAGGTAGCGAAGATTTTTTGTCATTTCCTTGACTCTGGTCGACCTTATCATGAAGTTCGCAGAAAATATTCACAATTTTTCATCCCTGCTCGCCTGTGATGGCTGATGCCTAGCGTAGGAAGAGGCAGTTTAATTGATTTAAATTCAACACCACCACCACCGGATTGGTCATGGGTCTGGGCGCGTGGATGGTTGATATAATTTTAGCCACATTCCTGGCGGTGAGTAATTAGCATGATTTAGCACTGCACCGTTGTGGCAGAGGGGAGCGAAGAAACACGGTCTGCGGTGCGGTTAGGGTCATTGGAACATTTGTCAAAACATTAAATGAAAATTTCCCAAAAGAAGGCCAGAATCATATTACACCTCAACACAGCTCCAACGTTTGGGATAAATAAGTGCTTTCCTTTTTGCACTAACTGCCGGTGAACCAGTACCAGGCTAACAATAATGTCGGAGAATTTTTATTCTGCACTTGCGGCGGCGGTACACAGCCAGTCCCTGTCATAAATAACCATTGGACCGTTGGGAGCTATTTGAAATTTCCGTTTATAAATTACAACAGCACGTGGGAAGTGGAGCTTTATCTGATCAAATTGATTTCCCACCACGATATTCTGGCTGCTGGCTGTTCCTAAATTAGTTAGAGGTATTATAAGAGCTTAAATACACATAATTGTCCCTCCAAGTCACGGTGGTGTCATCAAAGCGGTCCACTTCTACAATATTATGTAATGAACGCCCGTTTTGGCAATAAATACACTCCCAATTGACTGGAGACAAAACTTTGGATGCCATTACTCTCCCATAATTACTTACTTACGCACAAGCTATCCTGTTTCCTGTGGGAGCAGAGAAATCACCACCAATCAGTACTTCAACTAAGAGCAACAGTAAATCGCAAGAGTATCCATACCCTACATGTGTGTGAGCCGTAGTGGGAGTCATCGAGTGAGGAAACCATTCGAAAGTGATTTCTATTCGATTTCCTTTTTCACATTCGAGAATGGTACAGTCGCACGAAATGAGAAAATGCCATGCAGGGGGACCTAGTAAATTATGTTTTGCTTTCTCCATGAGTCCAAACGTGCACCATGGAGAGAGAAAGAGAAGGCAAAGAAAGAAAGTTATGGTCCTTACCGGGATGCCTGTGTGGGTGAGATGAGGGTACCCATCCGTCCGTTGTATATCTGGCACACGACTCCAGCTTCAGTAGGGTCGAGCGTATGTCTATTAGATTTCGATATTTCATCGGAAAGCAATAAAAACTGAAAAAAAGAATTATTGCCAATTTCGCAGCGGTCCGAGGATAAGTGGGGTTCTATTCTCTTCTGTTTCCTTTCTGAGAAATGATGGTCAAAAGATGCTTATTGGTACGCTGAGCTTTAAGTTTTCCAGCTTCTCCTCAGCAGGTGGATGATTGTGGGTGAGTGCAAACCGATGCTATTAATATATGACTTGCTTGGCTAAATCTTGTGGTCGTGGGGGGTCCTAGCAATTTTGCTGCGTTAAAATTTATTACTTTTTTCAGTTAAAAATGCATACATATACATGTGTACCTTTGCATGTATGGGTAGTGAGTGCTTGAATTGTTGCCCACAGAAGAATGTAAAATTTGTGGTTTGAGTGTTTAATGTTCCGGGGGGGAAGGAAATGGGTTAAAGGAACGAGAGAAACAGTAATTGCTGACAGCTTAAATGAGATGCTTTGCCATTTACTGTCCGGTGAAGTCTTGCTCAGTGAGCAGGAAAATTTGAACTTGATCTTCTTCCGGAATCGTTATGGATGGACAGTGTTGAGTTAAGATCTAGTTATACTTTGATTGATATAACAACCCTTGTTACATAAATTATTCATCGTAGAATTTGGATGATTTAAATCTTAATTTCACCATTTTTTCTTTGGGCTTACCGACATAAATCCAGAAAGCTTGTTCCAAATACTTATAGTGTGTCCTTGCTCTGAGTGGTGAGCTATATTTTTCTCACAGATACAAGACATGTATCTAAACTGTGTTGGCTGAGAATTATTTCAGTCGAATTCGAAACAACGTATTCCCTGAAGCAATGTGGTGTGGCTAATTGTACATATTTTCGATACGAAAAGGAAAACACAAGCATTTTTTGTAATTTTAATTGAATCTTAACAAATTGACAAAATTTCGGATGAATGCATCGTTTACGTTGCTATGTCCCCTATATGAAGTCGATAAAGTAGTGCGTCTTTTGCCCTCAAAGTTTATTCGATCCGCGTTCGCTAAATCAAAAAACTAAACTCCACTAAACCTTGCAAATTCAATAAATAACAATTAAATCTAAGAATGACCTAATTTGAAAATACATCCTTCTAATTACAGTTTTGATGTTCGGGGGAGACCGTTTGAAAAGGCACTCTACTGGTCAGATACAAATTCTTTTGGGCCACGAGCGTATTTTGTCACCAACAAGCAACCTGCCAAGTTAACGGTCGATAATATTCAACTGGATGACGAAGGAGTAAGCATACTTAAAAATACTAGAAATACAACTAAAACAACCACCTTCTTTGAATTAAATCAGGTTTACAGATGTCGTGTGGACTTTCAAAACTCACCAACACGTAATCATAGAATTAATTTAACGGTTATTGGTAAGTATCCTGACATGCGTGTCACTTCTATGACATGACTAAGAAACTAATTCAATTTTTTAAATAATCCTCTACGTCAACCGTTCCCACTCATCCTTCTACTTGGATCATCATAATCAACATCGCAACAACACAGTTCCTCCCCATCAGATTCTCGTTTACGACGCATCTGGCCGAGATGTTGCTGGTGCAGTTGGTCCCCTACTTGAGGGTGACAACATCGTCTTGACTTGTGAAGTTCGTGGGGGTAAGTCCTGAAATATACAAAAGAAACAAAAAGAGAAAATATACATACTTAGTATATAACTTCACTCCGTGATGTAAGAAGCACTTGCGATACGAGCTGCTACCACACCAAGATACCTTTCTGTATTTTTTTTTTGTTACCCTTGTATCTTTACCCCCTTTGAGTCGTTTTCATCGTAAATCATATTGAATGTCTGCCACCCAATTTTATCCCATTCTGCTGGAAATGAGCGAAAAATTCTTTCACATCGAATAAATCACATTTTCGCTACACCCTTCAGCTGAACGGATACTCTCTTAAGAGGGTCTCTGGCCTCTGTTTGACTCTGCTCTGATACGTTGCTCCATGCAAGGTATTGTTATTTTCGGTTCCGTCAAATATAAATACCGACTACAGTAAAAGCAAACCTTCTACTCGTAGGTTATTGAAAATGAAGTTTTACTACTACACCTTGTTTAAATTACTATCGGTATTTTGTCATCCTAAGAATGCTGCACATCTATATACTTTCGATAACTAAAAGTCAATTTTCTCTATCCATTTTGTAAATTTGCTCTATATCGGGGTTTACAATTACGCTCGGAATAGATGATAGAGACAGTTGTGGAATAAAAAAGACTCCGGCAAAAAAAAAACCGAAAAACAGCTCTAACCAATGTATCTGCTTAGCGGTCCAGTCCAGGAAGGGTAGAAAATGAGACGCGAACACATTTTTGTTTCTAAGATGCAACAACGTCTAAACTTGGTAAGGTGGTTGAGAAACCACAATTTTTGTTAAGTGCTTTGCTCATACATAAACGCTCTAAGGACGTTATCTAACAGAAGCAAGCAACAACTTTTATATCATGGCATCATCTGTTGCTCTGCATTCGGAAAGCTCCTAAAACCTTGAAGTTCGAAGTCGAGGTTGAGCACAATACGAGTGGAAATAACAAAGCAAAGCCTCCACATAAACTGTATTTGCCAGATTTATTGCATACGCCTTCTCAATAACGTAACTGATTTTTACGGAACTGATTAAGCATTTTGATAATTAAGGAAACAGAGCTTAGTGCCTTAACTTCGGCTTAATTTAATCCGATTATGATCATTATGGCAGAGAAGTGCGGACATATATATAATAAATGCTTATTTGTTTCCTGCGTTTTTTTTTTCTGAATTTGGTGGGGGCGAAAAACAAAGTAAATGTCATACACCCCTCCGTGCAAGACAGACTGTTCATTTTTCTTAATTTTCTCATAACTTTTTCATTCACTCCTGCAGATACAGCGGTGGGCCCTCCCCAAACACAAGCATCCATAATTCTTTTTTTGTAAAGAACATCATAACAGCATACCGGTAGCATAATAAAATTAGTTTTATCACCCCTTCCCAACCTTGGATTTCACTTCAATACATATGTACATCTGGACGTATGTATGTATGTTCTGTGCGGTAAAATTCCGTGGTGTAGAGAGAATGTCCTTTATGAAAAAGAAACCCAAGGAGGAAAAGTCACATAAACGCCTTTCAATATAATTTATCGTGGGTTCCAACATCCAACCCTGTGGTTGGTCTACATTACATTTTTTGCTTTCTTTTTCTTTTACACTTTAGCACACTCATTCATAAGCAAGTATTTGGGGTCCCTCTAGCTTAGTTCTTTCATTCTGGTCGCTCTGTCAGTTGCCGCTTTCCATGGGGTGACATAGTGTATGTACCCACATTTTGTCGTGGTATTTCGTTGGCCATTACGTAGGGATTTTACCTCAATTTCACCATTTATTAAATATGCCGAAAACAATAGACTCGACAATTTATGGGAAAATTAATTAAATTGATGTTTTCAAGTATGCCTCAATGAAAGAGTTCATTCATCCCACTCATATCTCACTTAGGTGGTAGATATATTTTTTTTTGTTCAACTTTTCTATGCTCTAGCAAGAGCTTGGACAAATGGGAGCAGTTGCCTTGGGTTGCATATGGAATGAGTAGTGGAAACATGAGGAATTGCTCTGCCTTATGGCGGAGACGTCGACTGAGTCTATATGCAATTCTTCTTTTTTTATTAGATTAAATATGCATTAATTTTATACGTGTGTAGTTTAATAACGAGTTTAGATGGCGATTAATTAAGTTCTCAAAGGTTGGCTCAAGCGTACATTTTGCATCTACATTCAACATTTTAGGCGGCTCGGTAGCTTATGCCTTAGATATTTAGCATATCCTATTGAAATAAATTGTTCAGCTTGAAGAGACTAATTTCTAAATGCTACATAGTAGTGCACCCTTGATTGGTTTTGAACAAGCGCTATGCTTACTTTATATGGTCAACGATACATGGAGGGTCTGGATCTAAACAGATGTTGTCATTCATCCTTGATAACCCTGGGCACTGCTTCCAGTTCCTAAAATAAGTCATTCTTCTGATCTGATATTTTAATTCGGTTAATTCGGTTCAGTCTTTCTGTTAAAGAACGCAAAAAAACATTCTTGGTCAGAAAAGTACGCTATATATGCGCTCAAAGTTGATCAACAAGGATAGCTTATTAGATTCCTTTAAATAACAAACCTAATTTAAAATCCATTTGCCATCGGATTTTGTACGCCACTGTGCAGACACATATTCGCAAATGTTTTATATTTTTAGTATTTTCCGGTGGAGGAGCCTGTTTATATATTGTGCTATATGATGGGCTGATTGCACCGGCCCCATTCCACTAGCTGTTTTCTCATAAGACCAATGTATATATAATGTTGAGTACGAGAATAAAAAAAGTCAGTTTCTTAAACACGAACGAGGGGATGTCAATGTGTTTTTTGAGTATACCCCTACACTTCGGTCCTCATTAACAAAAGCTACTTTTGCACATATAAACTATCAGGCGTGAAAACTAGTTGCACGTTAGCGAACCGGGAGCAAATATTAGAACGATGACGAATCTGAAGAATATAAACAAATTTACAGGGAAAGTGTTGCTTTTCATTGACTCTTCAAATTGAAACATAATGACATAGCCATTGTGCATTAAATTTATCCTGGGCTGCAGAATCCGCACAAAATAATTCAAAAAAATATCGTCAGCAGATTTTTTTTGGGTTATATAAATTATTTGATATTAAATTAAATTATTATTATTAACCAATTATTTATTTTAATAAAATTAAATTATTTTATTTTAAATTTAAATTAAAACAAATTTTAGATTAACATTTTAGTTATAATATAATTAAATACAGTACATTATATTATAAAATAATAATAATTTAAGTGGGAAATACCGTTGCCGTCTGTCTGTATATCCCCACTATATTTACGTTTGTAGGTCACTTGTCCGGATCATTAATTAACCTTCACATCGTAAAGCATGTGTTAAAGAAAAGCAAGCCTCAGTAATCATTGTCACGTATTAAGTAGCACATACATGCGATGCAAGCAAAAACGGTTGGTCAGCTTTTAATTACAGACAGGACCGCAAAAGGAAGGCAAACAATAGGTTTTCTTGTTTCCTTGTATCTTCTGCCCGAGTTTGATAGGGCTTCACTACGGAGACTACTGTGGTATGTGGTTTATTTATTTTTTCAAAATACTCATAACTATGATACAAAGTTTCCCTTGTTTTTTGTGTGCTTCGCATACCTCTTTCGTTGGCTCAAAAACAACATATGTCCTTCCTGGCATTCTTCCACGTCAAAAACATTCCAGTCCTTTTTGCTTCGCATTCAATAACTTTTTTCTTGCACTCAAACGCGTTTTACTTAAAGGACCGACAATCTTTTGTGGTCAGTGCATATGTCCTTTTTCTCGTTAAGTGAAAACGCTGCAGCGACGGAGGAAGATGGAAGAATTAAGGCTTTTATTGTGGCATATGTTTGCATGTATGTAAGCGACTAAAAGTGAAAATGAACGTACCAAGTTTTTGTCGTGCCAACTGCTAGAAACGTGGCATAATAGTGTTTATTTCCCAAGAGCACTGTATGGTTTGTGAAACGACCCCAAAAGAAGTGTGTGTGTTTTTGCTGTTAAGATGAATTGTTTCTTCCTGATTAGGTCCTGGAAGTGAGGCAGTTGTATAATTTGCCAGGATATATTTTTTTATTGTTTATATAAATTAAGAACTTGAGAGTGAATTTGAGATTGGGAAGTTAAGAACTTCCTCGGCTTGATTATTCTAAGACTTCAATTACAGATTTTCCTCACAGACACCATCGATGCTGATATTTACAATTGCATATATTTTTGGACCTCTGTTTATCAGTTCTAAGTTTAATTTCCGGTCAGAGAGTGACAAATACGATTCATTCTGTTCATTCTTTTTGGACTAGTTTTTATTTCATCTTCAAAACAAAGGCAGTGCGCCATAACAATTTTTTAAAGGCTCTAGGATAAATGTATCAATGCTTCGAGTTCGCTTTTAGCAGCCTTCTTTTGTCATGCATTTTTGTGTACTCGTTGAAGTTAGCACTACACTGATGATATTTCATTATGGTTTGACTCGGAGTTAAAATCCACTAGTGCAATATGCTACCCGGAAAGCACGTGTATGAATATCGACAAAAGTCATACATAGGTTCATGTCCTTCACTCCCTCTAGCGGATAAAAGTATAAGAGGTGTTTATGTTCCACGGAACACTGAACCCCTATCAATTTACTCCAGTAGTAGGAGCCCGATGTGACCTGTCCTTTCGCTAAACAACTGAAGAAAAAAAAAACAGCGAAACTCCTCTTCCTGATAAAAAGGAAACAATTTTTCACGTTGACATTTACAAGTTTTGAGTAATGGGTGCTGGCATAGTTTCAACCCTCTCAGTCTACCATTTCACAGCTGTTAAGAGTTGGTATTATCCAGACCACCACAGGAAAGGCTAATGTTACCATGGAGTGTTGCAAAATACTAGTGTACTGCAAAAAAAAACTCAGATTTCTTGTTTTTGTGCAATTTTATTCAGTTCTACCCCTCATTCGCTTTTGCAATCCCAAAGGGAGGAGAATCATTTTTCATGCGCAGGTGAATGTTTCCACCTTTTGTTAGGTGGTGGATGTTTGTTTGTTTTTTCTGTTCACTCCGTTATGTTCCGGAATTCAACGAGGGGAGTAGGTAATGACATTGATAATTACATGTTAACTGCCCACTTGTTGGAAAGGTCCTAACGGACGCAGTGTTAGCTGAACATACCGCATGAAGTGATTATCACCCCTTAATTAGTAGTCATTGCAAGAATGTGGGAGGAACGAAAACGGGAAGTGATACCGGTGGCATTCTTCCAACGAGCAATATGTTCACAATGTCCTGGATGATTGCATATAAATTATGATATGAATGCATTCAGCTGTCACCGGGCTGGAAAAGCTGCTTTTTGTGCATGTGTACGGGTAGTTTTGTTGAATATGAGATAAGTGGTGAAATACATAAGCAGTCTGTTTCCTGCTTACTGTACTCTTGGCGTTTTTATAGGTTGGAGAGTTTTAATTTGCTTGCATTCTCTTCTGTCTAGTGAAAATGTTTTATAATTGGCATCCTGTAGTTCCAACATGTGCTCCGATGAAATGGCTACATTTTTAAAAAAACATTATACATGCCACTTTCCTAGATCATCGCCAGCCTCCCCGTCTGCTACTATGTTCCGCTTAATTACTCTTTTGTTGCACACCAACTTGTTGTCTCAACTTCTGTATGCCGCCCATGGTTGCATTGTTCTTCGATGTTGGAGTCTTGTTCTCTGTACGTCTCACATGGTCTAGCCACTTGGGGCCTTTGATTCGTAGACGCATATATGATCATATGGTTCTTTAAAGACTCCCCCAATGGCCATCAATGGAAAATTGTTCAAAGACTGCACATAAATCGGGTTTTCCTTTCTCATGCTTATACATTTTTTGAAATTGTTTCGCTCAAACTTGACTTGAACTGTTAAGGCGGAGCCAAGTTGAACGATGTTTTTCGGGATATCAAAATTATAATTGCCGTTCTGACATTCTGGATATGTACATTTAATACACCACCAAGATCGATATACGGTGGTACGAGGTACGATAAAACATAAAATTTTCGAATATTTTTAAGTCAATTATTTCGTTTCAATAAGATATATCCATCGAGTATTAAATGTTCTATAGTTACATGGCACACGCTTCAATTAACATATTATCTCCAATTTCACAATTTCCGCAAAGCTTTACACGCTTGTGTGCTTTTAGGACAAAAATATCCATCATATACATAAAATTCAACTTTTTCAGTAACTACTTTAGAAGGAAAATAAGGTAGAAACCCTCCCCGTTGCTATAGAGCAACGGCTTCGTTGGTACTGTACTGTCAAGGCAATAAAATTCTCAGCAACCAACTAAAGATAGAATTTACCATTCAAATTCTGAAGTGTTGGAAGAAAATTAATTTCCGGACATCAAAGGCAACCACACCGTGTTAATTATTCGATAAAAGTTAAGCAAAATCGAAATATCTCTGCCTCTTAGTTTACAGAAACATCACCTTCTATGGCAGGAAGCATATTATCGTTACATTTCCGCAAGCACTGAGCCATCAAAAGCAGGCACGTCAACTTCTAATCTCTCAAGTCGCTCATCATCCTGCCACTGAGTTTTTATTTGTTCTCATCAAAGGTAGACACAAAGGAATAATGCTATTCGCAGAATAACAAATTACAATTTCTGTAGCCCTAAATTTTCCCTGAAAATAAGGAGTCTTGCCCAACTCCCGGCCATCGATTGGGACTGATAAGGATCCAACTGTTACTCACACAAATGGATGCCAATTTGGCACAACCGATTTGAGCAGTCTCAGAAAAACACAAACATTGGGATTGGACGATGGAAGAAAAATCTACTACATTTAATCCCGCACCGCATTAATAGTGAAACCCTCCCAGCGAGGGGTATCCTAAAGCAAACACAAATTTCATTTTAATTAACTTCAATCAGGTGGCTAGCAATTTAAGGTACATGTTGATGTGCATTGCGCAACACAAGAAGCTAACGTAGCTATAAAGTTATCCAATACCGCCTGCAGCTTTCGTTGTAGGAGGTAGTACACAAAATTGGAATTTCTCCAGGAACCTGGATTGGAAAAGTCCCCTTGCCTCCCTTTTGTACTTTCTATCAATCTGATGCTTCTAGGGAATTTACCCTAATTTCACAAGATTTGCTACCACAGGCATGACCTCGCCAAGGACAGCTGATGGTGCACACCACATGGAGAATTTACCTCCGCGGGAGATTTTCGAAATTAAACAACACTGGTGGTATTAACTACGTGGCCACTTGGGTTGCAATTTCTTTGAATGTAATTGGTTTTCTTTTTAATGAAGCTGATTGGGGCTGACAGTTGTTCTTGAACAGTTGCCGTTATGTCGGTACATGTGTATTGTGTACCCTGTGATACGAATCGTAGCTGATTTAATCCTGGATTGTCACCAAGTGTTGAATTTGGGTACCGCAGTACTGTTTGAATAGCTTTTGTCGAATTTAGCATTTCAAGCGTAACCAATAAATTCGTTGCGGGCAATGTATGGATTATACTAATGGCACATCAATTGCTGTGAAAATGCTGAATACAATGAAGTCTCCCTTATTGTTGGATCAGTTCATATAACCGAAAAGTTTATATATTGTTCTGTATTTGAAAACGATGTTCACTATGAATTATTTCGTATACAAAAACATATAAATGTTCTGTATTTTCGAAGTAGTTCATTATTTGTTCTGTATTTCATTTAAATTCTCAAAAACGATAACGCAAGGATTAAGAAAACGAAAATTCAATGAACATAATGATAATGCTAACGAGCCGTAACTTGCTGAACGAGCAAACTAGCAAAGTAAACTGGTACAAATTTTTCTTTCTGAACGCACTCTGAAATCATCTGTCAAAAACTTATTCAAATTCAAAAATTATTTGTCTGCCTTGTGATACAAGTTGAGTTACGTAATTGATACAGAATATCGACAATAAATGGGATTTAGCCATACTAGCTAGCTTACTCTTAAACCGTCGATAGAGAGAATTTTAAAACTTTTTAAGCCTTTAAAGGTTAACCAATGTGCCCAACTATTTTAAAGGAATTTTTTATTAATCCTTTCTCCGAAGTTTGGTTTTTTTGCCCATTGTTAGGCTACTCTTTTTCATAATTACATTTTACAGATTGAGTCCCAGGAAATGTGCATGACGAAAGTGTCACTGATCATCTAAGATCTTAGACTAAAAATAGAACAAAGAAGAGACGAGTATTTTTTGCCATTAATTATTAAAAAATTACTATTCCAGAAAAAGTCAAAAAACACGTGAGTGATTTTTACAATGTTTGATTTCAGTATTTAAGTCAATGGGACAGAGTATTTGTTGAAGTTGAAGTTTTCGAATGAGTACTTCTCCGTACAGTTCCGTCTTGGGGCCAAGTTGATGGAAGTTTAATGTTTGTTATGAGAGAATCGGTTTCAATGTTGATGACAGTCAAACTTTCGATGAATTGGGGTGTGTAAAAAGTTGGGCAAAATTGCAGAATGGGTAGATAATGAAAAGACGACAGGAGAAAGATGGGTGGAAATATTTAATCACTTTACAGAAAAAACATAAGTTTCAAAAAAATTTTAAATATTGTAGAATTTGGGTCAAATGCTCTAACAGAAAGATTTTTTTCTGTTTTAAACAATATTTGGACAAATGAAAAAATCCAAATGAAGATAGAAACAATAAAATCTATTTTAAAAACTAAATATAATTGTGACCTGACTTGTCTAGAGTTTATAAAGTACCTATTTATCAAAGGATATACAGAATTTAAAATTGGTTTGAAATTTGTTTCGTTTTCTATTGTTCATTATTTGGCATTCTAAAATATGGTCACCGTATGTATAGTATGAAATAAATGTTTTCTTGCGGTAAAAAAATAAAATTAGAGTAAATATTTATTTAATCCAGTTAACACATAAAACTTAAAATAATTTATTTGAAATTTTTTGGACAGTTTTCGTAAATCCTTGTTTGGTAATTCTTTCACGTGCAAATGCAAATGAAGCAAAAGAAAACGTAAAAGAGTTCTGTCAAAATAAAATAACAGTTTTAACTTCTAAAAAAATTTCAACAAAAATTCACTTATATGACGATCGTAACTACGCGCAATCATTTATTAGAGCATCAGTTCATATAACTGAATTCGAGTACAAAAATTTGGCGGTTCGTATGACTTCGCTGTAATTGAAGTTTAATTACTCCAGAATAAAAATAACCCGCAAGAATAAGACCTATATAAAAATCCTTCTGAAAAGTTTTCACCAATTATCCGAATTGACATGACATGACAACAATTCCAATACTCCGAATTCGAAAAAAAGTATTGGTTTCGAAGGCAATGTAAAAAAAACTTTAAGTCGTAATATTCGGGCAGAAAACTATATTTTGACAAACATTATTTTTTCATGCTTTCAATAAAATTGAAACCTTTGAAACATTATACTACCCAAAATGGGAATTCGATAGAAAAAGTGAGCGGTCTTATTTTGTGACACCTATTCAACGGTATACATTTCATTGTGGAGCGCAAAAAAAAGTTTTACGAACAAATTGGGTGCAAATACATATATTTTAGTGCGAATTTGAAATAATATAGCATTGAATATATTTTTTTGTTATCGTCACAAATCCCCTATAATGCACTATGGTTTTTTCAATATTTCTTTCGGAGATAAATGGTGGCCAACTTTTTGCCTGTTTTTAGGGTTTTAATCTATTATTCTCATACAGATATTACAGGTACAGTTTGTTTACTTGTAATCGAATCTTTATCTAACTATATCTATACCAACAACTATAAGTTTTGACATATAATGGATCAATAAAGAACTCGGACACTTACCTTCTAAATTACCTTTTGGCATCAAGTCTTATTCTCGGATGAGAGTAAATTTAGTTTATTTAGATTCTATGGTTTCGCATGTAGCGAAAACCAAATGGTAATCGCGGTATAACCTGGTGGTGGCTCTGTACACAGGTAAATGTCCATCACGGTGTAACCTGGTGGTGGCTCTGTAAAAACTTAAATGTCCGGGTTCTTTATTAATCCAGTGTAATCAATATTTTTAATCAGTAGATTTTTTTAAAATTTATTTTTGGAACTTGTATTGTGTAAGGCAAATATTTTCATCTGAAATATACGGAAATCATAAACTTCGATGAACGGAAAAATAGACCGCATCCACTTTAAATGGCAAAAACTAAAAACTGAAGTTTAAAACGCACCATTGTTGTACGGACACCCAAAAACTGATAAACATAGTCACATTTAGTTTGACAACAAGTCCGAAAATCTCTACAGAACTTTCTCAAGTGGATTGATCTGACTTCAAGACAAGTCATTGCACTTGATTGACATTGACAGCACAATTGCTGAATCTGTTTCGTCCATGGCTTGGTAGTAATCGATTTCTGCAGTTTACACACATTTTGGTTTCCTTCTCAAATAACCCCATACCTTGGTCTTGATTAATTTCAAATGTCTCTGATGAAACATATGTGCTCGGATTTTCACCAATCACAATCAGACACATCTCCTGTTTCTCCTCTACCTATTGTGGTTGAAAACTTATCATCGTTTTTTTATACTCTTCGAAAATATCGCAATCCCAGCCGTCGTCGTATGAATTAAAAATACTCGTTCAGTACTACACAAATGCAGGTGTATCTAAATGCCAAATCAAATCTACAGAACCACTATTTAGGCTGCATGCAACAACCAGCAGCATGTGAATATCCATTCAAAAGACAAGTTGACATGGGAGAAGGAGCTCCATGCTGCGGGAGAAAAAGGGGTAAGCCGAACATACTTTTCGAACAATTTGTAATTGCTCTCCGACTATACGAGTCTCCAACATCAGCCAGTACCGGTCGAGGTAAGTATCAGTGGGCGAAAGGATCTTGTACGTGCGACACTTTCGTATAGATATGACTTCAAACCCGTTCTGTGCATATGTGCTTGTGCTTAGGGGACTTGCAGTATTTATGTCAAAGAGCCACACGGTTATGCTATTAGAATGCTATGACCTGTTTCGAATTCGAGAAGGTAGCCCGAGTAATCTTTTGCACATGCAGGCTTTTGAAAATGTAATTCTATGCATGAGGACACATCTAGGATGTTTTCTCACTCCTTTCGATTATGCACAGCGCAGAGAAAGACACAAGATGTCTAGGTTTTTGCTGTTTCTACTGTCGATTAAGTTGCATTTGCAAATGAGGAGCTTTCAACCAGTTAGGATTTTCCTTGTCGTCATCAATTGGACTTGGTCTGTTCTTAGGTTAGTTATGTTTGAATTACGTCATTGACAGCAGTACTGAGAGACAACAAGTTCAATTGTGTGTAATTCACAGCATTGGTTTGAGAGATTTCATAAACAAACTGTGGGGTTTTCAATGAATAGCTCTTTGAAATTGGAAAATAAATTGTAAAGTGGTTCGAAATTGTTTTGTTAATTTGAATGTTGGTACATAGGAAATAATTAGTTTTTCCTTTGATAGTTTAGCATATGTATTGCGGTTAGTATTATATGCTTAATCAAAGCAGACGTCAGTGTAATTGTGGCAAAATGTTTAGTTAATTAATACAATTCGGTTTATTAAGCAAGTTTATCGTTATATTTCTTTGTACAGGGTCGATCGACAAATGTTGTCATCTTAAATCAATAGAAAAATGCAACATGAAAAGTGGTGGAGATTTAGTGAGTTGAGATGAGTAATAGAATAGAATATCTGCAAAATATAAAATTCACGTGGAAAGTGTAGAAGAATACAATGTACACTATACCAAAATGAAACCCGTCCAAAATGTTTTTTTTTTCTACTTTTAGCTTAAAAATAGAAATTGAACTAAACTTTATTCAGTGAAACATGACAAAGAATAAATAATTTAATAAAATTAACGAAATCACACAAAAAATAAAATAATAAATAAATCAATGGGAAGAATAATGCATGTGTATGAGCATGCCTTGCGTCCAAATCTATCTCGAGAAGAACTATACCAACCGCGACATAGCAATAAAGTCAGATAGTCAAGCTGCTATAATGACGCCAGACTCCTACTCCATCAAATCTAAGCTCGTGTGAAAATGCAGAACTTAGTAGAAACTCTGCTGGATACCTGGCTACACAAGGACAGAAGGCAACGAAATGACCAACTTCCAGGCAAGAAAAGAGCATCAGAACCCTTCATAGGCCATGAGCCATTCTGTGCTGTAGGAGATCATGCCCTCAGAGAAGAATTCAGGGAACTAGAGAGAAGGAATCGGACAGAAAACTGGAACAAAGCTCATGGCATGAAGCAGGCCAAGAAACTCCTAGGGCAGTATAACCAAAAGAGATTTGAAGCATGCATCGGAATGAGCAAGAACAATCTTCGTATCCTAACAACCTTTCTGACAGGACACTGTAGTCTACAGGGAGCATCTAAGGAAACTAGAGTTATCTGAAGAAGGTCTCTGTAGAGAGTGTAGAAAATTTCCAAACATCTACTGGAATTTTGTGAAAGTAAAACTCTGCTGGATACCTGGCCATACGGGGATAGAAGGCAATGAAATTGCCGACTCCCTGGCAAGGAAAGGAGCAGAACCCTTCATAGGCCCTGAACCATTCTGCGCTGTAGGAGATCATCTCCTCAGAGAAGAATTCAGGGAACTGAAAAGAAGGGATCGGATAGAAACCTGGAATAACGCTCGTGGAATGAAGTAGGCCAAGAAACTCCTAGGGCAATATAACCGAAAGAGATTCGAGGCATGCATCAAAATGAGCAAGAATAACCTTCGTATCCTAACAGGCTTCCTAACGGGGCACTGTAGACTCAGTCTCTGCAGATTTTATGGAGAATTTAATGAAATTCCAGAACATATACTGGGATTTTGTGAGGCACTAGCCCACAAAAGAAAAAGATATCTGATCAAGTACCTAATATCAGAAGAAGAAATGCAATCACTAGAACCAACTCCCCTTCTCAGATTCCTAAAAAAAACTGGCTTAAAGGGAATTCTCTGGAACAGATTTCTTCAGCTATGCGCAACCGGAAACCATGACCCTCAATACAACTCTGAAAAGAACTGTATTTGAGGGGAATAGTGTTAAGGTACTAAAAGGAGGCACAATAGATCTTAAAGGTCGCGGTGCAATATACATACCCTCAACAATAATAATAATAATAAGAGCTTGCCTTTGATTTATTGTGTATTGTAGAAAAGCAGTGCAAATGCGAAGGAAAACGCACCGTATCAGCGAGTAACAGACGTTACGTAAATTTAAGTAAATAAACTCTTTGTAATAGAAAACATTATCACGGCATTGAATGTGCATTGATGTGCATGGTATTTGAAAATCCACATTTTGCAGAAGTATTTCTAGTATTTTCAAAGCCATTATGGGGTGCGAAAAGGTTATTTAATCAACCAGAAAGTATTGATAGAACACTAGTAAAAACAGATACATCTAATCAATTAGAATGTGTTCACGTCAAAAGAAACGGCTATCATTCGATTAATTACAATTAGTACTTGGACTGGATTATAAATTCTATCATCCTTACGGAAAATATTCCGGAAGTGTATACGATTCTTTTTCAAAGTTTGAAAGTCAACCTTTCCTTACGTCATATTACATGGCAACAGCAAATTTCTATAAAGACTTGGATTAACAAATTTAGGAAGCAGCATTCACTTAAAGAGGCTTAAATAAGCTTAACTTTTTTTCTGGGGTTTTTTGAAACACTACACTGGAGCACACAGACTCAAAACTGGTCCATTGTACTGCCAGGTAGCAACCTACTCCATGGATTCGATTGCACAAAGATTCGAACCTGATACCCCTCTAACTTGGGGGAGGCACTTAACCAACTGCGAAATCCTTAACTTAATAAGCGGTTAGACAAAATGACGAACAGCTTGAATATGGTTTGACCCAACATGCACCACAGTCACCAATATCCCTGCCAATATCCACCGAAGAAAACCAGTATAAAATATACGATCACACAGGTCTTTTCTATTAATAATACGACCAATTTTCTTACCGAAATCAAAGCGATTTCATAGTAATGAAACGTTTTCTTTTATACAAATTTTACAGGCAAAGTTTGATTGCATTTCCCACTTTTTTTGCACAAACTTGAAAATACCAAGAATTTATCTAGGTAGTACTGAGAGCACAACTTAAGAGATACTGGGAACACAACTTGAAAAATTCTAAGAACAGTTTTTCGTGGTATGAAAAAAATCGAGCATACTGCCATGTTAGTTTCGGGGGATGACTAAGCCTCACATAAACCAGTTTGGTCCATAGTGATACAAGTTTAACAGTATGTAACTAAAGTTATTATAAATTCTGAATTCTTTTGGTAAAATATTGTAAAATAATAACGTTAGCTGCTGCACAGATTTAAAGCGGCTGAGGGTGAAACTGCAAGCATACGTATACCGCCTAACATCATCGCTTATTCATCTCGTGCCTCTAATCTGTACGAAAGATAATAAATTTCTAAGTTATTCCGTGTCGTATTTGTACTGAAAATTTCGTCCTACCGCAAAGAGCACAGATACGGTTGATTGAAACAATCTACATACACACATTTGAAGAAAGAAGCCGAAAATAATCAAAAGGGTAATACCCCCTTCGCGTGATATAGGGCCTTTATTCTCTTGGGTAATAGTTTGCTCTGACTTGTTGTTTGCAAGTGATATGGCAAGGCATGTATGAGACTCCGTTTCACCACAGCGTTAGCAACAAAATGAAGGAACAGCTCACTGGAGGTTGGGTAGAACTGTTGTCGAGAATTCCAACAACTCAGCAGTTCTCCAATCAAAATGCCAAATTTTCCCGCAAGTTATGAAATTCATGACCGTCATTACATTGAATAGTTTTGTCGGTCTCCAGTTACCGGGCTAAATGGCGCTAGAACAAGTTAAGTTATGTAGCATGAACAGTCAGGCAAGCGGGGTGCTTAAAAGTTGGAAAACATTTATTACTTTTAAAGTGTATGCAATTTGGTGTGAAGTGTCAATGAGGTTGTAATTGGTAGGGAAGGTTTATAATGAGTACTTGTTCCTAAGTAGAAGTAACAACTTCTGCTGAGACATCGTCGAAATGCATTACTTTGGAGTAAAATTGCGAAACGCGATGAATTTTGAGACAGGGACCATCATGAATATGTCGATTTTGCACATGTTGTTTGTTATTCAAATAGAAAAAATACGATTGTTCATTAAGTTCACATGAATGTCCTCTTATTGTGTACATCTAAAGTGGATTTTTTCACCTGATACCTGCATACATTTTCTGGTAACCGATCATCAACAGACATTCCTCATGCTATTAGTATTTTCATTTTCCAATTGAGTGGCATTCACATATTCAATAACTTTAATCTGAAATTAACAATAAAAAATAAAAAAAAACAAATAAAAAAAAATAAACAAGCATCTATTTTTGTTTAAGTAGTCGTAATGGGCATATTCATTATCGAGAGTAGGTGTATGCAGTAATTAATTTAAACAAATTTAATAAAAGATAAAACACTCAGATAAACCCAGCTCAGCACTTAACGTACATTTTGACTCCATTTGAACCACACAATTTTAACTTTTTGCTGATATAGTATTTGAAATTACCTGCATTCGCCATTCCCACCAGCTAATTGGTTAAACACCTGTTTCGCCTTCAATGCGATGTGGAAGTACTGTATTTCCTCTGAAACAAGTCATGTAGTTACTCATAGTGGTCATTCTTAGATCTTGAAGTTCTCCATTTGACACTCAACTACACTGATGGTTGACACAGTGTTAAGCATTCTCCTCAAAAGTCCAGCGATTGGGTTCAGTCCTTTTTTCTTAAAGTTAACAACGCCCCATTCTCACCGTGTTACTCTCAAAGGCACGAAAATATGGTTTTGCGACAGAGTTCAGTGAAAACCTATTTAACGGCTTAAATTCGTATGCCCTAGCAGCTGTATGGAACCTTAAGAATCACCTTTTCTCAGAACCTGCTTTCATCCCACCGGATAATTCTCCTTAACTTGCTTAACATCTCAGTAGCGTATTTTACAAGTTTTTTCCGATATTTTTCCATTTGTAGTCTGAACATATTTATTATCACTCTGAAATCCTAACGAGTACTGTTTTTTCGTAACCGCCTTTAAAATAGACAAAGAATGTGACTTCTTTTGAAACTGGAGATACCTTCTTGAGGACATGGACTTACATTCTCATAATCAATCAATTATCATCGCCCATTTAAACCGTGAACTGTTCGTCCTGCTCCTCCCTAGGTCAGAAAGTAATAAAAGATCAAAAGCACCAATTATAATCAAATTTATTAATAGGCCATTAAATCTGCCTTATCTTCTCTTGTCACGAACAGTGCGATTGTAAAGCATTCACACACTTTGGACTGAATGTGTGCCATTGACTGCCCTGCAAACTTCCCACATCTGCAAAGGTGTGTTTTTTTTTCGTCACCACTTTTATTGGGTACTAAACGCAAACATTTTTGCCCCACGAAACATCCGGTCTTATTAAAATGGCATATTCAAATGGCTTCCTACGCTTTCATTATCCTCTTTAGATTCATCTATAATGGTCCAAAGTAGACGAACCCCCTTTACGTCTCACGCGAACACACAACACCTCACGAGTCAACCCAGACGAAATCGAAACATCATCCAGCGTTGACGAGCGGCGGTAGTGTAATGATGATGAGGACAGTGAATGAAGGAGGGAAAGCAAAAAAGACAACACAAAATGATAATAGTAATAATAATATTGGCATCATCTGTTTATTGCATTACATTCACCCTGTCGAATCCAATAAGCGATGCCATTAATGTTCTCCTGTGATGACTCAATAAAAGCATTCACGCTGCCTCACACACGCACACACAGCCATCGCTCTCTATTTGTGTATGTATCAATTCCAAGATAATAGGAGTAAAAGTTGATGGTATGGTTCGCTCCATTCTTGCCCTGAGTGAAGAAATACCAGTAGTCCCCTCATAAACAATCCCAAGCATCACACGCTTTCAAAGTATGGGGTCGATGGCAGTCCTGTGATGGCTTTCTGGGTGTTCCACAGCAAGACGGTTGACATTAGGAAGAACTAGCAAGGCAAAAAAATCCTTTTAAGATTCTTCCTGCTTAGGGCTGACAGTGGACGTATAAATCGATGGTTATGGTGGATGGGAAGTTATAAACGACAAGACATCCTCCCATCAAGACAGGCGCTGCTGCAACAACAAGTGAAAGTAAATTGAAAGATGCCATTAGTAGCGGTAAAACAGGCGCTTTAAGCAGCAAGCACAATAAGGGACATCAGCATCCCCATAATTATAGCCGTCATCATCGTTATCGCTGCTGATGGTTGTGGTCGTCACATTTCGTCTTGTGTGTCATATCGAATTATATTCACATTAAATTCTAACCGCAAACTTTAGTATCTACCACCAACAGCATTCAATTGTGCGCTGCTGGCAACCAGCGGTAGTCCTCTGGTATGACGGCAGTACACCAAAACGGTTCTTTCACTTTCCGTCGTCGGTATGAAAAAAGATGTCACCGTTTGATTAATTAATATTTTCCATATCAGGCGCGCTTAATGCCCGGTGACACTTTCAACTTCCACTGTTTCTTTGAGTGGGATGACAACGGCACTGGCATGGCTCTGGTGAGGGTTGGTGGTTGAAGTTTTCCTGTCGCAAGTACTAATCCAATCATCGAACAAAGTCAAACCGCGAAGAAAAGTTCCTGTGTCCATCATAACTAATCCCTTTTTTTTCTGTTTGTCTTTTTCCGCTTTTCCATCGAATCAGGACGTCCTGAGCCAACAGTGACGTGGTTTAATGGCACACAGCCGCTACAGGCTGGATCTGGTGTATCAATGGGACGGCACGTGACAGTAAATCGCTTGGAGGTACCACAAATTACGAGATCGGCATTGAATAATACCTACAGATGTCAGGCATCGAATACGAAGTTGGTGCCACCGGTGGAAAGGAGTATACGAATCGAAATGTTACGTAAGTAAAAAGCAATTATTGGTTGGTATGGCTTTTGTTTTTCCCTTTTCTTCCGGTACAGACGACGCATACATCCATATGATTGAACGCAAATGCTATAGTGCCTGCATTATTAGTTCTAATGGGATACTCATAGTTTAATAAAGTATTGGGAAATTGGTTATTGTTATTATTAACATATTCCATCCGCCTTCAAACAATTTAAATTACAGAGATGAATACTAGCAAATATAATTTATTCATTTTGACACGTAAATAAAGTACACAGCTGCGTTCAAAATAATAGTAGTGGAAACTTAAATATAATTTATTTGATTAGTTGTTGCTATTACTACATTATTTTAACCATAGATTTAAATAAAATTTTCTTATTTAAAACTACCAATTGCAAATTTTTTTAACGAGGTAATATACAATAATTTAATAGCAGCCCCATGCTTTAAAATGTAGAAATTAAAATAAAATCAAAAAATGAATATTGCGAACGCAACATATATATATATAGCTTCCAGACCTTTATTAGAATGAAAACGCCTTGTTCATTCGTGTAGCGCTCCGTTTTAAAAACGACAAGCTCTTCACTTCTTCCCGAGGAAGAGAAGTCATGCGTGCCTATCATATTATTAAAACTCCTAACACGCTCCGCCCTGACGGGAGTCATCACGGGACACTGCATCATTGGAAACCCTGCCAACAGATTAGGTCTTCCCGGTAATGACTTCTGAAGTAGCTATAGAAATGAAAAACCAACCACTTTCTCAGCTACTGTAGTGCTTGTTAAAGCGAGTTAAGTAGCATTAACATCAACCAGATCCAGCGTTTCATTCCAAACTCCGAGGGGTTTAATAAATGTTACGAGATTGATCCTCTTGACACGCAATGTGCCGAACTTGGTCACAATAAGTTGTATTCATTTGCAGCCTGCCACTAGAACCTACCTTCCTAGTCTCCTCTTCGGCTTAGCTTGAATGAGAATTTTTCAACAGAAAGTAGAAAAAATGACAATCGAGAACGTATATAGAAGAGTTACGCAAAAAAAATCATTCGTTCATATGAAATTATGATTTGGTAAACAAAAAACTAGTCTATGAACTTCAACTTCTAAAAGCTTCAATATTTATACACGCATCCAAATGTAATGCCAATAAGGCGAATGGCAGGCAAATGATTTGGTTGCACTGAACACCTACCGAAGAATATGTGGCATAATCAACCACAGATCGATAACGGTGCAAGAATGTTTCCGCAGCTACTGCAATGACTGCATGTAATTGATGTAACAACGGACCATAAGCAATATATTGAAATAATTAAATGATGATGATGCAATAGGCCTCGGGAGCAATTTTATTTTCTATAAGGATAAGGATAAAACATAAAGATTATAAGCTTGAATGTTACTTCTTTAAAATTTCAGTAAAGTATTGAAAACACTTCCACAGTCACCTGATGTTAAATCCATAGAGAATTTTTCGGACGACAGAGAACTTAGAACATTCAGTATAAGGAACGTAAACGATCTCAAGGAAAATGAAGAATGAAAAAGAATTGCACCGAATTACATTACAGAATTACATTAGAAATTATTATTACACAGAATTACATTACAAATTTACTGAAAATGAGTCTGAATTACGCCTAGTCTTCTTAAACAGGCTCTAACTGTTTAGAATAGTTAACCCTGGATGGTTATCCTTCGTCGAATAGACGAAAATCTCTTTAAATTTCTTTTAACGAAAGAAATATGACAAATTAAATTTTAATTTGAGTTGGATACAAAATTACAATACTTGTATAAAAGCCTAAAAAAGTACATTCTAGAGTTTTACTCGTAAATCTTAGATTTAAGGCAGCGTTTAAAGACAAAATGAGGTTAAAAATGAACTTCATTGACGAAGCATTACCTTAATGTAAGTTGATAACCTCCAGGGTTGATGTTAGTTTTTAAGAATTTATAAAATATATTTTATTTTGGATTTTAATACCAATTAAAGTTATGTATTTTACTTTTTTCATGTCATTTTCTAAAAGTTTGCACACAACATTATATAAATATACTGTGTCACCAGGGTTAAGAATATGAGTTTGGTACATTTGACGTATGAGTATGTAGGAACGTATGTGACCCTTTATCTTCATTTCTTAGAAAAAATCAAAATGAAGATGCACACTTTCAATGAAACATTAATCCACGTCCCACTTTGAGTATCTTCAGATGTATACAATCATTGATATGTAGGTAAACTTTCACACATACACAAATGAAATTCCTTTAAAACCAACACTACGCCCTGGGGGAATTGCAGGGATTCTTTAGCAAAGCAAAGATGAGGAAGGCATCAATTTTCATTTTCAACGAAGGGTATATCAAAGAACTTTCAACTGTCACCTGTTCGTGTCCTCAATTCGAACAAAGCCACCTCAATGCACGAACTGCAACAAGGATAAAAGAGGAAAACACATTTCCAATGAGCATCAAAGAGAAAAAACCAAATAAAGGAATATAAATTAGGGGTAGTCACTTAGTGATTAACAGACGTCTGACCTATTTTCATGCAACCACTACCATACCAACCTCATTCATCGTTTATCGCATTCGTAATTAAATTGAAGCACAATCGGTTGATATTTCGAATACTCGTCACAAATAGAGACGATGCCATTTTTAATTGGTTTGATATAGCTTGCTTCATGAATTATTTATACTCTACGTGAATTCATTAAATTTCAATTAAGCATGGAACTGATAGAGGATATCTTCATTTAATTGATATTTTTCAAGCAGTGGTATGCAATCAATTTGAGTATCTTCTTCTCATTTTTAGTGCGACCAACAGCAGTGAACTTGACGATGAAACCAAAAGTCCTATCGTCGGCGACGTTGTATAATCTGACGTGCATTGTGGATGGATCTGTGCCAGATACGGATGTAAAGTGGACCCAAAACAATAGGCCATTCAAACGCGGAACGGTAAGATGAAATCGAATGAGATATGTGCAAATCCATGCAGATACCTGACCTTTGAATTAATATTTCGCAGATACAAACAACGCAGAACGGCCGAAAAGTGACATCGATTTTATCATTCAATCCAATGCCAGAGGATGATGGAACAATGCTGAGATGTGATGGCTCTAATCCACGTCTTCCAAATTCAGCACTTGAAGATACCCTTCCGTTGAATATCATATGTAAGTGCATATAAGCAACAATATTTTCATAATTTTGTTGATATCTTTCTTGTTTTCTTGTTTGTTTGACGAAATGTGAACTGTTAACTAAGAGTCCAAGATTAGTCTCTAAAACAATATTTTTTTCCTTCATTGGCTATAGTGTATAAATATTTTTGGATCCATTGAATTGACACTTCTCCACTACAGAAAATAATTTACTTATAACCACTAAGGTATTTGTGAACTAAGTTATAGTCGGTTTCTTTGTTCGTCGAAATTTACACTCTTTTTGACGACAAATTATAGGAAATCTTTAAAAGCTACAAGTCCGTAGCCTGGATGATTCGTAGAATATTATGCATTTCGCCTACAGCAGTTTTTTCCACTGTTATTCTGTGAAATCACTTCAAGAAAGCAATTAGCAATTATTACACTTCAAAAAAGATTAGGTATCTCCTAATGAGCAAATATCCGGACGGGTCCTTTTATGTGACAAACTGTTGGGGAAGACTGCTGTAAAGGTTCTCGCTAAGAGTAGGCAACAATAACTGGGGAATAGGACACAATGATTTTTGGAGATTTGTTTCCAGCGGGCCGATGCCGAGAGACACATTGGAGTAGGCAGTTATAATCATGGCGTTACCTGGTTCGAGCCTTAACGCTTGGGAGCTATGCGATTCTGCACATTTCCTTTGACACACGATTGTGGGCGCCGTGGCCGTGTGGGTTCGTCCGTCGACCCATGCGCATTAGGCTTTCACAGTCTAGGTTCAAATCCAAGTCCAGACAAACAATTTTTCAAAAAAAAAAATTTTCACGGCTCCACCTCTTTCGAGTCACTAACAATGCTCAAAGAGTATAACTGTCTAGAAAAAAGCTTCTCAATCTCGCCGTTCGGAGTCGGCATTAAACTGTAGGTCCCCTCCACTCCTGAGAGAACAATAGCACGCACAACACGAGTGGTTGCCGAGAAGCTAGGCCTAGGCCTAGGTGGATAATCTTTAAGTCTTTAAAAAAAGTCAGGAATGATATTCAGGTCAAATGAAGAACAGTATAATATTTCGAAAGATAACCGGCTGAGAAAAAGATCGACCCCGAGAACAAACTAAACTGAGGAAAAATAAATTCTGGGAGTAGAAGAAAGAATTGAACAGAATTGCTCATTGCAAAAATAGATTATACAGCGTAGAATTTTTATTTTAAGGACACGGAGTCACCACCGGATATCGCCAAACCACCAAGAATGGAAAAGCCGTATTGGGATAACGCCTCACGTTGGGCGCCAAAATGTTAAAGTCGTACTTCCCCTGCACAATATCAAACGGAACGGTGACTGACTAGATTTGAGAACTGGTCGCGGTTCTCAAGTCGTTCGGTGGCAAATTGTCTAAGATATTTGGTTTGTTTTCTGAGAAGAATTTCGCAAAAAAAAATTGTATAGTTTGCACTATCCTTCTCATTACCTTGCGGGTGGTGGCAATCGTAGTACTCTATGGATCTCTATCGGAATATGCTTGTGGAGTTGTTCCACAGCGCTACTGATATTACGTACTTCTTTCTTTAACTCCATTTCTTCCTGGCTCATGATTCAGCTAAGGTGAAATCTTCGCATCCCATTCGCGGGAAAGTTGTTCCAGACAGGCTGCACCGCTGATATCGTTCTAAATCAACTGATTGCTCTGATAGAAACTAAACGCTGTATGCTGAATTTGGCAGAAGGACGTATGTAAACTGATGAATACATGTAAGCTAAAATCAGCAGTTAGTTTGTTATCATATCGTAGCATTCTGTCAAATGTCAATCAACATTAATGCTGTGCTCTATATGAACATTCATCCACTAATTAAGCTTCTTCATCGTTGCGCTATTAATGCGGATACTTCCATACATAACATCTCCTGATCGAGGATGATAAGTTAAATTATTGATTGATTTTTTGCGTTAGTCTACATCGGCAAATGAAAAATTACCAAACCACTGCAATACCATATAAATCAATTCGAAACAAATTATTTTATGGCAGACCTGGCACACATTGTGTTTCTCTTCTTACAAAAAAAGCACACACTCATAAACAACTGAAAATACCAACAAATTAAATAAAACCCAGAAGAATTCAAAAATGACACAAGTCCATACAGAACCGCCAAGTATGTAGTATATTGGAAACACCCCCGCACAAGAAGGGGGTGCGTAGCACGTTTACTCGATCCACCATCAAACATCCACCGTACAGAATGCAAAGTGATAAAAATCCAACCAGTCATATATTTTTGCATTAAAACCACAATTCATACTTTTCCGAATATATCATACTTAAATCCATTCCATCCGCGAAGGGGCATGCGGGCGCAAGGACAACGTCAACGAGCGATATATTGTAATAAAAAATGTATGTGTACACTGAAGCGGGATGCAGGCAGAAAAATAACAGACAAAGAACGAGAGAAATAAGAATCAAAAAAAGCAACAACATCATAAACTTTTTGCATTAAATTATATTCATGAGTTTTTGAAGAAGCAAGGGAAGGGGATGTAGGGAATGAAAGGTAGGTGTGAATGCTGTTGGCGGGTGGTGATGATGCAAGGGTTACAGAACACACAGAATGGCAAACATTTTTCCAAGTCTTTTGAATGCGACGACGACAAGGACAAGGACAAGGACGACAAAGAATAAGCTGAACGATTCGATCTTCTTCCATTTGGAGAAAAGGACCTGCATGAGGAACAACTTTCAACATAAAGTGCGCGTAAAGAACGTAAAACTTTTGGAACAAGAAGAGCAGGAAGCACACATTTTTGTGCACCATAACCTCCAAAATACACACTCACAGTCACCTCTCATCCACCATCCACCAATTCCTCATCATTCCTTCTGCAATTGCTTAAGGGTATGAGTCACAGTTAAGTGGGAGCGATGAAAAATTGTATGCACATCGCATTGTAATCTGAAATCGTTGAGAAAAGTTTTCCGTTTTTTAATTGTTCCGCATTCAGCATTCACTGTTCTTCAGTGTTTTTTGGTGCGTTAACCTATGGATACACGAGAGGGGATGTGCGCTCCTGGGAAAATCTTCGTACTGCATGCAGGTCCCGCTAATTTAAATAACCCACATTGCAATGAAAGAATTTCGTTAGAAAAGCTAACCGAAAAAAGTGAAAAAAAACGAATAAGTTCCTTTCGGCAAATAATGAAACTGAAGTGCACTTGGCATCTCGTTCCGTTTTAAACTAAATGTCACTTTATATAAAATGATAGTTGTTCGCATTTGTCGTGGTGCAATGTCGCATTAAAAGCAGTGGGCGAGAGAAGCAGCAATGAGCCTGCCCCAATTTTTATCTTCTCAACCCGTGCTTTCATTTTAGATTAGTTGCAAAAAAGCATGAATTCGTAATACCACCGTGCCTGCCATATTTGCACACAGATCTTGCATTTGCTCTGGTCAAGTATCGTATCCAAGAGTTCTTCACACGAATACAATAAATGGAAGCATTCTATGAATCCGTATACATAGCAGCCGACTATTTTATCCGCGTATTTGGATTAAACTTTAGGCAAATGGACAATTTTCCAATGCGTCATGTAGCGAAAAATGGATGCGATTGGACAAGGTCAGAGTTTCTACAACGAGTTCCACTTGTAACATTATTTAATTGAACGTTATTAAGATCGTTTACACAATCCCAGTCTTGGCAGTCTTGGGAGCTACCCCGAACTGTTTTTCGGGACTCTCTTAGTGTACTGAGTCGAACAGGATGACATGGAAATCATAAAGAAGACGGGATTTTGATTTGTATTTATTAACCCTCTAACGTTCAAAACCGCAATTTTGACGCAAAAGAGTCGGGAATTTTTTTTCTGATAAATAATGGGCTTATAAACCATAATCCGAAATCAGAATTCGAAAAAATTCTTTTGGTGGACCTCCAGGTACAAAATAGGTAAGGCGGCCTCAGGGCAGCTATGAACGTTTAAGTCAAAGTTTTTTCCCTCCACTTTGCATCGAAAATCATTGATTTCATCGTTTTACCTATTATTTCAAAATAAGAGCAGATTTAAAAGCTTAATAAAAGTAAAATGCTTAATCTATCAGGCTTTTTTATTGTTTTATTGAAACAGGAAGATAATGAATAGTAGAAAATGAAAGAGAGAATTACTTTTTGACAACGGTAAAAAAAAAAACAAAAAAAAAAATGTTGGCGTAAACGGTCATGGCTGCCCTCAGGCCGCCTTCGTATTTCTTTTCTCAAACACGACATTTTAATTTTTTTTTATTATTTGTTTTCTTATTATGAAAGTACATGAATATATCTACTTACTATAAAATTCCCGACTCATTCGAAAAATTGGAAGTATTTTATTTCTTTCTGAGAATTTTTTTTTTACGTGCACTAATTTTTTTTGTTCGCTCACTGATTTTTCACATACAAGTGACTACTACAACGAGACAAAACTTCGCAGTGTGCTGAAATGTAGTTCAAAATATGGCTTGAAGTATAATTGAAGGCATTGTAAGCCGTCATAAAAAAAAAAATCGCACATGGAATAAATGGGCAATAGGCGATGGCTGCCCTGAGGCAGCCTTAAACGTTAGAGGGTTAAGACTTATGCTTGAAACAGATGTGCATCAATGCGTGCAGTAAAATTATAGAACATGGCTTGAAAGTGGACACATTTGCTTACTGCACGGCCGCGCATTAATGCAAGTTGTCCCTATTTCTAATTTTGATGCAAGCCATATGTCAAGCAAGCCGGTTTATTACAATTTTGGGATTTGACTTTTCATGTAATGACTGAAGTTGACTGCAAAAACAAAAATGGAAAATAAATTAATTGACTTCAGAAGCGATAACAAAATAGTTATAATAATACAGCGCTACAGTCCGAGGTGGACCTGGGCCTAGCTTCTCAGCAACCAGTACTATTGTGAGTGCTACTGTTCTCTCACGAGTGGAGGGGACCTACAGTTTAATGTCGACTCGGAACGGCGAGATTGAGAAGCTTTTTCTAGATAGTTATACTCTTTGAGCATTGTCAGTGACTCGAAAGCGGTGGAGCCGTGAAAAAATTGTTGGTGTTTTTTTCGGGAATCGAACCGACAACATCGAGCGTAGGAGTCGACGCACCTACCCACTACGCCACGGCGCCCACAAAATAGTTATTCTCTTTAATTTAATACGCCTTTCCAAATGCATTGCAAAAAGAGTTTGTTTCCCAAAATCAATCACTATGACCGCAATCGAATGGGACGAGATGTCAAGAAATTTACTACACGTCTCCTTCGTTGTGCATTTCTGTACGCATCAGTGCATGCTGTATTGCTACACATACGTTCGAGGCTTAACATCGTTAAAAAACTATCTTGTCTTGTCGCGAATCTTTAGAAAGTATCTGGCTGATTTTTGTACTTATTATTCTACATCATCCGAATTCATTGAACTTCACGATTGGTTTTTTTCATTCCCAAACAATTTTTCAAAACAAAAAATCTTAGAAATTCAGTTTTTACTGAGCGTAACTGTACTCATGTGTACAGGCACGACATTTAAGATATGTGCGCATTTCTTTCAAAAGGTGTTCGTTAACCCTTACAGCAGAAAGGATGCATCACGTCTTATTAAAATTTTAATTTTGTATCCACAAAATCAGGGCCATGAAGAAGGAAAATACCACACGTCCTTGCCTTTTAAGAATCCCTTATAAGATTTAACATTTACAAGCACACAAATTTTACCGCTTTTCTTTATTAACCGCATTCGATGTAACAAATTGGCAGCCGTAAAAACGAAATTGAATGCTTTTACCTTCGGAAAACGAGAAAAAAACAAAACAAAAAAAGCCAATAACAAAAGGCATACTTGAGGCACCTGCCTTATCGCATTTGGGTAATTAATTATTTTTATTTGTTTGGTTGTATGACAACATTAAATCTGGCTTCTGCACTGCATTGAAATGTGACATGGCTCTGTGTAGTGGATGGTATAGCGTGGAGCAGTACCACTTAGCTGAGATTCCCTTGCAATTTCATCCTTGAGTATGACACTTTGATTCCCGTACATTTCTATCAGTGTGTTCACATATTTGTATAGGATATCGTGCTGAAGCAAGGGCCAACACTCCTTTTGTGTGTGATACTTGTGCACATGTGTATATTTGTTGTTCATATGTCGACTTGTCATTCTGGAAAGCTCTTCATCCACTTGAGAATATTATGCACTCAACATCGCTCTTATTACAATGTAATTACATAAGTACTGGAGTAGCAGCTTCCAAGTGGTAAAGGTGTATGTATGCATGTGTGTATATTGTAAAAAGTTGACAGTGCAGTAGTCTGGATATGAGCTTCGGGAATATGAATTTTCCCATACAGGAAATATACTGCTAATTCGCATCCGAAAACCAAATGGGGTTTTCTTCGCTTCAAGCCCTCAGAGTATGTTCGTATGAATGTATGCAAATATAAGGGTAAAAAATTGCAGTGATGTGAGTTGGAGGTATTGTTCCGAGAAGTTATGCAAATGAGTTTTAATTAATTCCACCGGTAAGTGCGGAAAAGATGTCTTAAGTCTGAATAGACCGAACATACTATGCTTAGTTATACATAAAGCTGAATATTCCGTTTCAGGTTTTAGTCTTAAAGTTGTTATAATAAATTTTAAGTAATCGGGATGGTTTCGTAGGAGGTAGTAGAGGTACTTAGACAGGACTAAAAAAACGACAGGAGATTCATAAACTACTGAGATGAGTTGTGATACAGATTCTATTCGTACAGTGTTGGACAAAAGTTTTCGCACGAAGTCATTTTGAAGTTCACCTAAGTTAAAAGCTTTTTGTCATTGTTTTTGGAGAAAACGTTTTTCTTATTATTTTTTGCTTTATCTTGCGATAATATTTACTTACAAGTCGCTTAAACGATTCATTATCTTTGAAAATAACTTTGTGCTTAAACCACCACTGTATGTGTGTATGGACATACAGTAAGCGTCAAAATTGACAGTCAATCATCTGCTGATAGATATCTTATAAATAAAAATTCAACGTAGTGACAATACCAAAAAAAGATAGGTACATCAAAATTATATTTTTTTAGCTTTAATTTTATTTGGCCTAGCTCAATACGATGAATTTTTATTTAGGAGACAACCTTTAGGCAAAAACGAGACTACAACTGTCCAGAAAGAGCTTCTCAATATAGCCGTTTGGAGTCGGCATTAAAATGTAGGTCCCCTCCACACGTGAGAGAACAAAAGAAGGTACACTACGAGTTGCTGAGAAGCTAGGCCTAAATCCACTTGATTCTGATTCCCGTGATTGATGTTTGGATAATCGAAACTTAACTGTATGAAAATCTGTATGAATATATCATAGCATATCAAAACACGATCATTCACTTAAACGCATTAGGGAGCTATTCGCTTATCCACATACATGTATATAACATTATAAAGGAAGATACTTCAAGTTGACATTTCTAAAACAAATGACATTTACACAATACTTACCCATAATAAAACGAAAGCCCGCCGTAAAAGAGGCATAAAATGCTCGTATTTACACCTCTGGAATCTCCTTCCGCAGCTCCGACTCATACATTAGCTGCTCCGCAAGTACACGCTTTAACGAATTTTAAATAGGCAATAAATTAAAGTGGGTTAATAAAAAAAACGTTTAGACTAAAATAAACAAGACACGTCGCCATTCGCAATTGTCCCATTCTCAAGTGTAATTGTCCTATCAAATTCAAAAATAACGCCAGACACCAATAAATGCAGTATCCTTGTGAGAATCCCACAAAGTCGATTTATTTCATGAGTAATCCAAACCAGACCGACGAGACTTTTTGCTTAAGGCTGTCCAAACAATTGAGAGATGAGGACAGAAAACATTACAATTTCAAATTGCCTTGAAAAAACACACCCGCAAATGAAATGGAGAAACAATTTTAATTCCGGCCTATCTGTGTGTTTTCATTTTTTTTTCTTTTTTTCTAGATCCTCCACAAGTGACATTATCATTGGGTTCTACATTGAAGCCGGACGACATTAAGGAGGGCGATGATGTGTACTTTGAATGCCATATCAAAGCCAATCCCAAGGAACATCGAATTACATGGTCACACAACGTAAGAAACTGTTTGTACATATTAATGAGCATGTACTCGTAGCCTTAAGATTTTATTACATACATTTGCACAGACATATTTTCGAGCTTCTGATTTAGAGATAATGCTGTCGCTTGACGAAGGCAAAAACAAAATTATTTTTAGCAAATATAATTTAGACTAGAAATAACAGCTCTTGGAGGACCTTCACCGCATATCACTTATTCTCTTTTCGTGGCGAAATGATTTCCATGTGATGTTACAGATTGATTTTACGACCTATCAAGCATACCTTATACAGTGAACCCTCTCATAAACGGACACTGACGGCACAAACAAGTTTGTCCGCTTATGAGAGCTTATGACGACATTGAAAAAAGAAACACAATAAATATGCATTTATGGTGTAACATTTTACAGTCAAAATCGGTTATAACGACCTTCAAGAGACCGACGATTTTGGTCGTTATAAGCGATATGTCGTTATAAACGATTTCTTATGCTATTGGATTACATATAATGGAGCTCAGGCGAGACCTAAGAATTTTGTCGTTATAACCGATTCGTCGTTATAAGCGATTTTGACTGTATTTCAAAATGGAAATAATTTTTTGTGATAAACATTAATTGTCAACTTTTTCTTTCAATGTTAACAAATGCTTCACTTTTCCCCTGATGATGCTAAATTACGAAAAAATGTTTGTATCTATGGTGTTCTAGCTTCAAATTATGCATACACTTCCCCATAAACCTACGTATTATGTATGCGACGAGAATTATAGAGTTTTGACATGTACCAATCAACGCTTCTTTATAATGCTCTTTGTCATATGATCGACTTTCATAATATTATGTCAGACTTAAAATTTCGCAGACCATGACGAGATGTCAACATTTTTCTCATTAAATTAATAAGTAAATTATATTTCACTTTTCATGTCTTTATTATACAGTAAACAGGACCTTATCCATTAATGATTAATTTAGAAACTTGTGTGCGCCTTGAAATTGTTTGTGAAAGTATCAATGCCAGTATGTAGAAACTCAGACGCTCTATGATTATGACATTATACCTGGGCGTGTATACTTTAAGTTGTCCTCATTGAAGTGCCCTTTTTCAGCGAGGTGAAAGAATTTCATGTATATTTTTCCTCTTTTCAGTTTCGCTTAATGAAATATACATGCAGGAAGGTCTGGGTAACGATAAAGAATATTAGATGAATAAACTTTCTTCCACTCTCCAGAAATGACATTCTTTAGGAAATCTACGAAACATTCAATTCTCTTGAGAGAAGTTGTGAACAAGTTGAAAACCATCGCTGAGAGATATGAGTTTAAATTTTCATAATAATTTCACAACTTAGCTAAAGCGACCACAGCAAGGAGAAAACTTTTCTCTGAAGGACATTTCTACTTGTACGAGAATTTTATTTATTCTCTAACTTCCTTTCGCATTTCGAGGAGATGTCTCAGCACATGCCATCAGCGATGAAATCTTTTCACCGAGCACAATCACTGTTAATCCAATTTTGATTTTTGTTGAAGCTACATACCTTCTTCTCAACACTCAAACACATAGGAACATGTCCTTGTTGGTCGCCCCCGCAATGTTCCTCACTCAAATCGTTTTATGTCGTTCATAAAGTTTTCTCCTTTAAATTTTCAATTTTCTATACAAAATATTTGCTTCGACGTGTAAGTTTTGCCAAAACTTTTCACTTACACGTCGTATACACTTTTTGAGTTTGACAGAAAAATATAAAATGTTCTGTCGTATGGAACCACTCACACATTTGCATCAAATATTAGTTTACCATTGATTTATTATTAATCCTCCCTTGAGTGGCTAAGTATAAAACTTGCTTTTTAAAGAGATTTCGGGCGGTTGTTTAGGTGACAGTTTCAATTATTTCTTTTCCCATCCATGCGAATGAAATTGTTTTAGCTCTCTCAAATGTAAGGAGCAAAACATTTTCTTTGTTAAGCAGAAAATACTTGAAATACTAATATTGTCGATGAAGTACGTATGTCTTGACATCGATACCGATGAATTTGTGATTTAGTACCCTAACTGGTAAGGATAACGCCCAGAGCGTAGCATTCTTTCTAACTACTGTTATATGCTTTGTACCTGCAATCTGTTCTACCCACGGCGCGGCGGGTGGGGCAGGAGATCCAATTTAAGCGCCTCCAAGGCTTCTTTGAGAACTTTTACAAAAAGTGACCAAGCGTTGTGGCGCTGAAGAATCACTTCATAATGACTTTTGGGATATTGTGGCGGTTGAGCTCAATTGCATAAATTCTTGTTGGCAACGTTTCTCTTGTTTTTGCAATGAATCTTGGTTCAATAAAGCCTTCAACTCGTCGTCTTCAAACTTTGCTGGCTTTCCTTCGCGTTCTCAATACACCACACAACAATCGATGTCCATCAGCTCCATTTTTCTTCCAATTAAAACAAAAATTAGCCATTTCTGCAATTTTGTTTTGTTGCACAAACGCTGACATATGTGGATAGAGCATAAAACGAACTGTGTTTACACTTCAGCAAATGTACACGTACTGATTATTAGAGGAAAATTAATACAGTTACAAGACGGTCCGACGCTATTAAATACTAGCCACGCCTTCTCTTGTAAATCTCTCATTTCAAAGTTATAAATCCAATAACCTATATGTGGAACGACGGTAACAAATTTGTTGTCCTTCTCTGACTGACTTATTTGAAAACCTCGCTTTCTAAGTCTGTAACTTTCTTCATCCTTAGGTGGCGCTACAGATCGAGTTGGATTTTCTCTAACATCTCCAGCAACCACACGAGTTGTGCATGCTTTTTAAATTTTCTCCCGACAATTATTTCAATTCAGGTTTGACCCACGGACCTAGGAGTTAACGCACTTACTAACTACTCGCGGGCGGCCACTTTAGCAGGTCATTACATGAGCGGGAAAAGGCAGGGTTGTCGGAGACACAATATATGATTTTCACGAGCGAGAGGGAGATGGATTGGATGCGCCGAAAAGCAGCCTCGGGTGATGTATGCCTGTTTTTATCCCTTTTCGTTCCGTTTTCGACATGTTTTCCTCACGGTGATAGTTGATCCAGTAACACCTCACGCATGCTGCGTGGCATTTTTGGAAAATTTATTACAGGGACGATTTAAATGCAATTTTAATGTTATTTTCACCACATGCATATAGTACTACATTCAAACATTGCTGCTGCACCTAAACAAAAATAGTTTCTATCCGTCATTCATGAAAAACACAAATTCAAAAGAGAGAGGGTGCTCAATTCGCGGTATAATTATTGAGTGAAAACATGATGCAATTGATCCGGTTCGGGTGTTCCAGACACAAAAAATCTTACCTGCCCAGGTGGATTGCCCTGTCGTTTGTAAACAGCCACTTAGTTTACTTAATGAAACTCAGTTATGATGTTTTATTTTCTTTACTATTCTTTGCAAGTTGCGTAATATAGTATTTCAGATTGCAAATGAATCACAAAACTTTAGCCGGGAAAATTATAACTTAATTCTTTCCTCATTAACTCTACAAATATAATACCTGTGTGCTCTACTTAAGCACGAATTTTCTTACCATCCTGGAATACATTTTATTTCACACCTTAAGCACGAAACCAATTAAAGAAAAACCCCACACTAGTTTGCATATTATCCAGCAAATGTGTAAACTTAAAAGCATTAGTATTTCTGCTGAACGTAATGCTGGTGGTTTAAACTTTATTTCGATGCGAGCATATACAACACATGCGTGTATATATGTGCATTGCACGAAGTTTATGGCGGTACTTATTGCCATATTTCTCAGTCCGTAATTCCAGAAATGCTGCTTGTATTTTCACCAGAAACTATCTTCAAAAGCACATCCAAAATTATTTCCCCAGTCTTGTGTCTTCTCCACATCGTTCTTCTTCTATGCAATTTGCACTCGTGTGAGTCTATGAGTAAAACTCTAAAATGTGTTTGACGCGTTTTAACGTCACACAGAAAAATTCGTGTATTTATTATCATCTATGTTACTTGGTTCTATTTTTGCTTCCTACTTCAGTTTCAAAGCTCACAGTCACAACAGCAGATTTAAAAAAAAACTTAAAACTTTTAAAAATTGCTAAAGAATCCTAAGTATGTATTTTTCACTAAAACACATGGTATTGGCCCTTTGAGAAATTTTTCTGGAAAGAAAAGTTTTTCTCTTAACTCTTAAAAATATAATATCTCCTTTCACATATCTGGCTAAATGTCATGGTGGCGGATTATGTCAGTCGGAATGATATGAACATGCTCATGTAATCACATGTGTGTATGTAAAACCGTTTCTAGTTGCACTTGCCTGCAACATTGCGTAATGCTGCAATACTTTTGTCGTTGCACAAACGTTTTTAATGCAGCACTTCTGTTCAGACTTGCGTGTATGTATGCAAAATGAGCTTTTACCACATCAGTCCATCCATACTGGTGTTGTTGAAGGTGAAATTCGCTTTCCCTTTTCGCTTGACAGATGAAAAATGAGTTTTCTTAGTATTCTGTTTTTCAATTTACTGATGCTCTTAGAAATCTGTGACATTCATGAGGAGAGTGGTTGCGTTCATGCACATATGAAGGCTTGCGTTAGTTCATGGGCACAGGATTGTCACTGGTACAATTGTACAATGCAAAAGAAGTCCTTGACATTATGAATGCAATATGAATTCACAGGTGCAGTCTATGGAGAGTGCGGCTATGAGTGTGAGAACCTGTAGATAATCCTTCCTGCAGATGTGCGATACAAAGTATAGAGGAACTAATTTACTCAATTTAATTTTATTAAAAAATTTAAATCTTCAAGGACATCACAAAATGTTTACGTATTGTGCATATCAATTTCCAACTTATTAGCATCCGGTTAAGTAATATTTTTAAAAACAGAACTGAAGTATTTTCATCAAGGAAATTCAAACTGAAAATTCGACACCAATCTGTGTCTCTCAGCTGCACTTTCAGTGTCTGTTTGGCAATCCGCATGGGTATGAACACACGAATTGGATCAACTGCATCATGTTTTCACTTAGTTATGTTCTATGGCATTTGCGCCGTGGCTTTGTGGGTATGTGCGTCGACGCTTACACACTAGACTTTCAAGCCCAGAACAAGCAACCATTAAAAAAAAAATGTTTACAGCTCCACTTCTTTCGGGTCAAAGTCAAAGAGTATAACTGCCTAGAAAAAGATTCCCAATCTCGCCGTTCGGTGTCGGCATTAAACTGTAGGTCCCCTCCGCTCGTGAGAGCACGCACATCAGGAGTGGTTGTTGAGAAGCTAGGCCCATGTCCACCTCGCACTGTAGCGCCGCCATTTTTTATTATTACTATAATGTTCGATAGCGAATTGAGTAGCGCTCTTTTTAAATTTGTATTGTCCATGAATGACGGATACAAACGTTGTTTGGAGATTTAGCAGCAATGCTTGCATGGCGTAATATATTTATGCAGTGCACAAACCTCAAAATTTCGTTTAAATTGTCTTTGTGTTCAAAGATCACCAGCAAATGTGAAAAATTTCCCAAAAATAGAACGATGTGGGTGAAAACAGACATCTTTCAAAGTGGATTCTCAGGTGAAGAGGCTAGTTTTCGGCGCATTAAACCTATCTCCTTTCCACTTGTTTAAAATTATATGTTCTGTTTCCGATACTCCTGTCTTCTTCCGCTCATGCAAACACCCTCTTAGTCTATTCCTAGACAGACTCTCCTTATCTAATTAGGCAAATTTAATTGTTAAGATCTTATTGATTTTGCCAAACAAACAAACTCTTCTCTGACAAAGTAATTTATTTATACCTCTAATCCAAAGCTATTATTTAATGACACGATTAAATCTCTTAAAGTGTTTGAGTTTTGTATAATAGTATTTAAATTGTGTCGAATGCAGGGATTAGCTGGGCCTTCTTATGTCGTGTACATGGAAATGAATACGTTCATATATGTATGTGACACTATTCACATGCATGTAAGTACTTCTAATCATACAATTCTGCAAGGCTTTGTCCAGAAGTCATAGAAGAAATTTTCAGTATATTTTCTAATTATTTTCCAAAAACCATTCCCAGGAGTGGGACTCCTTCATGCTTCTTACATATACTCATATAAACACACATATACACATTAATATTGCTATGCTTCATCTTATCCTTCTTGTATTCATTCATTCATTCACTAATTTTGTACTTTTGTGTCTATCCCTAGGGTGTGCCTGTTACTCAAAATGTTTCCTGGGGAGTAATCATTTCAACAAGATCCTTGGTCCTTCAGAGAGTTGCTCGTTTACATGCTGGACTCTATGCATGTTCAGCTGCTAACGATAGGGGGGAAACACAAAGTGCCTTAGTTAATTTACGAATAAGATGTAAGTATAAATAGAACGATGTCTCACATACTATATATCCTACACACATTCACCAATATTTCCAATGCAGTACGAACAAAAACGTACATACTCCAAGCCAGTGCAGTGTAACCTTTAATTTCAGTAAAATATAATTCCCTGTATCAACTTGACGTTTACAGGTCCTTGTCTATCCACAGTATTTTTGCAAGTAAAGAGAATGCACGACCACCGGCAAAAGGAGATCGTGTTCTCGTACACCTTGACACATGACTTAATTATCAATTAAACTCAGCGCTATGAATAGCCATCAGGTCTTCGGAGGACACAGAGAAAGAGGACAACTCTTCGAGCAACGTTGTTGTTGACAGAACATTTCCAGACGGTGCATGTGATTGCGCTCGGCGTACGTGTCAAGTTTAATTTGCTCTTTGATGATGGAACCCAATGTTTATGATATTTATTACTTTTACCTTCTTCAGACCCAAGCGGTCCGGTCCTGTGTACAGGTCCGAACAACTCACCCATGATATGGATGTCATTAGTGAAAGCACTTTTCACTCCACAATTAAATATACCGAAAGATGAAAAAAACCGAAAACAGTAAACAATGCTAAACCCTTATTCTGGACAAAATAGAAAAGCCCAGAAGGAACGAACCGGCTGAAGGATACACTCTGATGATGTTTCATATCCTTGGTTCTTGTTTTTGTTCTGTTGTTGGATGAGTTTTCCGGCTAATTAGGCTTACAATAGCATTTCTTTTTTTCCGTTGGTCTGCTCTTGTTGCTTCTTTCCTCTGTGTACTTACGTATATTCCTCTTTGCCACGTCGGTTCATCCTTGGCATTAGTCCGGGAATGCCGACAGACTCTTTAGGCAGTGGTGTGAGCAAAATGACTTTAGGGCCTGCTTGCAAATGATACGCAGATTTCTGAATGCTTAGCAAATTAACAAGACCAGCACAGACATTGTGATAATTTTGCGACGTCGAAGAGAGGGAATTCTGTACAAAAGGCCGGCAGACATGACGATGGAAGATTTTTAATTTGTACCGAAAATGTTCTCAATTTCTTTTACCTTTTTTTTTACCATATGACAGCGTCATGCATATGCACGTATAATGAGTACAAACAATTAAATGGATTTTGTATCAAGAGAAGATGAAATCGAATATTTTTCTCTAAAAACAATAATAATATAATGGCGGCGCTAAAGTCCGAGGTGGACCTGGGCCTAACTTCTCGGCAACCACTCGTGTTGTGGGTGCGATTGTTCTCCCACGAGTGGAGGGGACCTACAGTTTAATGCCGACTCCGAACAGCGAGATTGAATAGCTTTTTCTAGACAGTTATACTCTTTGAGCATTGTCAGTGACTCGAAAGAGGTGGAGCCGTGGAAAAATGCTAGGTGTTTTTTCGAGATTCGAACCGACGACCTCGAGCGTAGGAGTCGAAGCACCTACCCACTATGCCACGGCGGCCACATTTTTTCTTAATATCCGTCCAAAATCCCGAATTTCCCGAATACAATTTTCAAAAGAATTAAAAAGAGTCTTAAGGCAACATTTACGAAGCTTCCGGCATCCAGCATTAGTTGCCTTATAAGGCTGTAATGTTTGTCTATCATTGAATTTAATTACGGTATTTATTCGGGTTATTTCAAGTTATTTATAGTAAATATTGTCTCTTTGGCAACATTGTATTCCCTTCATTCTAAAGGAGACTTTATAAAGTACTGAAAAGCTTTTTCTTGGCAGTTATAATCTTTGAGCATTGTTAGTGGATCGAAAGAGGCATAAATTATAACAATTGTTATCTGTGTCCAGAAGAAGAACCTAAACTTTAAGCGTTGGAGTCGACGTAGTTCCCCTTTACGCCGCGACAGCACATTTTTTTTTATATTTTATTTAACTCATTATTTATCATGCTTTTTGACAGTCTTGATAATAAATCGTAGAACAAATTTGGGTCATACACCTACAAAATAAACTAAGAAGCTGAGAGAAATGACAATAAATGGTTTACATCGATATCGTCATCATCCTCTTCGACTGTGAGCTTGTGAAAAAATGCAAATGTTAACGATTGATTGTGGCAAATGTCAAACCCAAGCAGTACCACTATATGAAGTCGAAAAATAGAACAAGGAGTAATTAATCTGTTTAAGGAGTGCTATCAACCAAGTCATCATTAAGGTAAAACGTACTAAGTGGCGTCTTTGTCCTGAGGACTTAAGGACAACAAACTTACTATGTACTCGTAGTTGGGCAGTAGTTGGTAGTAGTTGGAAACAAAACTATAGTACGTCTTACAACAAGTACATGCCTCTATATAATATTCCTGAGGTGAATATGTTATCGCCCCTAAGTCAAAAACGATCTCAGTATTATTTTCATAAATAAAACGTAATTCAAAATTCTTATAGATTTCATCATGATTGGATCTTTTGCAAGACGTAAAAGTTTTCGATCGAATTTAAATTGGAATTGGTGTTGAATATGCACTACGTTTTGAAACGCAGTTGAAACTAATGAAGACACAATAAAAGAATGAATTGAAGCAAACCCTGATCTGATAGACCAAATTTTTCAAATGCGACCGTTCATGATCATTTGAAATGCATAGGTTTAATCTTATCATAGGCTTAAGTTTGACAGATAGGAAAATCGTCTTTATATAAAAAAATTGAAATGACTTTCCAAACAATCAAATAGTTTGATTCGCTTATTTCACTCGTAATTAAATATCATCCTAAGCTCATTGAAAGCACACCTGGAGAAATCATTGACGTACATATGTACATATTGATTGCATGAAGTTCTTTGCGTCAACAAACTACAAATTTAAGATTAACGTGCATTTTAAACGTGAATCATGAATTTATGCATGAGAATTTCGAAGCAGTTTATCATCTGCAGGTTCATGAGTATCAGGCTATTTTTAAATATGCATTGAAGATGGCTTCTGCCAGACAAAGCATTTTTATTCCTTCAAACAAATTTATTAAATTATCAATATTATCATACATATTTTCATGAGATATCAAGAACAGATTGGCGGCAGCTTCTAGGCGTCATGTTGACAGCAACCAATAAGCAATTACCGCTACTTTCAGCTACAAAAACCATTTAATAAACCCCCTATCATACGAATTGAAACATGGAATAATTGAAGCTACCACCCGCTAAGCTTTCCAAATGCGTGCTTTGAATATTTCAAAAAAAAATCCCTAAATATTTTATAGATTTTACACGTGCCAGGGAATTAACAACTCTCCCATTCCGGTCGTACTTCTCAGTCCACAGGATCACTATAGTCAGCTACAACCATAATAGAACAAAAAAACAAATTTTAGTCAACATTTTATGAGAATTATTTATAGAAGTTGTTTGCACACTTATTGTTTCAAAAATTTAAGAGCACATTGTAGCTGTGTACGTAAAAATGGGTGTTCCATGAAACTACGCGTTTCTAAATAAATTTATTTTGGATTTCATAAAAAATGTCTGAAACCTATTCTTAGACAATCAAATATGTACCTAGGAACAAAATAAAAAATTTCCTCGAAATATTAATCTTTAACGGTTTCTTAAACACGTCATAAATATTAAAGTTGTTCTCGACTCAAGGCAACAACGGTTAACACTTAGAATAGTTGAGAGCACTTAATGTCTTAATTGAGGAGTGCTTTAATTTGAAAATGAGTGCAGGACAATCAAGCAATTCTCTTTCGAAATATAAGCTATTTTATGATGGGACATTTACTTTGGAAAGGTAAGCCATTCATTTTATGAAGAAAAGCATTTCGTGTTGAAAACACAATTAAAACGACCCGAAAGTGATGCGTTTTCAGGTGATTAGTGTGTAATTTTTTATTAGTCTTATTGTTTCCTATTATTCTGTTATTGAAGAAAAATTATATCTTTGCATTGTTTTGAAATGCAGTAGAATTTCGAAAAAATGAACGGTTAGAGATGTGAACAATTTTTTCTCATCTTTCCTTTGGGTGACTGTCTATTATAGAGTAATTTTGTAAGGAAAACTTTTATATAAGCTGCTTCTTATGAACAATACAGTGGACGCTCGATATAGTGAACATTGATATAGCGAACAATCCAAGATTGTGAACACACAACATTTTATACCGTTTCATCTACTCATCGTGAGCGAAAATCTTGCACGTTTAGTTATGTTATGTGTATGGTACTCATTTTGGGGTTGTATGAAGCAAATACAAAGTGCGTGTTGCTTGTGTATGGAATGTATTATTTTTGTTGCGTTTTACGTTTTTTTACGGTTGAGTCAGTTTTGTTAAAAACAAAAAATTTTTTTTTATAAATATTGGCTTGGTTTTTAGTTATTACAAAGAAATATAGTATTTATATGAATTGTTCTTCAAAACATCGGCATTTTGATGAAATCTGCTCCAAGCAGCCCACGCTCGTTACAACGAACAATCTCACTTCAGTGAACAGGCCCGGTTTTTATTACTTCACTATATCGAGCGTCTACTGTATTTTCATATTTTGATATCTTGTTTTTTTAAAAATAAAATGATTAGTTATATTAATGTATGCAATGTTTTTATATCGCATAAGAGTTTCTCTTTATTTAAATTTCAATGAATGCGGCCTGTAATACCTGTTCATCTTGCCGAGATTATACTGAATTGCATAAAAATCAAAAAAGGACAAATTTTCTTAACTACGGATGCCAGAAACGTTATACCTATACGTTATATCTGTTTATCCGTCACTTCGTTCATCATCGTCTTATGGAAATTAACCATTCTCCATTTTGAACAATTTCTTGTCAAATGGATGTATACTTTAGATGAATGTGACGGAAAGTTTTTATATATTTATACATTTCCCTTAGACGACTATTTACTATTAGCTAAAGAAGCTTTAAACTGTTTCAAGACGGCGCATACCATTTCACGGTGTAAGCTTTAGAAACATTTTTTTAAATTCTACTTTAATTTATAATAATTAATAACTATATAATACAGTCAACTTCTACGTCTTCAACTCAAGATATGGGCCTTCGATCACAAAACTATAATATTTGAAGCCTTATTGTTTCACATAAAACTTATTTAATACATTTCAACACAAAACATTATTAATGCCAACTTTAAGCTTATTATATTAGCAAAATTAGTATCTCAACCGTCAGCAATCACGCGATTGGACATTTCCAATCCAATTTTCAGAGTATTGATAGTTGCAGTATAAAATTGGGTCATCATTATTCAAGGGCCCATTGAACCGTGATGGTCAATAGGAATTAAAAAAGCAACAAAATTACATCGAAACGTCCCACTTTACATATTGAAGCCGTACTACAGGACAATCAAATAATTGCCTGTGCCACCTGCATGCATACAGACAGACTATGGGGTTACATTTGTGCCCCCATAGACCAAGGACTGTCACGACACAAAAAGTCGGCATCGGAATTCAAATACACCAAATGTATTATTATATTCACTTGTTATTGAGGCAACACATGTTCATTCTCTAAACAGCAAATTACTACAAGCAAAGGTGGCACCCTGTTGTTTTGGTTGCTGTCATTGTTTGAAGCGTGTGTTTTACAGATTGTTTATGTTTGTAGTTCAGTGATATTATTAAGTACACATGCTCGAAACGGGCAGTGGCAAGAACAATGCAATCCTTTAGTTATTATGCAGAACTCATTCGTAATCAATCATTTTGTGGAGTCAGATATATAAAGCATTCACACGTCGCGAAGAGGATGAATGGCATGCAATCGTTCGATGTAATTAAGGCAATAATAGCTTCATTTGCAGCAAATACGGATAAGGTCAGCTCAAAGGGTTAAAATGTTGTACGAGTATACGTGCGCTGTTACACATTTGAGTCCTTTAATTCATATCCATGGCTGGTGAAACAGAAGAAATATTTCATTTGGAATAGTTTTGCACGCAAAATTAAGTGGGTCGGTTGGCGGGTAAATCTCACCATTGTGATGGCCTATTAGGGATTTGGTACCCTAGTGCTACGAGTGATGTCAGCCAGTTCTTGTAAGTTTTGAAAAAGTATCTTCCAAAAGCTCTGCTCCTCAAGTCAGGCAAGCTGGGACAGTGACAGAGGTAGTTAGAGATATTCTCATTCATCTTCATCATAGATGAGTTTAATCTTCAGGTGATTCTTGAGACAACCATTTTTGTAACTTTTGTCGTCGCACGTCCATCCGTCTTTCCGTCCATTCATCCATTCGCCCATTCGTCCATTCGTCCATCCGTCTTTCCGTCCATTCATCCATTCGTCCATTCGTCTATCCGTCCATCCGTCTTTCCGACCATTCGTCCATTCGTCCATTCGTCCATCCGTCCATCCGTCCATCCTTCTTTTCGTCCATCCGTCCATCCGTCCATCCTTCTTTTCGTCCATTCGTTCATCCGTCCATCCGTCTTTCCGTCCATTCATTCATTCGTCCATTCGTCCATTCGTCCATCCGTCCATCCGTCCATCCTTCTTTTCGTCCATTCGTTCATCCGTCCATCCGTCTTTCCGACCATTCGTCCATCCGTCCATCCGTCCATCCTTCTTTTCGTCCATTCGTCCATTCGTCCATCCGTCCTTCCGTCCACTCGTCCATCCGTCCACCAGTTCAACCGCTCATCTGTCCATTAGTTCACTCATTCATTGAGACATCCATCCATTGAATCTTCTTCCCATCGATTCCTCCATGTCCAACCGCATATGTCCATCCGTCTATCCAGAGCAGTTGTTCGTTTTGTTATTTTAAAATTCTACAGCGTGGATTCTACGTATCTCTCTCTCAGTGCTGTATTTTCGAGTCCGAATTTCTCTACCTCCGAGTATTATCCACATTATTGGATGAATTTCGATTAAATATTCATTCATTATATGTATCTTTGTCCAATTTCAGCAGAATCGGAGGCAATAACAAAATAATATTCTTCCCCGAGAGGATATTTCGATTCATACGATTCAATCCCTCTGTCTGGTTTTATTGTGCTTTATTGATTTATTATATCGCACTTGTTACAGTCGATTGTATTTACGCACCATCAGTATCTGAGTAAATATTATATTGTTTACTTTTAATTACGATAATTATTACATCGATTCCGATAACGAGTGAGCGAGGAATGGAATGAGACCAAGAGACCACACACAAAAAGTGTCTTTGTGGTCTTTTCAATTCGGACCAAAATAAAAGTAAAAATTAACTTTAAGGCACAGTGCAGTCGTGAAATTGCAAGCTTGTTATTTCCGAGATTTTGTTTAATCCGTTCATTATTCATATTCATTACACCCATAGACACCCAACGGCTTTAAAAGTGTGACGCACTCTCATTCGTCTTTGCTCTCAACTTTTTCCTTTCCTGTTGGTTATTGTATTTAAAATAAGTTATTATTAAGCTCTAGATAATGGCCACAATAATTGATTATTTCGTCATATGACAACTGAGCCGACTTCACATGAAATCGCCCTACTTTTCGGGATTCTCTTTCCTTTGAAAAAACTTTTCGTAGCCCTGTGTGCATACACACGAATGAATTAATTCTTAATATGCATTTAAGCAATTTTCAGATTCTTATAAGCGAGGTATTAGTTGAGCAATCTATTTTTTGTATCCTGTATGCAGATTGAAAATTTCCTAACCTCATAATAAATTCCATTTCAAAAACCAACATTAAAATGTTTATCACTCACACGCAAGCACACAGACGCACACAAATCGGACGAACATCCAGATGATGACACGAATAGCAGCAACAACGAGAATCACGACAAAAAAACGTCAAATTTGATTGAAATTCTCATGTGCCACAAACAGCAATCAGAGTCCTTCACTTTCAATGATGTGAAAACAACAAGTCCATACATACTTACATCAATGTGTATGTGCATCCATAAAAACTCGTGCATACTTGTGTACATACTTATGTTTACGATTCAGCTACTCCGTCAGAGAAGCTCGAGAAAGATTCTAAAAGAACTTCAGCATACTTTCCATATGGGTAGGTAATTCTTTAAAATTGACTGCGTACAATTCAGAGAGCTTGCCCCTACTTATATACTCCGAATACAAGGCTCTGAGGAGCAACCTTTAACATAGCACAGGAGCACACACATTTCCAGGGACAAAAGAAATCGTTTGATATTCAAAATTATTTCCGAACGATTTACCACAAGTACCGACCATAAAATGGAAAATTTGTTTTGAATTTTTCATCAAGGATTTTTTTCTTTACCTCATCCACCTACATATGCTAGCAGGTATAAGTACATCTTCTCGGCAAGGAAAAATCTCCACAAAAATACTACAAAAATAAAACAGGTATTGATTACCACTCAGCCCCACCCGTGTTTTGATTCATTGAAATACGTCTTATTATCCTGGTACCCACATCACAAGCAGGTCACAAGTTTTCAATTATATCCTGATTAAATTAGGTGCAAGTCCTCAGATAATTGCGTATCCTTGCTGCCTGGGTATGAAGCCTTTTGTGGCTGTTACTTATCGCTTATTCCTCTTTTCACAGGTGCTAACAAAAAAAAAACTCTCTCCAGACCAAGCACTGCTGCAGGTCCATATTCAATTTCATACTACGATGCATTTACATGTTGACTAGGAAATATATTCACACACTTCGTATGCATATGTGTGTATGCCCTTGCTGGACACTAATCCAAACTCAATATTTATTTTTGTATCCTTTTCTATCTATCCCCATACAGATGCTCCAGTTTGTAGCACAACAGCAGTGACTGTAGTCGGTGCATCGATTGAGGAGTCCGTACCGATACCATGTCGGGTGAATTCGGATCCACCGGAAATTGAATTTGAATGGACATTTTCGAGCAGTGGTGAGCATTTTGAAGTCCCTTCTGGGCATTATGCGACAATTCAAGAGGCAACTACTACAACAACTGGCGACATCCATCGTACAATAATCGAATCAAATGACACCCACATCGAGACGTACGGTAAGTTAAACGATATCATGAATAAAAGAGAATATTTTACCCTCGTTGGTCTAACATACATAAGATATCCTTGAATATGGCACTAAAAAGAAGCAAAAACTATATGACATACTTCTAGCGAAAATTATGAAACGAAAGTTAAGGTAAGTTAAAGGTGCCTAACGAAGTTCTTGTTATTGGGCTCACACTTGACTTAGTTCATAAAATCGTATAACCAAAATATTGAGATTAAAATAACCCCCTGGGTAGGTACTCGTATCTTGCCTAGACAACTTTTTATAGTATACCCTTGACCTAATTTGATCTCAGTAAATTGGAAGAGTACCTCCCTCTTCGCGTTTACAAACTTTTTGTATTTCAATTAACTACAACCTCTGAACTATTAGCATTTGGGTTGTCCTTGTTCCAATTCTGGCTTACGAAAACAATTATATAGAAAGTAAGATATGCACACACGGTGATCCGAATCAATTGCGAAGGAAGTTATAAACAATTATATTTTTTAATAGGCATATAATCCAACAAGGCATAGCAGTTAAGTTGCTATGCGATACGATTAGCCGCGTTCACAAGTCATTCGGCTTGGTCGCATGCAGTGCAGTGTTAATAGAAGGGATTTTTTTTGTGTCGTACTACTTGACTTGTAGTACAGTATGAATGCGGCAACTGGCCGTAAAGAAGGTTTGCCGTTCGATGCTAGTAAAATCTAGCCAAAAATATTGGGAAATGTAGCAAAATGTTTCATTCTGAAAACTAGCCATCAATAGCAATAACTTAATCCGGAAACTTAATCCGCGTACTCGTCGGATTAATCACAGGATATTGCCCCATTGGAACTATGCTTCGAAAATGGAATGCGGAGTTCAGCGATCTCTGCAGGAGTTGTGGTGATGAAGAAGAGACCGAAACGATCCAACTGCTCGCCTATATTCGCTACGCCAAAAATTCTACACAAAAGACTGCGGTCTTACCGAACGCAGATTTACTGGATCTCCTAGGATTTATAAAGAGCACGGGGTGATTTTATCCATCATGTGATAGGATAGGTTTATTACAATTGTGTACCACAAAAATTGAAGGGATTCACAATGGACCTTAGGGTCTCCGAGTAGAAGTAAAGTCTCTGCCATCATACTCCCGTTCTTTAACGTTACCTAATCTTCATCCGCTTGGGTTATTGTTATTGTGTGTCATTAGAAGGATACACCTGCGGCGTAGAAATACCAAACAATTTTTCAACAATTTTTTTAGTTACATGTTTGTGATTCAGAACTAAGATCGCCTAAATGAACTGTAAACTACAAATACCTTCTGCCCGGGGTACGACAATGTGCAAATGTTGTAGCACATTAACATGCAAACCTTTTTGCTTTTGATTTTCACCTGAATATAATAAGCAGACATCTGGATGTGAATTTCTGCCCAAAGCATGAATTTGTTTTCGTATGACTCTCAAATTTATGTGCTTCAAATAAAAAACTGCATCACATTCTGCACCCAAAACCAATGCGATATACCTGCATGTACTCGTATATCCACGTATGCATGATTATAACATAGTTTGGATACAAACTTAATTATCTACGACAGTGTTTTCCAAAATCTCGTATCTATGATATACTCGTAGTATAACGTCTGTCATACATATATAAAATGTAATTCAATAATTTTTGCTTTGTCCTTTTCTTTCAGTTGAGACTGTGAGTGAATTGATTTATACACCGAAAGGTGAGCGAGACTACGGTACTCTAGCTTGTTGGGGTAGAAATTCAATTGGCAAACAAATGGAGCCTTGCCTCTTTCAAGTTGTACCTGCAGGTGAGAGCAATAGATAATATTTTTCCATTGCACAAGGGATAACAATATCAATTTCGATTGATGAGTAACTCTTGGTTGTTGTATGTGCCCATGATTCAATTTGTGATTGTGCAGCAGATTCGTCAAATTCGATTACATTATTTATTTACTATTAATTTATTACAGCCAAACCCGGATCACCAAGGAATTGTACACTACGGCCGTACGTTGTCACTTCGGCATCATTGAATTCATCGAATCAAACGACAATACATCCTAATCAAATACCACCCGCATACGGACGAGAATCAAATTATCCCCACATGGAATTTTTACGTGACAGTCGACTGAATCGCAACCGGGCTACTGGAAGCAGTTTCACAAAAAAGGCTAACACCGTTGGAAAGAAAACCGTCACGAAGAAATTGAAAATAAAAAAGCGAACGTCCTTCACTCCATCGAATGTTATGCCGATGGGAAAAGACGAGTCTGATGCATCAATTTCACATCAAGACCAAGAGCATCATCAACAGCAACAGCAGCAGAAGCAGCAAAAGCAACGTTCGACATCAGCAATCTTTGGCCAAAGCATAAATAATAAAAGTGAAATATATTATCGAAGAACGAAACGTGACACGAAAGATGAAGAAGCTGCCAAGACTGATGCTGTTGTTCCGTATGATACAAGTGAAAAAAATCGAACAAGCAGCAGTAGTGGAAGCATGGATCATCTTAAAATTGCCAAGACATATCAAAAAGTATCCAAACCAAATCAGGACGTGGCTAACATTTCTCATTACACTTGGGCCACGATGAAAGCCAGTCGTCGGATAGTAGCGAAAACGAAGAAGATAAAGTGGTCCACCAGAAGTAGCAGAGCTACAATTCATCTCATAAAAAGGCAAGCTACCTTGCCGCATCCGAATGCAGCTGATACCCACCATCGTGTGGTATCGCCCCAGAGTATTACTTTGGCCAATGCTCAAACACAAGCAATTCACCACCATCAAGACCATCGTCTGCAACACGAAGAACATCATGAGTTCGCTGACACTACTGGCAGCGAAGACTTTGATAAATTAGACAAGATTCGGATACGAAAATCACTTGAAGGGGTGCAACAACAACAGCTGCAACAACAGTACGAGCATTCCAATGGCAACAAGATGAAAAACTATAAAATTACACCGCCGGCACTTGCTGCAGCAGCAAGTAGCACCAGTAGCAGCACTCACAATGGCAGCGGTGTCAGTAGTGGCAGTGATGTTAAGCCAAATGTTTCTTCGGTCGGCCACAACGAAACGATGAAGATTAGTACTGCTGGTGCTTCAACTGATGACGCGATGAGTGAGAATAATGATGATGAAGAAACTGAAGAAATCAACGAATATCATCCGAGGTTTGCATACTCACGTATGGAGAACTTCTACAGTAACTATGGAACTTCGACTGGAAACGGAATACATTTGGATAGTTATGATAATATCATCTACTCGACAATGGAACTTGAATGTTTACCGGGTTACGATGGGGGACTGCAACAGCAGTTCTTTTTGGAAGCGTATGACTCTAAAACTAAGAAGCTTAGATTGAATACAACCAGTACGTACTCGGATGTACCAATTTTTCGCATTGATTTGACAGGTAAGTTGATAGACTGGTTCCTTAAGATCCTTTAAGGGAAACAATTTTAGAAATTCTAACTAACTCAATAACTTCGTAAAGAAAGTCCTAAATTCGTAGATATGTGCCTTATACATAATAAAATAATATTAACAAGTTTATGAATATGTCTTGATGAACCAACTTACACCCAAGGACAAGAAATTAAGTATGCAGTTTGTGCAGACAAAAAAAAACTTAACTCTTCGCTTATCTAGTTTGCTGTAATCCCATATCAACATTATATACCAAATAGTTTACTTGACCTGCTTACTTACTTATCATGCCTGTGATTCTTGGAGCGTCTGACCCTGAGCCATTGCCGCCTTCCATCGCTCACGGTGTGGACATGCCGCCTCCAGTCACAATGACCAAGTTTTCTGGCATCCGCGATGACTTGGTCTCTATACCGGAGGTCTTCCTCTGCTTCTCCAACCGGGAGGCTCGAATTCGAACATTATCTTGGCTGGATCATTTGTGTTCATCTGACCGATTCGAAGGCACCAAGAACCGGCCCTTCAGTCCAGCCTATCGTCGAGCTTTCGGGTTCATAAACCTAGACTGTAGGGATTAAGGTTTTGAGGAGCACGATTTTGGTCCTTATTTTACCTAAATTTCGACAAACTCAAGTAGCAGCAGTTGCCAAGGACAATTCGATGTAATATATATAAATTGACTTCGACTTTACACTTAGTGTAAAATATCTACTGCAGCTATGCTATCTATGAGATCTAACACAACTTAAATCAGAGTTATTACATATTGAATTGTAAAGCTCTATACATTTTGTAATATGATCATTAAAACCAATCATCATGCATAGGTTTATAAAATAAATTATATTAGCGATTAAATCTTATCGGTGCATAAATATAGAATGAATTAAGAATAATCCTATAGGAAGGAACGTCATGCACAGTATTCAATCAATACATCTCCTTTTTTTCCAAAGTATCTAGGTCAATTAGGGCACAACGCGTTGTATACTTACTTACTTAATGTGGCGCTACAGTCCGGGGTGGACCTGGGCCTCAACCGACAAGTGAGGTCTTCCTCTACTGCGCTGTCCCTCGGGGGTGGATTCGAAGACTTTCCGGGCCGGAGCATTAGTTTCCATTCGCTCTACATGACCTAACCATTTTAATCGCTGGATCTTCACCCTTCTGGCTAAGTCGATATCGCCGAACAGCTCGTACAGTTCGTTGTTATATCTTCTTCTCCACTCATCCTCTATGCAGACGGGACCGAAAATCACCCGAAGAATTTTCCTCTTAAAGCAGCCAAGAGCATCATCCGCTTTCGACAAAGTCCATGCTTTTGCGCCATATATATTTTTTCCAAAATCTGCCGCATTGTGAATATTTGTTTGATGGTGGGTTTTCCTGGCCTAAAACCACACTGGTATGGACCGACCAGGCTGTTGACGAATGGCTTTAGGCGTTCACACAACACGGCAGATAAGATCTTGTATGCAATGTTCAGAAGACTGATGCCTCTATAGTTGGCGCATTTTAGAGGGTCTCCTTTTTTGTGGAACGCGTTGCATAAGGAATATTAAAATGTAATTTCATTTGTTTATGTTCAAATCGGGTAAAAGGCTTTTGAACTCTTTCCAGGCGAATATTAGTTTTACAATTAGTTGTAGTATTACAGTAATGGACCCATCAAGCGCATATACACTGATTTAAGGGTGTAAGGATTGGACAGTTTTGAACAATTTCTCTTTGAGAAATCCAGCATCAAGTATGCCTTAGCCACAATAAAATCAATGTGAAAAGAAAATGTCAATTTAGTAGGAATCAAAGATAACTCCTCAATCTTTAACCTCTGTTTTTTTGTTACGAATTTTTCGCCATAAAGAATAGTTATACGCAATGGGACCCAATTCATTTACTTACGTTAAGTAAAAGCCGATTTCGCCGAGACCAATTTAAAATTTCGTTTAATTCGTTTTAGAGGATAAAACAGTGCAGTATTTTCTAAGCGCAAGAAAATATTTATATCATCAGCATAAATTAAACATTTAGCACGTTGAAGAAATGGTCAGAACTTCATTAACAAAAATATTCAGATAATAACAAAGATATTAAGAAGTCTCAATTTGGATAAATTACACGTCCACGGATTGTCACGCGTAGACGACTTGCTGAAAATAAACGTCGTGCACGTCCATAGTATCAACAGCTAGCAAGACGAAGACTGTAAGCCACATAATAATCTCATTTATTAATTTCCATCACTAATTCAGCGAAAGTAAGGCATCTGCTGGTTTTAATTATTGTGTCAGATGGGCAAGATTTTTATACAAAATGCGATACTATTTAGTTGTAAATAAGCAATTCCTATGATCCTCTGTAAATGGACACGACCAGGTTTTTACTTTGCCAAACAAACACGAAATGGATTCAACACAGCACTAACTTTACCAATATGTTCAAATTTATTGATTAAATTCACTATAACTATGTGGGATGGCCCCTGAATACGATCCATATAAGCAGAAAACTTGTTAGCCCAATAAAATTACAATTTCTTTTAAATTTAAAGTACCCCATCTTAAGTTTGTTGCATTTGACTTAATAAGCTCCAAAATTGTTGAATCTTCAAGATCAAAGCCAAAGAGACTTAGTTAAAGTAAATCTTCTTAAACTTTCCATTCAACGAGGTACTACTTATTCAGCGATAATGCTTCAACATAATTTTTCCCAAACACAGGCTCCATACAACTTCATGAAAAGGAAAACGGAAAAGTGCATATCACAGTAGCAAATATAATTCTTTCATCTATATACATCTGTATACTTTAACCAGGCTCGCCCCTGTTCTTACCTATACCGTTATTCACACTCATTCAAAAAATACGAAACTAAGAAATATACCTTCGCTTCCATCACAGTACAGAGTGTACTTATCCCGAAATAGAGAATAACCAACCAAATGCCAACGTACAGACAAGGTAGTCGCTTCAATCTTCAACGTTGAGGACGATGTTGAAATAGACAGCACCAAAAACCAACATAGGAAATGAGGAGGCAAGCGCCACTAGAACAACGACGGAACTCTGAGAGAAACTGGTCTCCTTCACCAGGTTCAACATGGGGGATTTGTTAAATGTTCCTCCACCACTTTGATGAAGTAAACACATTAAGAGTAATAATTGCTCCCAAAGGGATAAACTAACGACACAACCAAGGCACGCAAGTCAGAGTCGGAAAACTGCTTTATTTATTTCCTCCCACAGCCACACCAACATGCGCCCTACAGTAGTCCTCTTCGTGCAATCCGAGCTCACACAAGAAACTTCTGAAGACTTCATCAAAGGATTTTGATTTTTAGTAAAGTTCTTTCCCGTCGCTGTTCGGTGTGCTCTCATCATTCTTGAGACTGTGACGTTGACGATGGGATTCGTGGTGGCGGAGGTCATTCAACACCAAGGAAAGGCACTCACACCAGCATCTGATGTTTCCGTATTAAGTTTCCAAGAAATGGTGTTGATAATGATGTTGTTTATACTAATGTTGTTGTTGTCGATGGTGTTTGAGAAGACGCTCTAGAGCAAGGTTGTGGTGACGACACACACAATTTGAAAGGTGTTCATTCGCTACGTAAGGATACACTTTTTTCCCTGGATTCAAGGTAAAACTTGCTAATTGCTGCACGTCAAGGGGGATTCGTCTGCGCATTTCTCCTCACACCGATTAATTAGTTGTAATGGATTTGTGGATGTCAGAAAAAGTTTTTTTTTTCTTTTTGTTCGTTTTGCTCACTTTGAGTTTCTCTCGCCTTCCCATCTTATTGATGGAATAAGCCCTTAAGACGAAGATTGATGAGCATAACAGGAGGTACTGGGGTGGTGGTACACATCGGCTTTTGAAGCAACATAATGTAAGCAAATCCATAAATGCAATACCGGCTTAAGCAGTCATAGAGGTGTACAGAAGAGTGATGAAATGTTAATAAGCCAGAATTTGTTATTAAGGAAAAGTTTGTGTGGGACTTTCGGTAATTAGGAAGGAAAAGTTTTAGTAAAATACCTCCATCAAATGTAAGTGGACTTGTAGAGTTTTAAGAGTGAGAACTATTTAGTTGGCGGCGTTTGTTTGTTAATGCCTAGTAAGTCACTTAGGAAAAGAGATTTTTTCCTAACAAATATATTACTGTTTTTAAGCACTAATTTAATTTTTCTGTTTGAGTTAAGTTAATTTATTCGTACAAAGAGTTTTATCACGCGATGGCTAATGAATAAACTGATGGGTGTTAAGTCGAGTTGATTTCAATTAAACGAAATTTCTCTCTTCATAAGTTGATTTTATTAAATATTTGGCTGAGGCTTGTAAAATTCGAATTTTTTTTCCAAAGTGACTTCCATCAAATGTTGTTGAAGTATTTTTTTATGTATTTTTTAAGTATTCTTCAGTATGTACGGAGTCAACCAATTTGTGTTATCGCAAGTAAATTAAAATAAAACACATTAGTGGTTTAGATTTTCATCGAATGTTTACTTCAATGTATTGTTTGGATTTTGCCGCAATGAATAGAATATAATTTCATTCAAATGTCCCCCACGGGAGTTGTTGCAGGATGAATTCGGTTAAAGTTTGGTAAAATTCGATTAATATCTGGTCGTAGCGATTAGAATTGAATTGTTTTCGAAGAAGTATGAACCAATGACACCATAAGCACACATTTGTGTATGCAATGGTTTACGTCAGTTACCTGTGAATTTCCACTTTCTCAAATGCAAAAAGGTATCCACTGAGTGCAAAATTACCCTCATATCTGACATCTCATATCTGTTGTGTGAAAATTGGTTATGAAAACCCTAATGTTCGAGCACCCAATCGGCATAAGTTCTACACACTCAGCTGGCAGACAGCTGGCCGAATTGAACTTTGATGTAGATGCAAAAGTACGCCATAATGTGCAGTAAGACAAGTCCAATGGTATGCTTGCCGTGAAATCTCGGTCTTCTTCAACAATTTCACCAACGACAGCCATACTTTCTGCAGAGATTGCATTTCGGTGATGAAAAGGCCTTAAAAAAATCTGTAAGAAAGGCAGGTTTTTCAAGTTTTTTGACAGTATTTCCAATAGTACGCGAAACGTATCTTATACAGAAACATTATTTTTGTAGCAAATTTTCACAATTTTAACACGTTCAGCGAATAATAAACGATCGATCCTTAACTAAACATATGTATACAGTCTCGGATGAAGTTCGGTTTGACGTATGTGATTGAAACGGTCATGTTAAATACACACCACGAATTGGATGAACTGCATATTTATAGCTAGAAAAATGAACCAACGATTCACTTCTTATTTTTTTCGTTTCAATTGTGTAGTCGTTAGTGCACAGAAATAATAGAGATCAGTATTTCTTAAATTGTTCAGACATCTTTCTTTGGTTTTCTAAAATTATTTGAAAATATTACACATAACACATTAAATATATTTTATCTACAATATATCCAGACACCTCTGTGGAGGAACGTCACTCATTTACAGCAAAAAAGCTCACACATCAGAAAATTAAGAAAAATATATATATTTGTTCTTACTTTTGTCTTGCAAAATTTATCTCGAATATCATGAAAATATTCTAAAAGAATCATAAAATACAGTTGATATTTTCCGGGGTCTGTGGCATAATCAATTTTCATTTCAAGAACCTTGTGCTTAAGTCAGTATATTTCAAAAGATTTCTGACCGCACCGATGGATTAAGATCATATCAATCCTTTGTGGTCGAAGTTCTGCTTCGGTCATTCAGGCATTTTGGGCATAATTTCCTATGACTAATAGTTGATATATGCATATATCACATATAACAATTCTTTTTAGGCGGTAAGACTTAAGTACCAATCCTTTCTGTGTTTTATAGATTTTCCAAATACATTCAAGTTTTATCGTTCCTTAAAACATGCCCAATGCTGAATAATGGCCTATCGACGTTTTAATAGTTTCCTCTACTCGATAGTAGCCATATCCCTTCCTTCGCATCGTATTCTGTAGCTATATACGAACACTTAGAATTATTAAAAATGCATGCAAGGGTTAGGTCTTATCGTATATCTATTGACTTAATAAATTGCGAATAAAACACCAAATATTTGTAATCCATTACCCTTAAGCAGTCTTCTCTTACCATGACCTTTTTTGTGAAAAAGTATTTATCAAATGAATTTATACTGTATCCAAGTAAAAGATTTTTAAAGAGATGGGAAGAGATTCCTGCAATTGCTCTTATGACCCTGAGTTAAAAAGTATTGATTGCATTTGAATTCAAAAGCATGCGTCAAGGTTATGGAGAACATTAAAATATAATTTCACATTTTTTTCTCGCAGACTTATCACCAATAGAGTATTATCCTGATCCAAATCCAGCGCTTCATCTTGTTGTCTACAGTGTTAACCAAAAGGGACGCTCTGAACCGATTGTTTTGGAGAATATACCCATTAACGAGGCGGAAAAGCGTGCAGGTAAGTCGGTTTTGGGGTAAAATTTCTTTAAGAACTTTATTTATGTATACACTTCGCTATATTACTTCGCTCTGGTTCCTTGGTGTGCATTAAGGAAATCATCCAATTTCACTTAGTATGTAACACTTTTTTATTTATCATGTTTTTGGTTATCCTTTTAAATTTATCATTTTAACGTACCCGCGTGGTTGCCTTCTCGTAAGCCCATCTATTTCGCCTCAGTGGGGGGAAAAATTGGTACAAATGTAGTTGTAAGTGGTTTCTTATTGATTTGCAGGTATTTGCACAGACCACTGCCTTCAGTGGGTTAAATAACATATTAATAACACCCATAGAACACCTGCTACAAAACTGGACGAAATGTGATTTTAGACAAACATTATTGGTAAACGTTTTAAGATTCAAATTATAATCTGGTAGTACTATAAGGTAAATGTGACATTACTTCCCAATCAAAGTTCAATGATTTTTTACGTGTTACCAACGAAGTGTGATGTGTTCTGGCCAACTTTTGACGTTATTCGTTCTGGTTCATCATAGTTTTTGACTGATGTAGTTGTAGACTATCCATTTTTTTTTTTTTACGTGCACTAATTTTTTTTGTTCGGTCACTGATTTTTCACATACAAGTGACTACTACAACGAGACAAAACTTCGCAGTGTGCTGAAATGTAGTTCAAAATATGGCTTGAAGTATAATTGAAGGCATGGTAAGCCGTCATAAAAAAAAAAAAATCGCACATGGAATAAATGGGCAATAGGCGATGGCTGCCCTGAGGCAGCCTTAAATGTTAGAGGGTTAATTTGATCCCAACGGCAAATGGTGACTGGACCAGATTCGATTTCACTAGGACTCGAACCCCTCGAACTTGGGGCAGGCACTTAATCAACTGCGCCATCCAGTCGTGTAATTGGATCACTTACATTGACTTTTGTCTTTAGGTATTGCTTTCCGAACCATTTACAGATCTTTCGAATTTATATAAACTATGAGTCGAAATACGTTTCGAAACTTTCTAAACATGCATCGAATCTTGACATGAAGATAATCCGCCGCATGCCAAAGCAGATATGGTTCGATGCGTATTAACATGAAAGGAATTATCTTTTGCAAATAAGTCCAGCTGTTAGACAAAGCAGATTGAATTGAAGTCATAATTTATTCAAAGAAGCTTTTACGGCGTCTGAAAAGCTAGCTACACTTTAAGACAAAACATTTGCTGATCCAAGACTCACCAACTAGTGCAATACATTTTGGATTGTTCAGCTAGCGTCATAACATCTACCTGTAGGCATAAATGGAAAGTTGAGATCGGCCAAAAAAAAATTTTCGAAAAAGGAATGAAGAAAAAAACCGAGAAAACGTTTCAATAACGTAAAGGAAGTAAAAAAATGGATCAGTCACGTCGATTGCATGAGCAGTAATCGTCTGGCAGAGATTCGGATCCTGGCTTTCCGATTCGAGAGGAAGCCCGAACAAACGAAATAGAGACAAGAGACCAAGTCTTTTGCAAGAAGATGAGATAAATAGTATCGGTGTGATAAACAAACGCTCACGAAAATGCAATTGATTCGATATGAATAACATTGTCTTTTTGCCGTACGGCCTAGTATCAGTCTTCAAAACTCCATTGGTATTTATTCAAATAAACCTTCTTCCCCATTATCCTTTTTATTTAAACAACATTTCAGTGTCGTCTATGTGTGTATCATATAATGAATCAAATAAAAATATAATAAATTGAATACACATTATTATACCGAACTCTAATATAAAAAAGGAATCAATCACACACATAAAGCCACCAACGTTACGACACCCCGTAGGTCTCCGGAATTATTGAAATGCACTATCCCCTTACTAGTAGTCTTCACTCCACTCTTTATAACTCTAGCCACCCTACATCGTGACCAATAAAACAGAATTATCACATAAAATAATTGCCAATCAAAAATCCTTTATAGAGAAGCATAAACGCCAAATTAATAGTACATTGTTTCCCTTACTTGTGGGTACATATCTACCACACTATGCAAGCAGCCATCCTTATCACGATGATGTCATAATCATTTAAATGTCATTTTCCCATAGCTTCAGTGTGTGATATAAATAAATCGCCATGAGGGGTGGGTGTGTTCCCAGCTCACAGACACCCTGTAGAAAGAGGAAAGAGGCACAAGGAGCGAACATAACTCTGGCTACTAATGTCCTGCAATGTCAGTGCCTCCATCCTTTGCAGCTGCCTCGCCGTCTTCCCTTGAAGAGAAAGCAAGATATAAAAATAAATTTCCCACCACCCTTTCAATACAAAACGACTACTGTTGTTTCATCCCCTTCTTATATCTTAACCAATATTAGGATCAACATGGAACACATCCTTAAAAGAAACGCCAAACCCAGCAGACACTTTACATTGCAGGCAAATATAAAACAAATATATCATCACCCCCGCCATTCATTCACAAACGCAATGGGTCTCAGATGCCTCAGGGTTGAACTAAAAGGGAGGCGATGAGAGTCGTAGTTGGGCGCTAGTTCAAACGAGTCCCAATCGATTAATGTCCATTCTTTGCTTTCCCAGCCTTGTGTCTTATCAATAATGAGCACACACTGGGGTATCGTTCAGCGCTAAACAATGTACGTTTGCGGGGTGTGGTTTCTTGATGGGAGAACGCGATTGTGTTTGTAATAGTTGAAAGAAAGAGAAAATCAGATTTCACGACGATTAATCAACAGAGCTATAATCGAGTAGATTGATTGCTGCGATTTAAGCTTCAAATTTTATAGCCCTACTTTATGAAGTTATCATGCATGTCAGCGAAGTGTTGAATTCCTAATGCCTCCCCAAATCGTCCAAGGAATGTGTCTTCCCTATCCGTCCCGTCCAATAAGTTCAGATTCGAACAGAAAAGTCTCGTGAAAATCACGAAATCCCAAAGTTAAAGGAATTACTTCGTAAGCATTTTCTTTTGTCTTCCCTTTTGTTCGTTTTCTTTTCCATTGTCTGCCACATGGCACGGATATGATCCTGCATTTTATGGTGGTACACTGGCAGTCTGATTATGGCGTATTGGTCCCATTTTGTAAATCACTCTACTGGCTGCTTATAGTGTGAAAACTATAGAACAAATGGGGAAAAAAACAACAAATGGTATCTACGACAATATCTGAATGATGTGTATTCAGCAGAGGAGCAGCACCAAGGATATACAGCAAATTTGTGAAGTTGTAGCAGCACTAGCATCTACTGACGCTGAATCGAATTGCCACTAGAAAAAAGAAATACAATTTTGTTAAATCGTCCTTCGTGTACGTATAGCAAATGCTGAGTTTCATGACCTTTTCTTCTTAATTTCAAGTATGTCCCGCACACAGTTGTGACTTGGGTTAAAATTATTTCATGGAAGGATAAAACTTCTCCTTTTCTTATGTGCAATGATGTGCTCTATACATTTGTTCTTCAGAAATTCATATTAAATGATGCATTTAATAAAATCGAAACGTGTGAATGTGCTTAGAATTTTCTATTCTGAATTTTAAAAATTTATACAAATTTATACACTATTACTTGATAAGAAAATTATTTCAAAATCCATGTTATTATTTAGCCTACTGAAATGTATACTTTTTATTGATTAATATTGACGCCAGTGTATTCCTTTCGTTACATCGATTGATAATGTTTAGACTAATGCATGCAAATCTATGAATACACAGTCAGTTTTATTATTTATAATTATAAATTTTCATTTTATAGTTTTTATTCATAAGCCTTATACAAGCAGCAATTAGTCTATTGCTGCTATTTACAATTTTTTTTATTAAAAACTACTAAAATGTAAATTTTTTTTAGGAAAAGGAAGAAAAGGCATACTTAAAAGTGCTAGTTGTTAGTATAAAAATAAAACGTTTTTTGGATTTAATTTGTTGTCCGTAACATTCACGTCATAAGTTCGTTACGACCGTAATTAGTACGATGGAACTTGAGATGGAAGAGAGGTACTACCATAAGGATACGAAGATTGATGTTGAGTGATATTTTCTGGTGCAACGCAGGTTGCTGAGAAGCTGGGCCCAGGTCCACCTCGGACTGTAGCGCCGCCATTATTATTATTATAACGCAGGACAATCAATGATCACCGTTACTAACTGATGTCCAATTAGTGTATCAGTAACTTTTCTGCATTTATGAAGTGATTGTATATTCAGCAATCAACAATATCACGACGAGGTTGATTATATCTGTCGGACCAAGATAGTCCACGTAGAGCAAGACGAAGAAATCGTCGTTGGACACACTCAATTCGATACGCTTGTTATCTTGACCAGATTTGACTAGCATATTCAAGAATAGGTCAAACTAAAGTAAAGTAGAGGGATTTCGTTACGTAAGGGTTCGAGAATTCGACCAGTTCGACCAGCGTTTTACGAAACCAGGAGCAGAATTAGCTCTACTTATAATATTTTTGATGTGGAGTCGAAAATTTAGTTCCCTATCGCAAATGACACCTACATAAGTTGCGCAGTAAAGTAACTATGGGAACTCGCTCGTCGCCAATATAATAGGTTCGAGGGGCTTACGAGAATATGTAATAGAAGTGCACTCGATAGCATTTAGCACAAGATCATTTTTTGAGCACCAAGAGATTACACATTTCTGTTTATATTGTTGTTAAAAAATAATATGGATTATTTCGGTCTGTTTATGCCTTTTTGAAACTTCGCCATTCTTAAGATGTATATCTATTAGAAAAGTATTACATTCATTTCCACTCACATATTTCGATGAAATAAATGTGTTTTTATGCATAGAAACAGTTTCCCAGGAATTACAAACTAAGGTTAATATTTTTTTCTTTGCTCATTTCTTGGAAAACATCAACTGGTCAATTAATTCTTAAAAGCGGTTCCTTTAAAATTCATCAGCATTTCATTCTATTGAATTTTTTGCTTTGCATTGTACTAGGAATGTGCATACACACCCAAAAAAAAACAACAATTAATTTCACATATACATACATACAATTTGAGTGAAAGCACTCAGGTGAAAGGGATTCCAGGACTACATAGCCCTAGGGGATTTTTGCGCCGCTTTTGACCGTCAACCAACAAAACGTAAATAAGTCAAAAGCTAAACACTCTAACGCTAAGTAACAGTGGAAAAGGTACGCTGCTCCTGAAATGGTCATACTCAACCTAAGGACAAAAGCAAACAAAAAGGGCATCCAACAATTGCTGTAGTTAAATACAATTTATTACTGCCCACTAGCCACCGTGCAGACACCATACACACATGCTCGGAGCAGTACCCCGGACAAGATTACAAGCCAAACCGGTTAAATGTAAAATGTCCGTGATAGTTTTTCGTTTTTATCAACAGCTTTAACTTAATGCTATTTGCTTGTTTCGGATGAAAAAGACTAAAGAATTCAACAATAAAATGCCATCAATATGGCTAAGATTCCTCTTTACATTTGCATGTTTTTTCTTTTTCCTCGCAAACATGCCCTTTTTGTTGTTTGCATATAAATAAGGATAACTGGACGAAGAGACGAAGGAAGGAAGAAACAAGAAAAGAGTGTAAAAACAAAAACAAACAAGTTGAAGTAAACAAATAGCAGAGATGCAAGAAAAAGGAGCTTTTATTGTTTGATTTTCTCTTCTTTCCGACATGGCTTTCTTAAGCACTGGGAGACACTGCTTGACGTTAACAAAATCCTGGATCAGGATATGAAATTGAGGAAACTCAGAAAAAAGCTATTGAATTCAGGGAATCAGCATAAAAATAAAACGAGAAATATTATATAATATTGTATGGATCCCTAAGGTGTCTGTGTATATATGTATATGACTATGTACGTTGACAGCTATTTACTTTCGGGAAACTAGACGACCAAACACAGTGTACAAAATACATACAATTGATTTTGGAATTTATCCGGTGAGACCAAAGTGTGGAGCTCGTTTACTGCTTCCTAACTTTTCTCAGGAAGAAGGAAGCGGATAACAATATACATGCAAATCTATGCCCGCTGAAAAAAAAAATAACAGCTTTCCATCTTTCCAGTTCTCGGTGTGTTGTGTTACTTTGGTGTACTGTTTGGCTCCTGTGCCAGGATAATTCAAGGTTTTTAGTTTACTTTGAGTGTTATAAAATGAGCGGTGTGTGCCTTGGTGTTGGCGCACGATGATAACGCATATTTTGTAAAATTTTCTTGGGAAAATCCCCAACTTCTCGTTGAGTTAGTCTAAAGCATGCATGTGGGAATAGAAGACTGTATGCGGAATAGTATATAATCGAATGGTGGGCGGCAACATATAAAAGCCATTGTGGTTAAAGTAGATTGTGTAGCACACTCTTGAGAATTATGCTGAGCTCTTTCACCGCCTCGAAAGATGATAATAAAGTTTAGGGAAAACTGTGGAGGTGAAATCGGAACTGGGAAATCTGCATGAAATTAAATGATTGAGGAGCTTGTCCAACAGAATTATGGGGAACTTGATCAAGTTTTCTGAAAGTTATGATTGCTTGGGCAATATTAAAAACAGCTCTCCCGATGTGGAATACAGTCTTCAAAGACTTTAAATAATCCCTAAGGCAGTTATATCATTTTGGATATAACTCTCAGAAATCACAGTTACAGAAAGTCCTTTAAACGTCAAATGACATGCATAAAAGCACATATTTTACAATGAATGTGACGTATTAGGTTATACTACATGAAATGTCCGATTTTAAGGTACTTCACTTTTGTTATTAGACATAAGTGTCGACTTATTGTCATGGCAGATACTCCCATGCTTTGTGCAATCTCCCGCACTGATTTCATTGGGTCCGCAACCACCGTTGCTTTTAAAACATTGTCGTCAACTAACGTTTCAGGCTTCCCACTTAGTTTATTTTCGAGGCTCATAATTAAAATCAAAATCACCCCATTCACAGCTTTGTGTACATCTCATGGACGTTTGTTTGATGATCAAATAACATTTTTCAGCAACAAAAATGTGAACAACACATCAATTTCAAAGAATATGGCAACGAATACTAAATAAAAATTCTCCCCTTATTTAAAGCATCCACAATTGTGTGACGTCAACATTTTTACGACATTTCCCACCCTACCAAGTGTTTTTATGCAAAAAAGTTGTGTGTACCCAAAGCCAACATCAACTGCCAATCCCATTACACAACCCAGATAAGTTATCTAATTGCCACCTTCCGCATCACATCAGTCAAATTCTTTGCAAACACATCCACAGCTTGAATTTCCATTTGACCAATTTTCACACTGCCTAAGTGCGCAAGAAAACGACACAAAAACTGTATACCCAAAAATCACTCCCAATTGACACTTTATTTGTCCATTCCACTTCAAGCCCCAATCGAGAATCCATGTGGAATCTCAATATTTACCAAGTAGTTAACACCCATCCAAGACGAATTTTAAACACTTGCCACAATAAACAGACTCGCAAATATTTGAAGGACACATGTCCCTTCGTCCCCAAAGAAATTCTCTCGTCCTAATTTGCATTGGTAAATTTGAACTTTTATCCCCTCCATGCCATCCATCTACCAGCAGGTTCTATCTATCGCTGATCATTGCCGTCACATTCCAACCCCGCCCGCCCCAATCACCAAACGTTACCACAAGAAACCATGATAAGAAAAGCAACACACCAACACGAAACAATGTTTTTCCTTGGTAATAAAAGTTTACGACAATCCCAATGGAGTCATTATTGCCTGAAAAATTTGTAAAATCGAAGAATAGCAGAACAAAATACAAACGCACTTACACACAAATGTCAAATAGAAATTGGCTGGAATATTACTAGCATTAGGGTTTGTGCACGGAAGATGGATCCCAATCGAGAAGGGAAAACAAACACTGCTAAAACTGTTCATAAAAATGAATACAAAAAAAAAAGAAAAAAATTCGAACACATACAGCAATAACAAAAGCATAAAAAAGTCGCACCAATTTCAGGGGTCAATAAATTTTTTCGGTTCAGCCCACCCAGAACCCACACAACAGCACCCCATCACCTCTTCAAGTCATCATTCGGTTTATGTTCACCCCCTTGGCCCCCATTCACTTACATCGAACCGAGATATTATTTCCCCTTCGGATATTGAATATAATAATCGGAAGCCACACGTGGATTTCCTTTTTCCTTTTTACATTTTGCAAATTTCCAAGATGACTGTGGGGGCTAGTGCCAATGGATGTGGGTGGGAAAATGCGGTTAACTGAGGGGTTCTTTGGGAGTGTTCCAAGTTATCTTGCAATGTACATATAAGACAGCGCTATGTTACATTATTGATGCAGGTTGTGGAGAGTTGGGTTGAATATCACTTAACGAACTCAAAAGAATTCGAGTTTACAATTAAATCTTAAATTAAATCTGAACCAGCATATTATCACGTTACGTTATAAGGAAGTAAATTTTTACTACTTGTACTGATTGTGGCTCCCTGGCGTAGGGTTTAAGTCTTCAGTCTAGATGCAGTTCTCAGCGCAGAATAAAAATTATTTTCAAATTTCAGTGGTCTACATCTTTTGACTCACTGACAATGCTTAAAGAGTATAACTGTCTGGGAAAAAATTTCTTAATCTCGCCGTTTGGAGTCAGCATGGAGGTTGCTGTAGAAGCTTGGCCCAAGTCCACCTTGGACTATTATTACAGTGACACCTTTCCAAGTTAGCAACCCGCGGTGCAAACATTTCCGACTAAGTTAGGCAGGTGTCCACCTGCGAAGTTGAGCTTACATTTCTGCTCGAAGAATATTTTATTCAAAATATTTTAAAAAGGCCTGTAATTGGAAACTTTACTTTGGATCAAAAAGTTTTGAAGCAATCCCCAACGATATTTCAAAAGATCTATCGATTGATATATCCCCCTTTTTGATTCGTTTGATAACCCACGGCAACTTTACTTATACGGGAGCAACCCCCACATGTCCCCTTTTTTAAAAATTGGGTGCATGAAAAATTATTTCTAGGCTTAAGGTAACAAATTCCAAAATTGTATGCCGATATCTTTATAAATGTAGGAGATAAAAGAGTGTGACAGACACGACAAACGGACAGACGGACACACCGAAATTATAAAGGTTCCGTCTTTGTAGACGGAACCTCAAAAATGAAGAATACAAGTATTTCCGGTCGCAAGGTGTACTTTGGGATATGAGCCATTATTAATTGAAGAAGTTCATTGATTGATGTACCTACCGTCTAGTCACAAAAAATTCTAAGATCACTTTTCTAGCAAATTCTCGTGAGTGTATTCATTCGTTTTTAAGCCATTCCTTCATCCATTTGCGCTATATGGATCAATCAAAGCAATAGCGTCCCAATCACTCAACATCTTAAACACACATGAAATTTATTCATTAAATGAATTAATGTGCAATATTGCACCGTGTGGGGAAAAAGAAAACAATATTGTGTTTATTTTAAATCTATTAAGGAAAATCACATCTTTTGGATTAGTCACAAACAGTCAAACAAAACCCAGGATTACACTCATCTCGATTGGAAAAAATAATTCAGTCTTGAACCTAATATCATCATCAGAACGGAAAACCCTTAACAAAAACATTATATTCATGTACAACTAATGCTCCCAAAACAAAATCGAAAAAAAAACTGTACAGTTGCAAAAGCGAGAACAATGAAAAACCTTTCGCAACCACCTGTAGTCAAAGCAGTGCCTTATTTTTTATTACCCTAGAAATTAATTTTTCACCCCTAATTGATTATGGCTTTTAGGAGTTCAAAAGAACTCAGATTAGCTTACACACACAACGAGCCACGCACATTTAATCCACCTAATTATGGAAGTATAAAAGAAGGAACCAACAAAAAAACGTGCTCCTTAAAATCACCATACCCAACATAATACATACCACATTTGTTCGTGCACTTAAAGGTTCAAGTGAAAAAAAATATACGAAACTCTTAAAAAACTCCACGAAATAATGTACTCCAAATTGATCCATAAAAAACTTTGCAACGTCTCCCCCGGGTCACAGGTGTGGATTATTCAAGTTGCCTAATTAAAAAATCATTTCCACACAGCAGCTGCTTCACGCCATCCATAGCCAATTTACAAACTAATATCCCGTACACCGAATCCATGGCACAGCAGAGTGGGAGCACCTCCTGGAGTTTTCCAAGGCTAGCTGTTTCTCGTTTTGCTTAATTCACGCCTTAAATTAAATTTTAATATTCCTTCGATGGAAATTCCACCTCTGTTCCATGCCAAAGTCATAATCGAAAATAGCTAATCCAATAATTATAAATCCAAACACCCCGGACTTTTGGTGGTGGCTGGCTGGGTCCTTGTTTTTCAATTCTGAGCTTCGACGTTAATACGGCACAATTGCCAGCAACTTTTTTGAAGAATGTGGGGACTACGGAGATCAGAAAATCGCATTGATGGCGCCATTAAGTTTTCCTTTCTTCAAGTTTGAATCAGCAATTTGTTGATTATTTATTCGATTATTATTGTTTCATTAAGCGTTGGGAGATCTTTGAAAACACGTTATTCGTATGGCGTGGGAGAATACTTAAAATTTTGAATTATTTGTGTGGAGAGCGCAGAAGGAATCTAATTTGAGAATTCTGGGTCAAAGTAGTTAGAAATATGATGGAGAAATGTCCGCAAATTATTATTTAATTCATCTCATCTCATTTATTTAATTCCCACAAAAAATTATGTGGGTTATACAAAATCTTTTTGGCAGTGATGTTACCTCTTCTTTGTCGTTGTGTATACAGGATGGGTAATGAATAAACTTTTTTGAACTGCTTTGACAATTGAGGCTGTGAGTGTAAAAGAGGTGTAACCCAAAAAATTGTATTTTTCAAAGAGTATTATTTTTTTATTTTATTCTTTTATATGATTTTAAAACAATATTTAATAGAAAAACTGTTAGTACGTTTTTTTTGGTGCAGTCTGAAATTATTTATCTTGTTTACATACATCATTGTTCGAGACAGTTGACTCTTGAGAAAACGGAGCATAAAATACAAGGTGGCGCAAAATTAGTCATCAAATTTAGTTTTTGAATTACTTTTTTACTAAAGTGATGAAAATATTTCTTTGGATCATTACAATTTTTCCTGCTAAGGGGAAAAGATTATATCCGCCAAGTGGCTACCGCCAGTGTTGATACACATTTGTACCCGTTTTATCACATTTTTCATGATTTTCCAAAAGATCTCAAAAAAATACGGCCCAATCACTTCTGGACTTCTGGACGGAAATGTGCCTCGGCGCTCATGATGATCTTCGAAACAAAATCATCCTCTTCATTGTTGAGATTGAGGGTGGTTTGACATTTGTACTGTTTGTGTACTGCAGCTGTCTAGTTCACAGATGTCAAACATGATTGAGGTACGACGCTATTTGCAAAAATCATAACATCTTCCGATAGGATGATTCATTTTTCGCCACCTTGTACAAAGGAACTTACACAGCTCCTCAGTTCGATCTATTAGCTAAGGCTTATAACGGTGTTTGGAAGTAAAGAGGAACCAGAAAAAAGCGATAGAAAATTAAATTTAAATAAAACAAAATCGGTTTGGGATGTAAAACTGATTCTGGCTTTAATTTGAAGCTACATTCTTGTCATAATGTATGGAATAGCACGTCATTCAAATGGCCGTCTCGGATTCGCTGGCAGTGCTTCAAGCGGTCGGTCCAATTTTTGATGACACGGTCTAAAATGTGTGGCGTTATTTTGGCCACGCGTCTCGAGCTCGTTCAAATTGGTTGGCTTGAGACCGTAGACTGAGGGCTTGACGTAGACTCAGAGAAAATAATCGGGTGGTGTCAAGTCGTATGATCGCGACGGCGAATTCGTGAACGAACACCGTGAGATGACCCAATCGCCAAATTTCTCCTTCACAGCTTCGAGCTTTGCGTCGCTTGTCTTGTTGGAACCGCAGCTCGGATAAGTCCATGTTGTTAATATCGCTCTATACCTGAGACGAAAAACTGTTGCTATCTGGTCACCCTTAAGATAAGGTTAATTCTTTTGGTATCTGAGACGTTAATTGTACTGTAAGGCTTAGTGCTCAAATTCAGATGAATTGATTCGTTCTGTAAAGAAACTTTTTATTCTGAACTTCGCTATAAGAATATTTTCATGGTGCAAATATTTGTAAAATAGTCTATGTTTGAAAAGGAATTAACCTTGCATTCGAGCACAGAGTGGAAAAGCTCATAAAAAATATTAGTTTCCTGCGGATAGATAACTAATGAAAGATTTAGAATTTGATGGATATAAATAAAATATAAGAACGAACATTCAAGTGTTCATGTGTTCTTAAAGTATTGTATTTTAAAATTCTGATAAATAAGACATGTGTGTGCACACATGTGGGCAAACAACTGTTAACATTTTAAGCTGAACGCTTACATAATTCATTAAACACAAATATTTAAGCTCACGTTAAGCAGCAATAAAATCATTTTTATATTAAACTTAACTCGTTAATTGTACATTTTTTGTAGTATAAATGCTTTTATATGCGTAGAGTGAATGCAATCCTACAAAAGCAATGAGTTGTCGGTTTGGATTTAGTGTACACAACATACTCGTATGTACTTGTATGTGAACATCGCGGAGTGCGCATTTATTATTTCGGTGCCAACTCCATCAAGGCCTTTCTTTTATTGTCCATCTCATTATGCTAAGAGAATTCTGCGCCGTCTTTTTTTGAAATTGTGTCAATTTCCTTGATTGAGTAAAACAGGAAAGCTTATGTCAGTTTGTTTTTTATTTGTGGCCAATATAAAAAATCCACATAACCTTTTATTGGCATATGGACAAATCATAGCTTCATCATAATAATTTTGGCTCACGTTGTCGCTGTATTGCTTGAGTCTATCACTTCATCATAATTGACGCAGTGCGACCTAGCCTAACGAATTAGGGCGATACTATTCAATTGCCTTGTGAAACTGAAAAGCCGCAATCAAAAGGAACGATTCTACATCTGATTGTCAAGCTATCAAGATAATATAGTAATAATGGTGGCGCTACAGTCTGAGGTGCACTAGCTTCTACAACTACCACTCATGTTGTGCATGCATCATCTCTCGCGAGTGAAGGGAACCTACAGTTTGATGAGATTGAGAAGCTTTTCTAGACAGTTATACTCTTTGAGCACCATCAGTGACTCAAAAGAGCTGGAGCCGTAGACAGTGATGGTACTCAGAAAAATAGCATTTTATTCACAATAGAAGTTATGAAATGAGACCTAGCCGATACGAAAAATCAAGATAAAATGTTTGTGCGAACTTCTTTTTATGACACAAACACGTACCTACTAAAGCAGTTTTTTTTGAAACTTCACTTCTAAAAAAGTCAAAGAACACCTTTAACTTTTTATTGCCGAAAGATTGAAATTTGATCTACTATTAATAAATTATCAAGCAATTTTCCGAATTTGACTGTAATAAGGTTGAACGATATATGCTTTCTATGCACATGTCAGTCTGATTAGAGCTTTCGAGCGCGTTTGATCTGGTTCGTCTTTCGACCTTGTGAACAGTGCAAAATTGCGAAACGCGTTCGATCCCCTGATCCCGAGGGCAAAAATATTTGTCCTCCGGTAAGAAAATCCGAGCAAATATGCCATCAAAAACTCCGAAAGATCCCAGGGCGAATTTTTTCAGCCCTCTACAAACTTTACCAGATAGTGACTGTGATGATATGGACGAAGTAATTTAGCCAAGTGAATCCAAGCAAGTGTATGTGCCACCAATTAAATTATTACAAAAAAGCTGTGATTACGTGCATTCCTTAATGAAAATTAATAAATTACCTGACTACTGTGTCAAAAAAATGTCTATTGGCATCAAAATATCATGTGAAACATTAGACACGTACAACAAATTGATCGCAAAGTTAAAAGCGGAAAACTGTCAATTTTTTTCCCATGACAGAAAAGGTGAAAAATTGTTCAAAGTAGTAATGTATGGTATGTGTGATATAGACAATAACACTCTGAAGAGCGAACTAATTAACTTAAACTTAAAGTGCACGGAAGTTAAGAAAATTATAAAAAAATATGAACACTATACAGGCTTTATTTATTTAATTTCGTTTGAAAATGGTTCAATCAAATTCAATGAATTGAAGCAGCGTGTTCGATCAATCTGGCACACGCAAATCAAGGGCATGCATCGAAAATTAAAAAATAAAATAACCCAATGCCACAATTGCCAAATGTTTGGCCATGGCGAAAAGAACTGTCATATCAGAATTTATTGTGGAAATTGTGCTGGATCTCACAAAACAGCTGATTGTACCAACACAACTTCACTGAAATGTGCCAATTGCAATGGCAACCACAAAGCTTCTGATCCAGCTTGTGTCAGTCGAACAAAGTTTCTCGAGTTGAGAGAAAAATTCTCCAAAAGGCACTCTCGCCCACTTTCAACTGACCAAAGAACAATTGGGGCTTTTCGCTCACAGGCTCAAACCACACAAATGAATCTTGAAAGGGAATCGATCTCAATCAATTCAATGTCTGATTTCCCTCCGCTGCCCCGGAGCCTAAACAATAAAGCAGAGCTTTCGTCTGGCGTAATGCAGCAGTCATCGAAATCTTGGGAAAAAGCTTTCGAGGGAAATTCTACCACTGAGCAAAGCAGTATGTCCAATAGCAATAACACTTTATTCACCATGGAGGAATTAAATAATTTAGTAATGGAAATGATTACAAAATTAGGTGCATGTAAGACAAAAGTAGATCAATTTAATGTTATCGCACATTTAGCGACTAAGTTTTTATATTCTAATGTCAAGTAATATGCTTTGTTCTAAAATTAATATTTGTACTTGGAATGCTAGGAGTATTTGCAAGAAAAAAGTAGAATTCTTGAATTTCCTAAATACCAAAAACGTCGATGCTGCATTAGTTACCGAAACTTGGCTAACGACGTCATGTCATTTATCAACTGCTGACTTCAAATGCTATAGTGTTGACAGAAGCGAAAGAAGTGGTGGTGGAGTTGCTATTCTTATCAGAAGATCAGTTCAATATTCCCTTTTACCCATCATACGAACTAAGTTCATAGAGAACGTTGCAATCAAAGTTAGCCTTAGTGTTGGTAAATGTATTACTCTTATCTGTGCATATTTTCCGGAGGGTAGAATAAATAATAACAAGAAAATAGGGCTCGCGAATGATTTTAGAAAATTATTTAGTACAAATGGAGATTTTATAATTGGTGGAGATTTCAATTGTAGAAATAGAAACTGGGGTTGCAGTAGGGCAAACGCCTGGGGAACTGTATTGTCAAATCTCATTAAAGATTTCCCACTCACCATCTCATATCCCTCAACACCGACTTACGTGTAATGTTTCTAGTCAGTTAACTCAACCTATTTCTGTGTGTTCTCTTAGTTCGGACCATAATCCAGTTTTATGTACATTCAATTGTTCCAGAGAATGTAAGACTGAATACATATCAGATCTTAAAAACGCAGATTGGGCACTTTATAGGAAAAAAATAACCTCAAACTTAAGAAACTTTCCTACAAACCTTGAATCTGTACTTTCAAAGAACGATGTTGATGTTGCAGTGGAATATTTTTCCCGTAATATTCTTCATTCGTTTGATGAATCTGTACCAAAAGTACAAAAAATCAAACGGTTTCCCAAATTGCCAAATCATATCTTAGATTTGATAAAAATTAGAAATTCAACCAGAAGAAATTGGCAGAGATACCGGCTCCCCGCCTATAAGCAGGAATTGAAGTATCTTAATAAACAAATTTCAATGCTTATTAACCTTGAACGTAACATTACTTGGAATAAAAAACTTAAGAGCCTAGAAAAAAACGCAAAGCCTTTTTGGAATATTGCTAAGATTATAAAAAAACAAAAATAGGCAGATTCAACCTTTGCAAAATGACATTTACAGTGATGTTGACAAAGCAAATGAGCTTGCTTCCAATTTTGTTAAAAATCTAAGCGACCCTATCACAGTGGGTATGGTTAATAACCATATAAATAGCTTTAATATGTCACATATTGATACTCCACAAAGCGCCTTCGTCTCTCACGACGACATTGAATTTCACCTAAGCAGTCTCAAGGCAAAAAAAGCACCTGGTTTTGATAAAATAAGCAACCTTTATTTAAAAGAATTACCCAAGGCTGGCATCAGTTTTATAAAATTTATAATTAATGCTTGCTTAAAAATAAAATATTTTCCTGATTCTTGGAAACTGGCAAAAGTCATCCCAATCAACAAACCTGGTAAACCTCCCGACAAAGTCGAAAGTTACAGGCCCATTAGTCTGCTCAGTAGTCTAAGCAAACTGCTAGAAAAAGTTATTAAGGAAAAGTTAATGCAGTTTATTTTGGATCATAACATTTTTCCAAACGAACAATTTGGTTTCCGGAATTCCCACAGCACTACCCACCAGGAGTTAAGATTAGTCAAACATGTTAAAGAACAACGTTCTCAAAAAAAATCCACAGGCATGGTTATGCTTGATATAGAAAAAGCTTTTGACTCTATGTGGCATAACGGCCTTGTTTTCAAAATGATTGGATTTAATTTCCCGTACTTTTTGTGTAAAATAGTCCAAAGTTTCCTCAGTAATCGTTCTTTCAGTGTGTCTGTTAATAATGTTCAGTCTGAAATAAAATACTTCAACACTGGGGTTCCACAAGGCTCTGTTTTTGGACCTATATTGTACAATGTATTTACATCAGATATTCCTAATCTCCCTTCCTGTGATATTGCTATCTACGCGGATGACACTGTTGTATTTACATCGCATGAATATCCTCTCATTATCGAGAGGAATCTTTCCAATGCGCTCTACTTTTAAGCTATTTTACTAAGTGGAAAATAAAGTTAAATATGGAAAAAATACAAGCTATCTTTTTTACTCGAAAAAGAAAAGCATGTTACATTCCCGCCAATCACTTACAAGTGGCTAATGTGTCAATCGAATGGAGCTCTTCCGTAAAATACTCAGGAATTCATCTTGATTCAAAGCTATTGTTTAATCAACATGTGCGCGAAACGCTGAACAAAATAAATATAAGTACAAAACTTGTATATCCCTTTATAAGCAGAATGTCATTCTTGTCAACTGAAAACAAAATGATATTACATAAAGTCATATTTCAAGCAATAATTCTGTATGGATGCCAGGTTTGGGGTGATTGCGCAAAGTGCCATATAGCGAAGTTACAGATAGCACAAAATAAACTTTTAAAAATGATGCTAAATCTTCCATGGTATTTCTCTACAAGGGTTTTACATAAAAGAGCGAATGTTGAATTGATCTCTGAAAGAATAAACTCCCTTTCGGAAAAATGTAAGGCCCGCTGCGGTTACTCTGATAACACTCTAGTAAAAAATCTTTTTTCCTAGTCAAAGTTCTTGCAATATACCTAAGCTATTTCAATTTAGTTACCTTTATATGAAATTACTTGTTTTTTTATTTATTTCTTTGTCTATTTATTTATTGATTTATTATATATTTATTTATTCGTTATATATATCTATTTATTTATTTATTTATTTATTTATAATTTATATATTTATTTATTTATTCATATTTTTGTTTATTTATTTATTTATTTACTATATATTTATTTATTTATTTATTCATGTTTAATTTGTTATACATTTGGTAATGTTAAAGTTAAAGTTAATGTTAATGTATTTATTAATTTCTTTTTTTTTCATTTATTTATCTATTTATTTGTTTATTTACTTAATTTCAATTTTTTTCTTCTGTTTAAACGAGGTTTTTTTTCAATGATTTTTTTTTTTTTTTTTCAATCAAATTATGATTTCACATATATTTAATCTATCTTCTTATCCACAAATATTAAACTATTTCAGTAGAAAGATGCGATTAGGTATCAAATCTCTCTGTAAGGCAACGTGTGGTAACTCAGACCATGTAAACTTATAAATAATCTGAATAAAAATCTATCTATCTATCTATCTATGCACATGATGAACTTAAGATGCATTTTTTTACGAAATACCTCCTTACCCATGGAGAGATTTCTAATTCTGATCAATTATCGCCTTACATCCCTGACAGCTTCAGGCACGCTGCTGTCATCAAAACCAGGTTATCTTATATTCCCAATCACTTGGTCCTCATACCGTAGGTTATCCCGAACCAGGAGTCTCAGAGTCGAACACTCTCTTAGTTGGAGTTTTGGTGTTCATGCGCTCGATTTGGCCGAACCAGTTAAGTTGACGGATTTTTTGCCTTCCGTACCATATCCCAATTTTTATACAGCTGATTCCTAAAGTTCCCTTCTTCGCAGATAGGACCAAATATACGACGAAGGTGCAAATAGTAAATTTTACAGTCCTGCTTATCATTCAGATTCTGCTCCATAAGACTGGCAGAATTAGGGTTTTGTAGAGGAACATTGTACCAAGTGTGCTTGTAACTGTGTAAGTGAAAAAGGGGATGTGTCCCGCAGAGAATTTGATCCGCTCAAGGACAGGCGTGTACAAAGTGCAATTTGTAAGAGTTGAGCTGACTGCTAAATGGGCATTGTTCAGATTGTTCTTGTCTAAAAATCTGCAAACTGCTATATCATTGCAAATAAGAGTTCAGATTAAAGACAATCGGGTGTACCTCAGTTTTTCCGTACTAAAATATTGGTTTATTTTGTTTTTTATTTGCTCTGGTCGAATACTACCTACCCCATGTGTCAGTATTCTCAATTCAAGCTATGCATGGCTTTTGAATATTCCAGGAAGAACACAGACACAAAATAATCCGCACAACAACCCGTAAGGTAGGATTTAAATGTGCATTCATTCTGTTCACAGTCACTTTTAGGAGTAAATATGTAATAACCACTCGAATTTGCAGAATGTCGTTTCCCATAAAAGGACATTGTAATTTTTAACATACTTACGATAAGTGCATCACTAGTTGAACTCCATGAAATGATCGTATTCGTTCCAATTGCAGTTTAGTCCCCCAATAATTTTAAACACATAAAGAATTATTTATTTTTATCAAAAATCAATACGAGTAATGAAAAATGTCTGTACGCGTTATTTTTAATTTTATAAATTAAATAATTGACCTTCAAGATAAAAGTACATACGGCTACTTGTATTAGTCATACAACATTCTGCACTTTTTTATTAATTATTCAGCTACAATGGAAGGATTGAATGATATAAAGTTCTACAACTTTATTAACTGCTCCAATTAATATGAATATAATCGTTTGTGTATTTCCCCGGGAGCAGTATGCGTACCGTAAACACGCTTTTTGCGTGTTTAGAAGGGGAATTGTGTTGGCTTCAAAAATGTTACGTACAACGAGTGAACAGCCCCAATCGGTGGGCATATGTGTAATACGAGGGTGATGATTTTGATTGCTGACCATGGATGTGGTGAGGTATTATCTTTGAGGTTAATAGGTCAAATGCCTAGTAAGTCATCGAGTGAAGTACCATGTTCAGGTGTAACTACGTACTCGCCGCTTTGGTGGGATTTTCCTAATTTGAATGTAATTTGTGTGAATTAGTGGTTTTGTGGTAATTTTGGTAGAAGCTCAAGGGCGTGCAGTGGAGTATTTAATTTGTTGCCATGGAAGACAACGGTTAGCGGAGGCGAAGCAGCTAAGTACCACTTAATGGTTATATTGAGTGTTGGCGCTAAGTAGGTGTACCTTTTAGCAACAGTTTATAAAATAATGAAATTTTCATTGCCTTTGCTCATAAAATCATTTCGGTTGGATGAAGTTTGGCAAAGAATAAACAATTATGCACGAGTATGCCGAAAAGCCCCCAAGGCTACTCAGATGGACATGGCTGACCTGCTTCATTATTTCTTTTACCCTTATATTAAATATGTATGTTGAAACCAACCATCCATCCATTTCACCATTGCCTCATGCTATTGTGAACTCTTTCTGTTCTTACAGATGGTCGCATGGGACTTTCAATACTTCCATTGGCAGCTCTGTTAACAGGTACCCTGTTTACAGTCGGAATTGGTGTTCTTTTTGTTGTTGTTATTGCAGTGCGAAAACGTCGAGAGCAAGGGAGTCGCAGTATGTGTGATGACAAAGATAAACATTTAGGTACAACAGCATTTCACTTAAAATTAAAGTGTTTGACATAACATTTAATTCTTTTTTATAACTAAACAGGAATGGATGTCACAGTAACAGCACCATTAGAGACAGGTGCTGGACACCAACGACTTGTTGTTGCCTATACGCTGAAGCAAGGCATTGAGAAACAGCCCGACATTTTGAATGCTCAGAAAACTGGAAGCGCATCATCATCACCGATGGGCAATAGACCCAATGCTCTTTGCATAGGAAAGCCAAATTTTTCAACAACTGACTATGTGAGTACATAAATGCATTTTTCTCTCTCTCTCTCTCCCTTATTTATTGATCACTTGTTTCTGTCTCCCCAATTTTCGAAAAAATACTTAATTCGTGGTTGATTTTACGGTTCTTAAGTTTGAAATGGGCTCCGTGGCCGTGTGGGCTTGTGCGTCGACCCATATGCACTAGATTTTCAAGTCTAGATTCAAATCCCAGTTCAGACAAACAATTTAAAAAAAGAAAGAAATTGTTCCACCTCCTTTGAGTCACTGACAATGCTCACAGAGTATAACTGCCTAGAAAAAGCTTCTCAATCTCGCCGTTCGGAGTCGGCATTAAACTGTAGGTCCCCTCCACTCGTGAGAGAACAATAGCATGCACAACACGAGTGGTTGCTGAAAAGCTAGACCCAGGTCCAACTCGGACTGTAGCTCCGCCGTTATTATTATTATTATTATATTATTATTATAGGTTTGAAGCTCTTTAGCTTTTTTTGCATTTGATTAATTTTTGAAAAAGAAAACTTACTATTTGTGTGTGTCCTAATCTATCATACTTTCAGGACCCACCATTAATGAATTACAATGATGCCGACCAACACAGTACTGCTTCAAGCAGGCAAAACACTCTTAAACTCACAGCAGAAGCGCGAAAGGCGTATCAAAATCAGCAACTTCTTTATGATGCACTTCCCATCAAACCTCTACCTGACAATATAGTGTGCGCGCCAACAAATTTGCATAATTCCCGCCACGATATTAGCACGAGATATGACCATCCCCTCGGCAATACCATTAACTACACAAATTGCAGTGGCGGTGGAATCGGTAGTGGGCCTGGAGGCGGAAGTAACAGCACAATCAATAGTAGTTGCGGTGGGATGCCTACTAGCAATCAACCCTCCCTACCAAATAGCATAGGCAGTCATCATAAACAGGCCGAATTGTCAATAGCCGAGTACCTATCAGCGAGCAGTATAATCGATTATAATCTCACCAATTCAACGACAACGGGTACATTGCCGAAATCACTGAATACCGCCTCCTCATCGGGGAACCCAAATCTCTCCACATCATCGATAACGAGTAAAACGAACTCAAGTCGAAATCACATTATCACAGACACATTGCCCGGCCCTGAGAGCTGTGTCTAAGCCAGAAACAATTCTCACATCACATGGCACTATAGCACACAACCGCATCGAATCGGACAATTCAACTATCGCAGAAAATAGTAAATGAATAAAACAAATTTTAAATAAATAGAAAAATGGAATAGTAAATAGCGAAAATGAGAAATGTATCCAAATAAGACTGGTCCACATATTTTGAATAATAACGAATAAAGTAAAATTATATAATATTATAACAAAACAAATCTGTAACTATTTAAGTATAAGTAGGTAATAAACAACAACAACTGACACTAACGTAATTGTATAGTATTAAAGACAAACAAAACCAAAACTCTGTGTAATAATTTAGAAATCAGTAAATGTAGAAGTGCATTCAACTTCTCTCTAGGATAAGTAAGATTAAGTTAAGGAAAAAGATAAAAAAGAAACAAAGTTGTAATCGATGCAAAAGAAACAAAAGATGTTTTCCATAGAATGTATTGTATAAAACGCTATATGATATATAGATACATATCCTCTTTGTTGAACCAATTTGTTTTCTCTTCGTAACCTCTATCAAGTTGAAGTAATGTAAACCGCATTCACCTTCCAAGTGCACAACATATAATATATTTTCTAAAGAACCGTCTTCTTTATAAACCCAACGCTGAATAGTTTTTGAATTTTTTGTTTGATAGACCGAGAACGTATTTGTTTGCTGATGTACATAATTATACACTCAAGTTAGTTTGTTCGATTTAACGAAAGTTGTTCATTGAGGAAGACATTCGAATTTTGAATCTTTCAATAAACCCATCATTTAAGGAGGAACACAGAAACATAGTTTGTCCCTTTAACTATCTAAAATCGAGTATTTATTCAACCTGGAACACTTCGAAAAGCCATACCATAATTTTTAACGTTTCTTCTTTGTGTTTATTACTAGATTTTCGTGGACTTGGTGAATAAATTGAAATTTGTCATATAACATGTCAAACTATGCAATTTCGACATTTCGGCGTAGAGCATCTCCATAGCTACTCGCAAAAACAATTCATTTTTTTGCGAATGGTTTGGCAAACATTTTCGAACAAGTTAAGATTTATCTTTAGGGGAAATACTCACGTTTTTGAAAGATCCAAGTTAAGCAAATTTGTGGCCGATTTTCTTGGATAACATCTATTTTAACCGTTTTCATCCACTCTGGTGTCGAGGAATACTAAATTTCCAAGACTTTGTAAACCATCCGTAAGTCAACATAAAACTTCCGCCACGTTTAACAATGGATATACAATTTTCTCCACATTTTCATTTCCTTCTTCTCCTCACTGAAAAGTAACCATGTTTAAAGAAAGTTCTCCATTGCTTTTCCAAGCTGCAGTTCACATAGTGGGTGCCCTGGTGTTGGGTGCATGAGCTTCGTCTCCTACGCACTAGGTTTTCGTGTCTAGGTACAATTTCCAGCACAGAAAAATAATAATACTCAAATATACCGGCTCTTTCGGGTCGCTGACAGATATTTCAAAAAAAAGCTGCTCAATCTCGCCATTTGGAAACGACCGTAAACTGTGGGTTTAAGAAGAAGCACGCATAATACAAGTCCCAAATCCAAGTTATCTTTTGACGCAACTAATGTTTTCCTTGTTCAATTAATTTTCTATCCCAAAACTATTACATGTTCTCTTATATGCCTCTTAATTTTTCATGCGAAAATCGAAGTCTACAGTTTTTACTATAATCGAATGTTCACTCAATTTTAGCTCAGGTTGGAGGCCCTATCTTTAAATAAAAAATGATTTAAATAATCAATTTTGTTCTGTTTTCAAAACTAGCTTAGTTGACAGTATACTTACTCGTACATTCGAAGTTTTCATTTCAGTTTCAAGAATTTTCCATTTTTTGAATTTAGTTTCCATTTTCACCCTTTATCTGGTGTGGTGTAAGGGAAATGAGACGAGCTTAATAGTTTATCAAATTCTTTTATTCAAAATTTTTCACAACATTCTGTGTAGTTTTTTAGACCAAAATATACAGCCTTGGCCAAATGTATTAGGCACCATTTAAGATTCGTTATATCTGCAAAAAGCAGAAAAATTAATGAAATAAGAGGAAAAATAAAAATCGTTTACGACCTCAGCTAATGTCGCCGAAAACCATAAAATTCAAACTAAATACATACTTCCGATAAGTGATTTGGCAGCAAAGACAAGCTGTATACTTGTATACTGTCAACTATTTTTTTTTCGCCTGAATTTCAATATTTCCTCATTGTATACCATACTATCCGAACTATTTTCGTTTTTACTTCCTGCCTTTTTTTAAGGCAGTTAAACAAGTGCTCAGATTGTAATAGAGAGTAACAATCGCATTTTGTTTGAAGTTATTTTAGGTTTCATCAATTTTGTGTTACATTGCATATACGAGTATTTATCTCCTGATGATGATAAATTAGTATTTCGTCGCCCGTTTAACCATTAAAGGGTGCTGAGTGTAAAGTGAGCACGAGGACTCCCCAAGGTACTTGATCCTCTACCGACAACTCCAAATCGTGAAGAGCGAAACTCAAGCAAGCCCAGGAGAATTTTCGGACTGAATCCAACCACAACATCCTGGGCATACTGGGCGGCATTTTACCTGATGGACCCCATACCATCAGGTAAAATGCCGCCCAGTGGCACATTTTAATATATAATTTTAAACAAACATTTTTAGTGTTTCCAGACCGATGCTGTTAAATAATTTTTGCATATTTATGTAGGGAGTCGCCTTATGAAGATTAAATTAAAAAAATAAAAAGCATACAAGTTGACCCAGATTCGAAATCTTTACCACGCAGTGCACCTGCACTCCAAGAGATAAGCAACAAATGATTACGTACAGCCATGAAAGTAGTCAAGAATGTTGATGTTCAAAAGCTATATACATGCGAAAGTGTATATCACGAAAGTTATTCATTTGTGAATTATTTACACAGCTCGAACTTCATTGGGACTGTAAAAGTTTTCCATCTACACTTCTCGTGTATACTTTGTGTGGCATTGAAATATGAAACAATTATTCAATGAAAGGAAACAATGGATTTTCATGAAAGTTTATGTTGTTTTTAACTCATAAATAAATAAAAGTTATTGGTCTGGTATCAACTTTTGCAATCGGGTGAAAGCAATACCTATACATTAAGGTACGATATCATTGAATTCCCAAGCATATCCTAGAGACATTATGAATTCCACATATCCTTTTTTACAACAAGCATAAACAATAAACGAAAATAAAAATATCTTCCATTATACATTTTGTAAAAACGAGAAAACAAAAGTAAAACAAAAGAACAGAAAAATATAAAAAATGCTATACAAATGTTTTCGTTTTCAACATAGTGCAATGGTTAAAAATTGTTAAAATTTATAATAAAAGAGAAAATAAAACAGAAAACAGCTCTAGTTGTTAGTTATTATGTTAGTTCCACTAGCGTTGTATGCATATAAATATAGTATTTTTTATGATTACTGATGCAAAATGCAATGTGCATAGATACTAGTTATTAGTATATACATACATATAAATAAATCAATTGTAAATGTGTTCTATGCTAAGGAGAAAACTGTGTTTATATGATTTCTTAAAAAAAACTTTAAAAAAAAACCTTATAAATATAAAAAAAATAAAATTTCTTACCTCAAATTTGTATTTGATTTTGTAAATAGTAAACAAGGAAACCAGTTTAAGAAAACAAAAAAGCTACGCAAGGAGAAACAAATAACAATTGAAATTATATCGAATTGATGAAACGATTTAGTAAAACCTAAAATGAAACATACTGTACCAGATACTTAAGTTTGACATTAAATAAAAAAATGATAAAGAAGAATTGTGTACATTGAATTTCATAACATAAATAATACAATAAATTAATTTAAATAAATAACGGTTAAGTTATTATTTCTGAACAAAGTGAAGATAAGATATTTAATAGCAAACAATATGATGAAACTATGTTAATGTAAAAAAGCTTCAAATTATTTGTGATAAATGATGACAAATTAAAGAATGGAAACAAAGTCGAAGTAATTTTTATTCATGTCCCTATAAAGGCATAACGATGGCAAGGAAAATTCCCAATCAGCACCAGCCGATCAAATCTTTTTGCGAAATGCTGAACTTATTGATACATAGCCAAGTTTTTTCTTGAGTGAAGATGCTGAAAAAGGAAAATTGAATATACTTCCCCGATCTCATCATGACGTTTTGATTACCGGTGATTTTTGTCCCGATCAAACAGCTTCTCCCTGATTCCATCTCTCACAGCCGTCTCATTAAACCCCTAAAGAAAAGTGTCACAAGACAACGTTTCAAATATATACTGCGGCTTAGGCCAAGCCCTTCTTATAGTCGCACAACGAGAATGGTTGCCAGAAACCTGGACACCTATTGCCTGGTGATCCTACTAAAATAGTAATAGCAAGCAAAAACCAATGAATAACATGTGAATGTTTCAATAATTCCGTTAACTATTACAAGCAAGATAGATACATACAAGTAAGTGGGAATTCATGTAGGATAATGAAATACGAGTATGTGATTTGGACGCATGTGATCAAACTTATATGAAGTTTGGAAGGATTATTCTGATAGATGAAGTTTTTTTTTATGTATTATTCCGTCGTCAAAAAAATAACTTTGCTCTACGAACAGATTAATACCAGATCAATTGGTTGTCGTTTTTTAGATGTACACTAAAGTTTACGGTCAGCAGTCAGGCTAAACGCGCAATAAATTGTTATGGCAATGACAACACTTAAGACATCTACCACTGTGCCGCACACTGTTGGTATAGTTTTGTTCGAATTTTTTTAGAACATCTAAATCGAGAAGATAGTAGGGCGAGTACTTCTCCAACTACTTCCCATTTCTCAAATTCTCTTATAATCTCTTAAAGAATTAATTAAAATTGTCTAAAATTATATACAAAAAAGTAGCCCATTTTAAGGAAGAGCAATTTGATTATCGTCCCGTACAGCCAGTTGACCATATCAAGACAATTTTTTACTCTCGCGAGAACTATTTACTCGAATTCTATTTACCGAATTAAAGTTAGTTTTCCAGCGTACTCGACCAGACCTAGAAGACAGAAGGTTTTTGGGTTGAAACAGGTAAGACTAGTATATTTTGTTGTTTAGGTACAGTACGTCGTAAATATAGCCAACAATTTGTGTTATTGACAAGATAAATAAAGCATCGGAAAACCATCGATGTAGCGTTGTTAATACAGCTGTTTTTTAACACCGATTTTTGTCGTGGAACCATCTATGTATTCAAACATCGATCTTTTTAAGACCGATCTTGCATCCCTAACTGTTCATATGATTGCGCCGATGATTGTAATACATAACGGCTCGGTGGAGTTAGACATTAGAACTTTTAGACCGGCAGATATAAAAACTGGAAGCAGTAAAATACAAAGTAAAATTTTTTTGACACTTGTTTTAAGCCCTTATTTCATTTGAATTAAATTAACTGCTGTGTGTTTACCGTTATGTTGAATTAAATATAGCTCGCTGATTTCAAAGCTTTTATTTGAGGCATCATTGTCTGGCGTAGATCGTCCCTTTCAATTTTAATTTAGAGAACAAACTTTCAAATAATGGCTGTTCACTCACTTTTGACGCTGACTGTAGACCCAAAGCAATTAAAAAAGTTGATCTCTCCTGATAGTTCAGAGATCGCCATCATGATTGGCGTCATTACACGACACTGCCTCAGCGAACGTAAACAGAAGACTCAGCATTATAACAAATTACTTCTGCAAATGCTGTCTAGACGAAGAGGATCAGACAAAACTCTGCACCTTCTCTATACCTGTCCGGCTTTGGAGTTCCTTTAGGTTAGGTTATGTTAAAGAAGGGGAGTGTGATGATAGAGACATCACTTCCACTCGGAGGTCCAAAGGCCCATTGTACATCCCTTCAATTTTTGTGATACACAAAATCATAATCCTATCCTATCACGTGATGGATAAAACCACCCCACGTTCTTTATAAATTTTTCGAAGATCCAGTATTTCTTCGTTCGTTAGATCCGCAGTCTCTGTGAAGAATCTTTGGCCCAGCGAAGCTAGAGCTGGGTATTAGCACAGCAGATGTTGGATCGTTTCGGTCTCTTCCTCATCACCGGAGCTCCTGCATATATCGCTGGACTCCGCATTTCATTTTCGAAGCATAGTTTCAATGGGGAAATGTCCTGTTATTACTCCGACAAACACGCGGATAGAGTTTCGCTCCAACGCCGTTAACTTCTTTGTTTTGCCAATTTTATGCTCTGGCCACGTTGATCTTGTCGTGTGGCAATCTTTTCTTACAAGCCAAGACGTGCTACCTCTTTTTTGTATTATGTCGTTTATGATCCGGTACAATGCACTAAATGCCGCAAAGACGTATCCACCTCACTGATGCCCATTTCAGACGTTCCCTGCGATTAAGCTGTGACCCAGGACCCACCAGAGTTTGATTTTGTGATGACTGGTAGACCTTGGGGTCTACCTTGAATGCATTGTCCCTTAGACACTTTCATAATTCAGGGCCGAAAATGAGAACATTTGTGACCCCAGTAAGGTATCTATCCGCTGTCTACTACGCTACATCGTAATCTTCAAATGGTTTTCAACAATTTGATACTTGATACTTGGTACTCTGAAAAACCATCTATTTTCTATCTTTTGCTACAATTCGCTTAATTCGCATACGCAAACATTTTATAGTTTCTCTTAAAAGAGAGCTCCCTGTTGTTATTTTTAGCTTCACAAATTTCTATCAGCTAATTGCAGTAGTTCTCATATCTGTCAAATCGTTGTTCAGCACGTCAACCAACTCATTCACTTTTCACTGTTCTTATCAGTAGTCCCCTATGTATATAACAGACTGATTTCTGGTAAGAACCATTTATCATTATTTAACTATGAGGGGTATTTTTGTGTTCAAAGCAGTTGTTACTTTGATGGAAGAACAAAATATTTAAACTGGAACGTTAAAGTAAATACCATTCCAATTAAATTAAAGCGTTTAAAAAATCATTTGTTTGGGGCACCTCCCTCCCATGCATGTAAAGTTAAGATTTTGAAATTTTGGCGCACATTATAATGTGAGAGAAATACCTTTTTCCAAATAAATGTTCAATGTCCATGGTTTTTATTCAAAGTCCTGTTTTAGAAATAAGAAGCTATAAAAATTAGGTTTAGAGTACACCTGTCCTCTCCCATTTGCAACCTAAAGTAACAACTGTGGCGACGTCGCGCAACGACTCCTCCTGCAGCGACTTCGATCAACAGAAGTGGAGCACAGATGAAGCCACGGACATTTCGTAGTCAAAATCCCTGCAAAATACAACGCATTCGTCGGCAGTCGCGTTCCGTATTTCACTAAGTAATTTCAATTTTGCTTTTAACTTTTTTTAATTTCATTATAACGTAGTATAACAATAGCTATTTTTCTGTACCAATAAATAAGTTAACAGTTAATCTAATACAACAACCATCCTTCGCGTGGCTGCACACCTTGTCGCGGTGCGAAGGCTTAGTAAAGGTCAATGACTCTTGAGAATTTATTCTCTATGACGAGACATGAAGCTAAGATGTAGCCATCACCTCCTCCTCCTTCACCCCCGCATATCCCGTCACTCCATTCCCCTTCCCCTGGGCCGGGCTAAGGTGTTAACCGGACCGTGCTAAGAGTCAACCAGGCTGGGGGCCCAGTTTAAATAATAGCCCAGTCGCTAACGGTGTATCCAGGATACCAGGCGCTCTTCTGGATCAATTAGCCTTGCCCAGAAAGCAAAGAATGGCTATAAGAGGTCGATGCAATTCATCAAGAAGATGAGCACAAGAGATCCCTCAACGCTCACTGATCGGGAAAAATTCTTGATGAAGAAGCACAGGAAAGAGGTAGCCAAATTTGAAAAGAAACTGGCTACCACCTCCATCCAAAATGATAAAACGGACACAGGACGAGAGAAAAAGCCATCGAGTACGGCCCCTATCAAATCCAACGTCCAAAAAATGATTCGACAACAGCCAACACAATTGGTCACTGTCGAAGAGAACGCACAACCGAGCACCTCCAAAGGACACACTGCCTCAAGATCGAAGCAAAGTGTCAAGAGGGGGCGCTCCGGTGAAAAGATCGAAAGGGAAGCGAAAAAGGCGAAAACATCAGCCAGCTTCGACCTTCCCATGAATCTGCAAGTAGCCATTGTCGATCGTTCCAACCCTGACGGGAAGATAACATCCGACAACTGGCTCACTGTAGAAGCCAGAATCTTGGACGCGATGCTTACCGTAGACGGTGGCGGAGACGAGATTAACTTCGACGGAGCAGGATGGCAGAAAGGCGTCAAAGTCATCGGTTGTGACAACCAGAGGTCCCTAGACTTCTTAAAGTGCACAATCGACAACTGCGGCGAAATCTGGCAGAACGCGAAACTCGAGGTTATCCCTCGCTCGATGCTACCGCTTCGTAAATTGGCCTCAATATGAATTCCTCCACCGGTTCCCGAAAAGGACGAATCCATATTGAATTTACAATGGCGGCCTTCCTCGATATCGAAGGGGTCTTCAACAATGTAAACACAGAAGCCATAATAACAACTCTAGAAGTTATGAAAGTAGACAAATCCATAATACACTGGATTGGTAATATGCTAAATAGCAGAATTATCAATGCAGACATTGGACACAGCTCTATAAGGAAGATAACAACTAGAGGCACACCACAGAGGGGAGTTCTCTCCCCACTACTGTGGCTTCTTACAGTTAACAAAATCCTTAAAATCTTCATGGAGAAAGGCATAAAAAGCACAGCATATGCAGATGATTTAGTTATCTTGATAAAAGGTAAATTCCTACCAACTATCAGTGAACTAATGGAATCTGCATTGAAAGAACTCTCCTCGTGGGCAAGACAGAACGGTCTGAGGATAAACCCCCTTAAAACTGAACTGGTTTTGTTCACCAGGAAAAGGAAAATTCCGATATTTGCTCCACCCAAGCTGGATGGAATTCCACTCAAGCTCACAGCGGAGGCCAAATATCTAGGCATCATTCTCGACTCCAAACTTTCCTGGAAGAGGAACTTGGAAGAAAGGAGGAAAAAAGGATTAAATGCTTTTTACGCTTGCAAAAAGACCTTCGGCAAAAGATGGGGCTTGCAACCGTACATCATTCACTGGATGTACACAGCAATCATCAGACCTATTATAACTTATGGGGCCCTAGTCTGGTGGACTGCTAGCAACAAAAAAAGCTATATGAGCATGCTCAACAAAGTACAAAGGTCAGCAGCTGTCTGTACAACGGGAGCGATAAGGAGCACACCGCAAGCAGGGTTGGATATGATACTTCACTTCCTTCCTCTGGACTTATTCATAAAAGGCTGCGCCGCAAAAAGTGCTCTCAGATTAAGGGAGTCCTCTTTGTGGAAACAAGCCAACTATGGACATGCGGCCATAATCAAGACATTAGACGATCTGGGAAGGAAACATGGTTCTAGTAGCCTCATGAATAAAACCGACTACATATCCTCCCATAATGACTTCTCCCTCAAGATACCAATTCTATTCCCCGACAGAGACAAGTGGTTATCGAATGCCGTTATAAACGACCACGAGATTACCCTTTTCACCGACGGATCAAAAATGGACACAGGTACGGGGGCCGGATTCTACTCGGACACTTTGCAGAAACAAGAATCATTTAGACTCCCTAACTTGTGCAGTGTCTTCCAAGCAGAAATCCTGGCAATAGAGAAAGCAGCTAAACACATACAAGCAACCGATATCCCACCATCGGATATCACCATTTTTGTAGACAGCCAGGCTGCACTGAAGTCGATAGGATCCTGTACAACGAAATCAAAGGCTGTCATGAATTGCCGCATTTCACTGAAGTCCATCAGCCACCATAAGGTCAAACTCTGCTGGGTCCCGGGCCACAGCTTAATCGCAGGGAACGAGAGAGCGGACGAATTGGCCAGACAAGGATCTGAAATGAACATCAGCGAAGCGGATACGTCATTACGACCACCGATCAGTGCATTGTACCGGATCATAAGCGAAACAATACAAAAAGAGGCCAACTCGATTTGGCTTACAAGAAATGATTGTCACACGTCAAAATCAACGTGGCCAAAGCTTAATTACGGCAAAACAAAGAAGCTTTTGGCATTGGACAGAAACTCGGTCCGTATGCTCGTCGGAGTGATCACAGGACACTGCCCCATAGGAGCAATGCTCCGGAAATGGAATGCGGAGTCCAGCGACCTCTGCAGGAGCTGCGGCGACGAGGAAGAGACCGAGACGATCCAACATCTGCTTTGCCACTGCCCAGCTCTCCAGAATCGGCGCCTGGCTTCGTTGGGCCAGAGATTCTTCACAGAAACTGCGGACTTAGCGAATGCAGACATATCGGATCTGCTAAAATTCATAAAGAGCACGGGGTGGTTCCAGCCATCGCGTGACAGGATAGGTTATAAGATTGCATACTTCGCATTTGAAGGGATTCACAATGGGCCCCATGGCCTCCGAGTAGAAGTGATGCCTTAACCATCACACTCCCCTTCCAAAACTTAACCTAACCTAACCTAATACAACAACCGAGTGTTTCAATTAACGCGAGTAGCTAAACAACCTTATACGAGTAGTCCTTTTTTCAGTGTACTTTATTCAATATTCATATAAAACACGTTTCTGCACTTGGAAAGCTAGCGCCATTGTCGATGTCAGCAAATAAATTTTACATGCATTTTCCTTAGTAATGTTTTTAACCCCCGTAGTTGGAAATTGTTTTGTTAAAAGAAATCTCAATGGTGTCATAGCGCCATCTATGATTCAGGAGTCAATTTTCTCACAATGAGTTGCACACATTACAACTACCTCTAGTACTGTACTGATATGTATCTGAGGCACGAACCGTCATCATATGAAATGAGAACATTTGTGACCCCAGTAAGGTATCTATCCGCTGTCTACTACGCTACATCGTAATCTTCAAATGGTTTTCAACAATTTGATACTTGATACTTGGTACTCTGAAAAACCATCTATTTTCTATCTTTTGCTACAATTCGCTTAATTCGCATACGCAAACATTTTATAGTTTCTCTTAAAAGAGAGCTCCCTGTTGTTATTTTTAGCTTCACAAATTTCTACCAGCTAATTGCAGTAGTTCTCATATCTGTCAAATCGTTGTTCAGCACGTCAACCAACTCATTCACTTTTCACTGTTCTTATCAGTAGTCCCCTATGTATATAACAGACTGATTTCTGGTAAGAACCATTTATCATTATTTAACTATGAGGGGTATTTTTGTGTTCAAAGCAGTTGTTACTTTGATGGAAGAACAAAATATTTAAACTGGAACGTTAAAGTAAATACCATTCCAATTAAATTAAAGCGTTTAAAAAATCATTTGTTTGGGGCACCTCCCTCCCATGCATGTAAAGTTAAGATTTTGAAATTTTGGCGCACATTATAATGTGAGAGAAATACCTTTTTCCAAATAAATGTTCAATGTCCATGGTTTTTATTCAAAGTCCTGTTTTAGAAATAAGAAGCTATAAAAATTAGGTTTAGAGTACACCTGTCCTCTCCCATTTGCAACCTAAAGTAACAACTGTGGCGACGTCGCGCAACGACTCCTGCCAAAAGTACTGTGGCGTCCTCCTGCAGCGACTTCGATCAACAGAAGTGGAGCACAGATGAAGCCACGGACATTTCGTAGTCAAAATCCCTGCAAAATACAACGCATTCGTCGGCAGTCGCGTTCCGTATTTCACTAAGTAATTTCAATTTTGCTTTTAACTTTTTTTAATTTCATTATAACGTAGTATAACAATAGCTATTTTTCTGTACCAATAAATAAGTTAACAGTTAATCTAATACAACAACCATCCTTCGCGTGGCTGCACACCTTGTCGCGGTGCGAAGGCTTAGTAAAGGTCAATGACTCTTGAGAATTTATTCTCTATGACGAGACATGAAGCTAAGATGTAGCCATCACCTCCTCCTCCTTCACCCCCGCATATCCCGTCACTCCATTCCCCTTCCCCTGGGCCGGGCTAAGGTGTTAACCGGACCGTGCTAAGAGTCAACCAGGCTGGGGGCCCAGTTTAAATAATAGCCCAGTCGCTAACGGTGTATCCAGGATACCAGGCGCTCTTCTGGATCAATTAGCCTTGCCCAGAAAGCAAAGAATGGCTATAAGAGGTCGATGCAATTCATCAAGAAGATGAGCACAAGAGATCCCTCAACGCTCACTGATCGGGAAAAATTCTTGATGAAGAAGCACAGGAAAGAGGTAGCCAAATTTGAAAAGAAACTGGCTACCACCTCCATCCAAAATGATAAAACGGACACAGGACGAGAGAAAAAGCCATCGAGTACGGCCCCTATCAAATCCAACGTCCAAAAAATGATTCGACAACAGCCAACACAATTGGTCACTGTCGAAGAGAACGCACAACCGAGCACCTCCAAAGGACACACTGCCTCAAGATCGAAGCAAAGTGTCAAGAGGGGGCGCTCCGGTGAAAAGATCGAAAGGGAAGCGAAAAAGGCGAAAACATCAGCCAGCTTCGACCTTCCCATGAATCTGCAAGTAGCCATTGTCGATCGTTCCAACCCTGACGGGAAGATAACATCCGACAACTGGCTCACTGTAGAAGCCAGAATCTTGGACGCGATGCTTACCGTAGACGGTGGCGGAGACGAGATTAACTTCGACGGAGCAGGATGGCAGAAAGGCGTCAAAGTCATCGGTTGTGACAATCAGAGGTCCCTAGACTTCTTAAAGTGCACAATCGACAACTGCGGCGAAATCTGGCAGAACGCGAAACTCGAGGTTATCCCTCGCTCGATGCTACCGCTTCGTAAATTGGCCTCAATATGAATTCCTCCACCGGTTCCCGAAAAGGACGAATCCATATTGAAGCTGATTGACAGGCAAAATAAAGAGCTCGACACTCAAAGCTGGAGAATCATTTCTTCAGCCAAGAGTAAGAATGGAGTGGGAAAGGACCTCATGGTTACCATTGACCAAAAGTCACTTGACCACATCCGCAGCAGATCTGGCAGCATCAAGTTCGGGCTGGGAACCCTGAAGGTCAGGCTCCCCAACGAACACGAAAAGTCAAAGGAGGCTGTTAGTGGTGCAAATTAATTTGCATCACTGTAAAGCAGCCACCGACGACTTGATGCTGTTTATGCTGCAAGAAGACGTGGACATAACCTTAATCCAAGAACCTTGGCTTTTCAAAGGCAAAATTCAAGGATTAAGGTCCAAAGTATACAATTTATACTATCCACAAACCGAAGGTAAGTTAAGAACCTGTATAGTCGCCAAGAAATGTCTAAATATTTTTCTCCTAGGTACTTACAGTAACGGAGACCTCACTGTGGCAGTACATGAACAACAGGACAAATCTATTTTGCTCCTATCGTCCTTATACTTGCCATACGATGAGGAGGACCCACCACCAGACGCAGTCCGAGCACTTGTGCAACACGCCAAGTCACGCGGATTGTGTCTACTGATAGGCTGCGACGCCAACTGTCATCACACTCAATGGGGAAGCAGCAACATCAATAAAAGGGGTGAGTCCATTTTTGATTTCATTATTTCCACTAACCTTAACATATGTAATAAAGGTAACATACCAACATTTCGTAACCGGGTTAGGGAAGAGGTAATTGACCTTACTCTACTTAGCGAGTCTAACTCTGTTCAAGTGGAGAATTGGAGAGTATCGGCTAGCTGTTCCTTCTCAGCCGAATACTCTTTAATCTTAACGTCAATAAAGAGAAACCAAAACCTTTCAGAAACCCTCAGAAGACAGACTGGACGCTTTTCTCAAACCTAGTTGCTAACAGGTTAATACCGCCACTAGCCACTACTAACCCCGACCCAACTCACATTGAGAATTCAGTCGAAAACCTTGTGAAAGTTCTGAAAGCTGCCTTTAACAGATCCTGCCCTTTGCAACTTGCTCGCAAGAAAACCATCGCAGTCTGGTGGACCACAGAGCTAAAGCAACTCAGGACTAGGACCCGAACTCTATTCAACAGAGCAAAGATTAGCAAAAGAGCTGAAGACTGGGACAACTACAAATCCAGCTTCAACGAATACAAGAGTAAAACAAGAGCAGCAAAGTCTAAATCCTGGCGTGAGTTCTGCGAATCCATAGAAGATCTTAACGAAGCTGCAAGGCTCAGGAAGATCTTATCTAAGGACCCATGTGTTCCAGGATACATTCTTAAAGAGAATGGCTCATGGACAGGGATCTAGTCAGGAATCACTAGAACTGCTGACTGAAACTCACTTCCCAGGTTGTAAGAACCCTGAAACCACTGTATCCCAAGGGACGACGGTTCCCATGGTTGACACAAACGAAGAATTGATTAAAGAAATTATAACTAAAGATAAGGTGTCATGGGCAATAAACTCGTTCAAACCTTTTAAATCCCCAGGACCGGACGATATTCTGCCAGCGATGCTTCAGAAATCACAAACCTTTATTGTACCCCACCTCGTAAGCATTTTCTTCAATTGCTTACGTGCAGGGTACATCCCATCACAATGGAGAGAGGTAAGAGTAGTTTACATACCTAAAGCAGGTAAACCAAACCACACTACTGCAAAAGACTATAGGCCAATCAGTCTCTCGTCGTTTCTATTAAAAACCTTAGAGAGGCTTTTAGATCTATACATTAGGGGGCTCATCAACTCCCACAACTTATGCAACACTCAACATGCCTATCTTAAAATCAGATCGGTTGAAAGTGCACTTCATAGCGTTGTTCGAGATATTGAATACTCACTGGAACGAAAAGAATTTACAATGGCGGCCTTCCTCGATATCGAAGGGGCCTTCAACAATGTAAACACAGAAGCCATAATAACAACTCTAGAAGTTATGAAAGTAGACAAATCCATAATACACTGGATTGGTAATATGCTAAATAGCAGAATTATCAATGCAGACATTGGACACAGCTCTATAAGGAAGATAACAACTAGAGGCACACCACAGAGGGGAGTTCTCTCCCCACTACTGTGGCTTCTTACAGTTAACAAAATCCTTAAAATCTTCATGGAGAAAGGCATAAAAAGCACAGCATATGCAGATGATTTAGTTATCTTGATAAAAGGTAAATTCCTACCAACTATCAGTGAACTAATGGAATCTGCATTGAAAGAACTCTCCTCGTGGGCAAGACAGAACGGTCTGAGGATAAACCCCCTTAAAACTGAACTGGTTTTGTTCACCAGGAAAAGGAAAATTCCGATATTTGCTCCACCCAAGCTGGATGGAATTCCACTCAAGCTCACAGCGGAGGCCAAATATCTAGGCATCATTCTCGACTCCAAACTTTCCTGGAAGAGGAACTTGGAAGAAAGGAGGAAAAAAGGATTAAATGCTTTTTACGCTTGCAAAAAGACCTTCGGCAAAAGATGGGGCTTGCAACCGTACATCATTCACTGGATGTACACAGCAATCATCAGACCTATTATAACTTATGGGGCCCTAGTCTGGTGGACTGCTAGCAACAAAAAAAGCTATATGAGCATGCTCAACAAAGTACAAAGGTCAGCAGCTGTCTGTACAACGGGAGCGATAAGGAGCACACCGCAAGCAGGGTTGGATATGATACTTCACTTCCTTCCTCTGGACTTATTCATAAAAGGCTGCGCCGCAAAAAGTGCTCTCAGATTAAGGGAGTCCTCTTTGTGGAAACAAGCCAACTATGGACATGCGGCCATAATCAAGACATTAGACGATCTGGGAAGGAAACATGGTTCTAGTAGCCTCATGAATAAAACCGACTACATATCCTCCCATAATGACTTCTCCCTCAAGATACCAATTCTATTCCCCGACAGAGACAAGTGGTTATCGAATGCCGTTATAAACGACCACGAGATTACCCTTTTCACCGACGGATCAAAAATGGACACAGGTACGGGGGCCGGATTCTACTCGGACACTTTGCAGAAACAAGAATCATTTAGACTCCCTAACTTGTGCAGTGTCTTCCAAGCAGAAATCCTGGCAATAGAGAAAGCAGCTAAACACATACAAGCAACCGATATCCCACCATCGGATATCACCATTTTTGTAGACAGCCAGGCTGCACTGAAGTCGATAGGATCCTGTACAACGAAATCAAAGGCTGTCATGAATTGCCGCATTTCACTGAAGTCCATCAGCCACCATAAGGTCAAACTCTGCTGGGTCCCGGGCCACAGCTTAATCGCAGGGAACGAGAGAGCGGACGAATTGGCCAGACAAGGATCTGAAATGAACATCAGCGAAGCGGATACGTCATTACGACCACCGATCAGTGCATTGTACCGGATCATAAGCGAAACAATACAAAAAGAGGCCAACTCGATTTGGCTTACAAGAAATGATTGTCACACGTCAAGATCAACGTGGCCAAAGCTTAATTACGGCAAAACAAAGAAGCTTTTGGCATTGGACAGAAACTCGGTCCGTATGCTCGTCGGAGTGATCACAGGACACTGCCCCATAGGAGCAATGCTCCGGAAATGGAATGCGGAGTCCAGCGACCTCTGCAGGAGCTGCGGCGACGAGGAAGAGACCGAGACGATCCAACATCTGCTTTGCCACTGCCCAGCTCTCCAGAATCGGCGCCTGGCTTCGTTGGGCCAGAGATTCTTCACAGAGACTGCGGACTTAGCGAATGCAGACATATCGGATCTGCTAAAATTCATAAAGAGCACGGGGTGGTTCCAGCCATCGCGTGACAGGATAGGTTATAAGATTGCATACTTCGCATTTGAAGGGATTCACAATGGGCCCCATGGCCTCCGAGTAGAAGTGATGCCTTAACCATCACACTCCCCTTCCAAAACTTAACCTAACCTAACCTAATACAACAACCGAGTGTTTCAATTAACGCGAGTAGCTAAACAACCTTATACGAGTAGTCCTTTTTTCAGTGTACTTTATTCAATATTCATATAAAACACGTTTCTGCACTTGGAAAGCTAGCGCCATTGTCGATGTCAGCAAATAAATTTTACATGCATTTTCCTTAGTAATGTTTTTAACCCCCGTAGTTGGAAATTGTTTTGTTAAAAGAAATCTCAATGGTGTCATAGCGCCATCTATGATTCAGGAGTCAATTTTCTCACAATGAGTTGCACACATTACAACTACCTCTAGTACTGTACTGATATGTATCTGAGGCACGAACCGTCATCATATGAAATGAGAACATTTGTGACCCCAGTAAGGTATCTATCCGCTGTCTACTACGCTACATCGTAATCTTCAAATGGTTTTCAACAATTTGATACTTGATACTTGGTACTCTGAAAAACCATCTATTTTCTATCTTTTGCTACAATTCGCTTAATTCGCATACGCAAACATTTTATAGTTTCTCTTAAAAGAGAGCTCCCTGTTGTTATTTTTAGCTTCACAAATTTCTACCAGCTAATTGCAGTAGTTCTCATATCTGTCAAATCGTTGTTCAGCACGTCAACCAACTCATTCACTTTTCACTGTTCTTATCAGTAGTCCCCTATGTATATAACAGACTGATTTCTGGTAAGAACCATTTATCATTATTTAACTATGAGGGGTATTTTTGTGTTCAAAGCAGTTGTTACTTTGATGGAAGAACAAAATATTTAAACTGGAACGTTAAAGTAAATACCATTCCAATTAAATTAAAGCGTTTAAAAAATCATTTGTTTGGGGCACCTCCCTCCCATGCATGTAAAGTTAAGATTTTGAAATTTTGGCGCACATTATAATGTGAGAGAAATACCTTTTTCCAAATAAATGTTCAATGTCCATGGTTTTTATTCAAAGTCCTGTTTTAGAAATAAGAAGCTATAAAAATTAGGTTTAGAGTACACCTGTCCTCTCCCATTTGCAACCTAAAGTAACAACTGTGGCGACGTCGCGCAACGACTCCTGCCAAAAGTACTGTGGCGTCCTCCTGCAGCGACTTCGATCAACAGAAGTGGAGCACAGATGAAGCCACGGACATTTCGTAGTCAAAATCCCTGCAAAATACAACGCATTCGTCGGCAGTCGCGTTCCGTATTTCACTAAGTAATTTCAATTTTGCTTTTAACTTTTTTTAATTTCATTATAACGTAGTATAACAATAGCTATTTTTCTGTACCAATAAATAAGTTAACAGTTAATCTAATACAACAACCATCCTTCGCGTGGCTGCACACCTTGTCGCGGTGCGAAGGCTTAGTAAAGGTCAATGACTCTTGAGAATTTATTCTCTATGACGAGACATGAAGCTAAGATGTAGCCATCACCTCCTCCTCCTTCACCCCCGCATATCCCATCACTCCATTCCCCTTCCCCTGGGCCGGGCTAAGGTGTTAACCGGACCGTGCTAAGAGTCAACCAGGCTGGGGGCCCAGTTTAAATAATAGCCCAGTCGCTAACGGTGTATCCAGGATACCAGGCGCTCTTCTGGATCAATTAGCCTTGCCCAGAAAGCAAAGAATGGCTATAAGAGGTCGATGCAATTCATCAAGAAGATGAGCACAAGAGATCCCTCAACGCTCACTGATCGGGAAAAATTCTTGATGAAGAAGCACAGGAAAGAGGTAGCCAAATTTGAAAAGAAACTGGCTACCACCTCCATCCAAAATGATAAAACGGACACAGGACGAGAGAAAAAGCCATCGAGTACGGCCCCTATCAAATCCAACGTCCAAAAAATGATTCGACAACAGCCAACACAATTGGTCACTGTCGAAGAGAACGCACAACCGAGCACCTCCAAAGGACACACTGCCTCAAGATCGAAGCAAAGTGTCAAGAGGGGGCGCTCCGGTGAAAAGATCGAAAGGGAAGCGAAAAAGGCGAAAACATCAGCCAGCTTCGACCTTCCCATGAATCTGCAAGTAGCCATTGTCGATCGTTCCAACCCTGACGGGAAGATAACATCCGACAACTGGCTCACTGTAGAAGCCAGAATCTTGGACGCGATGCTTACCGTAGACGGTGGCGGAGACGAGATTAACTTCGACGGAGCAGGATGGCAGAAAGGCGTCAAAGTCATCGGTTGTGACAACCAGAGGTCCCTAGACTTCTTAAAGTGCACAATCGACAACTGCGGCGAAATCTGGCAGAACGCGAAACTCGAGGTTATCCCTCGCTCGATGCTACCGCTTCGTAAATTGGCCTCAATATGAATTCCTCCACCGGTTCCCGAAAAGGACGAATCCATATTGAAGCTGATTGACAGGCAAAATAAAGAGCTCGACACTCAAAGCTGGAGAATCATTTCTTCAGCCAAGAGTAAGAATGGAGTGGGAAAGGACCTCATGGTTACCATTGACCAAAAGTCACTTGACCACATCCGCAGCAGATCTGGCAGCATCAAGTTCGGGCTGGGAACCCTGAAGGTCAGGCTCCCCAACGAACACGAAAAGTCAAAGGAGGCTGTTAGTGGTGCAAATTAATTTGCATCACTGTAAAGCAGCCACCGACGACTTGATGCTGTTTATGCTGCAAGAAGACGTGGACATAACCTTAATCCAAGAACCTTGGCTTTTCAAAGGCAAAATTCAAGGATTAAGGTCCAAAGTATACAATTTATACTATCCACAAACCGAAGGTAAGTTAAGAACCTGTATAGTCGCCAAGAAATGTCTAAATATTTTTCTTCTAGGTACTTACAGTAACGGAGACCTCACTGTGGCAGTACATGAACAACAGGACAAATCTATTTTGCTCCTATCGTCCTTATACTTGCCATACGATGAGGAGGACCCACCACCAGACGCAGTCCGAGCACTTGTGCAACACGCCAAGTCACGCGGATTGTGTCTACTGATAGGCTGCGACGCCAACTGTCATCACACTCAATGGGGAAGCAGCAACATCAATAAAAGGGGTGAGTCCATTTTTGATTTCATTATTTCCACTAACCTTAACATATGTAATAAAGGTAACATACCAACATTTCGTAACCGGGTTAGGGAAGAGGTAATTGACCTTACTCTACTTAGCGAGTCTAACTCTGTTCAAGTGGAGAATTGGAGAGTATCGGCTAGCTGTTCCTTCTCAGCCGAATACTCTTTAATCTTAACGTCAATAAAGAGAAACCAAAACCTTTCAGAAACCCTCAGAAGACAGACTGGACGCTTTTCTCAAACCTAGTTGCTAACAGGTTAATACCGCCACTAGCCACTACTAACCCCGACCCAACTCACATTGAGAATTCAGTCGAAAACCTTGTGAAAGTTCTGAAAGCTGCCTTTAACAGATCCTGCCCTTTGCAACTTGCTCGCAAGAAAACCATCGCAGTCTGGTGGACCACAGAGCTAAAGCAACTCAGGACTAGGACCCGAACTCTATTCAACAGAGCAAAGATTAGCAAAAGAGCTGAAGACTGGGACAACTACAAATCCAGCTTCAACGAATACAAGAGTAAAACAAGAGCAGCAAAGTCTAAATCCTGGCGTGAGTTCTGCGAATCCATAGAAGATCTTAACGAAGCTGCAAGGCTCAGGAAGATCTTATCTAAGGACCCATGTGTTCCAGGATACATTCTTAAAGAGAATGGCTCATGGACAGGGATCTAGTCAGGAATCACTAGAACTGCTGACTGAAACTCACTTCCCAGGTTGTAAGAACCCTGAAACCACTGTATCCCAAGGGACGACGGTTCCCATGGTTGACACAAACGAAGAATTGATTAAAGAAATTATAACTAAAGATAAGGTGTCATGGGCAATAAACTCGTTCAAACCTTTTAAATCCCCAGGACCGGACGATATTCTGCCAGCGATGCTTCAGAAATCACAAACCTTTATTGTACCCCACCTCGTAAGCATTTTCTTCAATTGCTTACGTGCAGGGTACATCCCATCACAATGGAGAGAGGTAAGAGTAGTAGGGCTCATCAACTCCCACAACTTATGCAACACTCAACATGCCTATCTTAAAATCAGATCGGTTGAAAGTGCACTTCATAGCGTTGTTCGAGATATTGAATACTCACTGGAACGAAAAGAATTTACAATGGCGGCCTTCCTCGATATCGAAGGGGCCTTCAACAATGTAAACACAGAAGCCATAATAACAACTCTAGAAGTTATGAAAGTAGACAAATCCATAATACACTGGATTGGTAATATGCTAAATAGCAGAATTATCAATGCAGACATTGGACACAGCTCTATAAGGAAGATAACAACTAGAGGCACACCACAGAGGGGAGTTCTCTCCCCACTACTGTGGCTTCTTACAGTTAACAAAATCCTTAAAATCTTCATGGAGAAAGGCATAAAAAGCACAGCATATGCAGATGATTTAGTTATCTTGATAAAAGGTAAATTCCTACCAACTATCAGTGAACTAATGGAATCTGCATTGAAAGAACTCTCCTCGTGGGCAAGACAGAACGGTCTGAGGATAAACCCCCTTAAAACTGAACTGGTTTTGTTCACCAGGAAAAGGAAAATTCCGATATTTGCTCCACCCAAGCTGGATGGAATTCCACTCAAGCTCACAGCGGAGGCCAAATATCTAGGCATCATTCTCGACTCCAAACTTTCCTGGAAGAGGAACTTGGAAGAAAGGAGGAAAAAAGGATTAAATGCTTTTTACGCTTGCAAAAAGACCTTCGGCAAAAGATGGGGCTTGCAACCGTACATCATTCACTGGATGTACACAGCAATCATCAGACCTATTATAACTTATGGGGCCCTAGTCTGGTGGACTGCTAGCAACAAAAAAAGCTATATGAGCATGCTCAACAAAGTACAAAGGTCAGCAGCTGTCTGTACAACGGGAGCGATAAGGAGCACACCGCAAGCAGGGTTGGATATGATACTTCACTTCCTTCCTCTGGACTTATTCATAAAAGGCTGCGCCGCAAAAAGTGCTCTCAGATTAAGGGAGTCCTCTTTGTGGAAACAAGCCAACTATGGACATGCGGCCATAATCAAGACATTAGACGATCTGGGAAGGAAACATGGTTCTAGTAGCCTCATGAATAAAACCGACTACATATCCTCCCATAATGACTTCTCCCTCAAGATACCAATTCTATTCCCCGACAGAGACAAGTGGTTATCGAATGCCGTTATAAACGACCACGAGATTACCCTTTTCACCGACGGATCAAAAATGGACACAGGTACGGGGGCCGGATTCTACTCGGACACTTTGCAGAAACAAGAATCATTTAGACTCCCTAACTTGTGCAGTGTCTTCCAAGCAGAAATCCTGGCAATAGAGAAAGCAGCTAAACACATACAAGCAACCGATATCCCACCATCGGATATCACCATTTTTGTAGACAGCCAGGCTGCACTGAAGTCGATAGGATCCTGTACAACGAAATCAAAGGCTGTCGTGAATTGCCGCATTTCACTGAAGTCCATCAGCCACCATAAGGTCAAACTCTGCTGGGTCCCGGGCCACAGCTTAATCGCAGGGAACGAGAGAGCGGACGAATTGGCCAGACAAGGATCTGAAATGAACATCAGCGAAGCGGATACGTCATTACGACCACCGATCAGTGCATTGTACCGGATCATAAGCGAAACAATACAAAAAGAGGCCAACTCGATTTTGCTTACAAGAAATGATTGTCACACGTCAAGATCAACGTGGCCAAAGCTTAATTACGGCAAAACAAAGAAGCTTTTGGCATTGGACAGAAACTCGATCCGTATGCTCGTCGGAGTGATCACAGGACACTGCCCCAAAGGAGCAATGCTCCGGAAATGGAATGCGGAGTCCAGCGACCTCTGCAGGAGCTGCGGCGACGAGGAAGAGACCGAGACGATCCAACATCTGCTTTGCCACTGCCCAGCTCTCCAGAATCGGCGCCTGGCTTCGTTGGGCCAGAGATTCTTCACAGAGACTGCGGACTTAGCGAATGCAGACATATCGGATCTGCTAAAATTCATAAAGAGCACGGGGTGGTTCCAGCCATCGCGTGACAGGATAGGTTATAAGATTGCATACTTCGCATTTGAAGGGATTCACAATGGGCCCCATGGCCTCCGAGTAGAAGTGATGCCTTAACCATCACACTCCCCTTCCAAAACTTAACCTAACCTAACCTAATACAACAACCGAGTGTTTCAATTAACGCGAGTAGCTAAACAACCTTATACGAGTAGTCCTTTTTTCAGTGTACTTTATTCAATATTCATATAAAACACGTTTCTGCACTTGGAAAGCTAGCGCCATTGTCGATGTCAGCAAATAAATTTTACATGCATTTTCCTTAGTAATGTTTCTAACCCCCGTAGTTGGAAATTGTTTTGTTAAAAGAAATCTCAATGGTGTCATAGCGCCATCTATGATTCAGGAGTCAATTTTCTCACAATGAGTTGCACACATTACAACTACCTCTAGTACTGTACTGATATGTATCTGAGGCACGAACCGTCATCATGTGGAAGAATATTAGATTAGTCTTAGATTTCACCAACGTCAAAGTCGGTGGTTAAATTTGATAGGGCAGTTTCAGGTTCTCTAGTATTCACACTAAATCTTTTTTTATTTAAACCCCTTCGAATTTTCCTAGTTAAGCTATACCAATTTTTCGGTTAAGGCACTTACTTACTTTTTTAATATAAGAAAAGCTTTAAGCTCTCTAAATTTTTCAAATGTCATTCACCACCAATCCTTAAGTACAGATAGTTGCCGTTTTTCATGGGCTGGTGGTAGAAGACGGTATAAATCGTATTACTGTGGCTGTACTGACAGAAAAGTAGCATGGACTCATTTTGGTTATTCCTATCATATCCAATTTCTGATTAATTGATTTGAAGGAAAAGCTTTACGGGAAGTGGCGAAAATAATATTCCACAAATTTATTTGTTCTTTGATAATTACTCACCCTCTTTCACTTCCTAAGAAAATCAAGGAAGGTTGTATTATTTCGATTACAAGGACTGGAAAGCCTCTTGAAAATTTAAAAGTGGATGGTTAAAATATTTATTAAAATTTTATTATCAGCTGGGATTCGAACACTCTCGATGTGCCAGAGCCAATTTAATCGACGGATATTTGCCTTGTGAACTACATTCATATCTGTATATAACGTATAAAGTTGGAGGTTCTCCATTCGTCTTCCTCGCAGATCGAACAATGAACCGTTGTAAACACCTATACAAAAAAAATCGTTTGATCTTAGCTTAAAATGCGATAACCATTGAAAACAAAGCTTTCGTATAAATGATTTGCTTATGTACGAGTATGTACAAAGGTAGTCAGAAGTGTCCACTTAGGATGAAAACGAATAAAAAATAATAATGTTATAACAATGGCGGCGCTACAGTCCGGGGTTAACCTGGGACTAGCTTCTCAGCAACCACTCGTGTTGTGTGTGCTATTGTTCTCTCACGAGTGGAGGGGACCTACAGTTTAATGCCAACTCCGAACGGCGAAATTGAGTAGCTTTTTCTAGACAGTTATACTATTTGAGCACTGTGAGTAACTCGAAAGAGAAGGACCCGCGAACAATTTTTTTTTTGAAAAATCTCTCTCGAAAGATGATATCCGCCAAGTGGCTGCTGATATACATTTGTGCCCGTTTAGTCGCATTTTCCATGACTTTCCACAAGATCCACAAGAAATACGGCCCAAACACTCCTCCCACGTGAACGTCGCACCACACAGTGGCTTTGAGTGGATGTAATGGCCCTTCGTGCATCACACGCGGATTTTCAGTGCCCCGGAAATGAAGATTTTGTTTATTAATGTAACCGCTTAAGTGGAAATGTGCCTAAGCAAAATCGTCCTTTCCGTTGTCGAGATTGAGGATGGCTTGACATTTGTATACCGTTTGTGCAGTTGTCTAGTTCACAAATGTCAGATATAATTGACGTACGACGCGATTTGCAAAAATTATAACATCTTCCGATAGAATGATTAATTTGAACAAAATTAGTGTTTTTTTTTTTGGAAAATGAATAGACAGTGAAAGGCGTTTAAAGTCAAATAGCAAGTCATTGGAATTTAGAGAATCAAATGTTCTTCGCATTTATACTTTATCATCTTACGACACACTGAGAAATTCAAACAGTTGGCAGCAAAGCAATAACAAGTGGATCTAACAAATGTCGCCTCCAAATGTCCAGCCAGAGTCCCGTTACAATATCTCACCTACAATTCAAAATTAAATTATCTATCTATTCTCGTACAATCAAATTCTTCCAAATTACCGAGAAAATAGTTTCACCAAAGCTTTCACCAAATCCGCTTCGACAAAAATTAGTTCATTTTTATCCAAACTGCATTTTGTACCAAATGTGTACTTTTTTAAGGTTCCGTCTACAAAAACGGAACCTTTATAATTTCGGTGTGTCCGTCCGTCCGTCCGTCCGTCCGTCCGTCGTGTCTATCACACTTTTTTATCTCCGAAGTTTATGAAGATATCGGCATGAAATTTTGGAATTAAAAAGTGGGGCCATTTGGGGGTGGCTCCAGTACAGGTGAAGTTGAAATTAATTTTTAAAAATTGTCGCACCCCATCGAAATATATATCAATCGACAGATCTTTTGAAATGAGGTGGAGGTTTCTTTCAACACTTTTTTATCCAAAATATCGTTTTGAAAATATGGAGCTCCAAAGTTTTTTTTAATGCGTCCCCCCCTACCATTTCTAAACCAAAGTGTTTAAAAATCTGAAAAAATCACAAAAACTTGGCTTCATTGAGTACTTTCATTTAAAACCATTGCGAGCATTCTAGCCCTAATGATTTTGGAGATATTGGCCAAAAACGGTCAATCATCGACATGCGAATTTTGGAGATCTGAAAACGCAGTTTTGAACACATCAATGTAAGCATTAAGAAATGATGAATTTCAAAATATCGACTTATGTTGAAATTTTGAGATATCTAAGATTTAAAATGAGAACGATTTTCATTTTCACACATAATTTCATGCTGTGTTCGGCCACTCTATCCGTTGATGAGCGTTATCTTTTCGATCTCACCCCTAAATGCCCAACAGAAATGAACACACACACACCGCAGGCATGATCAGTGATTGGGTATGTGTATAATGGAAGGGATTTTCTGTGGTGGATAAACTTCGATAGAGGTATAGGTATATGTATGGATACATATTTGTTCGGATGTATAAATGTATGAATGAATAGTTGATTTAGGTTGAAGTTAGAAGAAAATTCAACTGAAATAGTTTTGAAACGTCGTTTGATATTCAGAAATCATCCATCAATATTATGCGACGGAACCTTACCCGTGCGAGTACAAAATGGTAAAATTAAATTAAATCATGATGTCAGTCGCTAAAAACAGAAAAATCACTGCTTGCCTGACACACACACAAATGATTTTTTTCCATCAATTTATCAAAAAAAAAATGTAAACAATATTTTGTTGAGCGTTAAAATATTTTATATCTGTTGGAAAACTAAAGCATTTAAATGTTTTTCATTAATATTCACCGTCATCGTTTGTTCTCTATAAATTATGATCTTATTGAACGTTATGGTTAACGACTCAGTTCAATCTTTGAAGGTGAATAAGTGCAGTACACCAGAGCTGGTAGCAGAAAAAATCAATACTTGAATAGTATATTATTTTTCTCGTAAAAGGAGGACATTAGAAATCAAAAGATAAATAAATGAAAATGTGGACTGTCCTCTTGAAAGGAGACCCTAGTGTGTATAAATAAAAAGTTTGAACTGTTTTAGATCGGAAATGTTGGTGTGATATTTTATTAATTCACACAATCATGCTCCATGTTTCTGACTAAATTCTTAGGGTGACACCAAGAAAGGCATCTGGTCCAACAAAAATACTGCTTGCACCTCTTTTGGCAAAGCAACTTGCCATATCGTTGCCTTCGAAACCATCATTACGAGCTACAAAATACCACATTATAATACAAACAGACATTTTTGTGGTTTGGCTTAGCGATCTGTGCGACAATGAGGTCGTAGTTATTTCGCCCGTCCACAGTTGAACGGACGACGGGCGATGTGAAAGAAGTACCATGTTCGATCTCAACAGACCGTACTTATCAAAATAGAGAAATGCTTGTGGGGGGACGAAGATGTATTCAGTCAGCGTGGTTAATAAAGAAGACTTTGGGTCATAAATCAGATTCATGTTATAAGTGTCTACATTTAATGACAAATATCATGCGATCTAGTGCATCAATGATATGATAAACGCAAACTGGAAAATTTTCGGCATATCAGCAGCGGCCTTAAAGCAGAACGATAATAGATTCGAGATGAACTACGCGAGCGTTTTCATCTACTGAACCCCACACCTAATCCAAATGCAACAGTGACGCCAGGCACGGGACATCCCCCACATATATTTCACAGTTTGTAACAATATTTAAGTTTTGGGGTTAAATCTCTTCCATTCGATCCAAGAAATGTATGGTCTTATTTCTATTTTGATTGATTTTTTATTGATTTCTATTGATTTCCCAACTCAGCCAGATAAGGACAAAAGGTGATTGCTGACTGATTCAAAAAATTATCTGCCAAATTATTGCGCTTTGTCGAGTCAAAAATCAGAAAGCTGTGACATCTACTCGTATATTTCACATATGTGTTGATTGTGGTTCCTGGAAATGTTCACTTCACTCACCTCACTTGTTATTATTTATGTGTTTTGGAATACTCTTTGCAAGGCATAACCCACAATCATTAGTACCTTTCATTTCCAGCAAAAATAACCACAGCAAAATATTTTCAGGAATATTTCATGTACACAAATTCTCCAAAAATCCTTACCGTAACACAAACAATTGATCCCTGTTTTCTTGTTTTATTTAGTGGTTGTGAATTGATTGCTTTCTGTGAGTAAATCGTTGAATGTATTGTGTGTACGAGCTTAAGACTAATTACTTAAGTTCGAAGGCTATGAAGGGGGTGACGGCGATGGTGGCGAAACACAAGGGACGAACATGAACTAGAGTTCGCATTTCCGGATTTAAGCTTAACTGCTCAGCCCTGAAGGAGTTTATCCTGTTCCGCTGGGAATTTATATGTTTCTTCAGCAGTTCTGTTCATTGTGAGGTGAACGGGTTCACGGATATTGGAAGCATACGTAGTAAAGGTATCCTTTGCATCTATCTGGCCCTCTGTTTCTGGGGAGACAGTACACAACTTCATTACATTGAGGTCAGCACATAAATCAAAGTCGTGTTGAGATGGTTTTTCCATTCGGTTAGTTAGGAAGGGAAACCTACCCTGTCTTCGTGTATGTATACATCTTGGTCTTGTTCTTAATGGATAAAGATTTATCTTATCGGTTGCTTAATGCCAACCTTGGTTGGGTTACATCGGTGGTGGTAAGGGTTTTGTTACCGATGTTCTGTATGCTGGAATTCCTCTAGAGCCCAGAAATGCGGTGGATGCGAAAAATTTCATTTCTTCCAAAGCATTATAGTTATATGTATTCATTGTTTTAGGTTTGCGTTTTTTTTTCCTTTTCTGACAGGTGCTCCGGTGGTGGTGGGATATTGTTTTAGAGTATCCTATTTTTAAGCAGGAATATTTTTTGTTTTTTCTGTATAAGAGGTATCGTTTGACTTCCTTTCTGCTCAGCAGAACAGATAAACAATCCATTATAAGAAGTACACGTCAGGGTGGTTTGACAGCTTTAAGTGGAAGTCACATGTGCACTTCAAGAGTTTGATTGATAATTAAGTTTATTGATGGTTGTTTTCTTTATCAATTGTTAATATTATAGGCGAAATATGAAGGAAAATCAATCTTAAAATGAAGTTAAACTTTTGTGGTACATAATATACAGATTGTGGGTATAATGCAGCTGTACCCTGATTCCATTCTTGCATTTGAGGGGCAATACGCCGGCTCCAATTACAACAGAAGTGGTCGCTATTACAAGGGTTATAAGTTTAAACTTACCCGTGATATGTTGGCTAACGTGTGGGAAGGCCAAAGACTGCAAATACTAACGATTACATGGAACATGTTCTATCCTTCAAATGATAGTTGCAATTTACGAAAAGCCGTAGGAAAGATGGCAGAGACATTTCCAAAGAATGCATTCAATAGAATCTCGAAAAGATGAACAATCATGATGATCATCTTTTCGAATTGTTTTCTTTCCAAGCATCGAAATTTAGTTCAAAAAGGACGTACATACATATATCCATGCATAAAAATATTGCATATACCAGAACAGCAATTAATTGTATTTTCAAAGAAACAAGAAACACCAAAAAATAAAAAAAAAATGAAAAAGAATCATTTAAACGTTTTTCTTAAAAAAAAATTGCTCTTTAGTAAACGGTCGCCTGAAAGAAGGATAATTTTTCCGAACTTTTCATGTTTTCGGGATGCTACTGTACTTTGATTAAAAATGTAACGTATTAGGTTAAATTGGATTATTGGATGTGCACTGATTAAAAATTAATTTAAATTTTGATGTAGATCAAACTCCTTAACCCTTAGGAGATAAAATAGTAGGACAACTGCGGGGGCATATTCCGAATAATCTGCAAAAGGACAGTAAAAATTAAAGAACCTGCTCATGCGACAGTCACTATTGCCATAATTGACTAATTTCGTTAATGCTTGGATGTTTTATGTGTTTTCTTTTTGCGCACTTCAAATTCTTAGAAAATGGCTCCCAATACTATTGCCTTACGTTTCTAATTATCTCATCACGGCACACCAATGAATTTTCTCATCAAGTTGTGCAGCTTAGCATCAAGTGCGTCACTTTGTGAAAAAAGAACGTCGTTAATGCCGTATTTGATTCAAACATAGTGCTTCTAGGCAAATACGTTTTCGAGAGCTTTTCAAATCGACATCTCATATGAATCCCCCCTTTGAGAGTGCTGATGATGCTGATGCTGCCCTCCTCAGAATGCGGGATCGGCTGCCTTTATACATATAAGTATCCATACGGTGCTGTGGGAGAACTTTGCCTTTTCCTCGTCAGATAAACAGTAGCGTCCATGAACGTACGTACGTAGGTGTGTACAATATGGTAGAATGGTGTGTCAGTTTATGTGAAGCGGAGCACATGTGGCACACACCGGCTAAAGATGTTTGTCTAGGAACGGGGGTGCACATTTTGTCACTTAAACACGTATGTAGATTTTATGTGTTCGGGTTTCCTTTTGTCTTGCATCTCATTAACTGAAAAGGATTTGAACTTTCCACAAGTGTAGAATTTACAATTACACAAGATTTCCACTTTACAGCAGTGAGAAGTGTCGGCAGCCGTTCGTCTTCGGCTCCTTATCCAAGCCTGGCACTTGCAAATGCAAACCGATGTACACTCTTCTTCCTGGGAGATGTAATAAATTCTTACTCCTACCGTCACAGCCGTCCTCGAGTTTTCAGTCTTACATCAATGCCTCCACCTCCTCTTGGTTTGAGAAAACTCTCATTAAAGTTGCCTCACGGCACATTCACTCACTTGCGCGCTCACTCACCATACAACCGCGCTCTCGAGTTGAAAGTGAATATCATAACCTAAATATTTTTCAATGTCAGTTCACGAACTGTGCAAAGGTAGTACTATGAGTATATGAAGGATGGCCGTCATTGAGTGAGGCTGCTTCTTATAAGCCAGAAGAATATCTGTGCGTGTGCAGCTCGCACAGCTGTAACGTCAATTTTTCAAAAGCACCCAGCAGATGAAAGTTGAATGAAGATTGCATAATTAGGTGTTGGTTTTGGGAAGGACTGTTTGTGTAATTTTGTTCCTTTTTATTTTTCAGTTGAACTCCTCGGGATAGGTGTGTGAATGTTCCGAAAGTTCTGGAGAATTTGGCAGGTGCTAAAATTATTCAAGAAATTGTGGTTACATTATAAGTTGGGAATTTTTGAAAAGACATGGTTTTGTCTATTCTCTCAAGAATTGGAGCATTAGCTGGAAAAAGTTTCCTGAAGGTTGGAAAAAAGGTAGAACATTTTTACAGCAGTTATGTACATATTTAAGCTTGCGACTATTGTCTTAATCCTTTATTCTATATTGTAAGTTAAAACATAAAGTTCAGGCTATATACGAGCCTTTTTGGGGTTCATCAGCTAATTTTAATGCATTGGAATTTTAAATATAATTTGATTGCTTGCATAAGAATAGATTAATCCTGAAGAGTGACCAAGTGGACATAAAAGGAGCGTTGGAAATATTTTAATCTCGTATCTTATCTGTTCACTGTGAGCCTTCAAACTATTGGCTCATCACATGAAGAGCTCCGTGCTGACAGACGGATTTAACCATTTCAAAAGTCGACCACCTTAATAATGAGTCTTCCAAAAGCATGCATTTAAGCCATATAACCACACACTAAACCGTTGTGTTTGTTTGACCGTTTAAGCCATACAACCACACACTAAAGCGTTGTGTTTAAATATTATGCTATAAAATAACAGTGCTTACTAAAAGTAGAGCTTAAATGTTGTACGAGTAAGTGCATTTTTTCAATATTCAATCGAATTGATCAGTTGTGTCAAACTTGTTTCAGCTGCATGAAGTATGTTTTTCCAAATCTGTTTTGGAAAACGCTCAAAATGGATTCAGACAATTTTAAATTGAGTAAAACTCACAGGGGTATACGAACGTGTTATGTAACATCGGTCATCGTAAAAGAAAGTGGTCGACGCCATATATATAAGGACGAAATTTCAAAAACATCAACGCTCAGTAGAAATTAACTCGCCTTCAGTACAATTAAATTTACGTTTTTGGATCTAGACCTTCACCGCTAGGTGAATTCAAATGCAAAACCGATGCTAACACCACCGCTCCCACCAACGCCACAGCTCTGCAGCCGTAGAACTTCATCAGCAAGCTCATCATACTGCCAATGCCAGAAATTGGGGGCACACGGATTTTTAGCCCACGCAAATTGCTTGTATACTTTTTGAGTGAAGGTGTGCATCCCAATGCTTAGCAGCATTGCATGTCCAGCCAACGGATGAATGCACAAGTTGGTGAACTAAAGGTGCTGTAAGGAGAGCGAGAAGGGAAGTGATTTCAGAGAGCTTATGCTTCTACCGATACGGTGGCCGGGCCGTGTGGATTGCATTATTTTGATGCAGTTCGGTTGAAAATACACTCTGATTGTACTTTATGGATTAGAGCACAGTTGAAAACCCCAAGCACATGGTGGTGGAAACACTGTGCACACACAGCTTTTGATGTGGTTTTGCACGCAATTCTATCTCAGTGGCTGGACTTAAGTGAAGGGGTTTTGTGAGTGGCTATGGAAAGCCGTTCGCCAGCACTCACCAAACTGCTTTGAGGGAATTTTGAATTGCGTCAAGCAGAAACCCGGTGGACATATGTAGTCTCTCTCATTTGACTGGTTTGCCATAGGAGTACAATTGGTATTATTTTCATGATTAATCGTTGAACAAGGTATCAAGACCTTTGTTTGATGATGCTCTCAGACATCCCAAGTTAAGGTTATTATGACTCAGATCAGATAAGGGTCTTAGTTTCCATCGTTCATTTAAATCTAAGGTTTACAAAGTTGTTAGTATACACCACTAAGATTGACTTGAAAGAAACGCATATTAAGCTCATATATTGATATTACCAGTAAACCTAGAAGTTGACCTGACCTGGTGATGAGAAACTAAAATTAAGAAATTTATGACAACAGTTGCAGTAGCCTACCGTTCGCGATGTTTTAGCTTCGATTATGTGAATGAGCACGTTTGTGTCATTAGTGGTATATTTGTTCCACCTGCTTGGAAAAGCTCTACTGATTTTTATCTCCCCTAGTCTCCTGTAGGCACAGCATGTACTAGTCTAAGGCTCACCTAAGGTACCCTCTTACATTCAGGAGCAACGCAATGAAATATGTACATATGTTTATTGTGCGTATATGAGCGTACATAAAATATAATATAATGAAAGATGCTTTGGCTGTGAAAGGGATCAGAATCGTGGCCAAGATTAATTTAATTAACGGATTAGTAATTTTGGTTGATTAAATAGGGTGAATTTTAAAATGCCATAATACCAAAATTTGACCAGGAATACTGAAATCATTTTCGAAAGTGGGACACCACACCATAATTGTATCCATTAATAGTTTGATAGTTCATCGAAAAGGTAATTTATCATGTTAAACGTTTGCGTTGACCTATCGTATGGAATTGTTTACAATATATTTAATTAATTGCTATGCTATCTAAATTGGTCTGAAAGCAAGCCCTATTTTAAGGGATTGTAAAGTTTGTCTCAAGTCAGTAAGAGTAACCAAATTGTGACCGATGAAAGGTACATCTCTTGTGATCTTCTCCAATTCGGTTTGGTATCGAAACATGCAGGAATCCAAGGAAACGAAGGAGTAGACGTGCTTTCAAAACAAGGATCAGAGCTTAAGAAATCTCCATCTCAACTCTGTGCTAATATGCCGCTAAGTTTTCTGGAGATGAAATTGATAGATGATAGTAGATTGCGGATATTGACAAAGGAAAATAAATGATGGCTGTGGCCGGCGCTCAGCAAAAAGAGACCCTTGTCAATCAGCCTCAGTCGCAAGGATATATGCATTGTGATGAGGGCTTTTACCGGATATTGTGCGATAGGTACTCACGCAATGCGTCAAGCCATCGACTTCTGCACTGCAAAAGCTGTAGGAACAATGAGGAATAGAATCTGTTCGTCAACTGTTGACTGATAATAATAATAATAACAATAATGGCGGCGCTACAGTCTGAGGTGGACCTGGGCCTAGCTTCTCAGCAACCAATCGCGGTGTGCGTGCTGTTATTCTCTCACAAGTAGAGGGGACCTACAGCTTAATGCCGACTCAGAACGGCGAAATTGAGAAGTTTTTTCTAGACAGTTATACTCTTTGAGCATTGTCAGTGACTCGAAAGGAACAGAGCAGCGAGCAATTTTATTTTTTGAACATTTTTTGCTTGTGCTTGGATTCGAGCCTAGACTGTAAAAGTCTAGTCGTATAGGTTGACGCACAAGCCCACACGGCTATGGCGCCCACACTCACATATCCAAGAAGGACAACCTCATCTGTTCGGACACACAGGCAGCAATCAAATTCCTGAGCTCGGTCACTCACTTCCCTAAGACCTCCCTGTATTGCCGCCTATCTCTTAACGAGATGACTGAGCATTTTAATATTCACCTCATGTGGGTGCCGGGACACAGTGACATTCCAGGGAATTGTGAACCCGATGATCTTGCAAGGCGTGGAACGGTCTCCACAAACCTTTCTAGTGGAGAACCTCCGCCCATGCCATTCGCTACACCTAAATTTCTTTTAAAGAATCATACTTTCAAAACACCAACTTAAGATGGTCAGATGGCACTACGTGCCACATCAAAAAACAAATTTGGCCTAAACTTGATTTAAAACGTTCACTCTATCTTATTAGAATGAACAGATCATCTCTAAAGATCTCATCGTCAGGAAGTGGGCATTGCATTTAAGTCTCTGGTCCGAAGATTTTTGAAATATGCGCCTAAAAAATGTTTTCTAAAAATGTTTGCCCATAATCAGTTCGTTGGTAGAGAATAAAACATTGCTTTGTTCGAACATCTTGGATAGAAGCTCCTCTGTCGAACCGACAGTTGGGCAAGAGCAAAGATTTTTTTAGATCATTCGAAAAAATTATTTTTGTCGAATGTTTTTGTGTCTCGATAATTCTGCGAGTTGCCCAACAACATAGGTGTGGTCTGAATTGAAAAGGAAAGAGCGAACATTTAGTCCAAGCCAACACTGATTCATGTCCAAAATATGTCTGGAAGCAAGGTGCTTAGGACCGTCAAGACTATCTTATCTCAGGTTGAGACCCTCCCTGGGTAATTTAACTAGAAAAGGTACCAAGTGGAAGGACAAGTGTAAGCTTGTATGTTAATGTTCTTTATTACTCTTCTCAAGAACAGAAATTATTGTTTTAGCTTTTAGTTTTAGGCCCGATTGCCAACGCATAGACTTTAGGTGAATTTCTAGAAAAAATATTGTATTCAATGACATTTGTGTGAAACCACCTTTTCCCATATTTGGCTCTGCAAATCACCAAAACGCCATATAGCAAGGATATCATATAACCCCCACACGGAATTCTTCGGTACACTTCAGTTCACCCGTAAATTGATTCATCTCTTATCGCCCACACACACGCTCATGCTATTCTCCGACAAAAAAAAATTACCATAATAGTAATGTGCTCCCGATGTCACGTGGCTCAACTATCTCCTGATTTGGTTTCAAAAATAGTACATACTTCGTTTCACACACAACAGAGTCGTGGCACTCTTTCACAATGCACTGATGGCGATGGCGTGGAACTTCCTGACATTCTTCCGATATCCAACCAAATCAAATCCAAGTAAAATATATTTCTTTGAAAGCAATTCAATCAGTTTGCCGCAAGTGCAAAGTTCAAAGCACGTCCGCCACATAGCGACGCATTACAGTTATGATTCCAATGGCTTATACTCCTGTTCGGTGATAATGGCGGAATATACCTAAGCATTAGAGGACGATAGCGACAGAGTGGCACATAACATCCGATATGGCATTCCTTTTCCAAGCATGTCCTGCATACGAAATTATCGCAAATACGATGTATGAACCTGTATGTGAAGATGTGTGTGTGTGTATAAATCTTTTTTCGTGCTGCGTTCCTTAGCAGCAACCATAATCGAAGAAAGGACAATGACACACAAAATTCAGCTCAGGACTACGGCTAAGTGTGAACTTTCGCAGCAATGAAAGGGGAATGTTGGCGTAAATATGCTTAAATTTTCCCTTCATGTCCCTTCATGTGTTGATTCGCATATGAGTAGTCGGAAATTTATGCGATTCAAGTTTATGCAAATTATCCGGTAGACGATATTGCTCTCAGCAGTATAGGCGGTTCAACTCTTGGACAGCATTTCTTATCATACTTCTCGTGCATGACTGTCATTATCAATATTCATTGTTAGTACGTATACATGTTCATATACATACATATGATCGTATAGTTGGATTGTGGTCATCCATTTCGGGCAATTTCCCCATTATTATATGAGCGAGGGAATCAAACTTCGTCATCTCAATCAATAAGGATATGTGCGGCTTCCGGTCCGGGGTTGGGACAGGATAGTCGCAACGGAAGGATGAAAAGTGGTAAAAAATCACTTCGCTTTCTCATTTCTTTTGCTGTGAAACGCTCAACTTTATTCAGTTATTCCTTCCGTTTCGCTTTTTCTTCTTCTTTCTTCTTTACGCCTCCTTTTTGATAGCTGTTCAATGTGGTCTGGTGTAATCGATTCACTGATTATGAGTTGCGGAAACGGATGCAATGCATCCTTATGTATAATATGTATGTATGCAGAATCAAAGTCATGCCGGTGATACGTATTCAAATGTATACGAGTACATGTGTGTAGGAGTAACCGCAAATATCAGCAAAGCGAATTTGTGTACCAACGTGATGATACTGATAAGAGGGAAGTCATGAAATCACGTCTCCTAAACGCTGGAGTAGGTACTGCAAGATTTTTAAGGTAGAATGATATAATTCTTTGGAGGGCGTGCGTGGATTTTTAAACTACGCACATGTATACATACATACGTCTGGTGAGGGATTATTGAAGACTTCCTAGAAGTGTTTGATAGGATTTCCGTCTCTTCACATATTCATGTAGCGCAACGTAATACAAGCATTAAATTACAGGTACTGTATTGCAATTGTACAAGGAGCAACGATTTGATGTATTTAAGACAAAACTCTAGCCGAGCAGGGGAATGAATCTACACAAGTTAATGAAACGGGATTAAATAAAATTCGCATTAACCAAAAGTGAATACATTGGCAAACATGGAATTGCTAACAATAATGCTTGATATTTTACTGTGAATGAAAAAGGACAAGCATTATTTAAACTATCCAAAGATGTTTGATTTTCAACTGGGGAATTAAATAAGGAGTAAATACAAGACATTTAGAGGCCGAATTCCGCAAGTGTGAGTTTTGCTGTGTACACTGGCTTTTTCGACTCTGAAAGTGTGGGAGTGAGTGTTTTTTTGCACTGGTCGTGTCCAAATTTCTGTCATACTGAAGAAATTTATTCACTCTCTTTCAGCCTGTGAATGAATGATCCCAGGAATTGATGTAGTTTTTTGTTCACAAATGAAATAAGAAAAATGTAAATGCTTTGCATTCACTTAAATTATTAGAGTTTTGATAAAAATAGTATAGGTACAAGAATTTCCAGAAATGCTTACAGCATATTTGAATGAACGCAGTTATCGGATGCGAATGTAATCACTAAATGGCATCAAACCATTTATAAAGCAACCAGAAATAGTAAATAATCTCTACTCAATCTGTGAAAAACGGTTCACCTAAAAAATACTATGATATGTAACCTCATCATAATTTACGTGCGTCTCAAGCATTATCCATGCAGTACCCTAATACACTACGAATGGGAGATTCTCCCACACACACACGCATGCACACACAGCAGCTTGGCTTCAAATTTACTCGAATGTCATAATTAGGAAATCCATAAAGTAAACAAACAGGACATTAGCAAGACAAATAAATACCAGCGACACTCAACATGGTAATCGCTCACATCTCTTATGTATACGCTTTGCCTTAAATTAATAAGCCCGTCAGCTTAACATCGATTTGCCATTTGACCAAACTATATCCTTCATAGTCAAATGTCAGGATAGTGCACAAGCTTCCAATCCATTTGTGCGCACACAGAGCAAAGGCCTATTCAGAGAATTCAGAGACAATGAAGGTCCCAATAAACAAACAAACGCATCAGGAAACATGACTGTGGAAGTGCTTTGACATTGCTCACATGCTCCTCATACAACAAGGGCTACTTGCATGCTACTAAATCTAATTAAGTTATCCCTGCTAATGACTACTTAAGTGCACTGCCATCCTCTGTCATTATTATTTAAAGGCACACAAAAAAAACTCACACACTCACCTATGACTTATACTGGCACTCAGCCCACTGACGCACCCACTCGGAGGACCTGTCCAGACAGTAATTGCCTCCAAAAATGATTGATATTCTTATTTGGAGCAAGTGATAAGTGGGTTGCTGGATACAATGCTAATATGTAGTAATGCGCAATCGGGGTAGGACATGAATGAATTATTATAAATTCCTAGGAGTAGTGAGTAGTTTGAGACTAGTGAGAATATAAGCTACAATATGTGTTAAAAATATTGCGATAATTTTTGAATTGGAAGTTAAAATTGCATGCATTGAATTTCTTACCCCTAATAAAGTCAATGCATTCAAGTGGGACTGAATACAAACCATGGCATCAGATGTGAGGCATATACCGATGACACAGCAATCATAGCCACAGGCAAAATGGAGGAGACCCTATGCGATATCACCAAATGGGAATTAACTTTAACTAAGGAATGGTGCTTGTTCACTGGATTAAGCCTAAATCCGGCAAAAACCACCATATCACATTTTGCAAGAAAATGAAAATTGGAACGACTAAAACCAATAAGTCTGTCGGGGACGACACTGACGACAGTGAAAGAAGTTAAATATCTAAGAGTAAGAGACACACAGAAGAGATACCCAGGAAAGCGACGCGTGCTCTAAACGATCTGTCGGAGCTTGGCGGGCAAATCCTGGGGATGTACGAGTATTCCAAGCATCCTAAGATGGATATATATAGCTACTGTTAGACCAACAATAACCTACGGTGCAATATCATGGACTAAAAGAACCAATCTGAACAATGCATAAATACGCTTCTCCACCAGTTAAGGGCAGTAGTAATAGAAGGATCAACATCCAATCCAAAATAACGAAATATTTGACCAAGAATTGTTACTACGCCGATTCAAATGTTTCTTTTTACATTGTACATTCGCCTCTTGTCCATTTGACAACAGAATGTATAACATTATTTAATTTTAAAATTGTTTTTGTAATATTATATACTGTTAACAATGGTTTTAAATTTTTAAATGAAATAAAGAATTATTATTGTTATTTATTACTATTTTTATTATTTTTAAGCATTCTGCCCCAAATAGTTTTGCAGATAATGGCCAAAAACGGCAAAACGACATGCGAATTTTGAAGATCTGAAAACGCAGTTTTGAAGACCTGGACGTAAGCATTAAGAAATTATAAATATCAAAATATCGGTTTATGTGCAAATTTTGAGATATCAACGATTTGAAATAATAAATATTTTCATTTTCACGCATAAAGTCTATGTGATCGACCTGTGATCGACCACTCTATACGATGATGAGTGTTATCTTTTAGATCGATTTCATCCCTAAATGCCCAACAGAAATGCACACACACACTGCAACAAGTTTGGAGTAATTTATTAACAAAAAATAACACAAAAAAATGTTTCATTTAAAAACAATAACAAAAACAAAGGTCTGCTTTTTTTGAAAATTACTTTGGAAACGTTTATCCACCACTTTATGCATACTCTGTTTGAAAATTTAGAGAGCATTTATCTTTGGAATGAAGAATCGAAATGAAGACTGGGCGGTATGTTTAGTCCCAGCAGGATACCAGACTTCCCACTTACTCAACTCAATTCAATATATTTGCAACCTTTCTGTGAAATGATGCTAAAATTAAAATCTATTGAACACAACTGAAAATCAGATTGCATTGATTATTAGCTTAACCCTAAAGTATGGTTTACTTGAAACTTGAATACTGAATGAATTCATGTCGGTGTATGTACGTCTTTTCTTCTGAAATTTGAATTCAATTCAATTTTACTTCGGAGTACAGGTAAGACACTAGAGTCTTAAATTCAATTAAATCTCTAAAGTAGAATTACGTAATTTCCAAACTGAGAATTCAGCTTAGTTCTCGTTTTAATAAGTTCTCGCATATGGACACATGGGCATACCCAACTTCTCCCTTTAATGGTCTTCATCATAAATTTAACGATGACATATTTCAAGAGATTCTTCGGAGTTTATTATGCAGTTTCAAAAAGACGAAAACATCACAACCACACAAAGCCACAGTATTTTTCAAATTAATGGATTCAAATTCAGGAATATAATAAAATTAATAATTTCGTGAAATATTTTATTATGATTTTGCGGATTCGACTTAAAGAGAAAGAAAGAGCTCTATCACCGCAACTCACCCGGATAATGCATAAATTTATATACTTTTACACTGCCAAACTCATTCCACACGCACACATATGCAAATTCTGCAGAGGTCCTTTCAATTTTATTTATCATAAATTTGTTGTTGTACATTCTCAACTCGGCTGTCCTCCTCCATATAACGCCAACGACAAGACGTCTAAGCTCCAAACTCAAAAGTTTACAACCTCATTTGATTTTTTAATGCTGATGCCGCACAATATTTTATAACAAGATACAGGATGCAGGATTAAAGGATATGCCAACAAAAGCAAAAATTCTTGCAGCAACACACGAACAAAAAATATGTGTTTGTGTATTATTAGATATTCGTATATGATAACCAAGGAGAAGTTTTTGTTTTTTTCTATTTTTTTGCTATTCACTCCCTCTATCCGTCTCCGATTTGTTCATCCCCAGCTCCCACGAATCATTTCCTCTATCTCTACACCATACCGCAAGAAAATAAAATCAACTTTTGTTGAACCCATTTGACAGCTGTTCGCATACATATGTACTCGTAAGTATTTCTATCGTGATAGTTGAAGTTTGCTTTGAATTTCAGTAACTGGCTGTGGTGATCTTCGAGTTTTAAGAGAATCATTAATGAATTTCTTGGTTCGGTTGCACGCTCAATAATCGTGTAACACATTCAGTTAATATTGCAATGGAATTTGAAGATCTAAGAAATATTTCATTCCTATACAATTTACATTAGCAAACAAATATTTTTTAAGAAATAAATAATGGGACCTTATTTGTTGGACCTCTTTTATCTGAGCCAATTCTTGCCTTGATTGCCTTAAAATATGTATTCTGTAGTGCTGCCTGCACGAAAAATTGAAGAAGAACTAAAAATGTGTCAAGAAGCCCTCAGAGAAGCTGGTATGTGCTAGGTTTTATGACACCGCCTAAAAAGAAACTCTGTTTTGACAACGAGTACAGGCATTCATATGCAGCAAAGCACGAATAATACACTGGCTGCATCTTACCACAAGATCTACTCGTGAGCACTACAGAAATGAAGGAAAGAAAAAAAAGAGCATGAGAAGCGCGTGATCGAGGCGATGGATAGGTTCTATGACAGGAATGATATCTAAAAATTTTAACAGAGGTGACAGTGAAATACCAAGTTATACCAGAAGCCTGCTGGAACGATGAACAACTGGTAGTAAAGTCGTCTGCTGAAATGTTTGCGGCAATTGGTGATGATTTGCACCAGCTCATGTGTATAATATATATCTTTTCTCCTCCTTTTCTAATAGCGCTACAGTGAGGGGTGAACGTGGGACTCAACTAACAATTGTGTACGATATAGTCGGAGAAATGGAATGTCCGATGAATTGAATTTTGGTATCGTTTGCCCGACCCACTAAAAAGGAGGCCCATTCACTGCTCCAACCATTGAGTGGTAAGTTTCCTTTACAATGCGTATAAGATCTTCTGTGTAATATTTTGCGAACCGCTGAACCTATTTGTCATACTGGGGCAGGTCTTGAAAAATACCGGATATGACTGCGTGTATAGAGACGAGCTTAAGAGCACCAATGTCGAAAAAAGTTTTAAGCATGGCGACGCGCTGTCATGTTACACTTTGAGCTTTATTAAGATCGTGAAAAACTCACTGGTCAAGGCATGATCTTCCAAAAATGTACAGTACAGTATATAACGACTTTGTATAAGAGATCGATCGTGTCAGTCCTGCTTTACAGCGCAGAGGCATGCGCACTATCCAAAGCGGATGAAAATGCTCTTGATCTTTTTGTCCTGTTTGCGTTAATGGCAATTGGAGAAGTATATTTAACCACGAACTGCCACGCGTTTTCGGATCCAACGCCTAAGATGGCTAGGCACCGTAGGCATCGGGTCCGACCCGAAGAATCTTCGAATCCTAGCCTGTGGAGTAACGCAATATACAAAGTTCGCGACTGAGGTAAATGCACTCAAGTGGAGCTGGAGCCTCAACCAACTTCGCATTCGCAATTGAAGACAGTTAGCAAGCTGGAGTGGTAGCTGGAGAGACTAGATTCACCCTGTACTGTAGAACCACATAAAGAAGAAGAAAGTGCCATGATTTAGTTTTTGAATTTAAAAGGCAATATGTTTGACGCCTTGGCCGTGGGCTCGTGCGTCGACCCATGCGCATTAGACTTTCACAGTCTAGGTTCGAAACAAAATTCAGACAAATAATTTTTCAAAAAAATTGTTCGCGGCTTCACCTCTTTCGAGTCATTGACAATGCTCAAAGAGTATAACTGTCTAGAAAAAGCTTCTCAATCTCGCCGTTCGAAGTAGGCATTAAACTGTAGGTCCCCTCTACTCGTGAGAGAACAATAGCACGCATAACACGAGTGGTTGCTGAGAAGCTAGGCCCAGGTCCACCCCGGACTGTAGCGCCGCCATTATTATATTATTATGTTTGACGCCTAAATTTGCCGCTCCGAGGTTAGAAGCTGAATTTGAACGTAATTAATGATGAGAGTACGAGAAAATGTTGGTTGGTAACCCATAACATTAAAGATGTTTACCAAGTAAAACTGGACGACACCCAAATCAAGGTAAGCAAGAGAACGCGTTTTACACACATTAAATGAAGAATTGTCTTGAGAACCGTGCCAAATTCTTTTCATAGATTTTTTAAAACTTTTATCTAGCACTTCATTCTTGAGACGAGGAAATGGTTAAAACAGTAGATTGCGAAGGGTGAACCTGCTTCGAAATCTGCTAAGTAGATTCTATCGGCGACGCTGATTGTGATTTTTCTTTGGATGGTGATGGTTAGAATTTCTGCAAAAGACCGTCTTCATTTCAAAACATTCCGATTAATACTATCTGCATCCTAATCGGCTCATGAAGCTGATACGTTTTAATAAGTGAGTGTGAAAACTTGGGGACAGATACACAAAATGTTAATGACTGCTCACATAAAATGTTAAATTCCTAAATCTGTTGACAATACCCATCTATCATATTATTTACATAATCATAGCGTCTGTCTCATAAAATGGAAGCAAAGGAAAAAGCCTTTATGTCTATGAGAGTAATAGAAATATGTGGAGCACCACAATGCCGTCGCATTGTCGCCCTGTAAATCATAAAAATGTCGTTAAAATAAAGCAAATAAAATCTTTGCTGCAAAACAAAAGTTAAATCCGGAATGATTAGCATTCAACATTTGCTGTTCGTAGTAATTTTTAACTTTCCGAGGATATAGAGAATACTTTAAATACGTCGTTTGCACACACTTGAAATTCTTGTCACACTCAAATGCTAAACTTTTAATCCAGCTGTAATTTTCCACTCAAACAAGTGAAATCTCGAAATTATTTGCAAATATCTTACAAGTCAGAAAGTCTTTACACATGCATACACAGAACTTCACTAATACCAGTAAAAGTTCTTCAAATAAACTGTATGCGGTTTGCATAGAAGCTTAAAAATTTCGTCCTTGTCACACCACCACAAACAGGCAGTAAATTACAGCGCCGAAGAGATCGTTTTGCGAAATTAAAACCATTACTTAGCAGCTCAGCGTAATTATTGTCACATAACAGAAAGGCGAAGCATAAAAGAATGCTTCCAACGAGAAGTGAAGAAAGAAAAATAAACCAGCGCACAAAAAATCCTAGTTCTATGCGAATCGACGGTATAAGAAAATGGGTGGAAGCTGCATTACGTTCCATCAGTGTGTGACGATGGTTTAAGCGCTAATTTCCATATTAAGGCATTACTCGTTTCAAAAACGACTACTGTCGTCGTTCACTCAACCAAAAATAAAAGGAAATAAAAGTGATATCGGAAAACGTTCGCTCCCGCGTCTCCGTGTCGACCGTATTTCTCAGCCTTGCATCGCATTGTAATAGGAAATTAAAGAATTAAGTCATTGAGTTTATAAGGCTCCAGATAAAGTATTTATAATGATATGCGCAGCTCAAGCACATGCATATATTCATCTGTATGTATGCTCGAAAGACGATTTCATCTCCAAAGTTTCCCTTTGAATTTCAAGTTATTCTTCAGTGCATTTGTGTGAAAGCGAGTGTTCATATGTTGAAGGACACTTTAATATTTATTACAAACATTACAAAACTGACAAATGAGCTTCGCAGCTTTTGGAAAATTACTTTATTATAATATTAGCGGATGATTACATGAGCGGAAAAAGGCAGGATTCCCGGAGATACAAGATACGATTTTCACAAGCGAGAGGGAGATGGGTTGGATGCGCCGAAAATCGGACTTCTTCACTCGAAAATCCACTTTGAGACTGGATTCTCGGGTGAAGCAGCATTTTCTGATGATCGTTGATCGAGTAACACCTCACGCATGTTACGTAACATTTTAGGAAAATTGATCACAGGGACGACTTAAATGCAATTTTAATGTTTTTTTTTCACTGCATACATATATGTAGTACTAAAGGTAAACATTGCTGTTGCAATCAGAAAATCTTGCCCGCCTAGGCGGATTTCACAGTCGTTTGTAAACACCCACATAGGGAACAAACCGGGACATGCTTGTCTGAATGACATATGAATGTAATTATTAAGTCATTATAAACCAACTTTATAATCTGGCAGCTCGGCCATTCAATTTTTGGCCAAAATTTTTTCGTGAAAAATATATAGGTTCATCCAAACGGAACATTTTAATGAAAAGTGGTGATATATTTATTTTACTCTGAAGTTTGTAGTTCGGTCATTATCTTCCAAATGTTCGCTTCGTCCCTGCCTACAAATAATCACTCTCCTGATGAAATTTTTCATAACTTTTTCGCATAATTGCGATAATATTTTACGAATAACAGCTCTGATTTGGCCCAAGTCCACTTCGGACTGTGAGAGAACAATAGCACGCACAACATGAGTGGTTGCTGAGAAGCTAGGCCCAGGTCCACCTCGGACTGTAGCGCCGCCATTATTACTATTATTATGATTTTTCTGATTGTTTCTTAGAAACACGCATCCTGAAAAATTGTCATGTCATAAAATAAACGCATAGCATCAATTTCAGACAAAAAAATTATATTGGCATGTAGGCCAAGATCTTGATACAGCGGATAGACCCTATTTTTTGATCATCTTAAATAAAATTCGAGTTTACAGTCGCTCTCTCAGCTACAACAGCTTTTTTTTTACCATGAATTCATAATCAACCTGCTGTTTTACAATCAGCCTCAAAGCAAACTTGTTTAAATATCGCATCCAGAACTTCAAACTTTCGAACTTTTAAAAGAGGATTATTACTCAATTGACTGTTTCAAAGATACAGCGATTGGAAGTTTGATTTCAGCGTTTATGATATCCATTTTAGAAAATCCTTGTTCAAATTTCAAACGACTGATTGAAAATGCATAGCGCATTCGCTCAATCACGCCAATGTCCAAAAGTACTTGTGCAGACTTTAGAGAGATCATGCCTTTAATAGCCAGTGAATTTTGCTTGAATTTTTTTAACCAGACATGGCCCTGTATGCGCTATCGTATTTTGCTTTGAAACCGACAAATGCGTTTTGATTTTAATTTTTTACGTCTGTTCCATAATGTGCCACAGTATGAACAATTTCAGATTATACGAGTAGATATACATTTTCAGTAGGTTATCCAAAATGGATCACTCAGTAATCGGAAAGGTCTAGGTGGATGTTTATATGAATTTGTATTTTCTCAGTCAGTGACTGTGGAATGATTTTTGAAAGTATAGCTAAGCCGTTTTGGTACAGATCTATTAACACTTACAGAATGAATAGTAGGTGAAAAATGATCGCTGAAGAATAAGATTTAAGCACACTTGTGCCAGCAACCTTTGTATAAGAAGAGTACATGTAGCAACATCACCGAACGCATACGTTTGCATGTACTTAGGTGTGCACATAATTGTTATTTGTTTTTGAGACGAAAATGTGTCTATAACACATAAGCATGGTTATTAAGAAGCTATACAAGCATATATATAAATGGGAACAAATTTAAATATATACACGTAATCTATCCGCCTTGAGGCACTAACTAGTAGTACTTTTTATTGTGTGTCATTTCCTTTTCTCAGATTTTCATGTGGGCATCGTTAATTATGTATTTCCGATTCGTTCTTCAATTCCGTCCACTTAAAGATTCTGGAAGCATTCTTGAGAAGATCGCATGTGTTAACATACACATATGAAGGTATATATTTCCTTCAAAATACACTCGATACATATCTGCTTATGACCAGCACAAGTGAAGCCACAATTTCATGTTAATTATTTGACATTGCTGGCACTTTATATCACTATATCAAAAACGTTAGATGTGTATATCGCCTGACCCTAGAATGCGTTAACCCCAACCCCGTAGACATTGCTGCCGCACACAAGTAGCTCGTTGATTGATTTCAATTTGAATTTAATTCGGTTAAGAGTTCAGTGGGTACACCATATTCAGAGGAGGGCCAATGACTGACATAAGAATACTCCCAGAGTTGCTCAACAATACAGTAGTTAGATGATTTAATTATCCACTTGACAACAGACAAGAATTCTTTATTAAATGCAATCCAATTCCGATTGAATGAACTTCAACTGCACCTGTTGAAATAGCACAACCTAATCACGTTCTAAGTACAATGCTTCTCCATAAGGCAAGAGACACTGATAGAAGTGTATATTGAATATGTGTCCTTACATCACTTGCAAGTAGGTAGAGTATTGACAAAGGTTTTGTTCTTAAATTAGTCATTCGATGTGTAACCATATTAACCTCGGCTTAGTTCCGAAACAATTTCCCTCTTTGCCTCATCTCATCAAACCAATAAAGCAACCCTTCAGGAAACGTAATTAAATTTCAAATCCAAGTCCTTTCCCAAAGACTTTGTTGCTTTATTTCAACAGCATTTGAACCCAATTCAAAGCTGTACCAAAAGACCTTTTGTATTGTGCCTTAAACAATTTTTAATTAAGAAACACGCTTTACACTGCAAAGGAACTCATCGCATGAGTATTGCGGTAGCACACCTGGTAATTTTAATTACAAGCAATCCATTCGCGGATGGAAATTAATTTCAAAAACAGGCATTGCGCAAATCAATCCCTGAACATGTGTATCCACCCTAAGCTCTTGCTCTCGATGAATCCAAAGTTGTTTCAAAAACAACTTTGATGGGATTTGTATATCCATAAGAAGTCGAAACAAATACACACGTACATATATACACGTAGGTGCTTGGGAGCCTCCATGTACACCTATACGAGTTTTTGCCCCATAAACTGGAGGTAAGCCACACATTTCACTCGTGGAAATGTGTAGCATGGTAAGGCATACATATTGATTGCACAACTTCGGATATCTACAAATGCGTAGGGGGACTAGCAGCATAAATTTTGTGGTGCTGATTGCAACCACACTGTGCCCGCGTAGCTCGATATTGACTTGTTCTTATGTGTTGTATCTGACTACTAGGCTCACAACTTGTAGCTTAACAAATCCACAAACATATACATATGTATGTACATATATCTATAGGTTGTGCATATGACGGGAAAAAAATTATTTGCGGATAGCTGTTGCAAATGTTACTTCTGATTGATTGTAACCAAGTGGAGACGAATTTGAATGATTACACGAGTGCAGAGCTTGTTTCAATATTGAGATGTGAAAAAATCTTAGTACTCATATCCACTGGATCCTTCATCCATTAAAAGAGTGTTCCATAGAGACTGAAGAACATGCATCCTTGAAATGGACCATAACAACGCGGGGTATGTGACAGCAATTTAAGAGCGAGCATTGTCAATTTTTCAGATGAATTGGTGTAACCCTGAATCTAAGAAAAAATTGCGAGGTCACAGGAAGCAAGGGAAAGCTTTTGACAAAAGATTTGAATGTATTCATCAACATATAGGTAAAACACAGAACTTTAATTTGCATAAGCGACTATTGATTGAAAATCATTCATCTGTAAACCCGAGTAAATTCTCAGTATGAAAAAAAAAAAATTCAACCAACGAGCAATTCTTTTCGCACTAAAGGCCTGTAGATTTTTTAATTCTTTAAGCAGAAGATAATGATTTAAAAATTTACTGGGACAGCATGGAATTATATTTGTATCATTAAGGTTTCTAAAAAGGGGATAGGTAATGTTATCCTTAAATCCACCTGTATTGATAGGTCTTTTCGAGTAATTTCCTTTCTATTTCTCACATTTCTTGCATTCTCTTAGAAAAGTTAATCTTGTTTAAAATTAAACACACGCATTGAATACAAAAGAATAATTAATTCATTCATTAGGTTTAAAAGTATATACGCTGCTTTATTGAGGCTTATTGAAACATGATTTCAAACTTTTTTTTATAAAATAAATAACTTGTAGCTGACTTATGAAATGTACCTGGCAAATCGATTTGAAATAGGTAAATTTTGGACTTGGGCTCGTATTAAATAACGAATCTTAAGAGACTCAACTCACTGTTATTCAGATCTTCTAGCTTGTAAAAGATGCATTTGTCCAATTTCTGCAATCTGTTTCCCATTACAGCTGGGCAACCGCAGAACAGGTTGTGAACAAATTCTATTTCTTCTTCGTTCTTGCAGCTTCCACAATAGTCGCTGTGGTGACTAGTCACCTTGCGTGAGTTCCTATTGGACCCCCACCACAATGCGTACATCTTTGCAACTGAGGCTGACCTTTAATAATGATCTCTTTTTATTCAAACCTTGGCACAGGGCTCAGATCGTAAACCCAATATCTAGATTTAGCGTTTTTCCAAGGATTCATTAAGAAATTTAGCGATGTATTTACATAGGATAGAACAAGAGACCTCTCCTCTTTTGCAAGCATGTCCGCTCTTTCGTTTCCTTACATATCCTGATTCCCAACATAGGGTCAGACGTTTAGTCTTCAAAACTTGACCAGCCTCGATGTCAGGATATCCATTGCTACTGCTTGCTTGTCGGAGTATACAGTATCTTGCAAAGGAGTAGCCGAACACTGGAAGTAACGGTAAAGAGAACATTCGTGAATCATGATTAGGAAAGTGTAAGTAACTTCGTACTGTAAAATTTTAAATGTCTGAGTCTTATATTTTTTGGATTATTTTCAGTGACGAAAAGAAATTTAATCTTAACGAACCGGGCTATAACGTGTATTGACATGACTTCTCTCCAAGAGGAACTTCGGCGATGGAAGTTGCATGATGGGGTAATCTGCGCACGCAGTAAGGTCTCTCCTGTCTTTACCTCCACCAAAATGGTGCATCCTACACCCACGATTTGCAAGAGAACTTGGTCCCTTATTTGAGAGCTATTGTACGGTTCTGCATGTTTTCTTACGACCTATCACAAACCTTTGAGGAACCTTTGGGGCGTTATGACTCATAGAATTTATGCCCATAACCGGCAATTTTCGAATGTTGCCGAACTCCAAAGGACCATTACGCAATAGAGGATTTCACATTTAAAAAATTGTGGAAAGCATGCCAAACCGAAAAATGGGAAGCAATATTTTGTAATATTACATGAAAAAGGCAAACTATTATATAGAAGTTATGTTTAAAAAAAATAAAAAGTGCGGTTATACTTAAAAAAATGTTTTTTCTTGTATGTCTTTATTAATTCTTTGTTGGTATCATTGAGTTAAAAAATAATATTAATCGGTAGCCAATTCAAATATCCTCTAAACCACTATTTTCAGGATGCGGTTATACTAGCTCTTTTATTAAAAGTAGTGGTTCATTTATTGCTGTAACTCCCGCTCGAAAAACACTGTAGTAGTCGCCTACTGTCATGGATTTTTCGTAGAAGTCACAGAAAATCTCTGCACTGTGCCTGAACTCGTTTTTGAACCATCAGTTTATCATGCACTGCAACCTGTCCCAGACAATCGTTCCTTTCCAGTTTTCAAGTAGAGAATTTCCCCGGGGCGTAGGCGCCGTGGCGTAGTGGGTAGGTGCGACGGCTCCTACGCTCGCTGTTCTCGGTTCGATTCCCGAAAAAACACCAACAACTTGTTCACGGCTTCACCTCTTTCGATTCACTCACAATGCTCAAAGAGTATAACTGTCTAGAAAAAGCTTCTCAATCTCGCCGTTCGGAGTCGGCATTAAACTCTAGGTCCCCTCCACTCGTGAGAGAACTGTAGCACGCACAACGCGAGTGGATGCTAAGAAGTTAGGCCCAGGTCCACCTAGGACTGTAGCGCCGCCATTATTATTATTATTATTTTAATTTCCCCGGGGCTAGGTTTAGTGGCAGTTAGTTAATTTCTTTGTTCTTGTGTGGTGCTGTATACCGTAAAATGATAGACGCATGCTCATGAGTCTTATCATTCCTTTTACCTATTACACGATTCTTTGATGCGCGATTGAACATTGCAACTGATGAATTCGCAAAAATATAAATCTTAAAATATTTTCTACACTCATCTACATTTCGAGAAATGTGAAAACCATAGCTATGCTTCTTTTAATACCGCTCAACCGTACGCAAAGTTGTAATTTAGAATTTGAAGCAATCTATTTAGACTTTCTTGTATTTTTGTCTAGATTTGAGTGCTCTTTAACATATTATGTGATGTTAAATTGGAAGTTTAAAGTTAATCAATTACTCAAATTTAAAAAATTCGATAGCGGTGAGCATAAATAAAAAAAGTTTTCTTTACAAAAAATCTCAACTATCTGCTCATTCATACAAACCCAGATATGTAGACATGTATACATGCGTTTATGTGTTTACATGTGTAAAAATTGAGATCAAAGGCCGTTTGTATCGGTAAGTCAGCCCGGATGATCATTATATACAAACATAAATATAGTAAAGCTGCTTTATTCGTACATGTTATTGACCGCTACCATTTGCATGATATTGTGCGGGATTATGCCACTACGATGATGACTCCACTTAACAAGCCTAGAATTATGCTACCTCTGATAAGGGTCACTGGTATCAAATATCTCTCAACAATAAGCATGAATCAATGATTAGTGTTACATACAACGCGGTCAGCCTACTGTCTCCCGATATGAGGGTTGTTTTCATTCCGCCACATCAATCCAATCCACAAAACAGGCCAGTCATCGAAGAAATTCATGAAAAAAATGACAATTTAGAGAATGACTTCAAAATATTGTGTGGACATAGATATGTATACGTACACAACAAAAGAAAAAAAAAAACATTTCTCAGATTTTCAAATCTAATATAATGACCACCGCCATGCATTTGGCGAAAAATTGACAAGAGCCTTACCACGACAATGATAAAGTGACCCGTATAATGTGCAGCAAGCCTTCGCAATGACGGACAAACACAAGCAGAGGGCATTCTAGCCGAGCGATTTTTTTCATTTATAGTGGTCCATTAAAATGTCATTTTCGGAATTTATTAATTAAACGATTGTTGCGTTAGTATATGAATGATCTCGCACAGCACAAACACATACAGTGAAAAGTCCAGAAGTCATACTGCGCGATTGGAGGGGATGGTCCCGTCATTCTGGGATGTACGAGATGTACGGTACATGACCACAGCTCTATGGGGGATGCATGTATTCACTATCAGAAAATAAAATGACATCGAAGTGAGGATCCATTCTAACGGTCAGTTGTGAGAATTATGTCGTTCAGTTAACTGCGAGCAGTCGTTCAGCATCCATCCATCCATCCCAAAAAAATACTCTCCCAGTCAGTGATGAAAACGAATCTTGTTAAATTCAAACCGATTACAACAAACTGCATTTGTGAAGTTCAAGATGCACATATTACTGGCCGATCGTGTAGAATAAAGTGTGAAATGTTTTTTAATGGACAACCGCATACGAAAATTGACCAACACTAAGAATACACATCTCGGGTTAAGACCTTGGTGCGATAATGTTATCACTATTATCGTGCGTCGCCTTCAACTCACTAACAACAAGACTTACACGATCGCATGAACAAATCGCGTCTGAAATATTCAAGAAATACCCGGCATAAGAAGTGTTGCTTTTTGTAGATATGTTAAATAATCTTTATTTTTCTGTGATTTAAAAAACACACGTTTTCGATTCATCGTCAGCCATCAACTGAATTGCAGTTTTAATCATTTTCTGAAAAGATAAGGGTGTTCTAGAGAGACTCAATATTATATGTGTGTTGTTTGCTGAAAATGCATCATCAGTGGTAATCGTGGATAGCGCAACAGAAGGGTGAGTACTTTTATTTTGTATTGAGCGTTATGTAGATGAGTATATTCATGCTTTTTGACATTTTTCGGTAGATGTCAAGATGTCAAGTGATACTTAATATTCTGAAGTAACTACACACAGGAAAATTTAGGTTTTTTTTTTTAACTAAGTGTCATAGTAACAAAATATTTCAGATCATTCTACGGATCTAAGATGAGGGCACAATAGCGCCAAATTGTTGGTTCAATTGACCCGTGGCTGTTAGCCTTCCTGCCAGGTATCTTTCAGATCATTTCACCTTATTGAACCCTTGTCGCAACGAAAATTTCAAAAAATTATTCATAAGAGCGGTCGAAGTCTAAATACATATGTTTGAGAAACTTTATAAAATTGTAGTATGTTTATTTTGCATCCCAGGCTAAATGTCAATCTTTTGGTTTTCTTAATATAAGGGCGGTAATAGTACGTAGGTATGAAGCGTAGTCATTTGAAGTAAAGTTTTGCATGTACTTATGCATTGGGATATTAACGCGCTTTTGCATTATCTGATTTCAAATCATGTGATTCATTTATTCTGCTTTTAAAGTGCTAATGTCGACTAATGTAGTTCTCGATTGGGATACTTAAGTTCCAGATAACTCATTTTTTAATTGGAAATATCGAGAATGATGCATTGCTTTTTAATTGCGTCTCAGATGTCCATTCAAAAGTTGTTAAGGTGGCGCTACAGTCCGGGGTGGACCTGGGTCTCAACCAACAAGCGTCTCCAGCCAGCTCGATCTTTAGCTAGATGCCTCCAGTTTCGCACGCACAGTTGGTTGAGGTCCCTTTCCAATTGCGTGCGCCACCTGAGTCGCAGTCTTCCTCTACTGCGCCGTCCCTCGGGGGTGGATTCGAAGACTTTCATTCAAAAGTATTAGTGGAAAAAGATGTAAAACCGACATTCTTTTCAGAGCACAAAAACCGATTTTTTTCTAACAAGCGAAAGTGAAAAATGGTCTACAGCTGAAAAATATTGTTTATTCATCCAACTCAAAACCACATTCGAATTTTTTATTTATACCTATTGGAATTACAAAATGTACCAACTATTTTAAACCAGTACTTACATTGATTTTGAACAAAACAAATTTAATGGCTATATTTGTGTTCAATCAATGCATTCTGGAATTAGACTTTAAACACAACTTCGGGCATATGCCTATAGCCTATGGATCTGATAAATGTCATCCAAGAGACAAGGATTTCGACCACTTTTTAAGAATTTGTGCCCGTATGCCCTCAAAAAGACGAATAATGTTGGCCTCCAATGCGTCGATTCTTGATAATCAATCCAAGAACTTGCCCGTGCACTGGTTAATTACGCGAAATTATACGTTCATCGAATTTTTTCTTCAATACATACAGTGGACGCTCGATGTAGTGAACTAATAAAAACCGGGACTGTTCACTGGAACGAGATTGTTCATTGTAACGAGCGTGGGCTGCTTGGAGCATATTTCATCAAAATGCCGATGTTTTGAAGAACAATTCATCAAAAAAAGGATATAATTACAATTTTTCTTTGCAATAAATTATAATCAAGCCAATATTCATAAAAAGAATATTTTGTTTCTAACAAAAACAATTCATCTGTAAAAAAAACGTAAAACGCAACATGCACTTTGTATTTGCTTCAAACAACCCCAAACCGTGTACCATACACATAACATAATTAATCTTGCAAGATTCTTACACAACACGATGAGCAGAACAAACGGTATACAATTTTGTGTGTTCACTATATTGGAATGTTCACCATTTCGAGCGTCCACTGTATGTTGATTGTTTTGCTTGATGAATGGCCAGTAGACCACATTTCTTCCACATTCATGCCGTTCAATCGGGGAATCGGGGTCTGTAGCGAATACCGTTGACCGTAACAGGCTGATTTGGCTCACTTTTGAAAATTTGATCCGATGATTGCACCACCCCACAGACCGAAATGCTTTTGGGATGTAACGGCATTTCTCATGTGGATTATCTTTGCTCCAAATGCGACAATTTTACTTACTGACATGTACATTGATCGAAAAATATGCCCGATCGCTGAACACAATTTTTCTACAAAATAGATGATCCAATGCCAGTTGATTGCGCTCAATAATACAGCGAAAAGCGGCCTCAGAAGGTCGATTAAGTTTGGGGTTATATGGTGCAAGTGCTCTTTGATACAGAACAAATTTCTTGAATTTGGGCCCATTCCGAAATTTTGACGTATTTTCGAGGCAAATTTCTAAAATTTGGTAACGTTGTTGAAGCATGTATGTGACCACTATAAAATTCCAAAGATTACTGAATGAAAGTTAAACTGGCAATATAACAAATACCTCTATCTGAAATTAGTACTGGATTAAAAAGCACCTATAATTCCATAGCCCATTGAAGAGTCAATATTGTAATATATGGAATATTGCTTCATAGTCCTGCAGGTTATATGTTATGTCTTGTTATACTTTAAACTAACATACACATACATGTATGCCAACAGATCTATAAGGAACAATAGGACAGAAACTCATGTAAAATTTGCAAATTTCTATTCGAAATTGCTGTGAGATGCACCAAAAGTCGGATAGAAAACATTTTTTTTCTATTTTTAATAAAATAGAAGTGATAAACGTCTTGCAATGAATGTGTAGGTGATCAACTTAAACTTGTGGAATTGTATAAACAGGGAATCACTTTTTCCGTGTGATACTGCAGCTGATGTTAGTTGAAAAACTTCTTCATCAGAAAATGTAGGCAAGTTATTCGATGTGTAGGTGTCATTCTCTTTACACTTGCATCAAGCAATGACAACATAGTCGTCCATCATAAAAATGTTACAGTAAACACCTTATCTGAGTAAAGAATGCAATTTTTATAGAGACTTTTTTGTGTTTTCTTTCATTTTGAATTTCAACAATAAAAGGCTACAAAGGAATCAATCCTTTAGAATATTCATAAATGAATCTAATCGAAACTTGTTAGATCTCGAGAACATTGCACATCTCCCTAGTTAAGCTTTCGAACTAAATAGCAGCGAAAAGGATTTGCACTAATTTAAAAATAATAAAAATATGTTGAACTTACAGCTTAACAAAAATCATTTTTAATGCAGTTAACGAATACAAGCAAAAGTGCTTCCAGCATTATTCAGAGTAGGCGAATATATTCTAAATTATTTTTAGTTACACTTCGTTAATATAATGACTACACTCGAACACGAACTGAATTATTCAATATTCATAAACTGAGTTAAAGACATTTTTTCAAACATCGCACTTAGTACATGCATAAATATCTTTACCCTTACCTGATTCAATGCTATTAAATTTAGGAAAAAATTGAAAAAGGAAAACAAAATAAAAATACTTCACAACTCGATTTTTAAATAAGTTTCCATATAGTTGCCGTAATAAAATTTATGAGATTGGCTCTTTAGCCGTAAATGGCATTGTGCATGCCTATAGTGTACGTATGCAGGAGGATATGTAAATCTTAAAGGAAAGTGCCAAGTGCCACTTATCGGGATATGTTATTTCCATGGTATCCCAGGTAATGGAGACCAATTTATTTACGTCGCAAGTTCGTCAACTTTATTACCACCCCATCGAATGTAGCAACCAACATACTACCACCTAACACTTGTATTCCTATGTACATATATAAGGAAAGGGAGCTTACTCGATCCCCGCGGTAAGGAGTAATGACTTCATTGACGGCCTCCACCACGACATGGGCTTAAAGAAAAAATCCAATCCAACGGCAATTTGTAATTTACAATTGTCGCCCGAAGCCTTCAATTTCATCCGAGCCGTCGTTTGCAAATTTCGGTTTTACGCGGTAAAAAAATAGCATGAAATGCAGGAGTATTCTACACGTACCAAAAACCCCCGTACGTGTGTTTGTCTTTCCGATGTTATATACTAAAGAAGGGCTATAAAAGTGGGGCGTGGATTAGGGATGAGTTGATTGAGATGATTGACATTGAGTGTATTATTTTCTTTATATTTTGCCCTCATTTTCTTCGATTACATTTTGGTTTTTATTTTTAGAATCTCATTACAAAGCAAATTGACGCGAACCGTGACAAATTCGGCTTCAAAGGCAGGACGGTGTTCCGCAAACGAAGTGAGTTGCTTTTATCAAAGTGAAGTATGATTCAGACATACGAAAGGGGTTGAATGTTTGTATATCTCAGACATCTTCACCTTTGCGCAAATATTTAAGAATATCCTCTGAGCGGGGGAGTTGGTGGTAATGAGACTGGTTGAAATGTTCACGAAGGTAGGCAAACAGCATTTGATCCGTATGTTTGACAAGCAGATACAAGTGATGAATGAGAACTTGAGGATATGTGCAGTAAATTGTTGATATAGTCACACCAGTAGTTTCCCATATTCCACATTCTATGTTTGTTTTGAAAAGTCATCTGTCTAATTGACGTTAAAGTGTTGCCTAATTTTGCTATTTAGCAAACATTTGCATTAAACGACTTATACACAGTGTTGGACAAAACTAAAGCAACATGGCAAGCTAATGTTTGCATGTGTTAATTTGAGTAAACCTTAGTAATGTTCCCCATAGCAAGGGATGATTCAAAACATGAGTCTTAACATACACCCTTGGCCAAATGTATTAGGCACTCTTTATGATTATATCTTCAAAAAGTAAAAAATTAATGAAATGAGAGGAAAAAATAAAAATACAAACTCAGATAGTGTCGCCGAAAACCATAAAATTCAAACTTACTTCCGATAAATAATTCGGCAGCAAAGACAAAAAGGTAAGGGTGCCTAATACATCTGGCCAAGGCTGTATTATGTCCATAAATATTATCAAACAAACGTTTGAAGGAATGCCCCAGTGGGTCAGAAGCCCATAAGAGTAAAGGTAGTTAAGAAAGTGAATGTTTGCATTTTTTTAGGAACACCTTAAAATAAAATGAATAAGATCGGATCCATCCTGATAGGGCATTGATATTTTTTATTAGTTGGGATGCCTTAAGGCTGACGAAGAAAAGCACACATTTTTCAACGATGAAATATGCTTTACGTTTTCTTCGAGGTATTCATTCTATTGTCATATTTCTTCAAAAAAATATCTATTTCCCTATCTGCAGCTAAAGTCCGGGGTGAACCTTGGCCTCAAGCAAAAAGCTTTTACCCACACACGATCTTTTGCGCACACCAAGGTAGTTGAGGAAACTATCCACATATGTACACCATTTCAATACGGGACGAGTTTGGTTGCGTTTTTTCACAGACTCAGAGTTGAAAATTCTTGGCGCGTTATTCATGCGCTGTACATGGCCCAGCCATCTTAGGCGTTGGATTTTTAAACTTCTCACTACACGCAAGTCGCTGTACAGCCCCTAAAATACGTAGCTGAATCTTCCCCTCCAATCGCCATAAATGCAAGCAGGACCAATGACCGCACACAGAGCTCTTCTCACGAAAAAAAACGAGAGCAGATTAAGACTTGCTTTTGATACTGTTCTTGCCTCTGCGACGCAGAGCAGGACTGCGATGTTCATGGTCCTAAACAAACTCCGTCCTTGAAAGGGGCCCCTGTTACTCAATTACCTCTTTGGCCAAAGAAACATTGATTGGCAAGAGTTATTCTGCGTTTGTTCTTGGTACTAATATTGTTATTACAAAAAAAAATCATCCAGCTCGAATAAATATTTCCATTAAAACCATTTTTGGGCACCTGGTCGCAGTGAATGAGTGCGTAGACTCCTCTCTCTAAGTCTAGGTTGGATTTCTGAAAAACACATTTCATATTTAAACAGCTTCACATCCTTCAGTCACTGAATATGATGAAAGAGTTCATTCGGAGTCCATATTAAACTGTAGGCCCCAACACTCAATAGCACGCACAACACGAGTGGTTGCTGTACAAGCCAAGCCCAAGTCTACCTCGGCCACAGTATTATTTTTAGTATTGAACCAATTCATGAAAGAATCGTTGTAAAAAAATAATGAAAGTAGCAGAAAAACTCATCATTTGGGCTTATTAATACCGCTAAGTGTAATAGAGAGGAAATCTTGTTATCGAAGTTTAGAACTTTTGACGCAGGGACTTTCCCAGGGATTAAAAAAAAATGAAAACTTAAGTAATTTTTACCTTAACAACAATTTGCCCAAATGTTTGAAATATGTTACTGGAATAACCTTCTAAATATCCATTCAATTGACATTTTTAAACCATACTTTGAATAAAATTACCACAAGCTTTCTGGCAGATTCCAAATAATTCCAAGTCACAGCTTGAAGATAAACATATTGCATGTTTTGGTTGCCGGCAATTATTGTCTGTAGATGGAAAAATCTCTAGCACAAAAAAATCTATCTGAGTACATATGCAGGTGTTAGCTTCATCGCAATAACTGATCTGCTTAATTGAATAATATGTATCTAAATTGTGAGCAAGTAAAGTAAAATATATGTATTTGTGTACTTGCACAACCAATCATCCTCTCTAGTGAATAAGAAGGAATTAAATCTCAACCACCCACTTGATTAGTGTAAATCAAAGTAAATTAAAATAGCACTTAATCCGCATTCCGAGCGCAGTGTACATTTAAACTCTCATCTCAAAATACCATTAATCAAGAACAATATAAACCACACCATCATTGGTAACAATAGTTCGTTGTTCACATTTAAACGAATTCGCAAATAAAATGCCTATTGTTACCGCCGGCACTTTAAAGAGAAAACATGTGAAAAAGAAAATAATAAAAAAATAAATAAATGTTCACTCTTTCTCTCTCGCTCTCTCTCGCTCTCTGACTATAGACCCTCTCGTCCTGGCTACCCAATCAAGTGAGACATTATTCACAGAATATACTTATGGAATTTGTCATTCTGTACCACAAACTAAAAAAGTAATCGCCACTTTATTAAATTAGAGACTGTCTATCTATAGAGAAACATGTGTACATACGGTTCCGTTCAGCGCGGTCAAATGAACTGTCGCAAAGGAGCATAAATTTGATATAAATTAATTTGACCCCCTAGACCTTTGGCTGTAAGAACGCTGACAGCGACGACCTCAAACCATCCATCCAACGCCCCCCGACCATACTCAAACTTTGTCATCATCTGATCAGGCCAGATCACTCTCTGAAAGATGAGTGAGCCGACTGAGTGCCTACTCAGAGTTGGATGAATACAAATTGTCATCATCGTGAGGATAGTGTGTAGTAGTGTACCAGTACGTACTGGCACATTGTATCCACGTAAGTATGAATCTTCTATTGTTGCATCATTTAGACTAAATGTACCAGCACTTTGACATTTGACAGACATGTACCTAATACAGAAAGCATTTGCAACTGGGCCGATTTTTAGTTTCTGTCTATTGGTATCGTTATAGTAATGTGTGTGTGCTGGGGGAACTTAAGTGAAATTGATGGTAGTTTTAAACAGTCTACTAAGTGCATAGCAGGTCATCTCAACTATACCTTCTTTAGTGCTTCTATTCATTTGTCTAAATTTCAATCCATTACAATGCTGAAATACACAAAACTTATTTTTCCTTCTCCTTCCCCTCTCTGTCATCATTGTCGTTCGGTTTTCAGCTTTCTCTTGCCACCGAACGTCCACTCATGTGATTTGTGCGACACGCTGACAATGAAGATGACTGGAGATGACCATTATAAAAGCAGATGATTATGTGATAACTGATGGAGCACAATGCTCGCCGAGTAAATTGGACCGGAAGCATTCAGTTTTCATCTTCAATATTCTCTATTCTGTTCAAGGAATTTACATTTAACATGAATGTAGGTGGCTATTCGGACTTGAGAGTGGGACGGTAAAATAGATTCGTTGCAATGGGCATAAATGTGGCTGAAAAGAAAAAAAGCAATGAGCTAATTTTGCCTGTGGAAAAGTGGCTCATAATGGCGAGATATTAGAAGATGATTGTGTACCAGAGTTGGAAGCGATAAAAGGACGAACGTGACGGTCACTTATTTTATTATTAATATGGAAGAACTTTGCTCGCAAGCAATAGGATCATCTTTCCAGGTTTATTCACATCATTTCGAAGCTCCTTCAAATATTCAATAAGGGACACCTTGTTTATTGAGGGGATTTTAAAAGCAACTGATTTGATTGATCAAAAAACCTGTTGCGTATCATGGAATGCAAAGAAGTTTGATCGTTCTACGAATGTCATTGGTTTTCTTGTGAGTGACACTACATTGAATTCAAACAAAAAAATTATTCACAACTATAAAGGCATCTACCCACAACAAGCGCTCGACAAGCAAAGCGATTGATGAGTATGCAGTTCCCATTCTCGAGAGCACCTATAGTTTTCTCATTTTATAACTTCTGCAATCAAATTCTCTTTATCTAGATCGCGCACTCTCCATTGTCACCTGCCTTTGAGATTCATAGATGCGAAAGGATAAACAAAAAAAATTAGAAAAAGAGGAAGACGAAACCAGAAGAGAGAACAAAAAAAACAGAAAACCACACAAAGGAGACAAAGCAAAAAGGTGTGACATTTTAATATCCCAGCGAGGTTTGTTCTTCTTCTTTGTGATGTCAAAAGATATTGTGGGTGACATCCTGATGTAATACTACGGGGAGAATAAGTTACAAAAATCACCGTGAAGACCTACTGGAAAGGGAGAGTTTAAGAGAGAGGGATAAAAAGTCAAGAATTATCATTTGCAAATGGAAAAAGATTTTACGGTTTTTAGGGCTTTTGCATTGCATTTCCGTGGTCGTAGTAAATAAATACACCTTTGATATTTTCATTTTCAATCTCGCCATTCGGAGTCGGCATTAAACCCCTCCACTCGTGAGAGAACGTCACGAGTGGCTGCTGAGAAGTAGGCCCAGGTCCACCTCGGACTGTAGCGCCGCCGTTATTATTATAATTCATCTTTTCGAATTGCTCATCTCTTCAAGCATCGAAATTTCCGCAAGAACATATCAAATAGTAAAAAAAAAATTTTCATAAGAGGCAAACAGACAAATTTAAATTTTTAAATTCAATTTAATTTTTAAATTTAATTTTCAATTTAATTTTTTAAATTTAATTTAATTTTTTAAATTTAAATTTAAAAATCTGCTCTAATAATTAAAAAAAAATTTTTATCCCTCCGAACTGTTCATCTTACGGTTCCGCACATATTTTCGAGATTCTACTACATTTCTGTTACTTTCAAACCTCTTAGTAACTTAAAGACCGAAAGCCAACCCACATTATACGAAACTTCGGGTACTTCCGTCATACCTACTGCTAAATGTGTAATTTGTAGTATTCCCACTTAAATATGGGATTTTTTTTACAGAATCTATGAACCATTCATTCACTTGGCACCTCATCTACACACGCCAGACTATCGAGCTCCTTGAGAAAGTGAGATTACTTACACCGAGAGCAATTGAAGAGGTTCTATATGTGGCAGTTGTCGTTGTTAAAAAATGCCCTTTCATTCGATGTTACTGCATTGACTTTATTCCATTCCAACAAAATAACGCTTCTGAACGACGATGGAATTTTTTTTTCTCGCCACTAATTGAAAAGCAAACAGATGAAAAGAAAACCGAAAAGAAAGCAGGAAGACAACAATCCCTTATTCCCTTTTTGTCACGTGTCGATTGCCAATGTCTGGACACCATCCAAGTAAACGTCAACCATTTCCCAGCACCCGCCGCAACCGGACAAACAATAAAACTCAAAGTCATCCCCAATGCTAGGTCCAGAAGAAAGCAAAAGAAACTCTTTGTCCCCACATCACATCACTGTCACTTGACAACAGCACGAATGTGAAGAAAAAAGTCACGAAACAAGTGCGCAACACAAAAGGCAGTTGAGTGGACCGATTTTCACAAGAAGGACTGAAAAGATACACAACACCGACATCGTGTCACACACACACTCACTCGTAGATAAACCGGCGGTGATGAGGCGATGTTTCACTCGTTTGAACCACTTTGACCGGTCCAAAGAAACAAATGAATTAATTGAACATGTAAATTACTTAATAGATGTCTAATTTATTAAATTAAAATTGGCTTAATTGACCTCTTGTTAGGTCTGTGCCGTTCGATGCGGGACCGCATTGTCGTTGATTTGCTCGGGCAGCAGATCTTGCATGCAGTTGTCACCCCCGCGTGGCGTGACTTGCGGAAGAAACACCCCAGACTGGTGCGTTGTTGCAGATACACATATTTACATGTGTGCGTAACGTTCAAGAGATAAAAAGTCAATCCTTTCAGTCTCTGACAACACGTCGGATCCGCCCGCGCAGTAAATATGCTGAACAATGGCTGCTGGAGGCACGGTCATCCAGAGTTTGTCATCCATCCATTTACATGCATGACATTTGCAGACCGTGCGGTTATGACCCACTTGAGACGCGACGAATTGAACTGGCTCGGTTGTGTTGTGTTTTTTAGTCGATGGGGCACCCAACAAGCTATAGAGTAGTCAACGAAGGAATATGTTGTCACCAGATCCTGAACGATGGACTGAAATAATGAACACAATGATGGAAAACGGTGGCCACGTTTGTGTGCGTTCTTGCAGGATTGCACTCACTAAAGCCTTGTTTGTTCCAGTGCGGTGAAAACGGTGGCTTACACATTTGTTGTTTCAGCATCGGTAAGCTGGGATGGCTTCTACTATCTGCCATCTACATACATACAAAGTGTTTGCTGTTTGTTAGCTCCGCTCTCGGCGGCTTCATTTGCAGTTTTTTTTTTGGTAGAGGCTTTCATTTTTTTCCCTTGTTGTTAGCAGCTGATTTGGATATTTGCTGTATTGTCATTGTATCCTGGCCTCGTCATCATCCTCGTAGTGCTGATAGGCATCAATAGAACAGTGTTCTGTGATTTTGCAGGATTTATACTCATGTCGGGAATTTTTGGGATTTTCTGACTCTTGCTTTTGAGTTTGTGTCCTGCCGGTGAGTTGCGGTTCCACTTGTGTTTTATCCCTCCTTATCATTTGAGCGTTGAATTTTGAGCGTATGTATTAGGTGCAGGGAAAGTGATTTTTGGGTCTTCGTTATTATACTGGACTGCCAAATGCATGATAAGGCATTTTTTTCCGAAGAACTATTTGATATTGTCGTTGTAATATAAAATGTAAATGTTTATTTTTTTGATATTTTTTATTTGTGATGGTTCACGTTTACATACATACATACATTTGTTTATACGTACCTATTCGGTAGCAACAAATATACATCATAACTGACTTGAAAATTATTTATATATTTCTTTATTTTCTAATTTTTAGTTTTAATTTATTTCCAGATATTGGAGACGCGAAAATAATCAAAGGAATTCCTTTCACATTCATCTTCGAATAACAAGTAAAATCATCCCTAGAAGAGTTTTGTTATCAAATAAAACAAGACTATTCCTTTGACTATGTGTAACCGTGTTCATTGAAATAACATTAAGAAAATCAGACAAATGTAACAAAATGTATGTTTTATTGTGTATTATTCATCTTTCAACTTGGGAGAAACGATTATGTCAAGCACCAATTAGAACAGAACAAAAACAGAAAATAATACAAGAATTCTTTTCTAAGTACTAGTGCCGCAGGAGATAATTTAAAAAAACCCCTGCTGCCCAAGTGCTTATCAAAGAGTTTCAACAATGACACCAATAAATTAACACTATTACACTATATGTATAAATCCGTCGAAGGCACTGGCTCGACCACATCGAGCGCATGGACAACAACGCTCCAGCTAAGAGGGTCTAAAAATCCGATCCTCCTGGTTCGAGAAGGAGAGGAAGACCGAACCTCCGGTACAAAGACCAAGTCATCGCGGACGTAAGACAGGTTAGTCTTGATGACTGGAAGCAGTGTGCCCAGGACCGTCCACGACGGAAGGCAGTGATATCTTAGGCTCAGACCTTCCATGGATCGTAGGCCTGTTCAGTAATTTACACTATATGTATAACTTCCAACTGATGCTGTAATAATATTTATGAAAATTGTAAGAAATCCTACCTTTAACGAAATGCAAAAGTAAAGTCATTGCTTGACGTGAACAAATTTCAACTACATACATACGTGTGCATATTGTGCACTTCATTTTTACTTTAAAATCCGCAGACGTATACTGAAAATAACATAGGAACATTTCTGACATCCTTCTACGACACTGTACAGTTGTTAAACAGATAATATTCGAAATATCTTCAGGTAATAAGGATGAGACCATACTAAGCGAACCATTTTAATTTAATCACAAAATAAAAGTTTCAGCTAATTTCAGAATTTGAAAAGAATATTGACCAGTATATGTTGTAACTCACTAACAGCTGATTGCATTGACCACTGGGGATGATTTGCATGAAAGCTTTAATTTTGAATTTGTATTTACTGTTTTTTTTGCAGGGATTCTAAGGATATTTACATTTTAAAGTGGACTAAAATAATACAAATCCCAAGTTTTGCAATACTACGACATGGAATATCTTCAAGTGCTGCCATTATGTACCTTCTGTACTCGTATATACCTTCTGATCAAAAAGTATCCGAATTTTATTCGATATTCTTATAATTCTCTTTCCATAAGTAATAGTCATTGCAAGCAATGCATATACAGTCGACTCGCTCTAGGTCGAATTTTCACGCGATATCAGAATTAGTTCGAGTTAGAGGGAGTTCGACTTAGAGTATGGTTTTTGTATGGAAAATGAAGGGAATGCCAAAATAAATACGGCGAAAAAATTCGAGTTAGAGGGAAATTCGACTTAGAGGGAGTTTGACTTAGAGGGAGTCAACTGTATCTCTAATCTTAAAATGACTTCCATAAGCATTTTTTTCTTATGAATTTCCTTCTGCTTATTCTCATTTATCGCCTCACTTGTCTTTAACCTGCTTGAGAGAGAACGATAGCATAAGCAACACGAGTTACACGAGTCGAGGCTACCTCGATTTCTCAAAATTATGTTTTTTGTGTGCATTTAAAGTAATAATGAAGTAAAAATATGTGTTTGCAAATAACAATAATACATGTCCTTTTCATCCATCATTGCTACCACAGAAATCGCTCTTGGCTGAAAATCTCCATTTCCTTATGGAATTGTATCTATTATGACAAATTTTATTTCAGTGCAACGGTGTTTCTTATCAATATCTATTCGCATATATTACGTTAATATTACCACTCGTCTATTCTAGATGGATTCTATTTTCACTTGACTGAACTTAAAATTGAATAGGGAACTAGGTAGCTGACGTAGTTAAACGCTGCGGCTGTACTTTCTACTTCGAGGACAATCAAAATCTTTTGATATTAAATATGAACATGCACATGTAACTGCCTTTACAACGAAATAAATTCCCTTGCAACTCATGTGTATACACGAATATTAGTTGAAATTGAACATGACTCATATTATGTGATAGCGAGATATTCTATAAAGTCTCCCTGTAAGTACAGAATGCAAAACATTCGTCTTCGGAACCAAAGCCAAAACTGCCACAACCACAGCTATCGTTTTTGCCGTTATTATGGAGGGAGAAATATCCCGCCAGTATGTGCTCGTTTTCCTTGTAAAGGGAAGAAACTTTCTCAACTCTGGTGTTTTTCTTTTTCGCTTTTCCACGAATGCGGATGCATTCGTTTCAGCATGAATGAGCATTTTTGGCTAGACGCCATTAGTAATATATTTAAAATTCAACCAAGGGAACACAATAGATAAGGAGGCGAATAAATATTAAAAAGTTTTGGATTTCAAACGAATAAAAGAGGAGAGTCTCATCGATGTGAGGGTTGGAAACAGTTGAGAAGTACCATATCGATATACACTTTTCTGAACAGGAGGATATACGAGGTACTGTACTGATATCTGAGATTTCAACGTTCACACATAATACCAAGCTTTGAATAAAATTTAAGATATTACAGTGAATACTTTCAAGGTAAATTTGCCTCAATAATTTCCTATCTGACTTAATTATAAACAATTTTTTTTTCAGATCACATCATTCAACGGACGAGTTTTGAGTTCATCTTTTTTGTTGCCCCAATTATTTGTCTTTGTGGTGTGGCTACAGTCAGAGTTTTTTCTTTCTGACAAATAGAGGAGACCTGCAGTTTTTGGTCGACTTCAGCGCCTATATTTGAAGTTTTCATGACAGTTATACACCCAGGGCATTGTCAGTGTCATTTGAGAGAGGTGGAACCGTGGAATATGATTGTTGTTATGTCGGGAATCGAACCTAGAGTTTCAGTGTAGGTTTCGACGCAATAAGCCACTACGCTACGGCGGCTGCATTGCTGCTTTTGTTCTCCCGAATTATTTGCCTTCAATTTGTTCGCTTTTTGCATCCTGCTATCAAAGTAAGACCAAATTCGTAGATTACCTGCATGCAAATAACCGAATAGTAAATCAGCCCCTCTCAAACGAGCGCTATCCATCCATTTTTCTTGATTTGGCGTTAATCTCTTTGCTGATGTCCTATGAACGGTTTCCCACAGCGTCCGATACAAATTTCTTGGTCTGTACTATTTGAAGATTGCCTTCGGCTTCTAATCGCCCCAAGTCATTTGTTAGCGACTGGGTAGCGCAGTTGGTTAAGTGCCTGCTCCAAGTTAGAGGGGTTCCAGGTTCGAATTCCAGTGAAATTAAATCTTTTCCAGTCATCATTTGCCGTTGGGATCAAATTAACGGCACTGGAGTAGGTTGCTACCTGTCAGTACAATGGACCAGTTTTGAGTCTGAGTACTCCAGTAGTGTTTCAAAAATTCTCCAAAAACAAAAAAAAAGTCATTTGTTGATGTTTTGTTTCTAAAGGCACAGAAAACGTTCCGTTTTCAAATCATTAGCTCGGCAATTTTAAATCAAACTTTGTTTAATCCGTAAGTGAACGACTAGATCTGGCATCTCAGGAAAAAGCTAAAAGCATAAACTAAGTATTTGCGACGAATAATCTGAATATGGTAATGCTTACGAAAAAGCAAAACAGACAAGAATTGAAAAATTGAGAAACGAATATTATACTCGACTATATATTATAGCGACTATGGCCACAATAACGATTTAGATAAACTGAACATCTTTCCGTATAATACTGGCGCGGTACACAACGGATCTTTTATCAAGTTCTTAGTTGTATTCCTTTCGAATCGTTAAACCCTTCGGGTGGAGAGAAATTGAGTTTTTCTTTTTCTGACTGTTGCTTTTGACAGCTGCAGGAACATTTTAAGAGCACACGACCGCGATGGTCGCTTTCGAGTTCAATAAGGTCCTTTTTAAAGACCCTTTTGTGTGTACGCTTACGGAATACAATAAAAATCTAATTACTTTTTTGTTTCGGTTTTCTTGTTGGACACTCTATTACCCTGTCGAAAAGAGGACTAATTTAAAAATAAATTTGGAGGACATTATCATCCTCTAAGTGGTGGCAATTAATTTTATTCTCTGGTTATTTATTTATGAAGTGCTAATCCTATAACGATTCGAACGGATTAAAATCGTTTTCCTTGCCTTTCTCCTGAGAAAGGTAAAGCATTATTTGTAAAAAATATTCAAATTATTTGTTAAGGGTTTTCAGGCGTATTTAGGTTTGAAAAACAATTGATTTCTTTTCGGTTTTAATTTGTTTTTTTCTTTTTCTTTTTTGGGGGTGGGGCAGAAAAGTGTATATCCAAGAAAAGGGATTGATTCAAAAATGGCGAAAGTGAGATAATAATAATAATTATAGTTCACCTCGGACTGTAACCCCACCATTATACATGCATAAATACAATGCAAAGATAAATAAGTTATTTAAGTAACGATTGTCTGCCACTCAAGGAAATAAAAATCGATTCCGCAGAACAAAACTTGATCGTTGCGGCTTTTTGTATTGTTGTATTGTATTGTATTGTTGTTGATCGAGGTAAACATTCGTAAAATTAAATAATTCACAACCACAACCAAAAACGTAATTCTCATCATTTTAAATATTCTCCCTTTCTGTTGTTTCATTACATCCTCATCTTTGTCAGAATGTCACTGTAATCCCACAGACATTTCTCAACGTAAGATTAAGCTTTCTACATCTGCCCGATTCGGGAGAAACCACTATAATCAAACCTACGGCCAAAAGTGCACATTTAACGTCAACGCACATGTTCAAATCCAGTTCCCATTCAACATTAAGATATCCCTACAAACATAGTATATACCCGCTACACAGACAGTTTTGCCACAGCATACTAATTCAAGCAAAATGCCGCACACATTCCGATAGACACCAATCCTGACAACAAGCCATAGTTGAACATTCCCCAGTACACCTCGACATGTAATGTTCACTTACACTCCCGATGAGGATTATTCAACACTGCCCTCTGCCAAAAGTGCATTGGACACATCTCTCTGCGAGTGCCTCGAGATTCTGACCAACAAAATACAAGATACTTCCTGCAAGGATATCCACACAACCTCGAGGCCATCATAATCACTTATTACGAAAATGCCACATAACTGCAAGTGCATGACGCTGCCAGCCATTTGCTAGCTTCCAGAAAACTGTAGGACAGGCCACAGATACACCGCAACTATACCGTTTAAAGGGAAGAAGAAGAAAGTAATTGCTTGACGGAAATACTACTGCAATACTGAACAAACGCAGGGCGAGTCATAACAGCTTCATGGCGACAAAAGTTACCCCGTCGCTGTAATATGTACCTGAGCACAGGGGTGAGGCATGATGCAACTAATTTTCAATTATACTGTTCCAGAGATCAGGAGGGCGTTAGGCAATCCAATCCTTTTTTCCATCGTGGCGGAGAAAGTGTTTTCTATCATTTCTCTCATCCTGGCAATTTCCTCTTTTTCTTCACCGTCCGCCAAATATGAACCTTAAATGTCATGGTCGACCAGAATATCAAAAGAAAAAACCTTTTAAATCGGTGGTTTACCTGGACGCAGGTTGGTGTCCGATTTAGAGCTGATTACGGTGGCAATTATACGCTCCGTGATGAAGGGAGCTATGCTGCCCGTGGTCCGGCTTGTTTTTCTCTTCGCTATGGGTACGATCCACCGGCTGACTTACCACAATGCTGATGAGATTGCAGGCGAGAGTAAGAATTAGATTTTCCATTTCGTGCTTTCTGTTAGCTCCTTTTTTTTTATCTGTGTGCCACTTTTCACGTTTTGACGTTTAGCTGAAGCAGTTTTTTCTTCTGATTTCTTTTTCTTTTCAAATGGAGGACCTTTCATGGGTGGTGTGGAGAAATAATTAGAAAATGATTTGTTTGCCGAGTATTTAATGGAAAAGGAAATGGACAGAAGGAGATATCCTTTCTCATGGCTGGCACTTTCATTTAGTGATGATGTACTGCGCAGCCCGACAAGGGTGGGCCGACGAACTGAAGAATAAATGGGTTATGGGATAATGACTTACGATTGTTACAAGGGTTGGTAATTATGATATAATGCGGGATTACTTGCAAATTGTGCGGAATAAATGCTAAGTTGGGGCTGAAAGTGTTAATGGTTACTTCACACGGTGTGCTGAAATAAATCCTTTTTGAGTGATTTAGTAAATTATTTTATATTTGACGAGATTTTCAAAAGCGTGGAGAGTTTGTGGATTGTGTGCATTAACACGATATTTTGCACAGCCGCAGAAAAGGAAATTAAACGGCGAGAAATAGAAATAGCTGGTGGCAAATTCACATCACCCAATCGCGAAGCAAATCGTCCTGGAAATTTTTCTGGCAATAATGCCAAAACGCGTAGTGTTGCGTAAAATGTGGCATCGTCTTGTTGCAACCATATATCTTTCATCCACAACCATGTCTTCGACTTGAGGTTTGAGTTATGATAAATTATAGTGACGGTTAGGCTTGCTAAGGTTAGGTTAAAGAGTCTGTGACCACTGCCTGAGATCCGGTTCCTCATTAGCCAAAAAACTAACCAACACCTGAAGTTTCCTGCTGGTGGCCTAGTGGTTTATTCTGCGATGATCCACTTTCTTATCGGATTATAGCGTATTTGTTTTCCTTATGAACTTTTTGATGTCTTGAATTTTGATGTCTGACATATCTTCTGGACCGCTACACGAATATTTGCAGAGCGTTATTTTTGTGCTCTTGCAAGGGCTGGACAGTTGCCGAGGTAGTGCAGTGTTGTTTCTACATCTTCCTCGTCACGGCAGCTTCTACGGAAGTCATTGTAGGGGGCTCCTTCCTTCTTGCGTGTACGCCCATAAGACAGTGACCGTTAATCAACCCGACTACACTGCTTATTTCCTTCCTGTTTATTTTTAGGTATACTTGTTCTTTTTGGATTTAGTAAAGGCCATATCTGCCTCTATGTCCTGCAAGTGTAGAATTCCATCCATCTCTGATTGGTGATGTTGATGGCCTCTCTAAGTAGCAGGGTATTTATTACTCGAAGTGATGGTAGGGGATGTTCTGATTGCTTGCCAGTGCACGTCCCCATTCTAGCTAGGTCGTCGGCTCTTTTATTGGCTGTAATACCACAATGGCCAGGGACCCAGCACAGAGTAAGGTTGCATCTAAACGGCATCTCGCTGAGAGATTGACCGCATACTTTTCTAGTAGTATTCCTAGGTATTTGACATGTCCAATGAAGCTTAGTACCATATTCCTTAGCTTTGACAGTTACGGTAACACATTTCCCATTTTCAAAAGTATGGACTAATGATACGACCAGACAGAATTGCACACCATACTGTGACTTTTGGTGGATGCAATAGTTTTTCGACAGTTAGTGTGGGTGAGAAATTAGCCTCATTGTTGAAGAAAATGTTGTGTAAAAATTGGTCATCAAAACGCTGATATTTGGTGTATATCATACGCATTCCGTAATCGAATTCCAATTCCAAACACAAAATACGCAATAATGTGGCGTAAGACAAGCCCAAATGGAGTGCTCCCCGTGAAAACGATATGGATGGATCTTCTTTAACACTTTCACTTACAGTTACTTCTCTGTAGATTGTGCATTTCGATGTTGGATAGGTCTTAGACTTCTGTAACAGAATCAGTCTCTTGAATTTCTTTGCCTACAGTACGCTCATGATGAACGCTTATGTCGACCATAACCTGCTCATAATGCGCGAATCGTACCCACTGCAGAATTACTAATTTTGTAGTTAGCTTTCACAATTGCAACACGTTCAGCGATTTTCAAACGATGCATATTGAGAAATGACGAATTTTAAGATAGACAGTGGTGGACAAAAGTGTTTACACAAAACTAATTTCAAAGAAAATCAAGCGGCTACATAAGGAATAATATAATAATAATAATGGCTGCGCTACAGTCAGAGGTGGACCTGGGCCTGGCTTCTCAGCAACCACTCGTGTTGTGTGCACTATCGTTCTCTCACGAGCGGAGGGGATCTACAGTTTAATGCCGACTGCGAATGGCGAGATTGAATAGCTTTTTCTAGACAGTTATACTCTTTGAGCACTGTCAGTGACTCGAAAGAGGTGGAGCAGTGAAAAAATGTAATGTGTTTTTTCGAGTTTCGAACCTTAGACCTCGAGCGTAGGAGTCGACACACCTACCCACTATGCTATGGCGACCAAGTTTAAAGAATACCCAAGTTAAAAGCTTTTTGTTATTGTTTTTGGATGGAATTTGATTGAATCATATTTATTACATGTTTCTAGAAGATTTAATGTTTTATGTTTAAATTATTTATTTTCTTAGAAAATTACTTTGGGTGAAAACTTTTGCCCACCACTGTATATACGTATATACCATCTCGGAGGAAAGTTCGGTTTGACGTATATGATTGAAAAAGGGATGTCAAATCCGGAGAACGAATTGAATTGCCCAATATAAAGGCTGTACAACGACTGCCTATCGAATGTCATTGACTAGGCCGTGAAGTGTGTACGGGTTACGTCCTGGTGCACGCGTCCGTATTTTGTTACGGACATAGCTTAAATAGTTTAAGTACTTTAAGTTGTTTTAAGTTTTTAGTTTAGGTTAAGCTAAAATAAGGGGAAAAAAAACAAAAACAAAGACGACCAAGTCTTTTTCAAAATTTCCTTGGATAAGTAAAATAGACGGAACCTTAAAAAAAAGAAAACAGTAAATAATTTAAATAATTAAATGACAGATAGACCGAAAGGCAATTTTATAATGGAATAGATATAAATTAGCTTAGAGTACCTACCCATTTTGAGTCAGTTAGTTAAATTTAAGAATTATAGTTTAGTTAGTTAAGATAGTTTTAAGTATTTTTGTCTAGTATGTAAAAAAACATGAATATTTGAATAAAAATACACAAAAAAAAGCGTACGGGCAACTTAAATCCCGGAAGAGAAGAGAATTTTCCCCGCTGAGTCAATGGAACCATGCAACAGAGGTCAACCAGGATAAAAGTGACTCACACACAAGGGGACTTCAATCAACTTGATGGGCCTAACCTGAGATATCGTCCTATATACTAGAGGCTAATAAGCCCGAATACAGCTGGACTGTGAAAATGTCAATCAGACATCAGTTCTTTATAGCTCAAAACATTTTTTCAACCAGTTGTTGTAACTGTAACTCCTCCGTTATTATTATTATACAATCTACAGCTTGTATTTTTTGTTGCTAGTGTTTTCCTGCAATATTATCAAGTAAGAAAAAATTAATAGAAAGTTAATTATGATCTAAATTGTTTGGAAGAGGAAGTCATTGCTATCATCGCATCGTACATATTGATTTTCCGTCATTTAAATTTGACATCAACATCGGCAGAATCAGAAATCAATCATATGGAGATATTTAAGTCGAACCCTTTTTGCTCCCGCAAATTTGTTGTTTTTATATGTTCCTGCTGTTTTAACGCTAAGATCAATCTACAACACTTAAGAAGTATACCTGAAAGTGCGATCTTAAATATAGTAGTGTTTGTATTTGGTTGTTTCAAAAATTTAATAAATTTGAATCAATGGAAATGGACATTTGATAATATTGGGTAGCTTTTTCGGCTTTTTACGATCAATGAGATGCGTATGGGCATGCACACAAAATTGGCAAAAATCTGTAGAGAGCACCGAAAATCCTTGAGCTTGATTGTCTCTAGAATTGCCGTATTTTTAAAGATAAATAACATCTAATTAATGCATCCGGGTTGACATTTCTGCTTATTGGATATCTTATATTCATGGGAAATGGAAACATTTGACAAATTGACGAATAGAAAGATGGAATACAACGTTGGAATCTATGCAAAAATCCAGAGTTTCAAATCGGGTTGAAAATTTTTTTTTTTTTTCACCTAGAACATCTTCAGTCAACAGAATTCCATAAAATTTCAGTTTTCCTCGTAGCAAAATGTAAGCTTTTCGGAAATTCATACTCGTCTGTACTCTGCTGTTTCGCAAAGAAAATTCTAATGAAAAGCTGATACGAATGTCCCCACATTTGCCCTTACACAGTTTCGTCCTTTGACTTTTCATTTAAAGCGGTGGACTTTAATTAATATGTACGTGATATAAAGGTATAAAGCATTCTCTTTTGGTTAATTTCTGGTTAAGTATTATCTTCTTTTGAGTATTCTTCCTACTTTGCCCTTGTGCAGCTCGTTAGCTCCTAGTGTTGATATTATCCCGTATTGTACGCGTTGCAAATGCTAGAGGAGAAAATGTGTACCGTGTCCAATTTCGTCTCGTTATTTTTAGTGATTTGGAAATAGGTAGTCAGTTTCGAGTATTGAATACAGATGAGTTGTAAAAGACTGCAAGGAATGGAGACCAGACATTGTTACTTCGTTTTTAACGTTTTCCTTGTTGTATTCGATACAATTTGACTGTCCTCTTGCTAGGACATGAGCATACCAGTTGTCATATGGGTGATGGGTTGATTGGAAAAGTTCTTGTCTGCAAACAGCATACAGTGTAAACAGTTTTCTGAAGTTCTATCAAATGGTGAACGATGTGCAGCATTGCCAAAGAATGTCAGAAGCAACAATGATTCTATTCCACGCATATATACATATGTGCATATGTATGGGATTGAGTTTTTGTATGCGAGAGTATAGGGAAGAAACTTCTCAAAAGCCGTTTGTGGGATCACATACAATACGCCCACCCACTAACTCGCGAAAGGCACATCCTCGTCAATATCCTTTGGCTGTTCTCGATTTTACGAGTTTGTCGTGATCTCCTTGTATTTATCCATGTATTTCTCTGCTGATATTAGTATTTTGTTTGCTATACTGTGTACATACATATAAGGTTTATCTGTATAGATGATGATACTGATGAAGATGATGATATTGAAATGCTTGGAGATGTGCACTCTACTTGGGTGGGTTTTCGTCTCCAGAAAATTTTATCGTACCTATGAATGGATAAGTGTTTGCTGGAATTGATTTCGGTGGAAGGAAGTAAAGAAATGGCAGTTCTTTACACACCCACATCTAGACATGTCATTAATGAAGAGGACTCAAGCGGAAATACTGCTCTCATAGAGGACAGACATCGCATACGGGTTAAATGGGAGAGACTAGACGACAATCGCAAACTGAAAGAGCTCTCATAAAGGCCAATTTACAACTCGATCGTAAATAAATTTTTGTTGTTGCTGTTAGTGCTGCTGGTGATGCTGTTCACCCATCGAGTGATGATATTTTTACTGCACATTCATTGTGCTGTTATGCCAGCACTCCTATGAATGGAAGCTCGTTGATACCATCACTTGCAACGACGTCAGCAGCGCCACCCTCTTGATTGTGTTTATTTTTGTTACACAACAATTTTTATGAATTTGCTAGGGAGCGGAGCATTTTGGTTTGGATCTTTATTTTACGGCGAATGGACAATGGATGTAGTCTTTTGGACGTTTTTAGTTGCATTGTTTACAATTTCACCACAACTGGAAACAGAAAAAAGTACAACGTAGCTCGGCTATAGACAAGAATTAAGACATTTTCCTGTTTTACGTTACAGGATAAAGTTTTTGTCGTAACTTTCCTGTGAGATTGTGTAACCATAATACAATAGAGTGCATTGCAACAGCACCGACGCCATTACTCGCTTCAAATTGCTATCGAAGAGGATGTTTTACACTTTCGTTATCCTGCCTTTAGTTGGTTCCTTTTAGCGGATGAGCAGTCGGTGTGGTCTTGTGTAGAAGTTTTTGTTTATTTGTATTGCAATTGACACGTATGTATGACATGGACTTGACAACTTATTTTGAGTGCTCGTTTTCAGTTTGCCTTTTCACTGTCGTCGACAATCAGGGGAATTTAAAGAAACGATTTCCAAGACATTTTCAGTTTATTTGAGAATATATAATATATAATACAATTTTATGTTGTCGTTACCTAATGTCAAAAAGGTCGTTTAAGGTTGGTTGATCTCCTTAAATTTTCCATCATTTCAATTCCATCATCTTTTAACTGGTTTTATATAAAAGCAAACAGGTTGCACAGACGTCATTTCTGGGCTCGTCACCGCAAGCTGACATTCATGTATTCCACATTCTATTTTTATATTGAAGGTCTTAAATGCCACTGTTACTTCACAAATGTTTAGCTATCATCGAAATTCGAAATGAACTGCTCATTTAACATTGAATGACGTTGGAAACATTTCCAGTCTAAACGAGAACTTATTGCGCTCACCTTTTCCGGCTGTTACACATGATGCTCTCCCACGAAAGATACGACACGTTGCAATATTCGATTCTATTTGAACAATTCAAAGCCAACAAAGGTTTTCCCCGAACAATGAAAGTGTACTCGTACACTCTCTGTGTTCGCTATCAGTCTGCCCGACTTTAGAAGGAATAATTAGTCGGTGATTAAAAGTTTCCTAGAGTAAGACAATTAAGCACAAAAAGACGGAAGTAGTTTTTATGCAAACCCTACTTTGCCAGCAATACCTATCGTGCTCAGAAGGAGCATGCGACTTTGAAACTGTATATTGGTGAAGGATGAATAAAAAGTCCGAACCACCCCCAACCGAGTAGATGAGCTTCGTGCTAGAGAAAAAAATATTTTTTTTTCTTTCCTGTTCTTGATTTGTATCCTAAAGACTCAGGATTATTTTTTCTTCGTCCTTTTTAAGTCCTTATGTGGGGAGGCATTAGTGTAAATTCTTATTGAATACGAATGCAGGACAACGCCTTAAATGAAAACTTGAAGAGCATAACTTTGATCTATTCTCATGGTTTATGCAATAAATAAGGCACAGAAAGAATTTGTGTCCAGAACCCAACTGGTTGAGGACCTCTTTGTGGGAGTTCTATGAAATCGGGATATACGCTCGGATAAATTTATCTCTCTTCACGAAAAGTTTGGCCTTCGTTCGCTTTGTTCCTTTGAGTGTCGAGTTGCCTCTTTGTTGAAGTTCTGGTCATTGTTTTCAAATATTACAGCAATTCCTAGTTGAACTTTGAACTATTCGGAGGAGGCAAGTCCAACAAAAAAACGATTGTTTTTAAAGTTAGCACTTTTGTTTGGGGGCGTTGGACTGGCAATAATGCGAATACCGCGTAGAAGGCATGCAAAAGAAGAGGGAATATTAAAAGTTTGTGTCATCAAAAAACTATTTAAATGCGATGTGACAAAAATGCATTTTACTGTCCCTCCTGTGCCAACATAGTGGCAATGGTTATTTCATGCGAAAAGATTTTGACATTGCCAATAGAGTTGAGGAACACGTGCTGGACTATGCGACGCACTTCTAATGGTCTATTGTCTGCGAAGTTTTGATTTGATAAGTTGCTAGAACTTTAAATGAATAATTTGAATAATAAAATATAAAGAGTACTTTCAGTGATAAAGTGGTATGATTTGAATGCTGTTTGATGGTATATTTCAATGAAATTTTCGTGCCTCTTAATTTAGCTGAAGATTTTCTGGCTCAATTTCTTGTAATTTCATAAGCGTTCACGTATTTGCATCAAAACATTACTAACAGGAAAATTCTGTAGGCTACTTGGATGATAGTTGTTCTTCGTGTTCTAATGTCATTTCTCCATTGGATAATTTCAGGAACGGTGGATGTTACTATTATTCACACAATAGATTCGAAGTGTATACATTTAAATAATTTCATTGGTCACTTAGCGACGTTCAATCCTTCTATGTCAGAGACTGGCTTCAAGGGCATTATTGCATTCATTATCCAATTAAATGATTCCTATTGTGCAACTTCCGACCATTTCTCAACAGTGTTGTAATCCTTATACAAATGTTGCCTTTAGCGGTAATTTGTCATTTTGGACAAAAACCACATTGGGCGGCAAAGGTGGTCGATGGCCGGTGTTCTCTCTACCATCAATGGTTTCTGCTATGGAGGTGGGCATTGAAAACAGCTTCAAGTGAAAGGTCCTTCCGTAGACCGTTTATTGGAATTTATGCAAATGGGAAGTTTACCGTGTTCGCAGGGGTTGTGCCAGGTTGGTTGATGGTTGGTTACTTGAATGAATAGGTGGCTTAAGACGAGAATCCCACTACCTATTTGCATATTCCAGTGTAGAAACTTCTTTAAGGGCTCACATTAAATTGATATTGGGAGTTAACTCTCTGCACGGTGGGCAATTAATCACTACCCATTCCTTTACTGACCTACCTTACTGCTGAAAGTGGGTAAAATCTGCGTTGTTCACCACAAGACGATGCCAACTTTCATCGTATCCGTTAAATATCCAAACATATACATATGTATACCTGTATACACGTGCAGTTAATGGCCTTAGCAGACTAGAGCGGGCGTTTGGCAAAGAAGGAAAAACCAATTCAATGCCGCCCACCTTAGAATTACCATCTGTCTGATGATAAGAGAAATTACCTTGCATGGAGCAATTTAAATGGTAGAATGCCAATGGAAATTAAAATCATAGATTTTTATTTGCCTTGGATTCGAATCCGCCGACGAGTTGGTGGCAACGGTAGATAAGGGAACAATGTAATTAGCTTTAGAGAATGCATAGTGTGAAAATTGGAATTTACTGAAGAGAAATGTATAATTAATTTATATAAATTTAATTTTCATCGGGTTGTGGACCGTTTTTCTTGATAACAATGTTTCCGGAAGATATTTCAAAGCCTGCCACTAAACTTTGGTCTTTTCCATCAATTAGATAAATTGCTTTCCAAAGTTTCCATTCTTGTGCATCAGTATTTATATATTTTTAACTAGGGTTGCAATTGAAATATTTATTTATTTATTTATTTATTTTTGCTTAATACAAGCGAACTTAATCTAATTTAATAAACTTAATCTAACTTAATAAACTAAACTTAAGAACTAAAACATAACTTAGGGGGAAGAATGGCGAGTCTTAAGACCATTTCGGAGAGATGATTTTGAGAGGTGGAAGTCGAATGAGCGATTAGCGATTAGCGATGTTAGCAAAACGTAGCATTCTGGAGATAGGGGAGTTTAAGCCATAATTAGTACGGTGTGATCTAACGCGGAATAGAAAACTAGATCTTAGGTAGTGGGAATTGGTGCTAAAGGAGACGAGTTCAAGTAGCTGGGGGCAATCTGTGTGACCAGTAAGTGGTTGGTGGAGGAAAAGTAAGTCTGCAATTTCGCGACGCTTTTCAAGAGATTCGAGACGTATAAGTTTTAGGCGTTCCGAATAAGGGGGCAAGTTAATTCTGTCAGCCCAGTTGAGATCGCGAAGGGCAAAACGTAAGAATCTGCGTTGGACGGCTTCTATACGTTGGATGTGAACAAGATAGTAGGGGGACCAGACCGGACTGGCATATTCAAGGATAGGTCTAACGAAGGTGACATACAGAGACTTAGTGACATAGGGGTTTGAAAATTCTTTTGACCAACGTTTAACAAAGCCTAGTGCAGAGTTGGCTCTATTAATTATGTTATCGATATGGGAACGGAAGTTAAGCTCCCGATCGCAGATTACACCGAGATCACGCAGAGAACAGACGGAAGGAATTAATTCATTGCATAGGAAGTAATATCTAGCCGGTTGCAGTCGTTTTCGGGAGAATGTAATAGATTAACATTTGCTGACATTCAACTGGAGAAAGTTTTTCTTACACCAAACAGAGAATCTATTGAGATCACGTTGAAGGGGTTTAGAGTCGGAGGGAGAAGAGATGTAATTAAAGATTTTCATATCATCGGCGTAAACAGAAAGTTGAGAGTTCTTGATGATGTAGACAACATCATTCGTAGTAAGGACGAAAATTAAAGGACCCAGGTGGCTACCCTGCGGAACACCTGATGTAGCGTTAAAGGACTTGGAGACAACAGATCTAAATAAAACTTCATATTTTCTTCCTTCCAAATACGAATTTACCCATTTGACGAGACTTGGTGGGAAACCTAGAGCGTTTAATTTGAACAAAATAATATCGTGTGATATTTTATCAAATGCTTTGCTGAAGTCGGTAGCTATCACGTCGACTTCTTTCCCATGTTCAAATGCGCGTAGTGCTTCAGAGACAAATTGCGTGAGATTCGTCGTGGTCGACCTGCCCTTGAGAAAACCGTGTTGTGAAGAAGAAAACAAAGATTTGCAATGGAAATACATTAAATCATAAACGATGCTTTCAAAAACTTTAGGAATGCAAGAAAGTTTGGCTATAGGGCGATAGTTATTTATCTCATTTTTTGAGCCTTTCTTGTGTATAGGAACAATGAATGAATTCTTCCAAGGCGGTGGGAAGGATCCTTGCGAGGTGGACATAAGGAAGAGGGACGTCAGAGGTTGGGCCAAGAGTTTTGCGCATTTTTTGAGAACTATTGCCGGTAACCCATCGGGACCAGGAGAATAATCGTCCTTTAGGTTATTTAATTTCTCTTCAACGATGGGAACGGTGATGTTGATGGAAACTAGTGAAGTTTGGGCGCAGTTGTTCACGTAGGAGAAATAATCAACATCAACGTCAGTGGAATCGTCGGAGTACGACTGACTGAAGAAGTCCGCGAACAGGTTTGCAATAGTTTGCGGGTCTGACGAAACTGTATCTTCGAATTTAAGAGTTGTAGGATAGTTATCACATTTCCGTTTGGTATTAATGAAATGATAAAAGCTCTTGGGATATGTAATGAGATTAGATTGCATTCGGTTGATGTACTCTTGGTAAAGACGTTCATTTTGGTTAGCATATTGTAAATGCAATCGCTGGTATATGGAGTAGTCAAAACCAGACCGAGATTTTAAATAGGTTTCCCAGAGTTTGTTTCTCTTGTTGCGAAGCGAGCGTAGGTGTTTGTTATACCAAGGTGGGGAGGAAGTAGAGGTTTTGGTGGTCTTATAAGGGACTGATTTTAGAATGCAATCAAAAATTATAGAGTAAAAGGACGAAAGAGCAGTTTCAACGTTAAGATGAGTGTTATTAAAGTTGGCGTAACTGAGCAAGCTATTAAGTTTGTCAAAGTCCGCTTTTCGAAAATTTAAACTATATGAGGTTGGTGTATGATTTTTCTGAATTAAGTCGCCGTAAGAAAAAGAAAGAAATAGGGGTGGGTGATACCGATCTAAAGTAGACAGTAGGTGATCACTTTCAACGACAACGCAATTTTCTGTGTTGGATGAGAAAATGAGATCAAGTTGCCTACTAAGGCAGTTAGTTATACCACTTATTTGATATAAACCGGAATTGGAAATGCAATCTAAAAAGACTGATTCCAATTCAGTGGTAACATTGGTCGCGACAAAATATGATTCATCATCAGAATGTACCCATTGAAGATGAGGTAGGTTAAAGTCACCTAATATTATAACATCATCGATGGTATCTATGACGTCAAAAAGAGAGTCTATGGCATCAATAGCAAGCTGATAACTTCGGATTGGCTGAGAAGGGCGAATGTAGCAGCAAAACAGATAAAGGTTACGTTTGAGAATGGAAATTTTAGCACAAATAAATTCGAAATTAGCAGTGTGAGAGGTTTTAAAAACTGATGAATCGTATTGGTTGTGGATGGCCAAGAGAACGCCGCGCCCGTTAGAATTATCTTCTTTTTCTACGCCATCGTTCCGGAGAACATTAAAGTTAGAGGTAAAGAACTCATTGCTGTTAAAGGAAGAAGAGAGATTAGTTTCAGTAAGGGCGAAGACATCATAAGGTAGTTTTTGAGAATTAAGAAACACGGAAGAAGACTTAGTGCGTAAACCTCGAACGTTCTGATAATAAATAGAAAGGTGTTTAATTTCGTGATTTGGACGGTTAGGAGCGAAAATAGTTTTTATAATTAGAACGAGTTCTTTGAAGATGGGCAATGCGCTTCGTGGCAATATGCGACGCAAATGTGGATAGATCATTTGCAACGTTATTGGGTGGTATATTTAAGCTCTCATGAAAATTGACGAAAATCTTTTTTAATTCTGTGGGGTCGGTGGGAAGACCTTCTTGATGAAGTGAGACCATAACATTTGTTTTGGTTATTCCGTCAACGCAGATGGAGTCGTCCTTATCATGTAAATATGCCAGATAGAGACGAACGTTGCCGTAAATTTTGCGATCACGAAGGCGTGACAGAACGGCCATCTTCACCGATGTCACTGAGTTGCTTGGTTAATTTCGCAACGGAAGGGAACAGTGGGTCAAGGAACGATTTAGGTTCAGTAGGTAAGTTAGGGGGGTTGGAAGGTGGTTTTGCAGAGCGATGTGAAGTGGAGGGAGTAAATGGCGCAGAGTCAGGATTAAGATTTGATGTTGATGATGGGTTGAGAATGTGGGATCTGCGAAAGTTTGGATATTTGGCACCAGATGTTAGATCAAATACATACAACTTTAACCTTTTTCATGAATTTAAATTAATAAATAGTGATTTTTGGGTGTTTGCAATTTTTTCGGCGATTTTGCGTTTTCGTTTCTTGAGATATGATGTTAATGGTACCACGTTAGCTTGTTGATTTAAATTATGATCTGAGAAAGCAAATCCGCTGTTACCGAGTAGTACTTAATTAATACTTAATAAAATAATATTTTATAATGTTATGTATAGTATTTTGGTGCTATTTTATGCATATAAAACAGATCCACGACTTACACTTGACTTTAAGAGTTACAATTTTTATATTCCTGTCCTGACATAAATAATTGCTAAAGAAGTTCTGGTGGTATTCAAAAATTAAGTGGCGGAAAAGAGGAAAACTACATTTCCACTTATTTAAAATGATGCACAAGTGACATCAAGTTTAACACTGGAAAAAAGATTTGAGGTGTCGGGAATGAGGGTGCTTTAAGTAGAATATATACGGTACCCGTGAGTAATATGATCTCGGTATGCTGTTCCTTGATGTACTTAATTTGATGGTGTATTGCATTCGCAATTCCACTCGCGTGGGCTCTTGGCTTGCTGGAAGACGATCAACACTATTGTGCTACTTCCGACGAGGCCACACATTGTGAATCGCTCTTTATGATTCGAAAAATGCTTATACATAACAATGTGGCCGTTTTCTCAAGTATTAAATCAATATAGCCTATTGGAACATTCAATAGAATTCTGAAAATTGTAAAAAATTAAAAGCCAAGCCGAACATTTTATTGTGATATTGGGTAATTTTCAGACGAAGTGTGCAATATATGCTTATTCGTATAATTTACACTTTCCCAGGAATGAGACGAGAACGCTTAAATATGGCATTCGCGGAAACAGGAAACCTATAGCATGATAGTCCTATTGACAGAATTCTCACCAAACAATAGACATCATTCAATCTGTTAACAACATGACATGATGTACATAAGGGCGATGTATGATTTGTTCAGTCCATCTTTTACCTCAAGGTCGAAGCTGTTTGCAGATTTTCCAGAATTCGATATACCAACATCATCAGTGACTTCTCTGATTGTGATTAGGCGATCGTTCATAAGCATTCCTTTTAATTTTTCCACGTTTTCATCGGTTGTTGATGTGCCGGAGCGTCCGAACCGTTCGTCATCTTCAACGTCTTCACGGCCATCTTGGAAACGTTTATACTATTCGTAAACTCTTTTTTACTCATAGCAATAGGCCTTTGTTAATATTTCACACACTTTGTTACACATTATTTAATTTTTACCCAAAATTGGATACAAATTCGTTGATCTATTTCTTTTTAACAAGCGAAAATCGCCGCGCTCTTTACAATACGTATAACTTTAGTGGCTGCCACAGACAGGGCAAACAATGAATACAGCTGAAAATCGAATGATACTACTACTACATACTTTAGGGGCATGTATACCAATACAATAAAACTATTTTTTTTAAATTGGACTCTCCAAACTCGCAGAATTTAAAAATCCCCGTTATTTTCTGAGCACACCTCGTATTGTGATGTTATAGTCCGAGGTGGATTTGAGCCTAGTTTCTCCAGCAACCACCAGTTATGCTTGTTATTGTACTCTCACGAATGGAAGGAACCTGCAGTTTTATGCTGACTCCGAACGCGCGAAATTTTAAAGGCTTTTTTGTCAGAGACTTGAAAATGTTTAAGCTGTGGATTATAAAAATTGATGTCTGTGTCGGGAATTGAGCCTGTACTTTTAGCGTAGAAGTTTATGCACTGACATAAGTTGATGGCCTCGGCGTTGGCCATAAAAGCAAAATTATCGCTGTAAGATATTTAAAAATATGTATATAGTTACATAACGTGGGTGCCGTGGCATAGTGGGTAGGTGGGTTGACTGCTACGTTCGAGATCTAAGGTTCGAATCTCGAAAAGCACGTTTTTTCACGGCTCCACCTCTTTCGAGTCACTGACAATGTTCAAAGAGTATAACTGTCAAGAAAAAGGCCTCTCAAAATCGCCGTTCGGAGTCGGCATTAAACTGTAGGTTCTTTCTACTCGTGAGATAACAATAGCACGCACAAAACGAGTGGTTGCTGAGAAGCTAGGTCCAAGTCCACCTCGGACTGTAGCGCCGCCATTATTATTATTATTATAGTTGCATAACATCAATCGATAAACTTTTATGTAGCCCTAAAGTATTTTAATGGTTTTTGCCAGATTTTAGCACATTCTGTATATTCTGTACAAACTCCTTGTCATTTTGTTTCCTCCTTGTCATTAGATATTTTTATAAATTAATTATTAATGTTAACTTATTTGCAAAATCATGTATATAGATAATACCTAGTTCATGTGCATTTCTGTTGACTGTTTCGTTCATATTTAGAAAAAAATTACACGTATCTACAGTGAAATCTCTCATAACCGGACATCAGCGGTACCACAAAAATTATCCGGTTGCGGTATATATTTATTTATATTGTATTAAAATGTTTTTATATTTACTTCCAAAATAAGTTGAAAGATACAAAAAAAAACTAAATAAGTTAAGAGCTACAAACATAAACGAAACATATTAAATAAACACACATTTCGCAAATTCAATTTGAGAAGTGAAATCAATTTGAAAAGTGAAACATTTCAATGAATAAAAATATTATCTGATTATTTTTGTAGCAAAGAGAGCGAAAAGCTTGGTTTGAATTTCATTTCTGTTTTGAACAGATTAATTTTCAAAATGTATTCAAATATTGGTCAGCATGTTAAATCCTCCAGCTGAGTTTTTGAAAGAACTATAAAGCATTCCAATTGTATTTTGTCTTTTAAGAGAGAGCGAATTCTTTTGCGCTTCAGAAAATTTATGTTCCCGTCCGGTTGTTAGAGAATCCGGTTATGACAAAACTCTTTGCACAAAATACATGTTTTTATGAGATGTCCGTTTGAATAGAGTACACTGTACATCCATACATATGTTTACACATATGAATCATAGGTAGAATAAGTGTTAATGTTTCATTAATTCAAAAACTAAATGAAACAAGGTAATTGGCATTATTATAAAATTTCGGGGGTTTATTAATTAACACCGTTTTCGAAGAATAATAAGCAAAAAATAACAAGAAAATCCTTCTCAATTCTAGTTCATTATATTAATATTGTTAAAAGACGAGAATTTTATTTAATCAACCCCAAATGTGAATTCCGCATCATCCATGCACAATGAAAACACGGATGAATGAGAGTCGATGCAAAATAGGCCTCTAAACAGCTATGTAGCACACATTCTTTCATCGTATTCATGTCCGTTCCCTTGCGGGTTTATAAGGACAGCCGTAGAGTCGTAAAAATTCACAATTCATTACCGTGAAATTTACATGGTGCATCATGTCCTTTACAAACGCTGTACTACGGTAGTGATGTTGTCTAATAGTAGTAAGTAAGTAGGTACTGCTAATCTCATACACACTTATTCAGATATGGTTTGCCATGCCGAACCAATTTTCGTTCACGCTTTGGGTTGCCATGAACGATATCGAGTATCCCGATGTACTGTGCAACCGCATAAATGACTGCATTCTAGCATAAAAGTTCGCCGCTCAGTTTGTGGACTGTGCATATGACATATGTAATATATCAGCCTATGTTTTGTTAATGGAATAGTTTAGTACCTCCCCCCAAAGTGGCGCCGTTGTGTTCATATATTTTATTAGATGTATTTTAGAACGTTAATCACGTGGTTGTATGCCTATGGTATAGGAATGTATTGGCAAGTCAAGGCCTTAGACAATGATTACAAGGTTTTAGATGTAGATTATAGTGGCTAAGTGCGTAGACGTCCGTAGTATAAGTTCGATTTCCGAAAAACACCTCGTATATCTTCACGGCTCCACCTCTTTCGAGGCACTGATAATGCTCAAGAGGCATAACTGTCTAGAACCAACCTCGCCAACTTTACCGCTCGGAGTCGGCAGCATTTACCTGTCCACTCGTAAGAGAACAGAAGAACGTTCAACACGATTGTTTCGTGTAGAAGCTAGGCCCATGCCCAACCCGGAGTGTGGCGCAACAATATAATTATTATTGTCAATGACGTATAACGTTTCAAGTTAACAAAAATAAATGGTGTAGACATTACTTTCGTTTGAAATCACCTTGTATTAGAATTAATGTTAATATCGAATATAATTAATCGAATAATCGATTAGCTTCTAGGTATTCACACGAATAAAGGGACCTTACATTTCACGTCGACTTCAAACGGCAAAGTTGGAGTAGCTTTCAAGAACTTGCTGGTCACCTGGAACCGTGCAGCAAAAGTTGATGTTTGGATCCTTGGATAGATAGTTTGGATAGAAGTCCCTAAATACATGTGGAATCTTGAATCTCAAACCCGCCACCTCATGAATAATACAAAAAAGACGTGTAGGCGAAATTGAAAAACCTTTTAGTAATCATCAATTATCAAATCATTTTAGTAATACAATTTCAAATGCCACTTCTTATCTCAAAAGCCGCCACTCGTAACAATTTGCGGGTAAAAGGCTACGGTCTACTTCTCCACTCGGCAAATCTAAATCCCACCGAATTCAACCAGAAAACTCTCGAAACTCGAAGGAAATAACACACGAGAAGCGGAAAATAATACCAACAATAGAACTTGTGAGGATAAATTGGATATAGTACATCACCTGTGCGAGGTTTCCTTTTATTTCTCAGTGGAACAACTATAAATCCATTTTTATCCCTTTACGGGCCCATCTATCTTTCGTGGGGAGAACGACCGAAGACCCATAACTACCGCTTCCATAGGTATGATTCGCATTCACAAATCTTCACACACAGCACAAATGGGAAAGAAAAACCATTCACTTCCTCATTGAGGCTGCATTATTGAAACCCACTGATCAGCCTTCTGCTACTTGAGGTGGAATCCTAAACCTACTACCCCAGTGTTCACCTTTGCCAACAACAACAGTTTGCACCCTACACCAGCTGGCAGCGATACCACTAAATCTGCCTCAGAGAATACGAAGAAGAAAAGGAAAAGCTGGAGCATAAAAAAAGCCAAAACGAAGGAGAACGGAAGAAAATCGACAAGGACGACCAACATCCCTTTTCGTATCCTGAGTGAAATTCCATTCCTATTTATTTCCTGTTTATCCTTCCATGAATTTTTTATATAATTTTGGCCTTGGGCTAGGTTGTGGGCCTGTCTTGACTACAAACAGTTATTGCGATTTAGTCACGACGTGTACATGCATTTGTACTGAAATATGCAGCACTGTAGGGATGTTCTACCGCGTGTCAGTCTATATGGACTCCACACTTTTCACTGATCTCGTTCGCCTTCTTTTAAATTATTCTTTCTCCCCGTTGGAAGAAAGTATAAGAAAAGAAGTTTTGCTCTTCGCCTGTGATCCTTCTTCTTCTTCTCGGTGGGGTCTTCATTTTCGGAAAATTTGCCAAAGTCGCAGGCCAAAACGAACCTCTTCCGTTCTATGGCTGCCTGAGTTGCCTACGATTTGCTGGTTGCACAAAATCTATTCTTATTTCCAAAGATGCTTTAGTATATAATATAAATGTGTGTATGTTCATTTGGATCATTTTAAACCCATACACATGTCGATGTATAAAACAGAAGGAGAACTGCAATGCACAGCGAAAGGGTTGATGCTCCTTTTGTTTTTGTTGGCCAACTACTCAGCGCCGAAGGATAGTGGTGATGCGGTTCCGTGTGTTTCTTGAGTGTTTTTTCTGTCCTTGCCCCGGTTAAAACTTTTCAAATTGAGTTAAAAGATAAAACGGAACTTTTGCTGCATGAAGACCGACCGAAGGGGGACGTGTGTTTGCCAGAGTATAGCTGCTGCTACGTAAGTATTGTACATGTACGTATGCATGTATGCGTGTGATTCTGTGTGGGATTTAGTTTCTCCGCACGTAGTCTCTCTCGTTCATGACCGAGGGGCGAACGCCCAAACCGATAGGCGGCAACAGACATAGCCAAGGATACAAGCCTTCGTTGTCATTCTTTCGCCAAAATAATGTAGCCGAAAGGAATTTTTCTCCGCATCCGCTTTTTTTGTTTTTCCTCTCGATTTCAACTCACGAATCCAATGGATACAACCGTGAATGTTGTAAATGGTTAAACTCGGTCCAGGATAACCGATACAACGGGCGAAGAAATTCGGGCCAGTGGAATGTATTTAGTAAATATTTTTCTTGGCCCTTGTTAGTTAGGGTAGGATTAGGAAGTGGTTGCTTTTGATATTCATCGTTGTGTGTACATACAGTTATGTATGTAGGTATGTACAGTTTCTATTTTTATGGATAGGTTTCCTTGCAGGAATGTCAACAAATTTCAAACTGATTTTCGTGTGGTCTTCCTTAATTTCCTTTGAGTTCCTTCGGACGAATAGAGAAATTGAATTTGCCGCAATGAGATTGCTGGATTTTTCAATTTTCCATTACCTTCCTAACCTTCACAGGTACGTACCTGCATAGAAGTGATTATTCCAACCGGAGCCACAATCGCTTAAAGTTGAAGATAGATTTTAACACGTGATATTTTTCTTAATGCTCGACTCTAGAAGTACGACCGATATGGAACAACTATTTATTCAACTAATTGTTGACCACCAACTCATCCTAATACGTACAATGTGTGGATGAATGTAAACTCAGCTTTAGATTGTTGTACCTCACCTTTGAGTTTTCCTACATTTCCTTACCCAAAAAATGTGTAAGCCAACTTTCATATAAAATGGAAACTTTTGCACTTTTTGTTTTCAGTAAAAAAGCACATGTAAGCTTGGATAGGCGAATTAATAAAGTTTTTGAAGTTTGGAATTTAGAAAATTTAAAAAATATGCATCCGTACCAGAATGATATCAACGGAACCCTATTGTCTTTAATTCTGTCAAGACGAGAAATTTCGACTAAAGATGTACGTATGTCCAGAAACCATCAAAATTATTAAAAAGGTAAGAGTTGAGGAACAAGTTAGTACTACAATTACTTACTTAAGTCGTAGGCCTAGACCCATGTAGAGTCTGAGCCTGATAAATCGCTGAATTCCATCGTTGACGGTCCCGGGCACGTTGCTTCCAGTCATCAAGACCAAGCTGTTTTACGTCCGCGATGACTTGGTCTTTGTACCGGAGGTTCGGTCTTCCTCTACTTCTCGAACCAGGAGGATCGGATTCGAAGACCCTCTTAGCTGGAGCGTTGTTGTCCATGCGCTCGATGTGGCCGAGCCAGTGCAGTCGACGGATTTTTGCCTTCCGGACTACATCCACATCCTGGTACAGCTCATAGAGTTCGCGGTTGTGTCTTCTCCTCCATTCGACTTCCTCGCCGACGGGACCATATATCCGACGTAGAATTTTTCTTTCGAAGGCACTAAGAATCAGGTCCGCAATTCTGCTTAGTGTCCAGCTTTCGGCTCCATATAGCAGGATTTTGGTTCTTCGAGTCATGACTTTAAGCCCAGTTGAACCGAAGTAGCATCGGTTGCCAAGGGCGATTCTACGTCGGATCTCCACTGTGATGTCGTTCGTGAAGTTCACGTTTGCCCCGAGGTAGACAAACTCCTTCACCACCTCAAAATTGTGGCTGTCGATAGTAATGTTTTGTCCTAGGTGGTGTGCGGCGGATCGTTTCTTGCTCGACAGCATATATTTTGTCTTATCCTCATTGACTTTAAAACCAGCTTGTTTCGCCTGTTCTTCAATCGCCGTGAAAGCTTCTACTACGGCTCGCTGGGATCGCGCAACTATGTCGATGTTATCTGCGTATCCCAACAGTTGGAATGACTTGTAGAAGATAGTGCCTTCCGTGTTTACAGCAGCAGTACTAAAATTACCGCTTTGAAATTTCGTTTTAATTTTTTCATGACATAGGTGTCATTTTAAAGGGGATGATGTCTTAATTCCTAAAACGTGCATCAATACTCCTCATACTAAAGTCAAAAATACAAATTGTATGGGCGCAGTTATTGACACCCTTTGCTTTAAACAAAATCACTACTCATGTAAGATAAACCACTGGGATTTAGTCAATTTCCTGATAGAAATTGAAGTAATGTGCACTGATAATTTTGCACGTTTCTTATTCCCAAGACAATAGAACAAAACACATTTAAAACAGTAAGGATGATGTGGGGTAGCGATAAAAAGAAAACACATTTCCAAATTCATACTCAAATAAATCACACACCATCGAGTTGAATACCGCTGAATGGGCATCGGAAATAATGATTCCATGCTTCAGTTTGTCAGTTTTGTTTAATATTGGGTTTTGAAGGTTAAAAAATAGTGCCCTCGCCCTTCTCTATTTTACACACCGAAGGCAATATACGAGTAAATGCGCACAATTATTCAACAGACAGACTTTTGTGAAATTTTCTGATCAACATTTTTTTTGAGCATATTGGTTCTAACAATTTTTAATCTATTGACCTAAAAACGAAAAAATAAACATTCGAATTTTAATCATCTGACACAACTTTGTACACCCTAGCGAAAGCACTAAAACTATTATTTATCGAAAATTTAATTTTCGTTCCAAATTCTGTGGTACCGACGAAACGCTGAAATGAAGAAATTGACTAAGTCGTATAAGTCGTATACAACTGACCGGTCTTTTTATTCGTACAATTTCACAAAAAGTATTGAAACTTCGAAATGTCAAAAAAATCTCTTTTTTCGCATGTCATCATATGCAAAGTTCATATCGATTCACTATAGTGGGGTAGGAAAGAAAAAGAAAACATGAGCAACACGTCACTGCAGATATGCATGTCTTGTTATGTCGTTGATCATTCACTTCTGCTGGAAAGTTGCTAAGATTTATACGAAATTAAATTCAGTAGAACAGTTCTAATCTATCTACTATTTTATTGAAAGCTAATCCAACGCAAACTACAGCCCGAGAGGTTTTTTTTAGACAGTTATACTTTTTGAGCCATTAAAATTTGTTTTATTCTTTTCTGGGATTTGAACTAAGTGCGCCTGCCGACGCACATACCCACTACTATCTGCTGAATACAGCCTCCTTTATTTTACATCCCTTAAAATGTTTGATATTCAAACCGCCAGTACAAATGTCTGCATGCATATGCACCTGATATGTACCATGTCTAAGCTCAATACCGCAATGCATGCAACAGCAAATAATTATTTCCTGTTCGTCTTATCCAAATTGATGTTGTGCACCAATTTTCATCGTCCTCTTTTTTCTATTTGTCTACTGAGCTTTATATGGAAAATCACCTTAACAACTACCGGCATTACTTGATTTTAATGGCATTTCGTGTACCAGTTGATGACTAACAAACAACAGGAGCAACCAACACTCGAAACTTCAACAGCACAACGTTTTCTCACTGCAACACTCTCACTCTTCCCTGTCTTTATTAATAATTTCTTATGGCACATCAAGGAAGTCCTCAGCCTAAAACCATAATTTACCCAGGCATGGCGGTGATGGTGCGCTGGTGAAATATTTCTCATCCAAAGGAAAAATCCTTGCACTTCAACGTCAGGCAGGTGCTCTGGACACGCGAACCTCACACTTTAGAAAATTCGCTCAACGACCTCAAGTTTCTCAAGCACATACCAGCACACATACACTTGGAGTTTGAGTTCCTCGTTCTTTGCGCCGTCACCATCATCCTCGGCAACATCATCATCAAGCGGTATGTGAAGGAAGAGGCAATTGCAATCGGAGCCACACGGAACACGGGATATAATTAAGTTATTAGCCCCAAAAAGCGTATGCACACTGGATTGATGTGGAAATTATTCACGCCAATCGAATGTCAAATTGTGCACGTTCGTTCCGGAGTCAAACATTTCCCAGTAATGAGGTAACAGGGTGATGGTGGGTGGAGGAATGAAAAACCAGAAGGATGTGGCGGAAGCATGCATTCTCGCACACTTGTTTGCCTTTTGATTCCTTTTTTGTTCACCCCACAGTCACATCTGTTTGGATTGGCGCAAGGACGTGCTTACTGCAATCCAACTTGCACAAGGAAGTAAGTTGATACCACTGCTATTTTGGGATTTACGCCTCGTAACATGGAATGCCAAGTACCAATTTCGGTATCTCATCAGTGACTGACACAGTCGTTGTTGTTTCCACCTCCACCTCCACCACCATCATCATCGTCATCGTCGTCATCGTCGTCATCATCGTCATCGTCATCATCGTCGTCATCATCGTCGTATAAAACAAAGGATAACATGTTTACTTATGATTTTACAAGGGTACTTTAATTGGGTTGGTGGTGGGACGTAGTACTCGAGTTCGACCCCCTCTCGCAATCACATGTTGGAGGACATAAGTCAACTAGAAGCAGGGAAAGCGCAAACCTTTTCGCAATAAATCAACTTTGGAAATATATTGATGTCATAAAAATTGGTATAAATCTAGTTCTTGTTTCTGCCGGGTCGAAGGAGTTCCGGTTCAAATCAAACTGATTGATGGTCTACTGCCATCCCCCATTAGGTAGGGTAGCTGAGGGGCCAACCGATGGCACCGAGAGGGCGAATAAGCCTTATGATAAATGATTGGTGCTCGTGTGAAATAGATATTAGAAGGACATTACATAACAAGGACGATGGCGATGGCGGTATGTACATACGTATGTACGTGCATATAGCCAAGCGGTCATTGGTAATGCGAGGCATGTTGAAGTAACCTTTTCGGTCTTCGGCGCGTGTGAGGTGGAGTGATGATGGTGGAGCTGTTCCGCACGTATTGATGGATATGAGACATGAAGATTGCTGCAATATTATTTGTATTTTTTTTTGTTTTCTTGTTACCACTTGTTCTTTCCCCTCTGGTGAAGTGGGCGTTGAAGGTGGTGATGGTCGGACGCGTGCGACTTTAGATAGATTGTCCTATTAATATTTCTAATGTTATGTATGTCAGTCAGTTTTTCAGTGTCCTATATCAGTTGGGGGCGTAAGATATGTCTTAATGAAGAATGTAAATTTACATCCAAATCATGTGACTGATGATTTTTTTTCCTTCCGATAAGAAAATACATGTCACTTAACATTATTACAGGCGTAGATACGAGTGAATGATGGAACTTAAAAAATTCAGACATAAAACCCTAACGAGTGGAATGTGTTGGCTCTTGATATATGTTTTATGGGTTATAGGGCTTGTGGTTGCGAATTATAACGAGTAATAGAACAGTGCGTTACTTTTTTCTGAAATTAGAATTACTTACACAAGCAAAAGATATCCTAAGGAATACGTGATAATTCGTAATAAGATTACACATAATTATGTATCTCAATAATAAATGAATACAAAAGACATGGGTTAAGATTAATTATTTACATTTTTGTATATTTTGAATCAATCTTAAAGCTGCTCCCAACATCAGCGTCGAAAAGAACAACAATTATCTTTATAATTTACATATAATTTACGGATTATATAAATGTTATGACAGGCCAATACCTAGTCGGCGACAAGTTGAAGCACCATGTGGCCTTTTCTTTAACTTCTAGGGTAATACTGGTAATATATGGACAGTATATATCATGATACGTCGATAGCCTGTTGATTTGCATCTCTTGTTGTCGAAGATTCTCTGGGTCGAGCATGCACTCTTCATGTACACCGAAGCTTAATTAGATTCATACAGTTCTCGAATCTTCATAATTGCAAGTTGAACCAAAGATCGCAGGCAAAACTTTTTTTCTCGAATTGACCAAGAGCTTCTGTAAGGCTAAACGAGGCACTACAAATAAGTTATTTGATTTGTGCAAAACTGTCGACAGGAATTTTTCACTTGAAGTTCCTGATAATGTCGAAAACTATACGCTGTCTTATTTTGTTGAGCTAAGTCGAAAGGATTCTGATCTAGACAGAAAATTGTTCCGACTTTTGAAACCAATTCCGCTATCCCAAAGGAATGCTAAGTGATAATTATAAAGAATTAGGCAATTATAATAGTAATGATGGCGGCGCTACAGTCCGATGTGGACTCTTGGGCCTAGCCTCTCAGCAACCACTCGTGTTGTGCGTACTTTTGTTCTCTCCCGAGTGGTGGGGACCTACAGGAGTAACTCGAGTTTAGCGGTTATGGTTTGTGGCCACAGATATTATAACCTCATATACAACGTAAGTGCAGATGGGTCCTAGCTAGAGCTCTAGAAACCCGGGAAATTTCCCGAGTACCCGGGTACCCGCATTTTCGGGTATTACCCGGGAACCATAATTTCGGGTACCCGTATGTTATTGGGTACCCGTTATCACTTTGGGTACCCGGTACTTTTTGTTTTTTCACTCATTATTGATTTTTATAATTCAGCTTCAGACACAATAACAAAGACTGAAGCGAGCCACACATTTTTAAAACGAAGTTTAGATAAGACCCAACAGTAAACTGATAAGAACATTGTGATCAATGTGAGACAACATGTAGACATGCAAACATGGATTAAATAACGTGGCTTTCTGTCTGCGTGCTTGATCACTGACACCGATCGCATGAGCAAACTTAGTAGGCTGGTTTCTTATAGGATCTGGATTAAACCACAAAACTCGACTTCGACAGCATCCTTCATTTGGCTTAAACAATGCTTCTATCGTTACCATTTCAATCATACATTTTGAAGTCCAATGATTTTGTTTTAGTGAGAAACCTTGTAATGAAATCATTCAGCACTAGCATTTTAAGATACTTACCACCTACGTCTCTTAATCTCCTCTCTCCCACTATTATCCATCACCCCCCCCTCCCACCATCTCACTACCGTCGTATTTGTCACAACCCATCCCCTCTGCCTCTTCCCTTACCCACTCACTCATACTAACATCTCTAAGTTGTACCCGGTAGCCGGCGGGTACCCGACCCGGTAGCTGACATTCCCGGGTACCCGCGAAGTTGGTCATTACCCGCAATTTTTTTTAATTTTTTTTAATTGGATATTACCCGGGTAAAATCAAGAGCCCTAGTCCTAGCATTTTCTTAAATAAAAGTGGCTTGTTCTCGACACTGACGTCAAATAGTTGCCAATGAGCCAGGAAATATCTCTGTATTTGCTTACAAGGCATACTCTTTTCTTTTTTCCGTTGGATTTTTATTTTAATTTAACGTCAATTGCAATTAAGAATTCCGATGCATTTAAAAAAATAAATCGTTTGCAGTGTCGCCTGTTTTACTTGTATCTCTTCATCTTTTGGAGGTTCTACTGTACTCTGTGGTGTAGAAGACTCATTTCTGGTTGTTAAGACCATTGGATCCAAATAAAAATATAAAACCAGTATTTTTTCCTATTTTTGTAAAACATATTTCATAGTTTTCAAAGTAGGATATCTAATAGAAGTGCCCATAAGAATCAGCATATCGCTCTTATTTCATAAGAACCAACGGAGCATTCGTGTTTTCTGAATTTCAATGAACTTTTTTCCTTCAACTTTTATATATTATTTTGCCCACGCTATGGAATATGTATGTGTAATAGCAAACGAAATTCCGAGATGTGTTGCCTATTCAAAGATTATTTTGTATATCGTACATGAAAATGTTGCAGGACAGCAAAAATCATTTTGGTTGGATGAAAGAAAAGTAATCCATTAATATTTTTAGAAAGATATACGTTAACTATTGCTTACATTCTGCAATTGAATCAATACAGATTGTAAAAATAAAATATATGGCAATCCTGAAAAGGTTGATTCAGAAGAGCAATATGCCATAGGTGTACGGTTAGAATACATAAACCAGCCATACTGTTTGGAAAAAGTTGTCTTTTTCTAGAGGCCTTTTTCCGCTAGCATAATATAAATAAAATAAAAGCTGAATTACTTGCACCATTTTACATGTAAAGAAATCATATTTTCCAGATTTTTCTATATATATATATATATGATTTTAACAACATTTTTAAGTCTTTTTTCTTTCGTAAAGAAAAGTAACCCGATGCGCACAAACAAACATACATGCACAATATGAGAAATTATTTTCGGGAAAAAGGAACAAAAGAGTAAGTAAGAGAGAAGTTATTCGTCTGGTGGCTAAAAAAGTGAATGAAAAAAAGAAAGATGTTCTTACTTCAATACATAGCCTTATCTCATTCAGTGGGTATGAATAATAATAATAATTACTATTCCAATCTACTAATTAAATCCTATAAGGTCAAAAGGTAAGGAAATAAATGTCGTGATCCCTACTATTATTCTTTGTATGAATTGTTCTTTATTGGCGTCTAATTCGTCAAGCAAAGGAATAATAGATTCCTAGTAATAATTAAGATGTGGTAATAATTCTAAGTGCTTCGATTTAATTAAAGGCCAGCTTTGAAATCATCGACAAACGCTTATACGCACTTAATCTCAAGGGTTGTAGTCATAGCTATGATATCAAAGACATTTGATTTCCCTAGTCAAATGAAAACAAATAATTCCACAATTTTATTGACAAACTTAAGCAGATGACTAGAAAAATATCAAAATAATTATTTATTTTTAAGTTCAACATTTTTGTAGAATAATTTTCCAAAAAATCAATATTCATCGTTAAGTCTTCCGAAATCAAACGTACGACAGCGCTGTCTGGATTTTGACTCCTTAAACACCTTAACCCCAATTTATTTGCTGATAATTTTTATTGACCGGTAAATAAAACATGTCTCAGATGAAATATTCGCGATCTGGTCAGTGTTGTATGATAAATAAATTAAATCTTCTACAAAACGCCTTTGTTAAATTTGACTTCCGTCTCCTGCGATCTGTTACTAATTATTATTCGATAAAATATTAAATATTTGAAGATATTCCACCCCCAAACACGAAGGCTCTCATCTCTAACCTTGTTATTAAAAAGGTTAATAATCCTTAGTATTTTTATATACAATTTTTCCAGATTCAAATAATTTACATAATGTGGCAGTTCTATTAAAGTGATAAGTAGATGAGAGAAATGGAAAAGATGCGGTCCGTTAGATAAGATGAGAAAGATCGGGAACACAGTCGATCGAAGTGAGTGACGCTGAATGGAACAATATAATGTCTAGTGAGAGGAAAATAAAGAATTGCTAATAAAATAGGTATGTTTAAATACACCGAAAAATAATGTTCTATTATAATTCACTAGGTAAATTTCTATTTTCAGTTATCAGTTTGGTAAATTACGAGTACCACAAGCTATTTGAAGTAAATTTTCATATCCAACTTCCTTCCAAAGAGTGTACTCTTTGAGATTTATTTGTATTCAACGTCTGGTTTTATTGTACTGCAATATTATCTCTTTTTTGAAATAGTTTTACCCCCGATCCTTGAAATGTGAGAAATTCTGACAATAGCTCGAACGAGCATAGCAAACCTTCAATTTATTTCCTTTCTTCAAGCCTTTTTCACCCACTCTATGGTATATGGTCAAAGTGAACTCATTTCTTCCCATCTTTAACATTGTCCATATTATTTTCCACCAGAAGTAAATGTATTTAAAAAGCAGCTGCTACACGCCCCGCAATCATCATCCCATCACTAAATAGAAATACACAGTAATATCATCTTTCCTTGAATTGGCAACAGAAATATTTTAGTACACATTATAAATTGTTGCCCCACTTTGTCGTTTGGTCTACACCACGATTTAAGTCTCAATCTCATACCCTTAGTCCTTTATTCCAACCAGAAGCAGCCAGGACCAAAAGCAAACAACCAAATGTCACATACTTAAGAGCCCTCCGTGCAGTCACCACAAAGCACAGAGGACTCTCAACTGCTGTTGTCATAAGAACGAAGACACCAAGGCATGCTCTTCCATTTTCCAAAAATGTTGTCTTCTCAGCTATTGCAGTCGCATTCAGAAATATCAGGCAGAGACGGATTTTACATTTTATGCGCTCGTCCCTGACAAACGGTTTATTTAACAAAGTTATTTACGTGAAGCCAGAAACAGAAGCATATATGTCATAATTAGGTTCTTGCGCTTTCAGACTAGCCCATCACTTTATATGACGAAACAATGCTACCAGCCCGCACAAGCCCACAGTAGTACGGCAAGCACCTACTCTTGTTTGCACTGCGAATTTTGCTTAAGTGAACAAACAATGCATAAATATGAATTCCCCGCACTTCAGACGACCTTCATCGCATACGCATTTGCAGCACTAACAAACACCCTTCCTGCTTACCTTACAATGTTGTACATTCACACATATATGAGTAGGGATCCTTCAGAGGGCAACTTCTGAATTATACTTACATAGATATGTATGCAGGAGTTTGAATCTTTGCCATGAAGAGTCTCGTATTGTGTAATACATATATAAAATATTAAATTTCCCTTAGATTGTATTTGAATTACATGGATTATTTTCATTCCCCAGCGTTATAGTGCATGGACTTTGAAAAGGAGCTTTCTTTACCCGTGTACGTGACAATAACCTCCAAGACCTCGACTGCGGCTTGGCTGAAGCATGCGAACGTACGACGTTCGTTCCACGGGGAGATTTTGCGTCCTCACACTTTGAACATTTATTCCAATACGCTGAGATAATGACAACTCACTAATGGCGGATGTGTAGTCATGCGAAATGAGATGCGACAATGGCGGCAATGGGATTTTGATATTTGTGTGCTGAAGAATAGAACACACCAGCATTGAAATATCACAGTGAGTTCAACATGTAAGCAAACATTACACTGTGCCTTGGCGCAAGCGTTTGCGATCAGTGGGCACTCCTTTGTATACCTATGTGAAACTATTAATTGAAACTATTAATTGGGGTTGTAAAATTCTTTGTAAAGATTTGAAAGTACATTAAAACAAAATTGAACAACAACATTTTTTTTGCATTTATTTTAATATTTAATTATTTTGTATACAAATATGTTCGTGGGCGCCGTGGCGTAGTGGGTAGGTGCGTCAACTCCTACGCTCGAGGTCGTCGGTTCGAATCTCAAAAAAAAAACATCAAACATTTTTTCACGGCTCCACCTCTTTCGAGTTACCGACAATGCACAAAAATTATAACTGTCTAGAAATAGCTTCTCAATCTCGCCGTTCGGAGTCTGCATTAAACAGTAGGTCCCCTCCACTCGTGAAAGAACAGTAGCACACACAACACGAGTGGTTGCTAAGAAGCTGGGCCCAGGTCCACCTCGGACTGTAGCGCCGCCATTATTAATATGTTCAAGAACATTCATAAACGGAGCAGAATATATTATCTTAAATGAAGCAAAACAATTTATACTTTGTTTAGATAAAATTTCATTGTTAATTTTATATTGTTTATTAGTTATATTAGTTTACAAGTAGGTAGAATATCGAACTACTTTTTATACAGTGAGAAATGTACGAGGTATTCGGCTGTTGGCAGAACAATCCTTCCTTTTTGTCGTTCACTGATCGACTCTACTACTCAGAAGCGAAAAACAGTTTGTCTGTTCTATGTGTCATTGTCCTCATGCATGTATGTTTGTGTGTTGGCCGTCTGTTACATCCTACGAGAGCGTGGCATCATCATGTCAGAGAACTGCAGCGTTACATTGCATCCATTGCTACACCGCATCTACATATACTTATTCTTTCTACTACTCTGGCGCATTAATACCGCATAAAAAATGTACTCATTTTTACCACATCACATTTGGTCCAAAAACATATGATCATATATTCAGGCGATCACAGCAATTCAAGTACTATGCGGTGTTTGGATATTATTTTCTCAGATCATACTGATGGCTGCTAAAAAAGCGGTGCGAGTAGGAACCTGTACCGCAATCTGCGGTGATTCGTATGATATATCCGAATGTTACGCTTTTGAATCATTTCCTGCACCACCGCACATTCACATTGAGTTCGACCAAGCGGCGATACCTGTGATCGCTTATGAAAAACGAAAACACCGCATACACCGCAACTGTCGAAAACGGCCTCTCACTTCTATTCCTATGAAGCTCTGCTATCCGGTGGCTTTCAAAAAAAAAAAAGGGAGCGTAGTTGCTTTGTTTTCGTTTTTCATAAGCTATCACACGTACGATCGCTTACTCGAACTCGATTTGAATATGCGGTGTTACAGCATGAAATGATGTAATTTGTAATTTGGAAGTGCTTTTTCAACCTTTTCAACTGATGGCGGAACCGAACTGGACATTGCTAAAAGAATCGCCAAAAGTAAGTCCGCATTCGCGATGCTGCGTTCGTATTATTCGCCGTTTTCTGGCTTAATCGAATGTCATCTTTGTCAGGTAACGACAATAGGCACTATCTTACAATGACGGAAGTGGCAGTGGACTGGTCAAACATTCGGTAAAACGAACCAGACGGCGAGTAGACGAATACTGGATATAAAAAAAAGAATAACCAAACGAATGCGCTGCTCATATTTCCCAGATCACAAGAGTAATTTTCTTGCTGGATGTACTGTAAAAATATGGATTGTGAATGGTGACAACACGCTTGCATCTTAAATAAACATAATTTCTATACTTAAGGTGTGTCTGGCGCACTCCCACAAATATGTACGAGTATATGTTTGCTTAAGAGTCCGTCTGTTTATTTGCGAATTTCAAGTATAATTATATCTCTCGCATTATTACTTAAAATAATGGCTTTCTAATGAGACCACTACTACAGCCAGTTTCGGTAGTACTCGTAGTTTACCCTTCTTCCTCCTTAGCCTGCTGTATACGTGAGAATAAATACAATGGAAAGTACACAAAACCAAACCGGGTGGTGAATTGGACATTTCCATTTCCTCTGTTGTTAATTTTATACCAGGTACGATATTATATTCCATTGGCTTAGTTATGGAACTGCAATATTCTTGCAGTTGAAATAATTTCGTTTTCGGTAATTTCAACGTTGTCTTACTTTTGAGAATTGGATTTCGAAATTAATACTTAAGATGTGCTTGAAAATGCGGGATGATTTTCATTTCCTATTATTACATTTTCATTACGATGCTGTTTGATGTAAACTGTTCATTGGTGTCTTTGTTTAGGAGAGTTAATATTTAAGTAAAAAGTGTAAAGAAATTTGGGAATCTGAAACTGATTCCATCAACAAAATTGTTAATCCAAATGAATATTTAGTCATCAGAATCAATTCATGTTAAACCCTTGCCAAGCTTTTTTACTTATCACATAAATGAATGCAGGGAGCTTGCAGTTTTGGAACGACTTTTGTGAGATTGCATATGATAGAAAAAACATATACACACATTTATTTTTTTTTGTTTGCATTTTTTTTTCTTTTTATTCTCATTTATAATATCTTAAATACTAGGAACAAAATGCTTAAACTAGCTTATACTAAGGACAGATATTTCAGTAATAACCTACTGGCCCTTCACAGGCACTCTAAGCTAATCTAAATCTGTTTTGTCTTAATGTCTTTCGACCTAGCCTAACCGAATTATAATAATAATAATAATGGCGGCGCTACAGTCCGTGATGGACCTGGGCCTAGCTTCTCACCAACCACTCGTGTTGTGCGTGCTATTGTTCTTTCACGAGTGGAGGGGACCTACGGTTTAATGCCGACTCCGAACGGCGAGATTGAGAAGCTTTTTTCTAGACAGTTATACTCTTTGAGCATTGTCAGTGACTCGAAAGAGGTGGAGCCGTGAAAAAATGTTTGATGTTTTTTTTCCGAGATTCGAACTGACGCCCTCGAGCGTAGGAGTCGAAGCACCTACCCACCACGCCACGGCGCCCACAGCCTAACCGAATTACTTATTCTAATTTAAAAAGAAGTGTTAATTTATTAAATAACAATTTGTTACTAAGAAAATATAGAAAAAAAACTTAGTGGCTGTATGTTTTTCTTAAAATTACTTAATACTAATTTACATGCTAACTTACATACTACCTTAACCCCACAACATCAGCACAAATTATATACAATTTTTTTTTTTTTTGTACTTTTCATACAATTTTTTTTTTTATATAAAACTATAAAACTTACAGCTACACCTAACACATACAGTTAATCAACTACCTCCTGAACTATATTTTTCTAAAGAAAACTAAATATTTGCAACAAAAATCAACAACCATTTTTTTTCTGTTTTCACAAACGTAATACTATTTTTCAAAAAGAACAAACATAACAAAATAACAAAACATAAACAATAGAATTCAACTTAAAGTAATATGAATGGAAATTTACATCAAAAAAGTAAGTATACAAACAAAAAATAATACTTTCTGAAATTTGTCTCTGCTCTCTAGTCTTCTTATCAATATTCCGTTGGGTAGCCTTTGGCTTTTAAAATTGCTTGCATTCGATTTGGCATCGAGTTAACCAATTTTGATGTTACTTTTTGGCTTATTTTAGCCAACTCTTTCTGAAGCACTCTTTTTAAGTCTTATTTTGTCTTGACACCGTGTTTTTGAACTTCCCGTGTCAAATGTTCCCATAAATGTACTATTGCATTCATGTCGGGTGGTGTTCTCAGCTGGTTACGAACATTATATAATAACTATTCCTTAACAATATGAGAGGTGTGTTTTGGGTCATTATCTTGTTGAAAGATAAATGACACTTCTAGACCCAACTTTCTGACGCTTTCAAGTAAATTAGTTTTCAATATGTCCAAATAGGCATATTTGTCCATTGTACCATCAATGAAAACTAAATTACCGACGCCATTTGCCGCCATACACCCCCATACCATTACGGAGCCACCACCGTGCTTTACAGTTCGATGTTTGCGGGATCTAGCCCCGCGTTTGTTTTACGCCAAACTTTAGCACGTCCATCGGATCCATGAATGTTAAATTTGCTTTCATTTGAGAATACGATCTTATTCCAGAAAGCTGGATCACAAATTACATGAGCTTTTGCAAAATTTAATTGTTTTTGACGGAACTGTAAAACACGGTGGTGGCTCCGTAATGGTATGGGGGTGTATGGCGGCAAATAGCGTCGGTAATTTAATTTTCATTGATGGTACAATGGACAAATATGCCTATTTGGACATATTGAAAACTAATTTACTTGAAAGCGTCAGAAAGTTGGATCAAGAAGTGTCATTTATCTTTCAACAAGATAATGACCCAAAACACACCTCTCATATTGTTAAGGAATAGTTATTATATAATGTTCGTAACCAGCTGAGAACACCACCCAATCGCCTGTCATGAATGCAATAGAACATTTATGGGAACATTTGACACGGGAAGTTCAAAAACACGGTGTCAAGACAAAATAAGACTTGAAAAGAGTGCTTCAGAAAGAGTTGGCTAAAATAAGCCAAAAAGTAACATCAAAATTGGTTAACTCGATGCCAAATCGAATGCAAGCAATTATAAAAGCCAAAGGCTACCCAACGAAATATTGATAAGAAGACTAGAGAGCAGAGACAAATTTCAGAAAGTATTATTTTTTGTTTGTATACTTACTTTTTTGATGTAAATTTCCATTCATATTACTTTAAGTTGAATTCTATTGTTTATGTTTTGTTATTTCGTTATGTTTGTTCTTTTTGAAAAATAGTATTACGTTTGTGAAAACAGAAAAAAAAATGGTTGTTGATTTGCAAATATTTAGTTTTCTTTAGAAAAATATAGTTCAGGAGGTAGTGTATACTTACTTTTTTGATTAACTGTATACACACATTCGTACTGTATTGTACTGCATAGATATTGCGGTTCGCCCGGTCGTTAAAGACACGGATTGTATTCTTGGGAAAGAAATGTGAATGATTTTGCTCAAATCTCCAAGAATATACTCGTTATTATTGCAATAAAAGCTTCTCAAAAACCATGATATCGAGTCGGCATAAAAAAGCGGGTCTCTCAGTACATTCTAGCACATAAGAGCTGAATGAGTTGCATGAGCTAACATTTTCAGACTAATGTTTAAATGGTTTTCTTCAAAAAATGTTAATCATGTTGAACAATGGTGAATAAAGATCTGTTAAAAAGTGTATTTTGAAGTATTGGGTTGTTCAACCTGAAATGTCAGATTTTCGCTCAGTCGGAGATGTTCTCGAGTGAACATCTGTGCTAGAACGTTAAATTTTCATTTTTTATAAAATAAAGTGGTACGTATACTTCACGTCTGAGAATTTTGAGACTCGTTACAAGTACCGTTATTTTTTTTCTGGGAATTATTTACCATGCTGTCGGCAAATTCGAACCCTCTCCCTATACGCATTTAAAATGGGACATAATGCATCATTGGCAATAAATGACGCATTTGATGTAGCGGTAAACGAACGCACTATACAACGAAAGTTTGGAAAGTTCAGTTCGGGTGATTTCAGCCTCGAAAAATGAAAAACGTTAGAAGCCGGAAACGAAATCGTGCGGGAGATTGCACAAAGCATGGGATTAACCCCAATGACAATAAGTCCACACCTTTCTCTCATAGGAAAGGTGAAGAAACTCGGTAAGTGGGTATGAACTAAACGAATCTCAAAAACTAAAGCGCCTGGAACCTGAACCGTTTTTGTGCCGGATAGTGACCTGTGATGAAAAGCGGATACTGTATGATAATCGTAAAATATCTGGGCAGTGGTTGAATGTAGATGAAGAATCAAAACACACCCTCAAGCCCGATCTTCACCCAAAAAAGTTTATGGTGACAATTTGGTGGACATCGAAAGGATCAATCCACTTTTAATTTCTTCGAACGGAGCAGAAACAATAAATGCTATTGTTTTGATTTGATTGACTGAATAGCAATGGATTACCATCTTTTCCGCAATCTGCATTCATTTTGCCGGCAAAAGCTTTTCCGGAACCGAGCAGAGATCATAAAAGCTTTCGAAGATTTCATTGGCTCAAAAAGTCAGCACTTCTAAAAAAGAGGAATATTTGACCTTGTATCACGTTGGAAGAAGGTTATAGATGTCAACGGATCCTATTTTGATTGAATAGAAATTTACGGAGAAATAGTAAAAATACTAATAATGGCGGCGCTACAGTCCGAGGCGGACCTGGGCCTAGCTTCCCAGCAACCACTCGTGTTGTGCGTGCTATTGCTCTTTCACGAATTTAATGCCGACTCCGAACGGCGATTTTGAGAAGCTTTCTCTAGACAGTTATACTTTTTGAGCATTGTCAGTGACTCGAAAGAGGTGGAGCCGTGAAAAAATGTTTGGTGTTTTTTCGGGAATCGAAAGGAGAACATCGAGCGTAGGAGTCGACGCACCTACCCACCACGCCACAGCGCCCACACGGAGAAATAATATTGACTTTTAAATTTTCAATATAAAATCGGACATTTCATGTTCTAGAACCCAATACTTCATACTTCTTGCAATAAGAAACTAAAATGGCACCCGACAGAGTTTTAAAATTTGTCACATAACCAAACCCAAGATTGAATTGTATACACTGCATATAGCTATTCTAACAACAATTGAAAGATCACAATTCAAAAAAATATCACAATTCAATACTTTTTACACCCTCTGTTAAGCATTAAAGGTATTTAGAAAAACATGTCACAGGGCAGAGGTAAGCCCGTGCTGGGGGTTGCCGCGTACCGCCTGACATATAACCTGGTAAAGTACTTCGGAATACCCCACTTAAATTAAATAATGGAAGTGTACTGTCAACCATGAAAACCACTTTGCCCGTACATTATAATTTCACATTCAAATTGTACGAAAGGATGCAGCGTAACCACTAAGTATGAATAGTACGAATATTCTGCTTATTTTTATGAGAATAGAGTCCAGCTTTATTACATTCAGTGACAGAAATGAAACGAAAGACAATTGGTATTTATTCTGTGAAGTTATCTTTACAATCATTTTAAATTGAATGGTTTGAGTATACCAAAAAGTTTAATGGTTGTAGCAATCAAGAAAACGCAATCGTAAATAATTCGAAACGAAATGTTATGTTTGGGGTTTGGATTTTCATGCATTTAAAATCTTAAAAATACAAAATATGTATTTAAAGTATGCACTTAAAATTAAATTAACTTAATTTCGGTTCTATTTAAAAACACATTTTCTACTGACTTTAAGAATAAGTTAAATTTTTTATTTTTATTAATTAATAAAATAATAACTTTCAACGAAATTAACATTTAATAAAAAAAAAACAAAAACACAGTTAACGTAAACATAAACACCATTTCAACATCATTTGTTGAATTCAAAAATAATTCCAAATAACATAAAATCCTTAATTCCTTAATTGTTCTGATTTTGAAAAGTTTTATTTGCATAGACCATACAATTTTTCTTAAAGTTTTCGAAATCAACATGTTGCCGATTTGGTCTTAAGAATGCCTTATACAACGAAAATTATCGCTCGACGTCAACTGGAGTTAGTGGAGCATTTTTGGAAGAACAAATCTTATCGACTGTGAAGTTTTTTGGGTAATTTTCGTCCATGCAGTCCAATGTGAAGGTTTTAGTTACATTTTGCATTATTGCAAATCCTTCATTTTGTTGCCAGAACGCACTGAAGTTTTTTTTAATGAGACTCTCCCCGTCAAGTTCCCCATCATGTAACAATAGACTGAGAATAAAAGAAAAAGATAATAGTTTTAAACTTCGTTTGCACTGATATAAAAAGGGTATACTTTTACTGTCTAGTTAAATTTTTTAACAATATGCTCTAAAAATATGAAAAAAAATATGCAAAATATGCATTTATAGTAAAATATGCAAAAATATGCACTAACGGTTAAATGCCATTTTAAAGGAAGTTTCATGATACGTATACAAATTAAGTTGTATCTATCTATCTATCTATCTAATCCGATCCCTAGTTGTGTAAATAAATGCTTTTCGAAAAAGTGATTTTCAAAGAGTTCTGCACATATGTATGTAAATTATTTTACTACATTGGATTGGAGAAATCCAATCTCAGCAGCTCACTATTGTTGCTAATGAAAAATAAAATCTTAAAATTGTTAACGCCCAATAGAGACTTTAATGGAGTGGTTATGGAAGCTCTGCCATAGTTTTTAAGTTTGCTCTTAAAGGACGTCTATAGTCACAAGTTTCGATAACCAAGTTACGATTTTCAGATTTCATGCGTTGTTTTGTGGTTCCAAACATGAACCATTTCGTCGAACTGCAGCTGAAGGTAACCCAATCCCTTCTTACTTCTTACGACTCTTTTCAATTAATTAAAAAGTAAATCTGTCCAGCTATACAAAAACAAGGCTTATGAAATTATTCGGTTAATATATCGGTCATTAAATATTTGTGGAATTTACTGACATATTAAAGCATACCTCTGGGCTGTTTAAAGCACTTTTAAGAATATACGAGTAAAAGACTTTCAGATATTATGGCGAACATGTGAACGCATCGAATGAAATTGATTGGTGAATGATGATTGGTTAATCAAGGGTTCTGAAAAGTAAGCGATTGTTATATAATTTAAATTGAGATTTACGGGCATTTTTCGTTGTAAAACATCTCCTCGAGTTACTGTAAAATTTAAGTGGTAATAGATTGATTTTGCGTGAATGTATCTGGTAGTAATTGCTATTTCAATTATGTCGCTTGTTTCGTAAAGCTTTCAGGTTTTCACATTGTCGTTATAACAGAAATGTCGCTATAACCCAGATCACTATTATATATGAATTCTAATGTAAATGGCAACGTAACAGGGGATCTTCATTATTAAAATCACTAAAGTTTTCGTTCACTTTGTTCAATGGTTTTTGGAAAGTATTGGGAAAACTCAGTTGATTGTTTTTAAATGTGCGTATATATACTACAAATTTCCCGAATGAATAAGTAGGCGTATTTAAAACTTCAGAAAATGTAATCTTTATCATTCAAACGTTCATATAGGCCTATTTTTTACAGGTGGAACTAATAGCAATATTTATAAGTATTCCAGAAAATAATAATAATCAATTCTCAATTTAACAGTTGACATTAGTTAGTTAGTTAGATACTACTTTTATTTCATATAATATATAGATACATTACATATGACATTGTTTCAAGTCTATTTAGGTTTGGTCATTAATGACCGACTACCGGATTGACATTTAGGATCCCTACATAAAATGTGAGATTATATCCATAAAATATACCCTTTATTCTTTTGTTTATAGTTTTTAGCAATTGTATAAGGAGAACATCTGACATTTGTATTTTAGAACTTTCCTCCATGATACATTTTCTATATATTATTGCCTTCGTAGTGTAGTTATATAATGCATTCCACCCCTAGTTTCCAATTAAAATGTTCAGCGTTCTTTCCTCGTTCAGTCAAAGTATTTCCAGCGATATTCTCCTAAAATGAGGCATATCGCTATAAAGTGGAAAACGTCCTCCCTCGCATTATTGTTACGCAAATTACAAAGGATTTGCAGCTTTAAACGATGCGGAATAAAATTAAGTGCTATCAGCTTACCTCTTACTTTCAATAGTAGGCTTATTTTTTCGGTCGAGTTGCTGTTTAAAAAGTATGATTCATATTGTAGATTATATCTCAGTTGCGAGTAGAACATTCTATATTTGGAACTCCGGACTTCATTTTCGAATTTCTCGTATTTACCCAGTCTAATTGAAGGCAATAGCATGGACAATTTTGATCTTAAGGCTGGATCCTGCTCCTCCGTTGTTATTCTAAGATTGAAACTACATTCAGACGCTAAACGTTTTTTTTAACAAAGATTACCTTTTCTGGAAATGATTTGATTTAGCACCAGCTTAGGTAACCTGCCTTGTTGCATTACTTTAGTTATATGTACAATATACATATATATTCAAAGTGCAGTTGGAGGGCGTCCAGGAAAAGAGGAAGCAACCCAGTCTCCAAATGAAACATGTAATTAGGGGTATTGTTATAATAATAACATAATGGCGGCGCTACAGTCCGAGGTGGACCTGGGCCTAGCTTCTCAGCAATCAGCTGTGCGTGCTATTGTTCTCTCACGAGTAGAGGAGACCTACAGTTTAATGCCGACTCCGAACTGCGAGATTGAAAAGCTTTTTCTATACAGTTATACTCTTTGAGCATTGTCTCTGAATCGAAAGAGGTAGAGCGGTGAAAAAATGTTAGATGTTTTTTCGAGTTCCGAACCTTAGACCTCGAGCGTAGGAATCGACGCACCTACCCAATACGCCACGGCGGTATTGTTAGGTTAGGAAAAATTCGTTTCAAGAAGTATCAAAGAAACCTGTCTATTTCCTTAAATTGATAAAAACCCCACACCTGGGCTCCATATAAAAGTATTAATTTTGTTGTTACAAACAAATTTTCTGTTTTAAGCTCTGGGTTATGCTTTTGTTAACCATACAACGACTGCAAGCTGAAGATAGTGCGTGAGTTTTGCGTTAAGGTGTTGCATGTTGAGATTTGCAGTTATCAAAATTCCTAAGTACTTGTAATCCCTCACTATTTAAATACGCTCACCTTGAAGGTTCCACACTTCGCTTTCGCACCTACCGCTTCCACCTCTGAATATCACCATCTTTAATTAGTAACACTAAGGTTCCAAAGCTTGCAGTAATCAGCTAGTCTGTTTATCATCAACTGCATCCCGTTAATTGTATTAGAAAGGAAGACCATGTCGTCTACATACATAAGGGATTTTTGCTTGGTTTATTTCAATTTACCTGTGCCTACCAAAATCGGTTATGTCATTGACGGATAAAATAAATAAGAGCGCGCTAAGTATGTTACCTTGCTTCACCCCCATTGATGTTCCAAACTCATCCGAAATAAATTCTCTATCCCAGACGTAGGCTACATTACTGTCATACATCGCCCTTAAAATGTTGATGACTTTATTAGACATACCTATTATGTGAGCGCCGTGGCGTAGTGGGTAGGTGCGTCGACTCCTACGCTCGAGGTCGTCAGTTCGAATCTCGAAAAAAACATCAAGGTCCCCTCCGCTCGTGAGAGAACAATAGCACGCACAACACGAGTGGTTGCTTAGAAGCTAGGCCCAGGTCCACCTCGGACTGTAGCGCCGCCATTATTATTATTATTATGTGGAGTTCATAAAATAGAGCTTCGCGTGGTACTGAGTCGAAGGCTGCTCGGAACTCGACAAAGGCATACAACTTTTTGTGTTGGCTTTTGATAATTTCAGCGATCGTAATGAGCGAAACAATTTGATCAATAGTGAACTATTTTCTTCTAATACATAAGAATGAAATAGTAAAGGTACATTCAATTGAAAATGACAAGTGTTGAATGTATCTATCAGAACATTATGCATCAAGATAGAGAACTGTTAATGGGGATCGTATTATGTAATATATCAAAAATAAAAAAAATATAAATTGTACATACAGATAAGTTGCTAATAACAAAAGATAAAATGAAAAGGCAAGAAATAAGATTAATAAAATAAATAAATAAATACATAAAACGCAATTAAAGGAGATCATCCAAACAAGGTATAATACCTAATTAGATTAAATGCGCAAAAGTAGTTCAATCTGAGAACAGATAAGAGAAAAGAGCCACTCCTGAATATTTCACAAGGAAACCGTTTCCTTGAAATTGAAAAACCGAGGTGCAGTGACAAAGAAAAAACAAGAAAATTGACTCTTCTTTATTATTGGTACAGACGCCAAATTTCTGGAATTGACGCTTAAGACATAGTTATCATCAAATCTAACCGCATAATAACCAGCATTTCTAAAGAATATTTTTAACACTTTGTAACAATAAAAATGTCTAAGTGGTAGAATTCTCAGGTTTTTAAAAGGATGGAAGTTAGATGTACATCGGTTCACTTTGCAAATTATTCTTATAGCATATTTTTGTTTAAGTAATAACGGTTTAATATTAGTAAAATATGCACCACCCCAACAAGATAGACCATATTGCAATTTGGATTTAAAAATACCGTCATAAACCAGTTTTAAAACAGGTTGTGTGCATAAGAGACTAGGGTGGTAGAGCTGTTTGACTATATTATTGATATACTGCTTAAGATACAAAATGTGATGCTTCCAACTAGCAACCCAAATACTTGTAGTTATCGACACATTCGATTTTAAAGCATTCGCCAGTACAACTTACATTTTCACAGTAATAAATGTACTTATTCTGGCATCCGTTTATTGGAAATCGGCTACAACTAGGTGAATGAAAATATAAAGGGAAATGGCTTAAGTTTGTGCCTTTAATGTTAAAGAACATAAACTTATTTTATGCTTATGCTACTTGAACCAATTTCTTAGAAGCTCTATATCATAATTAACTTCTAAAAAGGTATCAAACGAACTTAAGTTCGAGAACGATAGGGCTGTATCATCGGTGAAGGCTGTGATTTTTCCTTTGAACGGTTGCAAAAATAACGAATTTACATATATTAAGAATAGGATCGGGCCCAAAACCGAACCCTGCGGAACACCCATACTTATAGATTAAGGGGAACTTAAGCAATTTTTTATTTTTACCACTTGTGAACTGTTCTGAAGATATGACAGAAACCAATCATAAACAAATCCTCTAAAACCGGCGAAATAAAGTTTTTTTAACAGGAGACTTTAGTGATATATTTGAAAGGTGCAGCGGGAATCTTTGAAACATTAAGACTATTGTATAATTGCCCAATGAATTTAAGTAAGGCACTTTCGGTAGATCTTTCTCGAAATTCGCGAACTCTCGAAAGATTTTCCTTTTTGAGACACAATGAATTAGACTTTTAAACAAAAGAGCTCTAAACAGCTTAGCCGATGTATTATTATTAGTCACCATTTTTGTGTAGCGGGATAGTAATTGCACTTATGAAACTACTAGGAACTTTGAATTCAGCAGTACGAGTAAGTGCTAAAAGGAATTCCCTCGTGCAGTTTATAGTTTATAGAACTCGAACGGGATGCACTATTATCCCGGAGCTTTGTAAGTTTTCGAGTCCTTGATGACTTGTAGCATCTCAGAAAGGAAAAAAGACGGAGCGTATAGAAAGACATCTTCAAACAGCGGAGGCGCATAATAAAAAGCTGGCGAAGTTTGAACGGGATTTAGGAGTCTGTTGTTGTTGCTCCATCAATTGAGGAGCTTGCAATTTAGAACTAATGATATTTGCTTTCCCGTTTATATACTTAACAACCTTTCAAAACTCTGCTGAGGATCTCGCTGTGTTGATTACTTCAATTGGCTCTTCTTCGAAGTTCTTCGAAGGCCCATTTTTTCTGCAACAAATGCACTTAAAATCCTTAATCGCTTCACCATACATGGTTTTGAAAACTTCTGTGTTGTGTTTCCGTTATATTGACATTATATTAAGACATTAACTTGTGCTGATATTAGGATAGCCGATCAATTTTAAGTATCGATTCAAGAACGTTATTGTTTATCGTAAATAACCGGTCTTTACAAAATTTTAAGAAGGAATTTAGATGTAATAGCTTGAGGCAATTTAGTGAATATTAAAGGAGCTGTGACAGTGCAGAATACATTCATTTAAATCAAATTTAAAGTCACAAGTTCTCCCATCTGTATTATTTGTGGTCTTCATTGTTTTACGCTAATTTCCCCGTTGTACGTTCGTTGAAATACTCAAAAGCCAAATTTGAGGACAGTGACAAAGGCGGACATACAAATGCGGGCCAATTACAATGAAATAAATTAAAGAAAATATTTTTCCGACAACGTAACTAAAGCTTTTCATACATACGAGTACTATTAAACATACAGTCTTTCTACTTAAAAATTGCGAAGCGTTCATTAAGTGCCATAAAATACCATATTTTCTTTTTTGTGGTGTCAAAATGTATTACTTTTTGAAATGTTTTGATACTTTTTCTACTCCAATTATATTGTATTTTCCAAATTGATTTTCTATCGAGTGATGGCAGTTACGGGTTCATTCGTCTGTGAGAAGTAAGTTAAATCAGTTGGAACAGTCGGGAGATTTATTGAGACTTCATGTCTGTGGATGTGCCGGCTAGGTTGACGTGTACATACAGACTAATCTTAAACCAATAGCAGAAGGGCAACATAGGGACAAATAAGAGGAGACTAATTCGAGGAAAATACTTATCAAAGAAGTGGTCAATTTCACATGGCGATAAATTGTGTGTCCAGTGAAATATGATTTCATTTAATACGAATTGACTTGTGTTAGATTGTTGGTGTTCGATTGAAAGGGGGTGAGAGTGTTACAACGAACCTCATGAATTGAATGGTTTATAAATGAAGGTTAATGTTGCATGAAAAATGAGTTTCTTAGAAAATACCACTCAGACCGTGTAAGCGGTATTCAACATGGCAGCTCTGATTAAAGTTTATGTTCAAAGGGAAGGAGAATTTTTATTGAAGTATTTGAACATACTTAGTAAGTGGATTGGAAGGCGCTGTTATTACAGTACAATTATCCCGGGCTATGTCAATGAAATGAACATCGAAAATGTTCCAACAACGGACTTATATGTCTCCTAAATATCGCATATAAGATCTTCTCTGCCGTCTTATGTGTCTGAAAACAGCGTTATTCATTAATTTTAGTGCAGGTTCAGGCATGTAAAGTCCACCATCGACTAGATAAACACATTGCGGCAGATCATGGAAAATACCAAGGACTTTCAAATCGATACCCACCATTTATTTATCGATTTTTTAGGCATATGATAGCATACATACATAGAGTCTAGCCTTATAGTGCATTGTCTAGTTTCAGCATCACTGCGAAACTCCACCCGTCTTTGCAGAATGACTTTGAAAAATGGCCATTCCTTCGTCAAGGTCCGCAAGGACCGATACCTTTGTTGTCAAAAAACGGTTTAGACAAGGCTTGTGTCATGTGACTTTTTTAATATCATTAACGAGAAGATCGTGCGTAAATCAAGCACCACTAGAGCTACGGTTGGTGCAAAACCGTGCAATTGTTCGCATATGCCGATGACATTTCCATTATTAGCTATGACTTTGAGATGACATTGTCCACCTAGGATCCGAAGTAAATTCAGACAATGACACCACAGCAGACGTCAAATGAAAGACTAATCTTGTCAATTCCTGTATCTTTGGACTTAGAAGTCAAGTCAAAAAACATTGCTCTCGAAGAACGAAGATATTTCTATATAAGACCTTGTATGGCCCAGAAAAGCGGATGAGATTCCTGTCCTTCGGATTATCTTCGGTTCGCTGGAGGGGGACCTCAGCCCGACGAACTTGCGTAACTTGAAGTACCTAGCACAAGACCGAGTTGGATGGAGAGGCTAGGTCCATCCCGGATTGTAGCGCCAACCGAAGAAGAAGACATCAATGAAATAAAGCCTTGTGTGATTATTGGGAACAGCTTTTCCACGTCTTTTAGATTTTCTTAAAACATCTCATGTTGAAATTTAACAATGCTCACAGATTCATACTTAGCCATAAGCAAAGTTTGTAGCAGTTGATGTGCTGTAAAAACTGAATTAAAAACCAAAAGTTTTTTGTGAACACGGTTACTCATGGTTTCGTTAAATGTTTTAGGTCCAAAATGGAGTTAAAATAGTTGATTGTAGTTAATTGTATCGGAAATTCAAAATCGAATTTAAAGGGTGAAAATTTACCCGTAAATTAATGTAGATGAAGTCAATATTATTCCAGAAAGCATATTCATAATTTCTCAGCAATTAGCATGAATGTATTATAGATGCTTCGATAGATACTAACAACACGGAACCATTTTTGTTCCAAAAAAAACCGCCGCCATCGGCGCTCAACATACCCACCAAATTATCACGAAGCTCTCTCTTTGTCGTTTGTTTAAATAATTTATTAGTTTTAGGTATGAGCCGCCATATATTCGATTTTCGGGTACACTCGAATGTTTTCCTCCGGCTATTTGTGTAATTATTATTATTTGAATGTAATTTCGATAGAAAATTTTAATTAGCTTATGAGGAAATAATCGGAATGAAAATCTAATTGTCATTAATGCTGTAAAGCTTTTTTTCCTGGCCAAAATCAAGCCCTGTAAATTGGCCATGAATATGCTACTCGGAATGGAAGTGCGAAAAATTAAAACTGCTATAGACAGTAGTGGATGCAAATTTTTAAATGCTTCGACAAGTTTAAATGTGCGGGAGAATTAAAATATGCAATGAGAAGTATAACATTGGGTGATAATATAAATTAAGATATAAATCTGAAGTTCGCCTAGAATGTTAGGGCGAAACAGTCTTGCATATGCTGTGAAAACTATATAAGGGTGTAATTCGTCAATAGGGGAGCAGCCAAACCCTAATTCAGTAAACAGATACGTGCTTATTTTTCAGTTTAGATATGATTCTGATAGCAATTAAAGGCATTGATCCGTGTGCATGTAGTTTATACTTGAATTCATAACTTAATTTTATTATAATTAATTTCGAAGTCATGTGAAAGCTTAGTAACTCCAATTATTTTATCAATGCAATTAATGTCCCGTTTATACGACCCATTTTAAAATAGGTGGTTAAAAAGAAAATGTTTCCGTAAATAAAACACGGACTTCAGAATCAATTGTTTTATTTTACCAATGTTTAGAGAAACCACAAGGTTTACGACTCTCCAACGCGCTTCTTCTTCTTGTGCCGCTTAAGTTTGGGGTGAACCGGAGCTTCAGCCAACAAACCTTTTCAGCACAATCTTTTGCTAGCCGTTTGCGCATGCGCACAACAAGTTGCTTGAGGACTCTTTCCACTTGTTTGGGCCATCATAAACCTCTAAATCCTCTGTCGTTTTGTCATTTTGTGTCGAAGATTCTTCGAGCTAGAGCTAAGTTGTCCATGTGCTTTACATGTAATTTGTTGGATCCGCAGACGTCTGGCTAGACTCATGTCACTGTACAGCCCATACTCCTCGCCTCCAATCCCCATCAACGCAAATATAACCAAAGATCGCACGTAGAATTTTCTCTAAAAAAAGCAAAAGCTTTTTCATTCTTCATATCAAAATATCGGTTTATGTGCAAATGTTGAGATATTTCAGATGTAAAATTATAAATATTTTTATTTTCACAAATAAAGTCCATTCTGTGATCAACAACTCAGTTCGATGATTAGTGTTATCTCTCACATTCGATTCATTTCAAACCCTAAGTGCCCCATAGCAATGTTCAATTTCCAATGTAGGAGGTGTGTTTTGGAACTTTGTTGTGTTGGAAGATCCATTTGAATGGCTTTTCCTCTTCTGCGCTGGCACTATCACGTTCTATAGTACATCAATCTACACAAAGCGATATAGACTAAGAGATTGAGATTGCGAGGTGGTCAGGTGCGGACTCTTAGGGTAAAGTCTATGGACGATCCTTATTGAGAAACCGTTTCAAGAAGACATACTGCCTCCACGGGGCGGCCACCGGGCAACGAATGCTGCAGCGAGACTATAGGTCTGGTATCTCAGGCTCGCACAATGAACAAATGGTTCTTGGCGCCAACCTGCGATGCACGACCTTAATTTCTCAACTGTATACATCCGGCCAAAGTATGCGACGGGAGGAGTAAGCCTCCTAAAATAATCTCTAATCCAATGGTGGAACAGCATACGCCGAGGGATGCGTGGCTAAGAGAGAGCTTAGTCTCTAGTATGCGAACTCCGAATACCTGGCGACCTTCGGTTTTAATCTAGCCTTCCCTAGGCATATCGGGCGCTACCTAGGGTGACATATATTTCCCGAATACTCGTGGGATCATAATTTCCAAACTAATTTCAAAAAAAGATGAGTATGGTGAAGCTCCAAATTCACCAGCGTCTGTTCATGCTGTGGAGCATGCAGACGGCAATTTTTGGGGACGCTACTGAGCCTCCGACGGCCGCTCCACCTTCGGCCATAGTCAACCAGCTCGAAAGCGAGCCAGCTACAGTCTTAGCTGACAAGGAGATTGGGGCCAAATGGGCACAATCCTTGACAGCTACCAGCGCTAGTGTCAGTTCAGAGGAGTCTGACACATCCACGGTCATAGACACTTGCAGTGTAGTCACGGAGAAATCCGGATGTTCTTCCATTGGGAAGAAACTTGACAAGCTGCGTCTAGGACCAGGTGGATTTGTCAAGCTGAACTCAGCTGAAAAGAGAAGATACAACCAAGCTATTCGCAAGGGCGAAACTAGGGAAAATGCCCTAGTATATGCGAAATCTCCTCTTGGAAATGAGTTCAAAAGTGTGAGATCAAAGGATCGCACCCCCTCTGAACCGGCAGCCAAAAAGGCAAAAGCCAGACATGCGCCTGACGCGCCCACCTTCAGTCAGGTTGCTAGTACTGTCAGACTAGGAATCGTCCCAGCTGACATAGATAAACAGCCTCTGTCAACAGAGCAAATGGCTCTAATACAGGAGGCAGTCATCGACGTGTCGATTGACCTGAGAAACAGGGGCGTGTGGCCACATTTCTCAGGCTCTCAACACAAGTCGGGATGGCTAATTTTCATCTGCTCTGACAGTGCTACTGCTGAGTGGATGAAAAGCAATTTCGATGCTATCAAGGCCAAAAGTGGTCTTGATATTGTACTTGTGGAGGATGGATCTTTTCCCAAATCTCACATAGTCCGTGGTTTCTTTCCACAGAGCACCGAATTGCCAACGACCAAAGTCCTAGCGACGCTTGAAGCACAAAATGAGGGCCTTCAAGCTTCTTCATGGAAGGCAATGCAAAGGATGAAAGAAGGTTCGCTCCTTCATCTCGTCTTTGCCGTTGACGATGCGTCCATGAAGACCCTGAGCAAACTAAACAACAAGGTTTGCTATAGATTTGGTCAGGTCAAGTTGATCGTCTCCCACAAGAAGGTCAACGCAGATGATTCTCCATCTGCTTCTGCAACAACAACCTCATCTGCAGTTCCCACTTGCAGCGCTGCAGGGCATGTAAGTGAGGACAGTACTGCCTCAGCAACTAAGACCGCTGACAGCGAGCCCATTGCTAGCACCAGCGGCCTTAGTGCAGTAGGAAAGAAGGTGACCCGTGTTGCTGCACACAACAAACAAAAAACCGGTTCAACAACAACGTCATCTGCAGTCCCCTCTTGCAGCGCTGTCGGGCATGCAAGAGAGGTCAGTACTGCCTCAGCAACCAAGACCGTTGACAGCGAGCCAATTGCTAGCACCAGCGGCCTTGGTGCAGCAGGAAAGACGGTGACTCGTGTTGTTGAACCGAAAAACCGTAATACCGGCATAAAACCCGGAGTTCCGAGGAAAACAACCGGCGCCGCAGGGCACGCTACTCGGAAGGAAGAGTCGGGGGGGAATTCCAAAAAAGGTCATCCCTCAACGGCTGCTTGTCGCAAGAAGAAAGGCCCTAAAAAGGCCCAACTGATGCGGCAGGCCAGATCCTCGATGGAGGATCAATGAGCTCCATCAAGGTGCTACAGGCGAACCTGCATCACGCGAAGGGCGCGTCCGCTACCCTTAGCAAGCGGTTCGCCGAAGAAAATATAACCCTTGGACTTATCCAGGAACCTTGGGTTAGAAGCGGACATGTTAAAGGTCTCCGGAATGGTAAAAGTAAGTTAATCTCTAAATGTGGAGACCCTGCGCCAAGAGCGGCCTGTCTCATCAGCAATGATATTAACTTTCTTCCCATTCCCAATTTCATTAACAGAGACCTGGTGGCCCTACTACTGGAAGTTCCGACGGAGAGGGGAACACATAACATCGTGCGCGCCTCGGCGTATTTCCCGGATGACAACAGCGTCATACCACCTAAGGACGTCCAGGACCTCATCAGTTACTGCAAATCAGGCAACCTGCACTACATCATCGGTTGCGATGCCAACGCGCATCATGAGGTCTGGGGTAGAGTGACACCAACAGAAGAGGTGAGTGTCTTTTAGAATATCTTATTAGTAGTGAAATAGATATACTAAATAGAGGCTCAAAGCCTACCTTCATAAATGCGATTCGCGAAGAGATACTTGATCTCACACTTGCAAGTCCATTTATTTCAAATTTTATTGAAAATTGGCATGTGTCAGATGAACCATCTTTGTCAGACCACCAACATATCAGGTTTGACATCCCTGGTCAACTCTCATATGTCCCTAACAGATACGATCCCAAACGCACCGACTGGGATCGCTATCGAGAACTAGTTCTCTCACAAAAAGGGATGCTTCTTACGTCTATTGAGTCCATAGGGGACCTGGATGAAGCAGCCTTCCAATTAAACAATGTAATGATCAATTCCTATCACGACAGTTTTGTCCCCAAGACCACTTCAAATAATCGCAAAGTGCCTTGGTGGAATGATCATCTGACAAAACTCAGGAGTAAAGTCAGAAAACTCTTCAATTCTGCCAAGAAAACGAAGAGGTGGAACGAATATAGGTCCGTTCTCACAGAATACAATTCTGAACTTAGACGATCCAAGCGGGCCATTTGGAGGAAATGCTGTGAAAACATTGCGAACATGCCAGTAGCAGCACGCATCCACAAATCGCTCGCAAAAGATCAGGCAAACTGTGTAGGGTTTTTAAAGAAAAGCGACGGTACCTACACGACGGGCAGAGAAGAAACACTTAAAACGTTGCTTCAGGTGCACTTCCCAGGCTCGTCTTATAGCACCTCTCAAGTGCACTCTAACACAACAGACCATAGGGTCTTTGTTAATAGAAGAGTTAAAAGTTTATCTGGAAAAATTTTCAGTACAGATAAGGTTGAATGGGCTGTTGGCACTTTCGATCCCTTCAAAGCTCCCGGTGGTGACGGTATATTCCCTGCACTATTGCAAAGATCAATAGACCTCATCCTACTGACAGCTTTATTTAGAGCCAGCTATAACTGGGGTTACATACCAATCTCCTGGAGAAAGGTCAACGTAATATTCATTCCCAAACCGGGTAATAGACCTAGTGAGCTGCCTAAATCATACAGACCTATAAGTCTAACATCATTTGTACTCAAAACGATGGAGAGACTAATTGATGTTTACATTAGAGAACGATTAGAGTTGTCTAACCCTCTAAACTCGAACCAGTATGCATATAGGAAAGGTAAATCCACCATAGGTGCCCTTCATTATCTCGTCAAAAAGATAGAAGGCGCACTTGCTTCCAAAGAAATAGCCCTATGTGCATTCCTCGACATCGAGGGCGCTTTCGATAACACTGGCTACGACTCGATCGCAAGAGCGATCAGTAGCAGAGGTATCGAAGAATCGACTAACAAATGGATCAGAGCCATGTTGGAAAGTCGTTCGATTACATCTTCTTCCGGAGGAGTGTCGGTTTCTGTAACCGCGGCAAAAGGTTGCCCACAAGGGGGGGTTCTTTCCCCCTTATTATGGTCACTAGTTATCGACAAACTGTTAGTAGATCTTCAAGGATCAGGCTACACCACAATTGGTTATGCTGATGACCTGGCGATTGTTATAAGGGGTAAGCACGACACGACTATTTGCAATATGATGCAAAGTGCGCTACTACAAGTCGTGGAATGGTGCAACGCAGAGGGTTTATCGATCAATCCCTGCAAGACCGTTCTAGTGCCCTTCTCAAGGAGGACTCGTATCAACCTTGAACCCATAATAATCGGCAACACCACACTAGTTTATTCCAGCGAGGTAAAATATCTCGGAGTAATCCTGGACAGACGACTTAACTGGAATTCACATATTAAGTCCGCCATAGAGCGAGCTACCAGAGCACTGTGGGCCAGTAGACGTCTTTACGGTAGGACTTGGGGTCTCTCTCCCAAAATTATTCATTGGTTGTACACAATGATGGCGAGACCCATTATCACATATGCGGCCATCGTATGGTGGCCAAAAACCCTTCAACAGTCATCGGCAAACAAACTGCAAAAACTGCAAAGGGTTGCCTGTCTTGGCATAACAGGTGCCATGCGCACCTGCCCCACAACAGCTCTCGAAGCTATTATCGGGCTGACACCTTTACCCATCTTCGTTAGGAAGATAGCTGCCACTTATGCCATTAAACTGCAGCTAGAATATCAATTCAAACCAGGTGACCTAGTGGGTCACCTTAGGATACTCAACTCAAACCCTAATAGAGACATGTTTTGTACAATGCCGGACACTATGGTCAGGCAGAACTGTTTCGGAAGGTTATTTGAAGTTGAAATATTGGACCGGGTAGACTGGTCCAATGGTGCCCCAACACTAGACCCCAGAAGTCTAGTTTGGTACACAGATGGATCGAAAATGGATTCTGGAGTCGGAGCTGGTGTCTGTGGACCCAACACTGGGATCTCTGTACCGATGGGGTCTAGTCCCACTGTGTTCCAAGCCGAAATCCATGCCATTGAGATCTGCGCGAGACATAATCTTGGTAAAGGTATCAAGGGCGCAATTATACAAATCTTTTCTGATAGCCAGGCAGCACTTAAGGCCTTATCGTCCAGTCAAATAGACTCCAAAGCCGTCAAATGTTGCCACGATGCTCTGCAATCCCTAGCCAAACACAGCAAAATGAAACTTGGTTGGGTCCCTGGGCACAAAGGGATTGCAGGTAACGAATCAGCAGATGAACTCGCCAGAGCGGGTTCAAGTACTGCGTTCATAGGCCCTGAACCATACTGCAGTGTCAATTGGTCGACGGCTGCAGCGCTGATTAATGAATGGGAAAACAAACTTCGCCTAGATCATTGGACCAATGGGTCAGGTCTCAGGCAATCCAAAAGATTAATCAGACCCTATTCCTACAAGGAAATCCTTAGCTTAGATAAGGAGAGCATAAGAAAGCTAACGGGCTTTCTTACTGGCCACTGCGGCTTGTATTACCACCTTAACAAAATGAACTTGTGTCAAAACACGGAATGTAGGTTCTGTCTTGAAGAAGACGAAACATCTCAGCACATCTTATGTGAATGTCCGGCACTACATTGGTTAAGGAAACGTATTCTCCACAGGGAAATACTGACTTCAGTGGAATTGAAAAACTCCACTACAAAAGATATACTATCTTTCATAAGGAAAGTGGTAAATCTTTTGGATTAACTCCAGCCCGTCAATACAATAGATCTTTTTAGGTCGCAGTGTCGCAGCCTTTACGGCAGGGTTGCACAAGAGGAAAAAAAAAAAAAAAAAAAAAAAAAGAGATTGTGAGCTTTAGCTATGAAAGTACTGGAGCAGACGTATATTTGAAAACCCGAAAATATAGACAGTTTGCCTACTAAGGTTGCGTTTATTTGTGTTTAAATAATTACTGACTTCAAAAAATGCGAACAATTTGTATGAGAGGAGACAATAGTTATCACTTCGATGGCACTCAGCAAAAACCACTTAATCTTCTTTAATTTTCAACAACGAGGTCAACCATTTATTACTGTAAACAGTTTTTTAATCAGATTTACGACCAGATAGCGCTTGTTGGATACACCCAGTGACTCAATTTGCGGATGTACTCGTACATATGTGTGTTAACTGATGAATATCATTTGCAGCAAGTTTTCAATTTTTAAATGTAAGTTTTAACATATGTACAAATAAAGTGATTATATTACCACGATCAAATTAGTAGGATTATATTTCAAATTTCATTGCAACACTTCAGTTGTTCCAGGATAGTGCCAGCATGATTCACAGAGGGCGATGGTACCAGTCAAATGTATCACAGAATTATCATCTGCCGACGCCAAACAATTCATTAATGCAATTAATAGACATTTAGCTGTTTTCCATATCCCAAGGGAATTGAGATCCTTGACTCTGAGTTCAGTGTTGTTCAAGTTTGTTCACCAAAACAGTGGTACACTCTCACGCTGTTTCTGCCAACATCATCCTCCATTTGTCGACGCATAACCGAAGCAAATAGAATTAATTTCAATTTACCGATTAACTTAATTAGGTAATTTGTATGTGTTTGCAAGGAGGCACTGCTGTACGGTGTGAGCGGTTACACCGTTCATCCTGACTTGAAGTTACCGCTGCCATTGTCGTTAAGTGTAACATTGTAGTCGGCCGTGTTAACATAAGTTGGGTGTGTATAATACGTGTCCGTTCAGTGGGGGGAAGATAGAATCAAAAAGGATTGCTGGGGATATGCGTGTTATCACTTCACAGGGATCTTTCAATTGACAATTGGACGTTGAAATACACACATACACAGAGGACGATGCGATGCATGTATGTATATCGGAGTGAAATGTAGGAATAAACCATGTGAATATTAATTTTCGGGCGTAGTTATGAGGTTTCATAATGGCTATGGCTATGGCTATGGCAATTTCTTAATTCCAAGAAAGGTAGTATCTCGAGAGGTCTAATCACTTTATACTCTGTCAATGAACATAGGCTTTATAACAGAAGCTTCGTAAATCCTTTATATAAAGTGTTCCTAATTGTGTAGGAAAGAGGAAAGATCAAGTAAATATTAGTAAGATATTTCTTTTAATTAGGCTCGAATATAAAGCAAGTATATTGAAGTAATCTTATAACCAACCTTCATTTGCTTACATTCAACAAAAATGTGTATAAACAGTACAAACGGCACCTTCCCTTCCAAAACAGATGCAGGGCCATTGATTTTCTTTGTATAACGCTCTAATAATTGAAAAGCTGACGACATAATACATTGCTATGTTTAGATGACATTTAAAGCAGATGCTACCTTACCAGCTCCTTTTTGTTTGGATATGATTTGGTCTCATTTGAAAAATGTGTTGTACAATACCAAATAGCGTATCAGTCTATAAAGGGATGTGTTGTTCGATTATCTTGTATGATATTCCTTTTGAATGTCAATTGGATAAGCTATTGGGTGATTTATTTGCGGAATTTCTATGCTCACAAATACATCAAAATGAAGATACTTGTGTACCAAATTCTAAATTAAAGAAAAAGAAAATTAATAGTCACTAGTATCACTAGATGAGAAACGGAGACGCTACAATCCGGTTAAACTTGCGTCTCTACTAATAATCCATTTTGGCTAGCTAGGAGGGATCCCTCTCCTGTATTTTCTCACTGATTCATAGTTGAATATTCTTTAAAAATATGTTATATGTTTCCACTAGGCCCTTTCTAATAATAATAATAATAATAATGGCGGCGCTACAGTCCGAGGTGGACCTGGGCCTAGCTTCTCACCAACCACTCGTGTTATACGTGCTATTGTTCTCTCACGAGTGGAGGGGATCTACAGTTTAATGCCGACTCCGAACGGCGAGATTGAGAAGCTTTTTGTAGACAGGTATTCGCTTTGAGCATTGTCAGTGGATCGAAAGAGGTGGAGCCGTGAACAAATTTGGTTGGTGCTTTTTCGGGAATCGAACCGAGAACATCGAGCTTAGGAGTCGACGCACCTACCCACTACGCCGCGGCCCTTTCTGGTCTACATTTTCCAGTATTTACTTGTATTATTACTTGTATATTAACAAGTAAAGGTATAAAAAATAAACTGGGCAAGTGCGAGTTACACTCGCAGGGAGACGATTCCATCTCATAAGTAATACTGCTCATGCCTGCTGTGTGCATATTATTATATAGATACCACTGATCTTTGCATACAAATCGATATTTTCATATTAAGCATTTCTTAATGCTTACACTGAGGTCTACAAAACGGCGTTTTCAGATCTTCAAAATTCGCATGTTGATAGTTGAAGGTTTTCGGCCAATATCTCCAAAACTATTATGCCCAGAATTTTTGAATAAAAGCACTCAATGAAGCAAAGTTCTTGAGTTTATTCAGATTTTTAAACAATTTGGTTTGGAAATGGGAGGGGACGCATTAAAGCCGACTTTGAAGCTCTATAATTTTCAAACAGTACTCTGGAGCAAAAAGTGTTGAAGCAAACCTCCACCTCATTTCAAAAGATCTATCGAATAATATAGACTGTGGGCGCCGTGGCGTAGTGGGTAGGTGCGTCGACTCCTACGCTCGAGGTCGTCGGTTCGAATCTCGAAAAAAAACACCAAACATTTGTTCACGGCTCCACCTCTTTCGAGTCACTGACAATGCTCAAAGAGTATAACTGTCTAGAAAAAGCTACTCAATCTCGCCGTTCGGAGTCGGCATTAAACTGTAGATCCCCTCCATTCGTGAGAGAACAATAGCACGCACAACACGAGTGGTTGCTGAGAAGCTAGGCCCAGGTTCACCTCGGACTGTAGCGCCGCCATTATTATTATTATTATTATCGAATAATATATAACTCGGTGGGGTGAGTCACTGTTGGGAGCAACCTCCAAACCGCTCCACTTTTTAAATTTGCATTCATAAAAAAATTATTTCTAGGCAGAAATTACCTAATTCCAAAAATGCCGATATCTTTATAAATGCACGAGATAAAAAAGTGTGACAGACAGAGGAACGAACGGACACACCGAAATTATAAATGTTCTGTTTTTGTAGACGGAGGCTTAAAATACAATCGCCGTGAATGGACTTGCTAATCATAAAATACTGCCTTTAGCAGGACCAATCTAGTACAACTTAAGTTGAATCACAAATTATTTGTCTTTAAATACTAAGAGCTTAACAGCTTACAAAATAGCGCCCTGATTTGTTCATACAGAACCAACCCACGCTAACATGAAAGCAATTTTTAAAATGAACTGAAGTACCTATGCACTGAAAAAACCAAGCATGTGCATCACTTAATTCAAACCATGAACGTACTCGTAAGTTGTATATCCATAAATTCATCTATTAACCCAGTTTTTAGTAAAATTGATTCTATCTACGTACCAATGTCCATATTGGACAGCACACCATGCCACTTTCTTCTGCTTACCTGAGCAATAGCTTAAGGACACTTCGCTAACCCAATTGCCTTTCAAAAGGAAAAATGTTCAACCCACCCTCACTTCTCATCATCTTAAAAAATTATATACACACGTCTATGTACATATAATAGTCCTCTGAAAATCATAAATGTATAACGATGAAATCTGAGAGCCACTCCAGCACGCCCAGAAAAGGGGTAGAAAGTGAATTAGAGGAAATAATCTTCCGCACTCGGTTCAATAGTCCTTGAATTGCCTCTGTCTTTAATCATTTTTTCCTGTCAAATGAAGACGTCACGTCAAGTTATTCCAATGCATTACCCAAGCCAGACAACTTTTTCCATATGCATATACAGTGCGACCTTAATAAAAGCAACCTTCGATACGTGCAACTCCTCGATAAAAGCAACACATTAAAACTTTCCATTGTTGACTCAGTAATTGCAACTTCTCAAAAAAGGGTGACTCGATAAAATCAAATACTGTTTCATGAACTCTTATTTCGTTAGCTGTTTGTATATTTTCCTTCTTGTTAATTTCTGCTATGTCTGGGCAGTTATTTTACAGCTATTTGTTGTACCTTTTATACAAGTGTTTAGCTCTGTTGCTGTGTGACAATGCAACTTGTCATCCAAAAGGACGTCGAGCTGAAAAGTGGTGATGGAATGATAGCCCCCATTTATTTACCAGCAAGGATAGGTACTCTGCGTCCAAAAAAACTCAATCCAAAATTTCTCAATTGTTTAAAAACAATTCGAATTTGAATTTTTATATTTTTAGTGCGAATTAAATTATAAGTTTTGGTCTATTTACCAGTGCAAGATACGTTGTTTTTAATATTCTATGTTTAACATTTAGTCTCATATTTGACACCTACAATTTTTATTCCATTCTATTTTATTAGTTGCTTTTATTGAGGTCGCACTGTAAAAGATGTCAGTTGTATGTGCTTTCAGTTCTATTTAAGAGTGAAGAGGATACGAAGTGTTTTACCCTTTCCATCTCGTCAATAATCTGGTGTCTGATAAACACTACTTGACCCAAAAAAATCGAACCTTAAGTGACCTTAGAACATTTTTTATTTCCTTGCTATACCTCCCATAACCATCAACACACCCACGAACAGCTTTCAAGCATTTCATTGAATTCTTGTGCACTGGATCCCTTTAATTGAAGCAATGTATGAATGTACACTTGGTGTTGTAGCGGAATATGATGCGAATCTTAATGTGACTCAATATGGCTTTTAGGTTCAATCTGTCATGCAAGGAAGCAGTGATTTATCGATGTGTTTGTAAGTATGTATGTAACCATGAATCGGGTTTCAATTGGCCTGAACAAGGATCTGATGTCGTCCTGAGAAATTCCCTCAGTTTCTTTAATTCCAAAGAAAGGTATTTGAAATAAAAAAATTTTGGATTTCAACAACAAATAAACGTATGTATTTCAGTGTGTATCTGTACACATGCACGCGTACACATATGTATTTCATTCAGCCTTCAGGAGAGTCTGGATCGTAATTCTTACCCTCGTTATGATAAAATCAAAACCAGGATAACGTTAACTTCTTTTCACTCTTTTGTGGCGTACAGGGAAAACAATTTTTAAGTTCGAAACAATTTTTTTTTAATTTCTTGTAGAGTTTGAATGCTCGAATGTAAGGGGAAAATAATAATTAAAATAACTTCGACCGGACTATTCGTTCATAAAAAAGGACATTCCTATTAGCCCATTGAAGAAGTGATCTTGTCACTGATATATGTCGAATGGGAGATGTAAGTGATTGGTTTTATGATCAACCGAATAGTTTGATGACTTTGTTCGATTGATACCGTGTAGTAGTGGGTAAATGTGTCAATGCGTATGAACAAGGTCACAGATTCAATTTAAATTACATACACTCTATCATCACTATTGTCTGTACCGCCAGACTCAATCGGTTCGAGTCTTACGAGAGAGCGTATTAGCTGGCTAGAATGGGATAAGTAAGGAAAGGTGACTTCAAGGAGTTGTTGAATTAAATTTCTTCAAAACTGTCTACGTCTAGCCAATATTGAATGACAATAGCTATCGAACTGTGTCACATTAAGAAATATTTCGCTGAGTTGCGATGAATGCAAAAGTATAAACAAATTAGGAGAACATATCTCATTTGGATCGTTATGGACCGTTGGGTGATTGGAAACTATGCGGCTTAGACTGGCATTTCCCACAACAAGCTGCATCGACCACAATGAGCCCTCTAACAAAAAGATCGATGAACTGATTCTTTATCTTAATTTTACTGTTTTGATCTGGATTCTTCTCAATTAGATACACTACGCATGAGTATAGCATTAAAAACGTACATCACTATGCCAATGAGGTTGTCGATATAAAATGAGGTATGCGAACGCAAATATTCGGTGACAAAGAAAATTATCAATCACGCTTTTGTTTTTTGTTTATTTTTACATTGATAATTACAAAATACACAGTATAAAAAAATACAGATTTAAGGGGCAACTATAATAATGGCCACACGAAAACTTAAAAGAACTGAGGCAACCGTGCGAATACACAAAAAATGATACAGGCAAGCGAACCATGCAGAAATAAGAATCTGCACCTAACTTCTGTTAACGAACTCCTACTCTCACCTCTCCGTGATGAAATCCAGGAGCCGAGTTTCCTCGACAGAAGACGGGGTAACTAACCCTTGTGGGACGCCTGGGCGGCTGCAAATGAGAGAGGGGGGAGTGTGAGTCTACCAGGGCTCATCGCTCTTTGTAGGATGGCGGCGAAGGAGCTGATCAACTGATTGGCCAACAGCGGCATTCACAACTTCAGTCAGCAGGAGATCCTAGAATAGAGAGGGCAGCGAATGAGCCCTTCTTTTAGGGCCAACGGCGGCGATCAAAGGCTACACAAACACATTTAAAACCCAAGCGATGAAGAGTCTCTTGGTCTTTTCGAGAGAAAAGTTCTGTGCGCGATCTTTGGTCCTGTTTGCGTTGATGGCAAGGAGGAGAAGGTTAAACAACGAACTATATGAGCTGTACAGCGACCTGAGTCTAGCCAGCCTAAGATGGCTAGCCCTTGTAGAGCGTATGAACAACTTAGCTCCGGCCCGAAGAGTCTTCGACTCTGAGCCTGTGGAACAACGCAGCAGAGGACGTCCACGTACGAGGTGGCACACACAAGTCGAGAGGGACCTCGGGCGGCTTGGTGTACAAAACTGGAGACAGCTGGCGAGAGAAAGCGCTGGCTGGAGAGACATGTTCGGTGAGGCCCTATTCCACCTCGGACTGTAGCGCTCTAAGAAGAAGAAGATCGCTTCGCTTAGTTCGTTAAGTTCGTCCACACATACACACAAAGTCTAGGTTCGGTACTCGAAAGACACGTTTCAAATTTTAACTACTTCACCTCTTTCGAGTCACAGACTACGCTCAAAGAGTAAGACTGCGAAAAAAGCTTCTCAAACTTCACCGTTCGGATCCGCAAAAAATCTATTGGTCCCTAAACTCGTATTCGGAAAACACGTAGTAGTTACTGCTAAAGCTAGCCCAAGTTCACCTCTGACTGTAGCCCCACAATACTATTATTATTATAGTAAGATAAAGGAAACACATTTATAAGTTTCTTTTTTTTACAAAAACAATTTTTTTATTATCTTGTTTCTTCTTTTTTTCAGTTTTCATTTCTTAAATTATTTATTCTCATTTCAATTTTGTTAACAACACAGTTTATTATAATCATTTTCATCTTACTTAAATTTTAGATACATATGTATATAATTTCTTTTATATTGTATATTTACTTCAAATACAGCTCAGCTCGATTTCACTAAAAAACAAAACAAAACGTATTTAACTATTCATAAAGTCGTTATACATACAAATATAAATGCAACATAAGTAAAATCAAACTAACAATACGAAAGGAAAATAAAGTGTGTTCATCCACGTTCTCGCTACAGTTCGTAGCCGATTCATTCTCTTTCACATACGGAACCAATGAGTATAAAAGAAATTATCGTTTAAAATAATTGTTTTTAAGGACCAGAGTCAGACCATTTAATAATACTATATATTTTATCTCATAGAATTAACACAATAACTCGACGATTCTCGTATTATTTTGCAGAATGTCTAATATCTTGTTGCATTGCAAGCAACATTCTGTCAATATAATGTATATACATACATGCGCTGTTTTTATTTTTTTCCAAATAATTACAATGTCTTTAGCACTATTATTGTTTTTGCTTCAAGGATAACCACATACTCGTTTTCTTCGTAACAAAGTGAAATGTTTTCTTTCTTAATATATCAATACATATATTCATTCATATTATCTAAATTTTACAAAAAGGAAGATATTCACGTTCACTAGGTTCGATATGTACAATTTTTTCATTACTCTTTGATATATGAAAGTTAAATGCTCTGTTTGACTATAGCTTTTTTTTCTCTTCTTAAGTACGCTTTTGTTTCGTTTGATAAAAGGTTATTTCCTAAAAGGTAATCATTATGCACACAAGGATCATAATTTCTAATTGGCTAGAATTGTTTGAACAAAAAATAAGCGCCAAACTTTTATTTACAATCGGATTGGAGTTTGTTTTTAGTACATTAACTTACAGCTAATATACGGTATAAGTTCATTGGTTAAAAAAAATTAAATACATTTAGAAAAATAAAATAAATAATTGATTATTCTAGAAAATACATTTCTTATTTGTGTTTTTATGTTAAAGTCTTTGATACAATGGCCTGCAGCCACCTGTCGCCACAATACCATGATATGGTGTATCCTTTTGGCGTGTCTACCATGGCAATGACGGATCAAGCAACATGTGGATATGTTGTTTGTGTTTATGCTTTTATGTGCGTGGGTATGCAAATTTTATATACAACTTTCCTGTATTCGATTTGAGGTTGTTACGACTTCCGGTCGAAACCGATATTCGCTAAGTGACGATGTCACTGATTGATTATTCGGGCTAAGTAGACTAACTTCCATTGGTTGGGGGGTGGGTTGTTGGCTGTGTAGTGCTACTGTTGGCCCAATTAGTGGAGGACTACACGTTGTTATGCCTTTATTATTTGTTGTTAACGTTGCATAACTCTGAAATGAAAAACATAGTATGAAAGTTTTCGTTCATTCAAAAGGAACCTCATTTGCAAAATAACAGTACATGGGCCGCAGAAGTATCACTTATTTTAATTAACCTCTTTAACTCTTTGTTCAGCCTAAAATAAAACCATAAACCGACTTAGCCCCATCACGTGACATTCATTTTCATAAGTTGTTCTGGCATCCAAATAAAGTTATTACGGACCTCAAGTTCAACTATTCATTAGGTTTCATCCATTTATTTCACTTACAACTCCTCCTTTAGCCTAAGGGTATTAACCGAGAAGAAAAGAATGAGATCCTGCCGGAGAGTAACAGAATAAGCCAACTATTACCGACTGTGACCCACCCGTAGGCATATTAAAAATTCAATGAAAGCCAAAACACCCAAAGCACCATTACAGAAACAACAACAAAAGCTGGCGAGGCAAAGGCCAGAACGTAGGATTAAATAGACAAAAGGAAAAAACTCTCAGCCCTTAATGTAACAATAACACAAGGAGTGTTGTGGAGAGAAAGAGCGCAAAATTTCATACACACCGCACCAAGGTTTTTTACTTAATTTGACGTATTTTTTCCCGCAAGTAAGAGAGCATACTCATCCCTCTGGCAAACAAAAAGAACTAACGACAGCAGGAAGCCCTTTGAAAAAGTAATTCCTTTCTTTGCTCTGTTATATTATTACGGAATCGTATACGTAGGAGTATGCTTGGTCCAGCTTTAAGGGGAAAATTAATTTGCTTGCAGGCAAATTCGAGGTGGATTTAATTCAAGTGGATAGTCTCTTGCTGAGCATCGTAGAAAACAAAACACCTTAAATTTGGGGCAACAACTTGCAATGGAAAATACATATCTGGATAAATATAAGCGACTTAATAACGATCCGCGTAAGATTGCATTAGTGTTTCATGAAAATTACTTGTTATTAGGATGTAATAATAAATTGGCCAAAGAACTGAAATTAATTAAAAATGTTCGATTTTATAGCATACAACTTATCCGGTTGAGCTGTACCGTGCTAGAAACCTTTAGTAAAACGAATCGAATTTCGACAAGGACTGTCATATGACAACTTTAGGGGGTAAAAGTAATCTTGTGCCATGTAAGTAAGTGCTTACATGGAATTGATTATCATTTTTTAAACGGTATAAATGATGGTCTACGCTGGAAGAATTGACATTATTGTGAGTTCCCATTAAGACGCTATGGCGACGCTATGACGACTAAAGAACAGGTCTTTAAGTGAGATGGAAAGGTAAAATACATGCTGCAAAGAAAAAAATAAATTCGATACCGAGGAACAAGTTTAATATCTTTACATCGACAGATTGGATGTTAACAACATAGTGACAGGGAGAGAAGCTCTTTCGACGAAATATATATTCTTCGCCAGATATTTGCAGACATTTAGGTACAATGAATCCAAACCGTTGGTCAAGGTGAGCCGCGGCTGCCAGATATGAAGTCATGTCTACGATGAAGGCGTATGGAAAAAAAGAAGAAACGTGAATCCAGTCCTGAAAATACAAATCAGTCGATAGTATTTTTGATTCCCACCTGTTTCCCAAAAAAGATGCAGATCGAATCTCTGGTATCGAGGAAAAGGCATAGCGGATACAAGCAGACTTTGACTTGGATAGTTTGAAGCAGCGCATCCAGGATTAAGGTAGTCTTGGCTTAGTCTTAGGGACACCGAAGACAAAACTACAAAATTGAATTTTGAAAAAAAACGAAGCAAAATTTCCACATGAGCAGAAATTGTAAAATATGTAAGCTTTCGGGCCATACGGTCTCAAAGTACTAGCATCGAATAGCAAGAGTCTACTCCATTTCATCCCTAGCTCATTGATTAGTTTTTAAAGAGATGTCGTACGTTCATTTCTTTGAGGTCGTGACACCGCAGTACTAACAATTAATAACAAACATTCTATAGCATTTACACATTTTTTACTTTTAATTATACTTACAATTTGCTTACTAGGTCTAAATGTATAATGAAGCACTTCGTTGCCAGTGCTTACTAATGAACCTAAACTAGAGACCACACCGTCGTTACCGCTTCCCCCTCGGTCGGTGTCATTGCAGTAATCCCTCTGTATCAGTCGTACAGATGGACTCCGGAACAGTGGTGTCGGAGCCATCGATTTCATTGGACGTTTTTCTATATAACAGAGAACAAAAAGAGAGAGAGATATATATATAGAGAGTGAGAGAAAACAGAAAAGGTTACAAAGGTAAAAATGTGCACTCGGATTAATTGGTCAAAATGGTTTTCATGTTCAGCGTTGGATAACATTTTAATGAATCCTGAGCCAACAAACAGCGTTGACAACTTGTACATCGCTGGTCATCAACATGCCGCCCCGCAAATATGTTGGGAGGAGAGTAGCAAATTTGAATAAAAATAATCATACATGCATGTAGGTGTGCATGTATGAGTGTAAGGAAGATAATTTTTGCAAACTCACCATATTGATTTGGAATAACATCTGGATCTGTGTCATCACCTTCGGGTGGGTCACCCATCATTTGTGGACTCTGTCGATGATGACCGTCATGTGGGTTTGTTGTGGAACTGCCTAATGGTGTATTTGCCATTGTTGTTGTTGCTGTAAGGCTAACACCACCACCGCCACCGCCACTTAGATGATGCTGATGATTGTGCTGCTGCTGCTGATGCTGATTATGATGATGATGGTGATGGTTTGCCTGGAGTGGATCTAGCTGACAATCGGATGGCATTATCGACAGCTGGGTATGTTTGGCAGATTTCAAATTGGCTTCACTGTTTCTATTATTGACAAAACAAATGGCAAACGGCACAAAGTGAAATTCATGTTAAACGATCCAGAATCTTGGAAGTAGATTCAGTAAATGTTGAAGACAGAGGGATGAGGAAAAGGGAAGGAAAAGATATTATTTGTGGACTTAAAAAATATATCCTAGATGTTGAAGGAGAGCAGTGTTTGCAATGTGTTCTGGTTTCTGAAGTTACATTTATCCAGTCATGTAGAACCCAAACATTTTGCGCCTCAATGTCATTTAATTAAATCCATCGTCAATGTTTACCCATGGGTGGATAATACGAGATGGAGGAAAAGAGGCAAAACGAGAGTAAATTGATGGGCGATTCGAATGAAATTGATACCTGAACTGGTGAATGGTTTCAGTTCGTCGGTCGTCTCTTGGCCTCTTGTGTGACGAATCACTGCCCTCGAAGGCTGATACTTATTATTGGCAAACTGGACAATTTATATATACAATAGACGGCTATTACCACAATAAAGTGGATTTGCGGTTGTTTATTAACTTTTGTCTCACTGGGGGGGTATTGACTTACTTGTTTGAGTATCTCCGATAGAGGGCTGCCAGTATTATGCATGCGATGGCAAACAGCAGGGCTGCAAATAATGTGAGGCCGGCTAGAAATGGTGACAGCGGCACAGTCAGCCCGTTGGATGAACCTAAAATTAGATATAAATGGTGAATGTTATTTCCTATGAAAATGTTTGAGCGAATGTGTGTTTTCGGTTTTCGCAATTTCGAATTTGATTACGTTAGTCCCCAAATGGGAAGAAGAGGCAAAATGCATTGAATTTGAATATGCGTTATATATGGACATACACTGATTCAATTTCATTGGGGATTTCGATTATTCGATTCCAAAAGCACTTTAACGAAAATTTTATAGGAAACTTAAAATGATCAGTAATCCTTGAATAATTGTATTGTTCCTGCATGGCGAAACTAAAAGCACTTAAGTTGACGCAATCCAACTAACCTCAACTTATCGTCTTGGAGTGACAACCCACTTTATAAAACGAAAAAAGAGCAATAGAAGCAATATGTAATAGCAAATGCCACTTCAAGCGACTGCATTCAACATTTCAATGCATATACAAAGAACATCGTTAAAGCCACATCATTTATTCATGAAAAAACAAAACTGTCTGGCGTCCGCAAATGCCAAGAATCTCTCTACTCTTCAACACATTGGCAGACAAAAATACCAGAAGCTCTAAAAAAAAAGCACAACAAAAAGAGCGAATTTAATTGAAATTCCCATGAATTAAACATAGGATTTCGGTTTCCTGCTGTCCTATTCAAAATGTTTGCCCCAGTAGCGTGGAAAACGATTTTTTAACCAGGCAAAACAAAAACAATACGAGGGAAAACTTTTCATATTACTCGTTTCGTATAAATTCTTCCTTTTGGTTCAGTCTTCTTCTCTTCAATCCAGCTCCATCCATGTGCTGTCTCTTTAAAGTTTCTACGAAATCGGATTTTGCAATAGATTTTCCGTAAGGCTATGGTAAGAATGAAATATAAAATGCAGTACATTGCAATCTATGATAATTCTTGGTATAACCACCCAGCTGGAGGTAGCAGTAGAAAACTTTCAAAGTCAGGATAAAAAGATAAAGCTGTCATGGATAAGACAACAAATCATCGCTGAGCGTGAATTGCATTATATCCAACCTAATGCATTATTTAAAACCCAAGCCATGAATTTGTTTCTACCGCAATGATAAATATACATACAGTCAGTATCAAAATAGAGTAAACAGTCTATTATCTGCTGAAAGTTCATGTAATAAATTAAAATTCACCCAACTGAGCTAGGACAGATATGTATACATCAAATTAATGCTCAAAACTCGGCGTCGTTCAACATTAGTAGGAACTTTTAGATCGGCAGAAACTGGAAGCAGTAGCCAAGGCATAAAAAGTAAAATTTTTTTCTATAAGACAGGTCTTCTTAGATATAGCCGTTTTTTCTTTTGAATTAAACTAACTGCTGTATGTTTACCGTTATGTTGGATTAAATATAGCTCGTTTTAAAGTATGATTTCAGAGCTTTTATTTGATGCATCATTGTCTGACGTAGATCATCTCTTTCAATTTAAATTCAGAGGACAAACTTTCAGCTAACGACTGTTCACTCGCTTTTGACGCTGACTGTATAAGATATCCTGCAACAAGTTGGAAATATCGAAATTTTTGTACGACGACGCGAACAGATAGGATCAAAATGACGAAAAATACTTCTATATATGTATTACACAGGAATTTATGTATATCCAATTCATTTTCTCCCATTGAAGCTTGCCCAGGGAAAATTCAATTTAATTTACTGGAAAATGCACTTACCTGTGAACTTTGCGACTCCCTTAAAGGTAATATCATCAATTATTGTTGGCTCTGAGCGTCCTTTGGCATTGATAGCGAACAGAATAATCCGGTACGATGTGCCCGGTTCCAAGTTGTCAATAAAAAAACTCACCGGTGTTCTCTGTGAAAATAGTAACGATATAAGGCACCTTTGAAATTAGCTGATGTAATAGATTTAATTCAGAGGAAAAAAGAAGAAGAAAAAAAAAGATTCATATACTGCTAGAATAATTAAAAATCAATTCCTTGGCATTTCTTTTCATTGGCAAAAATGGATGAAAATGGAAAAATTTAATGGTATTAAATGGTACGACATTTCCTTAGAACGATATTTGCTTTAAGAAGTTCTTCTTCTTTATTTGTGAGGGCATGAAGAATCGTTTGTTTTAGGGCGTGAAGAAGCGTTTGTTCAATCCACAAAAAAATATTTCCCCCTACCATCACATATAATATCTATCTCTGCTATTTTCTCTGATCGCCTGAAACATTTCGTCAACAATTTGATAGGTCCTTATGAGTGTGGTTTTAGGCCAGGAAAGTCTACAATAGCCCAAATTTTCACACTACTGCAGATCTAGAAAAAAACTCAAGAAATGCAGATCCACCATGCTTGGTAACGAACTCACCGAAGTCTTCAATGACAATGAAGGTTTTAGGCAAGGCCACGCTTGTCTGTATCAAGAGCGAACAGAATAACGTTTTTTAGCCGCCGTTTTTTCGGCAATTGGCTAATAAAGCCCTCTCTTGAAAAACCAACATCGTTCACATGCATATTATCTAATTTAGATATTACCTATTATCTTTATTTAAAATTGAATAGTACAATGCTTCATATTAAGCTACTAGGCCAGTTTATCGAAATATGGACAATTGATTCGAAACTGTTATCAATTATTTACACCAAAAAATTCACCTTTTTTAAGTGCTTTAAATTTGTCTACATCGAACATTTTTAATCACTGGATATTTAGTTTGAAACCCTCATTAGCCTACCGTTTATATTCGTATGACAGATGATTTCCCTTTTTTCAAAATGTGTAGGCAATTTTATATAGCCTAGTAGTTCTTGAGATAAATGTACTTTCTCACACTTTGCATTCAAAGTTCGTTTTTAAAAATAAATTAATAAATTAATTTGGTTTAAAATATTTATCGAGTGCAGTGTAGTAAAAGGTCTACTTACTGAAAGTTATTTATAAGCTGAATGAAAGGTCATTTCATTAGATAAAACCAAAATTCGATATGGTAAAACTCTAAAAAGTGAGAACATCGACCACAATTCAGTTTTATTTTTTTTTACATATTCCTTTCCAAACCCCAGTCCCTATTTGAGGCTAATTCATTTCATAGGAACCTACCCAACTTACTACAATAGCATGCGCAGCACGAGTAGTTGTTCTAGAAACTAGGTCTAAGTCCGGCCGAGACTGTAGGGCTTAAATATGACAGTGTACTCTCGCTTAACGGACACCCCTTATAAGCGGACAACTCTCATAATCAGACAAATTTCAAAGAACGGAATTGTCTACACGATTTTTCATGTAAATACTTCTTTCATAAACGGACTCTTTTATAACCGGACGCGAACACCAACTTTCATACTCTCTCTTAAAGGGACAAGCGCATTGCTTTGTTTGACTTTTCTTTGCGCTTTGTCCTTGTTACCCAGCTAAAAATTCAAAAAAAAAATTAAGAATGTAAACATAGCGGCTGCGGCGCCGGCGGACGTCTGTCGACAATACGACTAATGTATATGTATAATTCTCGTCGCACAAGACGTAGGTTTGTGTGTATAATAATAATAATAATGGCGGCGCTACAGTCCGAGGTGGACCTGGGCCTAGCTTCTCACCAACCAACTCGTGCTGTGCGTGCTATTGTTCTCTCACGAGTGGAGGGGACCTACAGTTTAATGCCGACTCCGAACGGCGAGATTGAGAAGCTTTTTTCTAGATAGTTATACTCTTTGAGCATTGTCAGTGACTCGAAAGAGTTGGAGCCGCGAACAATTTTTTTTTTTAAAAAATTGTTTGTCTGAACTTGGTTTCGAACCTAGACTGTGAAAATCTAAAGCGCATGGGTCGACGCACGAACCCGCACGGCCACGGCGCCCACAGGTTTGTGTGTAAGTGTATGCATAATTTGAAGCTTGAATACCGTAGATATAAATATTTTTTCGTAATTTGGTCGAATACAGCATCAACTTGGAAAAAGTGAAGCATTTGTTAACATTGAAAGGAAAAGTTGACAATTAATGTTTATCACAAAAAATCATTTCGACTTTAAAATAAAATGTTACACTATAAATGCATGTTTATTGTGTTTCTTTTTTCAATGTTGTCAATGTCATGTTTTTCTCATAACCAGACACCTCTCATAAGCGGAGAAATTTCTTGGTACAGTCAGTGTCCGCTTATGAGAGAGTTCACTGTATTATTATTGTTAGCCCCCTAACGGGCAAAACCGTAACTTTGACGCAAAAGAGTCGTGCATTTTTTTTCTGAGAAATAATGGGCTTATAAATAATAATTTGAAATCAGAATTCGAAAAAATTCTTTTGATGGACGTCCAGGTACAAAATAGGTAAGGCGGCCTCAGGGCAGCTATGACCGTTTAAGTCAAAGTTTTTTCCCTCCACTTATCATTGATTTCATCGTTTATTTTCGTTTACCTATTGTTTCAAAATAAGTGCAGATTTAAAAGCTTAATAAAAGCAAAATGTTTAGTCTATCGGGCTTTTTTATTGTTTTATTGAAACAGGAAGATAATAAATAGTAGAAAATGAGAGAGATTCTCTCATTTTGGCGTAAACAGTCATGGCCGCCTTCGTATTTCTTTTCTCAAACACGACATTTTTATTTTTAATTATTATTTGTGTTCTTATTATGGAAGTACATGAATATATCTACTTACTGTAAAATTTCCGACTCTCTCGAAAAATAGTATTTTATTTCTTTATGAGAATTTTTTTTTACGTGCACTAATTTTTTTTGTTCGCTCACTGATTTTTCTCATACAAGTGACTACTACAACGAGACTAAACTTCGCAGTGTGCTGAAATGTAGTTCAAAATATGGCTTGAAGTATAATTGAAGGCATGGAAAACCGTCATAAAAATAAAATAATCGCACATGGAATAAATGGGCAATAGGCGATGGCTGCCCTGAGGCAGCCTTGAAAGTTAGAGGGTTAATATCAATACGCAGGCAATCGATATCACCAGTCGTAGATGCCCGCTGAACTCATCTGCAGTCAACAGTATGAGTTCGTAATGACCGCAACAATCGCATCGAAAACGAAAACGATGAGTTATTAAATCACCTAAATTAAAACGACCCTTAGGTGACCTAGCATATTTGTTCACTCATTCGTCTAATATTATACAAACTCTCGCCAAAAAAATATTTCTAGCTCAATTTCAACCCCAACGGATTGCCCGTTGGAATGTTCAGCTATTTAAGGGCAGTGTTTATGTATTTGTGTGTATGTTCGTATATCGCATACAATGGTTGGTTTCGACAACTTCATCCCAGTCAGTATCCCGCATATGGTAATTTTTTCCCTTCTCGTCGAAATGAATCTCTCGCACAAGCCACCCCCTATTCGAAATGAATTTAATTAAAGTCCAGAAGTTTTGTAGGCAAGGCAAAGGGGCAGACCTGAACAATTTAACAGGTAAACGTCAAGACACAATTCGAATGTAGTTAAAATTTTCATTCCTCTTTATTGAAATGTAAATATTAGTGCTCTACACTCCATGCCGATGCCACAAGGGAGTACTCTAGTGGTTACTGGGCGGGCAATAATGGTTCGATGCTTCAATAAAAATATCAATGTTTGCATTGGGGGTTGGAAAATGTTTATAGTTACATAAGAGTCCTTTGCGACTTATTTTCTGTCGTTATTGTGAAAGTTATCCGGCAGAAATGCTGAAGGAAGTACTCTCGATCTCCGATTGCAGAATAAGCAGTTTTAGGTAATGAAAGTTTGATTCAACAGAGAAGTTTATGTAATTGTTGGATTGAATTTTGTGTTCATTGAGTAAATCTGGGTCTGTGGCATTGCAATAAAGTTTTGAACACATGGCCTAGTATTCAAAGTGAATTTGTAGTTATTTTTGAAAGTACTCTTTCCTGATCCTGCGATTATCTCCTTCATCTTCTTGGGATCACTATGAACCAACCAACAACGAAATATTAAGGCATATTCTGTGTATGTATCTGTGTACCTAGTATGTTTAAAAGGGAACCAAGTGGATAGTTCGTGTCCTGCACCTGATGTGTTTCAATCGTTCAGCAAATACATTCTATGTGAAAAAAGGAAAAATAATAAAAATCCGGAATCAGGTGTCCATATTTTAGTTTGAAAAGGAATAATCAATTGGGCGGTCATAATGAACGCTGATATTGTAGACAAAATTATTTTCGAGTCATACCCGACGGCAGAAGGAACGATTGGACACGGACGCCTTACTGTGGAGTTTAACGAACAGATAAAAGCCCTTCGGCTGTAGATGACGGAATTAAGTTCTCCCTTGATAAAGGACAACACTCGTGTAAAAGTTTTAAATGTCGAATCGACCGACAAGTATTAATTTATTTTAAAAGTAATTTTAATATTATAATACAGAATTGTACGCATAGCTTACCGAAAGACTTAAGTTCCTTGCCAGCCGCAATGTCGATAGTTCAACCAATTCCATGATAAAACCCTGTGGCAATCCACCATCGAAGCCCTCAATGCAGTCAACTTGCAACGAATCCGTCGATTGATTGGCTACCGTGCAATTCTGTAATGGAAACGGTCGTCCTGCAGGATAAAAAAAAGAAAGATGAAAACGAAAATGAGAAAACAACACGAAGTAAAAAAGTAATTCAGAGGAAAGACACTGATATAGAAGAGAGAATTCAATAATGCTGATCACATCATTCTGGAAAACAGAAAGGCTAATTAGCTTTCGGCCAAATCTGTTATCGTCCTACGAAGCCACATTTTTCATTTCATGTTTAGCGCCACAAAAACAATTCGCTATACGTTCCTAGTGGGGAATAAATCAAACGAAGTTATTCGGTAGCTGCTTCTCTGGATAGTTAACTGCGGTTAGGGGTGATTTGAGACTAGAGTCATTGTGTCACAAATGCTTTGAGCTGAATTCCATTCAAGCCAGTGAACAAGAATGACGATAGCTTCTGGCAATTCTTTACAAAGTGTATACATATAGTCTACCTGCCAACATCGCAGCTACAAGCTTGGTTTAGTCTAATATAAGGAAGAGGATGCGACGATACCTCTGGTACTCCACAAGCAATTCAATGTTCTCTCTTTGTGTTGGATTCCATTCTTTGTCAAATTCTTTCGCACATTTCCTCATTCAATCATCCAACTGTTACCACATACATTCTGATGTGGTATTTAAATAACTAGAGTTCTAAGGTGGAAAATAAAAGTAGACCACAAGGACAGAAGTGTGGACAAGATGCAAAAAAGGGAAAATGTGAAATTACCTGCAGCTACAATTTGAAAAATGCATGGTGTCTTCTGTACTCCAATGGAGTTCCTGCCCCAACAGGATATCGTTCCATAGTCGAGGTCGGTCGTTGGAGTGTAATTTAAGCGTGAGTATCCAGTCTGTGAATGAAACAAAAAAAAGGAGGTGATGCAAAATGATTAGATTTTAACGAGTTAAGTGTAGTTTTGCGAAATGGTTGCGAAATGTTACAAGAGGACAAGAGGGTAAAAATGTAAATAAGGTTGCAAAACAGAGAAGCACGTTTTGTCCTTAAGTGAGAAGAAGAGCTGTACGGGATATGCTGAACACGGCAAAAAAAAATTGCAATGATGACCGGATAAGAACGTTAGAAAAATAAATTTAAATACAACAACAAGGCTGTGAGATTTAAAATTCTAATTCTGGCTATATTTTGAAGTTACTTTAATGTCATTATTTGTGGAATAGCACATCATTCAAATGGCTACCTCGGCTTCGCCCCCAGTACTTCGGCGGTGGTCGGTTTAACTTTCGATGACTCAGTCCAATACGTGCGTAATTATTCTGACAATAGCATCTCGAATGTGCTCGTCCAAAGTCGTTGGCTTGATGGGGTAGGCTAACGTAGCCACAGAGACAATTAAGTCGCATTGATAAATGGTAATTAACGTTCGCCGTGAGGTGAACCTGTCGCCAAATTTCTCTCTTCGAGCGCTGTGTTGCTTGTCGCACCGTCTTATTGGAACCACAGCTCGGATTTATCGATAGTGTTGAGCTCTGGCCACAGAAAGTCGGTTAACATACCTGAGATCATTGACGGTAAAGTTGTCTCATTCCACATTTCAAAAAAATAAGGTCCGATGATGCCGTTGTGTCATAAACCGCACCCAACCAATAACGGCAATTTTGCTTGGGGACCTGGTCCGAGAAGATGAATTTTTGTCCAATCCAGCAAATCCGGATCCTGATCAATGTTCGTCCGACTTCAAATCTTGTGTCAGAAAAATATCATACAGATGTAGGCGAACCACAAAATTAGCCGGGTTCGCTCTCTGTCGATGCTCAATCCAGCTGATCAGCGCCGAATCTACATTTCTGGTGCATCTTCAATACTGATTGCTACGGGGGATACGTATTCTTCATTTCACATCAGGCTCTGTCTGGTTGGTGGCTTAAGGTCCAAAAGATTGTAATCACGCTCTAACTTTTCCACTGTGCGAAGAATTGCCTACACACTGATGCCATGATTACTACCGACATCACGACGAAATTCACGTTGCGTATTTACAGCTGACCGGAATTTCGATAATATTTTTTAATAATGACTGAGTATTTTGGCAGCTAATAATAATAATAATAATAATAATAATAATAATAATAATAATAATAATAATAATAAGAATAATAATAATAATAATAATAATAATAATAATAATAATAATAATAATAATAATAATAATAATAATAATAATGGCGGCGCTACAGTCCGAGGTGGACCTGGTTCTCTTATTGTTCTCTCACGAGTGAAGGGGACCTACAGTTTAATGCCGCCTCCGAACGGCGAGATTGAGAAGCTTTTTCTAGATAGTTATACTCTTTGAGAACTCGAAAGAGGTGGAGCCACGAATAATTTTTTTTTTTTTGAAGAATTGTGTGTCTTAACTTGGATTCGAACCTAGACTGTGAAAGTCTAATGCCGAGGGTCGACACACGAACCCACACGGCCACGGCGCGCACATTTGACAGCTGCTTAATTTTGATAGCTGCTGAATTGAAATATGGAAAAAATATGGAGCCCACATATAATGACCTTATTAGATCCTTTAAAATAATGGGCAGCCGAACAAAAACACTGTTGGAATAATTTAACCATAATTTTCGAGTCGAGTTGCATCGACAGTCGCATCAGTGAATTGCTAAGGATCAAGATGAAGATTTTCATCCAACATACGTAAGCGTTTATTTGCGGAATAAATTGCCAACAACACTAGGAAGGCTTAACGAGATTCGAAAAAACGAAAAATAGTTGTTTCATGTACTAAAGCTTAAGAATGGTAATAATACAAAAACAATTCATAGGATAAGGAATGGTTCTAAAAAAGTCGTTGCATAGATAGTTTTGTTTGAATTTACTCACTTCTGTTGAATGCAGTCTAGCGGGCAGTTCTGTTTGTTCGCCTGATGAGTTGAATGTCCAATGAAATGAATCTGCCGGTGGTGAGGCGTCTACTTCGCATTTCAACATCAAGGTTTCATGTTTAAGGGCACCCAATAATTCCTCATGATCCATGGAACAGATAGGTGCATCTAGAAGAAGATAATGCAAAAATAAGATAAATTAGTTGCACAAATCAAATTACCGAATTTTATGTAAAACAAGGATTTTTAGCTTAACAAAGCTTCATGGAAAGGAGAGTGTTACTACTGCAGTCCATGTAGAATCGACTCGAAGACGAAGAAATAAAGAAAAAAAATCACATCGTTCGGATTCTGTTAAGCGGAAAAGGATCAGTAGCAGCAGCAATTGTTGGCGTAACTCCCAAGAATAAAGAAATATTTCAAAGATATAAGCTCCAAGTATACATCCGGAACTATATTCGCATTTTATAATCCTCTGCCGGAAATAAGAGAAGAATGCAATATTATTGTTTCTTTCACGCTCAGGCAAGAGTATATAAAGCAGGAATTACCTGATACAATTGCATTGCGAAGATGCGGTAGGGATTTCGCTTCTGGCTTCCTTCAGCATTTGCCCGGCAGTGTTTTCTTTTTCATTCAGATTCGAACAAAAACCAAGAGCAAGGAAGAGAAAGGTTTTTGATTTTACGTTTGAATGTGTTTATTTTTATTTTTATTTTTCATTTCTGTTAAATATGTGGAGAGAGTTCTTGTAGGAGGAAAGTGGCAGTAGTCTTTGCGGTCTATTGTATTCCAAGGGGACGAATTTCATTGCACGGATATTTTCACATTATATGGATTACGTTTAAAAAAGTGGGATATTAAGGAATTTTGTGTTCGGTCTGGTTGTTATTGTGTAAATGCTGTCAGGTTGGAGGATGACAACTAAGAACAAGTGCAATTCTTTGTTTTTTTCTTAAGGAGAACAAATTAATCCCTTCTTTTGGTTTTGATATGGTGGATGAAATACAAATAACAAGAAAGGTGTAGGATTATAGAGTCGCTCTTAAAGACAAATGATGCAAAACACGTTTGAATTGTTATGCTCGTACATATAAGCAGTCTTGTTTCACATTGATGAAAAAATCGTTTATTGATATATGCCACGTTTACATAAAGACCGTACCCAACTTTGTGACAATATTTAAATTGAAGTTCTCAGATGCAGAAAAGTTGAGTGCATATTTAATAGACTGAAGGGCCTTAGAAGCAAATGGTAGTAAAGGGCAATTCTGGATGGAGCAGTTGGTTAAATGCCTGCCCCAAGTTTGAGGGGTCCCAGGTTCGAATCCCAATGAAATCGAATCTGGTCCAGTCACCAACTGGCGTTGTGATCAAATTAACGGCACTGGAGTAGGTTGCTACCTGGCAGTACAATGGACCAATGTTGAGTCTGAGTGCTCCAGTAGCGTTTCAAAAATTCGATGAAAAAAAAAAATGTAAATTCAATATTTATTATTCTCAGCAGATTAGTTCAATCCATCTGCGATTTTTGATTTTAATGGAGACCATAAGTAACGATGAATTGATTCATTCCAGTTAGGATAAGGTACCTAACCACCGTCTGATATGTTGCCAGTGGCTAGTGCGTTGGTTCTTTCATCGCCTCTATAGCAATTGTGCCAGCCTAGGGTAAGGTTGCATGTAGCTACTATATCCTTTCGAGATAAACGGCAAGTTTCGACCATTAATGATATGATTACACCCCTTGTGCCTGCCTGACTGTCTACGTGTATAGCGATCGATTTTCCGTCTATCGGACACCTAGACAGTAAGCGAGTAATCTCTTTAATAGAATTACCTACTTTCTCGATTGTCAGCGATGTGGCTAAAACTTCTAAGCCTATGTCTTTATCCATTTTGAATTCATCCCTGTATATTTCTAGAGTAGCAGGATCTCTACTTTTCATTTTCCCAGTCTTCTCGGCCTTGGACTACGGTTTTATAACTGAATTTAAAGTCGTCGAATGAGCGATGCAATTTGTGTGCTACGATATGGAAATGCGTTGCTTCAACAATTGCACCCTCTTAGTCTGACAACCGTCAGTTTTCCAAAGACATCTGTAAGAATAAGATGCAATATCGTTTCCATGGTGACTGACGGTATGGATCCAAGTGCTCCGGGAAGCAGATACAAGCAGGCCTTTGGATTATCTCTATCTTGGGAAGATTATCCTGGAGTTCGGTTGGAGTCCGTATTGGGACTGAGAGTATTCCAGCATGCAACAAAAGCGACTGCCGCTTTCCTTATTCGGTCATTTGTGCTAAGTTTTCAACTTAATTTTCTGTCTAGTGACGTCCATATATTTTTTTAAGCTTTGGACACATATGATGTAGTCTATATTTCCTAACCAGCCCAACTCTGACCGAAAATCAAACAATTATCAGTTCCTTTAAAGGATTCTAAGTTGTACTTGTACTTTTCTGCTAAGATGACATTATACCCAAACCTGATGTTGCACACTGACAAGAGCCAAGTTGAATTTCATTGAAATCCTCAGCAAAGCTTCTTTTTAATTTCAGAAAGCACCTGGCAGCTTTTTTTCCTTTTCTTACCTAACCACATATCATTTTTCCAATTACATTTACGTCAGATATGCTTTCTATTTCCGCCCTATGGCAGGCACTTTCCTTTGGATTTGATTTTTTCCCTTGTCAACACCTGGTGTCGCTGAAACTACACCATCCTGTTGTGTAACTTCATAAGAATGTATAAATTTGAGAGGGAAAAAATACAAAGCTTCCAAAGCAGATTTTTATTCAATTAACGATAACAACACTCCAAGGATACTCGTGCATCCTCAATTTAATCGAACTCAAGCTGCAGCCGATACATCCCCAGAAGAGATTCAGTCTTCAAGAAAAACCCTTCACCTTAACAAGAAATACACAATCAATGGGTTGCCTTTCATAAAATAAATACAATTTCACTCAGCGAACGTGAGATCTCCATGAAATATATTATATTTATAATTGAAAAGCATTTCAAAAGACGTTGGCGTATCTGAGGATAACGGCAAGGTCTTAACATATAAATACAACAAATCGTGAATTACTTCTGGAACAAGGTAACAAAGATAGAACGATTTAACTGAAAAAAAAAAACATAAGACAACAAATACTTACATCTGACCCGTAGTGTGACAGGATTGCTGGTACCCTTACCCTCGGTATTGGCTGCCATACATGTGTAATCACCTGCTGATGCTCGTGTCACACTCTGCAGTACGAGTGATTGATCTGAGAGGATTATTCCTGCCGAGATGTTGTGATGCAATTCATTGCCCTGTATGTGTGTGCGTCATAGGAAGAAATAAAAAAGAATATCACTTATAAAATTCACACGAGAAAACACAACAGAGCACATTCACTGGAAGAATGATAATGTTACATAAAACAAGGATTGTAAAATCTAGGATGAGTTCGAGGGTGGTTATATCAAAACGTCACTCGTCACACACGTGTTATGCTTTCGCAGATGGTATCCTTCTCGTGCTGTTTTCCCCATGAGGGTAGGTATTACATATATATTACATCGAATATAATAAGAAGAGCTAAGGCTGACAGACTACTGTACATAAGTCCGTGGAATAGCTCGTAGAGGTTGTTGTTTTTTGGCTATCTCTTAGGTCGTTTTACTTTCCTTAGTGCACTATGAAAAAGAGTTGGCGACGTGTGAACCACCATCGCTAACGGATAGAGGTTTGTGTAGGAACATTAGGATTATTCTTCTTTCCCTTTTTTCGTTTTTAAGCGGACGTTTACCGCGTAAGCTAGAACAGCACTGGCGGATGACAGCAAATGATGTGCAGGAAAATAATGAGTGCAAATGCAGAAGACGAAAAAATACACATACATCATCCACATGCATTCATTTTCGATAATGTGAAATGAATAACTAATGAGATTTACTTTGTATCCTTTTGAGCATTAGACTCAAGAATTTTCACTCTGAAAAAAGGTCCACCAAGGAAGGATAAAGCTATGAAGCATCGTAGTGTCTCGGAAGATAGCTTATTTCATTCCGACACCATCATCATACGTGGGAATTGTTTTGATTTTATGCAGTTCTTTTTTTCGGATTTCTTATTTGACGCCAGTGGTGACTTGAACGACGGAGACTACGACAGCATCGTGCGGATGAATGATGTGGGGTGAAATGCTGATGATAGAGGAAGCAAATAAGGGCAATTTTCTTGCAACCAGATTCACGACAAATGAGGTACAGCCAAGGAAATACTGATGCAGTAACTTCAAGTTGTACTCGTGCTGAAGTCATCCCCTGTGTAAGCATCCTCGGTAGATGGTTGCCACTTTGAGTGAATTAGCTGTGAAATTAGTTGAAGTTTTCAGTTATGTTGGCTTTTGAGATGTGGAAGAGACTGCCAGATATGTTGTATGAGGAAAAGTTTTACGAGCGACGAAATTATATTATCACAGGAAAGTCTTGCGCGAAGATAAAGTGAGTTCCTAAGCGCTGTTGAACTTTTGTTTGAGATAAAGTTTTCTACACTCAGGTACCTTATACAATACATACATATGTAGATGCTAACATATGGGTACAGAGTACGAACATATGTGTAAAAAACTTACATTGTGGAACCATGACATTTTATATGGCTTTGGGTTTGATTGAATCTTGCATTCAAAGTAAACGTCGTCGCCTTCCTTGATGTCGTCAGGATTCAGTGAAGAACCCATCTTCATAATAGCCAGTGGTTGATCTGGAGGGAAAAAAAACAAAAAAAGAAGTATTAAAATGCACGATTCTGGTACGTAAAAGTATTTAAAAAATATCAGAGAAATGTGTGTTTATTTTTCTTTTACCCCTATGAAATTTTTTTTTATTTTTTTACGTGTTTCCTGCTTTCACGTGTACACTTCATGATATAGCCAATATCGATCTCGTTTCTACTAGAATAATCAAATCAAGTTCCAGATATAAAATTAGTTGTGAGACGTCAGATAGATATAGATAACATCACCCTCACACCTACTATTCAATTGTCTAGCCTTAGCCTCCATAAGGAAGAAAACCCTGGTAGAATATAATATAAACTCACTAACTGATATATCCGAAAAGGACGTTAAGAAATGATGGACATTCGTCCAAAAATCTAACTAAATCTAAATGAGCAGCAGGAAGCCGGATGTGGCGACTCCAATGTGTTGTGTCCTATGGGTCTTAGTGAATCCAATGTGAAGCCACCATACCTACCTACCTACCTATAGATTACATCCTTATTAACAACTTAATTAACAACGAAACGTCCTAATTCAAATGTATCAACTTATTTTTTTACTTTCGTTTACACCCATTTGTTTAGGCCCAGGTCCACCTCGGACTAGCGCCGTCATTATTATTATTATTATCATTATTTGTTTACTCATATTTAGTACTTTATACATCTATTTGTTTTATGTATATATATATATATTTTATATATATATATTTTATATATATATTGATTTTATGTATATATTTATTTATTACCATTTTGTATATTTTGTATGAGTTTTTATTTATTTGTATGCTTGGCAAAAAAGTATTTTGTTTGAAATTCTTTAGCAAAGCACTTATTACGTTTTCCATTCTATGTACACGAATCCATCCCGTACCATCCACGTACTTGTATCTGCTCAACCAAGGGAGTAAATGGTTAAGACTCGTCGGTCAGTATGCATTCTTTTTAATTTTTTCCTTAATGTATACAAAAAACTATGAACCCATTTTTCCGTTTTTTTTTCTTGTTATCACAACCTAATGTATGTCGGAAGTCTACCGCCCAACATAAATTTGCACATATGTTCAAATTAGTTAGTTGTGCAACTAATTTGAACGAATTATTCTCTCTAAAACATTTGAAAATATACGCATTTGATGTAAAAGTTTTGAATATGAAACTCATACTACCTAATTACATGTTATTAATGCATTTATGTATGTAGATAAGGGCATATCTCACAGAAAATCAAACTATTGCTTTTAAGGTAAATTCAATTTTATATAGTTCACCCGTTTGAGCTTAAAACATAAACACACGCACACTTGTGTGAATATACTCGCACTGCTGTGATGCTTTTGTTGTGCACTAGGAGTGAAATTCAATTTTCGAAGTTTATTTTTATTTTAATTTTGAAAGCGTTTGATGATAGAAAATTCAGTCACAAAAAACTAAGGTAATGCGGAAAATGAAAAAAAAGGCTTATTAATTTAGAGCTTTTGACTGTGTTCCATTTTTAGTTGTTTTCCAAATGTCACACTATGGTATTGCATTTATTATTTATTCCCAGGTGCACAAAGTATTGCGGACATTTGGAAAAAACAAAAATATATAAACTGATGGAATATTCTGGCATCTGGCGAATGACTGATTTGAATATCAGTTTTCTATTTGCAAAAAGCCATCAAAATTATTTTAGAGAATTGTTGATATTTGTGAAATTCAATGTGGCCAGAGCATTGGAATACTAACGTTCGGCCGATTGAAACGTACAAAAAATCCCTTGTGTTTTTGTATGAATCCTTAAAGTTTTCAATAATATAATATTCCAATATGCATGTATGTTTGATGACTGTTTTATGGTGGTAAGCTCTTGATGTGTCTTAATAAAGAAAACAACAAAGAAAAACTTAGCTTTGTTTTCGTATTTACTATGCACGCTGAATTTTACGATTTATGCAACCTTGATGTTTAATTATATTCACGAATTTATGCGTATGATTCTGGGTGTAAAAAAAGCAAGGTGTGCTTGAAGGTTTTTCAAAATTTGCCATATTTAATTTTTGTGTGTAGTTTTTGACACTTGATAGACTTGTTTATTAAGTTCTGAAATTGATGACCGTGTGTTCGTGGGAGTTTGTATACTGCTTTTGAAAAAATAATAAAAAAATATTAATTTGTTTCCACCTTTGATAATTATTTTAAAATGCACCAACACAATGTCAAGCACGTCAAGCATCACCACGACAAAAATGTAAAGAACATTTTGTGATCCGAAAACCATGGGCATCAATATTGTTTATAGAAAACTAATGACGTCCATCCATTTTTAACGTTATTTCAATTGGAGTGCTGCTGTACAAATACTGATTTACCACTCTCCTATGAATAGGATAACATATTTAATTCTCAGGCGGCAAGAGTAAGACATCAAAATCAATAAGGTTTGAATTTGTTTTTCAACGTTTATCTTTTAGGAAAAGCCAAGGGCAATACTCATATACCTTTATAAAAATGTACATATCCATGCAAGGCAGTTGAACATAAACCTAAAGTGGAAAGAAATAGGGATTACTTTACAGGTTCTGTTCGATGCCTACAATGCATTGCAATAAAACGGATGCACGTTGTGTATGTGTGTATTATTTCAAGGCTTTGGTCAATTTATTTTATATTTTATGACGTCCAATTGCTTCCCGGCCGGATACTGTCGCCGTGGTCGTTGCCTTTTACCACAATTCTCCCTCAAACCTGAAACATTTTATTCAAATGGGTAAGCTGTGTACGTACGTAGCTTTTGTTGTTTATATCACTTATTTACTCATTTAATTTCTTTTTTTTTTCAGATACATATATAAGGCAGTGTTTTTTTGTTTTATGTATTTTTCGCTGGTTAGCCCTTGCAGTGTATACGGGGTTCTGAAGAAGGGAACAAAAAAATACAGGACGCTAACTTTTATGCAAATAAGCAAGGCTATATAAATTTTAACTGACTCATGTGGGGCAGTTTCAATTTAAGCGGTAGATCGTTGGTCGTCAGTGTCATTCTGTCAGTAATAACAGTTTAACCTAAGCATTTTTTTGTTTGCTTTTACCCTTCAATGTGGGGATGGAATGATGATAAGCCAAGTTAAGTGGGGGTCTTTATGGCAGAATGGAGGAGATTTAGAAATTCTGACATATTTGTGACCGGTATAAAGACTTGCCATTCACTCTGGTTAATTTATTCTTTTGGTGTACTTTTTTTTGCGATTGCAAGGATCAAGGCGATAATACTAAATGGCATAAGCTAACGAGAAATAGCATTCATGATCTATTATGTTTAGAAATACACTCTTATTGTGCGACAGGATATTAATGGTGATGTGTTATGTTTTAAGGAACTTACAGTGGACAACCAATCGCCATTTATCCTCGAGGGCACTATCCATGATGTATTGATTTTCAGCACGACAGGTTAGGTATTTGCCATCATCTTCGCGGGTGGGAGTGAATGTGAGTATACTTAGGGATTGATTATCCGGTTCGGAGAACTGAAACATAAATGTTCGAATAATTTATTTACTCTCTATAAACAGGATTTTTAATATTTGATAACTTTTTTTCTTTTATTTAAAGTATTGTTTGGTTACAAAATATTTTTAAAAAGGTTTACTACTTTGTAAGTAAACATTTGAATATTTTAATATTTCCTAAAATGTTCTTAGCATTTAAGGAGATAGTCTAAATAGATCAAGGATATAAGAACTGTATTTCTTACTTCAAACAAAGTTTTAAATCGTTGTTTTTCATTTTTGTGAATCTATCAAAACTATTTAAAGATTTATACTTATATTCTGTTCTCAGTAAAATATAACTAAGTGGAGATATGTAATGACAGCAATATGCAAGGTAAAGACAACACCTTGTACTTACATTTTTAGCCAGACGTTTTATTTGTTTATTGCCCTTCCACCACGTCACAATTGCAGCTGGTTTTGATCCTGAACTTCGGCACTCAACATCGTACGTTCTATCGGCCGAAACGAATTTCTCTTTTGTCAGAATATGCACAGCAACTGGTTTCACTGGAGAATGGAAAGAAAATCAGTTTAAGAATACACAGATTGAGTTCTCATAATTGTCAATACAGCATGGACTTCATAAAGGGCCTCATTGCATAATTGGAAAACCCGTAACCGACGTACATTGACAGAGTCAACCAACGTTCATGCCATATTACGCGTCGTCGATGATGTGAAACACGGGCTGACAATACTCACCAGCTTTTACGATCGGGTGATGTGCGCTCAATCACCATAACAAAGGCGCACAATTGAGGACACATATTGAATGGGACTCTAGTGACATCTAGAAATGTTATGCATACATGAACATCAGTATTGTATGCTAATAAATAATTGGGTAAGACCAATTCGGTATGCACATGAACTCGTTTACACGACTGCCCTTCACGTTTTTAACTCTATTTCAACTAGAATTCGATGCAAAATCACCACACATATGCAAATAACAGCTAAAGAAGGACAACACATTTTTTTACATATACTCACAATTGACATCCAGGATAACCACCTTGTTATTGGGCGGCATTAAATTTGTATTGCTAGCTACACAGACCAATCTCGCATTCAAATGTTGTCTGCCGATATTTGGGTATGACAAGTGGTTAACAGTCTTTCCATCCTGTCGGTGTTCAAAGGACTCATCAATCACAGTATTGTCCAAGTACCATGTAACGTTTGGCCGTGGGCGTCCTGAGTTTTGATTGTAGATATTTTTGTTTTTTTTTAGAGACATCATTGAATTTTAGAGGAATACGTTGGCATATAGAAGAAATAAAAATAAAAAAAGTGGTAAATTGCATGGTAAAGTATCATAACGAGGCTAAAAAGGGAATTTAACGTTAGGGCATATTCTAACATTGGATTTTTTTTGATTGTAGGCGGAGAGATTTAAAAGTATTTTTTTGCGGATTACCTTTTACATATATATTCCGTGGTAAAATTTAAATATTTTCCTTTTTTGAAAATTAAAGAGTGATTTTTTGAAATGTACATTTAAATGTTTTTCTACTAACAACACAATTTTGTTTTAAGTTAGTGAAACTACAGAAGTTGTGTAGGTCCTCTCAGCTTTTCACTTTTTTTTTTTTTAATCCGGCGTAATTTGCACGTTACTCATTTTAGATAAATGTGATTCGACCGATTGAGACTATTCAAAGCGAACATCTATCACAAAATGGAAAATGTTATCAAAAAATTGTAAAACCTGGTGTTTGTAATTCTCTGACCGGGATTACGCGGTTCCTATTGTAGTGCACAATATTACCTCTTGACTAACAAGATATGTATGCACACAGTGAACGTCCATAAGACAGCGTTCGTAAGTATTTTCTTTTAATCTGTGATACTTACCACCACCCACTTCGCAAACTAGAACTACGTCACTTCCCTCATTGTATGCCTCAACATTGTTCGTTCTTTCACGACGTTTTGTATCGTAGATGATAGGACGCTCCGGAGGAACTGTAATGAAAATTACATTTTCTAATATGATGAAATGGAATTGAAGAACATATTTTACTTTAATATTGATTGTTTTATATTTGTTTGGATTTGATATACAACGTGTGAATGTTTTTAATTGTTTAAATACAAGTATACAGATTGCAGAAATGCATCTGTGTATTGAAAGCTGGAAGAAAGTACAGTACCTCACAAAATTGAGCAAACACCCAAGACAAAAAAAAATCTTTGATTTTTTCTTCTTAAAAAAAATAAATTTATTAAAAAAACAAAAATGTAGTTTCAATAACATATATTTCATTTAAAAAAGCAAATAATAAAAGCTTCTTCTTCTTCTTCTTAGGGCGCTACAGTCCGAGGTGGACCTGGGCCTCACTCAACATGAATCTCCAGCCAGCACGATCTTTCGCCAGCTGTCTCCAGTTTACCACAACAAGCCGGCCGAGGTCCCCCTCGACTTGTGTGCGCCACCTTGTACGTGGACGTCCTCTGTTGCGTTGTCCCACAGGCTCAGAGTCGAAGACTCTTCGGGCTGGAGCTAAGTTGTCCATACGCTCTACATGGCCTAGCCATCTTAGGCGTTGGATCCGTAGACGAATGGCTAGACTCATGTCGCTGTACAGACCATACAATTCGTGGTTGAACCTTCTCCTCCAAAAGCCATCAACGCAAACAGGACCAAAGATCGCGCGCAGAACTTTTCTCTCGAAAAGACCAAGAGACTGTTCATCCGCTTGGGATATTGTCCATGCCTCTGCGCCGTACAGCAGGACTGGGATGATCAAGGTCTTATACAAAGTGAACTTGTTCTTCCGAGAGAGGGCTCTACTACTCAATTGCCTTTTGAGCCCATAAAAACAGCGCTTGGCAAGAGTTATTCTGCGTTTGATCTCGGTACTGATGTTGTTTGTACTGTTTACCGCGGAACCAAAGTAGACGAAGTCCTTTACTACTTCAAAGTTATAGCTGCCTATGGTGACGTTCTGGCCAAGTCGTCGATGTTGTGCGTCCTTTCTCGATGACAGCATATACTTTGTTTTGCCCTCGTTTACCGCCAGACCCATTTTAGCCGCTTCCGTTTCAATGCCAGCAAACGCATCATTGACGTCTCTCTGTGTTCTCCCAATCACGTCAATGTCATCCGCGTAAGCTAGCAGTTGAACGGACTTTTGGAAGATCGTGCCTCTTGTGTTGGCCAGTGAGTTTTGCACGATCTTCTCAAGAATGATGTTAAAGAAATCACATGACAGCGCGTGGCCTTGTCTAAAACCTTTTTTGACATTGAAGGTCTCGGCGAGTTCGTTACCGACCTTGATGGAGCAGCGAGAGTTCTCCATCGTCATCCTGCTCTGACGAGTTTGGCAGGAATGTCAAAACTAGACATGGCGCTGTATAGCTCGTCTCTATACACGCTGTCATATGCGGCCTTGAAATCGACGAATAGATGGTGTGTGTCGATCTGCATTTCCTGGGTCTTCTCCAGGATCTGCCGCAGTGTGAAAATTTGATCGATGGTGGACTTCCCGGGCCTGAAACCACACTGATAGGGACCTATCAGTTTGTTCACGAATGGTTTCAGGCGTTCACACAAAACGGCAGAGAAGATTTTGTAGGCGATGTTAAGGAGACTTATCCCCCGATAGTTGGCGCAGTCAAAGGGGTCTCCTTTCTTATGGATCTTGTGGAAATAATAAAAGCAGTAAAATATTAAACAAACCAGACTATTTTTTAGCGAAATATGAAAAAAGTACTTAATTTAAAGGCACAAAATTGAGCATACACTGGAAAAAACTAAATACGACAAAAAATTAAATTTCACTATCGGGTAGCACCTTCTCCAGCATCTATTACAGCTTTTAACCGACAGGGTATGGGTTCCATAAGTTTTTCCGTAAAATATGACAATATGCTTTCCCAAGCTGCTTGGATTTGTAATTTTAATAATAATAATAATAATAATAATAATAATAATAATAATAATGGCGGCGTCCGCGGTGGACCTGGGCCTAGCTCCTTAGCAACCACTCATGTTGTGCGTTCTATTGTTCTCTCACGAGCGGAGGGGACCCACAGTTTAATGACAACTCCGAAAGGCGAGATTGAGAAGCTTTTTCTAGATAGTTATACCCTTTGAGCATTGTCAGTGACTCAAAAGAGGTGGAGCCGTGAAAAAATGTTTGATGTTTTTTTCGAGATTCGAACCGACGACCTCGAACGTAGGAGTCGACGCACCTACCCACTACGCCACGGCACCCACAATTTTGTAATTTTAGCTTCTGCTCATTAGAGAAGAAGCTTTCTTCAAGCAGCAGTTTTATCTCACGCCATGAGTGTTCAATCGAGCCTAGATCAATCGATTTTGGAGGTGTTTTATGTTGCACTTGGGGCAATATAAATCAATTATTCGAGTACTTAGTAAGACGTGTGCTTCGGATCATCGTCTTTTTAAAAGGAATAATCCTAATGCACGCTTAATTTTTCTGAAACTCTGTAGAATTCACTTGAAAATATTCAAATACCCAATTTTGCCCATGGTATTTTCTATGAATTCAATGCCCGCAGACACTTGAAGCCATACAATCCCACAACATCATACAACCTCCTCCGTGTTGTACGGAGAAGCTTTATTTAAGCGCTGTGTTTAGTCCTTTCCAAGCAACTTGCATACCTATTACCTGATCGAAAGAGATTTATTGTTGTTCCGTTTGAAAACATAACCCAACTTTCTCAAAAGCTTTCTGGTTGATTTACATATTGCCTAGCAAACTCTATTCTCTACAATTCTTTATAATTTTCTTTGTTCTGATAGGTGTATGCTCAATTTTGTGAGGTACTGTATGTATGTTTGAGCACTCAAAGGGGTATTGATCCATTTTAAATATACTCGTAAGTTAGCTGTAATTTCATAAAGAAACTTATGAAACGAGTTGACTGCATTATATTACAAAATCATTTTATACATAATTAGTGCATACAATATACAACTATTGAACTCTCACGTGATGCAATAAAGGGCATGAGTTTTACTTCACAGGAAACCCAATTTACACCAAACTAAACAGAACATTTTTAATGAATACCAGGAAAATTCAATAATAAATGCAAACATTTCCCGCTCCTTTTGGAAGTTTTCTCTCTGATCTTCAACAGAAATAAGAATCACCGTTAAGTGAGAAACAATTTAAGAAAAGTTAACCCCTACGCTCTTTGAAAGTCTTCCCTTTTACAAAATTCCTACAGCAAATATTGATTCGAAAACTGAATAAGAAATGGACGTTAATTAACTTCCTCCCATGGGGAGGATACAAATTAAAGGAAAATATTTTCTCAATATCCTGCAAAACGAGAGTTTATATTTTCTCGTTTTCTTATATTTTTGTTATTCTATTATTTCTTGGAAAATATAATAAAAAAAAACACACAAAAACAAACGCAAAAAAAAATTTGAGTTAGTGAGGAAATCATGCTGAGGACATTCAATTTTTTCCTAGAGTTGTGGGGTAGGAAATAAAGGGTCAAGGGTCCACGGAGAATATTATAAACTCCTCCTGTGTCCTCGTTGCCTTTCCAACCTTTCAATTTCCTCAAAGGATATAAGAAGAAATTAAAAGTTCGTTATATAAATTCTATGCAAATCACGTTCTTTCAAATAACCCCCTCCTTGTTAATTTTAAGGTTTTCTTCTTCATTTTTTTTGTATTCATTTTCCATCCTTGTTGTTGTTTTCGATGTACATTCAGTAGGTAACCTGCAACTGAGTCAATGAAGTGTTTATATCTAAGCACGTTTACATTGAATATTGTTGCAAGGAAGTTTGAAATATTTTGCGGTTTGAAGACCAGTATCTTTTAAATTATGCAAAATAGTATCAGTGTCCCCTTGTGTTACATTCCTGTAGCGTATCGGTCAAATTGCAAGTGTAAGGTATGACTGAGGGGGTGAATTCAATTTTTTTCTATTTTGCGTGACCGGAAAACTTAAAGAACAATTTAATTAGACTGGAGAGAAATAATTTCGAGCAGGTACACCGTGTGTATATTTCGTTTCTGAACTTTATTTTGGCAAAGAACTAGATGTCGGTCTTCAATCACGCTACATAAATAGTTAGAAAATCCTGCCTTTCAAATGGTTTCAACTTCACTGTGAGTGGTAAAAGTCAAAACCAGAATTGGTTGTTTTGAAAGAAAATTATGGATGTGAAAAGAGATTTTTGCATTGTCCGGGATTTCTAACGGTCGGTTGATGTACATCGTTGAGCTGAATTTACATTAAAGATTAAAGACAGCAAACTAGTTTGCAAAGAATTATTTTAGACATCCTGTGTTTTATGTCAATATGTTGCCCAGTTCTAAAAATTCATTCTCAAAAACCGTGGCATAAAAAATATTAATCAGCATTTCATGTGTATAATTAAGCTGATTTACAGCGTCGTGCTGTGCGTATGTATGTATATCTAAAAAAATGTTTACATTCAAAATTCTGCACACATGCTTTACTCACCAATCACTGTTAAATTGATTTTGAGATTACGTGTTGGAGAATTTCGAAAATCCACACGACATCTGTAGACACCCTCATCAGATAATTTAATATTGTCAATTTTAAGTTGAGCCGGATGCGATGTGCTACTGAAATATGCACGTGGACCGAATGCTGTTGGTGACGACCATAGCTTTGCCTGTCCGTATTGACGTCCTCGTACATCAAAACTGAAATATAAAAAAATAAATTGAACGTTAAAAACGGAAAATATTTTATTTTGTTATTTTTCACTAATGGCTGAATATATTTGAAGTCAACTGTGAAATACAGTGATATTGTTACGAATTAAATAAATATTTCAACTGCGCAAATAATAAAATGAATGATACACCAATCTGCAAGAAATTCGTGTAAATATTTTTTTCTGTGAATATACTTATGTTGCATACGCAATAAGTATAAGCACGTACATACGCTATAAGTTCGTGATTGAATTTTATTAATTAACGGTCCATCAAAAACAAGTGTGTGGTCGCAACGCAACTCAATTTGGGCTGTTTTCTTCCAATTGCCTGGCGTTATTTTTCTAGAAGTGTTGACAAGTCCGAGCAACTGTCAGTAGTAGTGGACAATTCTCTTCCAGTCCCACCACACACATAGCATCATCGAGTATATTGGGAAAAATGCATTTGTTTAATACGGCAAAAGAACTTACCAAAAGGACAGCTTATTTTTGTATTTCCAACGATCAAATAGTACTCGTTTTAGATTTGGTTTAGATAATTCGTGAAATCGAAATTCACCCCACAATTTAAAACGCTGAATAAATTAAATTTAGCAGTGTTCTTTCTCTCCACACTTGTGTAAAATTTAAATTATCAATTATGTCGATATTTTTTTCATACCAACAACTTAAAAAATTATAAAACTCAGAGATTATGTGTAAATGAGTCACAAAAGTTTAATGGGAAACCATTGCAAACGCTCTACACAATTGTATCAAGGGCACTTATAAAAGTAATGAAAATACCGTTAAAATTTAAAAGCTTTTTGAGACTTTTTTATAGACATTTACATGCGCAGGTATTGCATCTGCAGAAAGGTGAGCCCTTAGAGTTAATAAATTTTATGAAAACTAGTGAATGTGGACGTAAATGCATTGGCGTAGATAAAGTCGAACTTTTGCCAACTTGATGTAATTAATATGAACTCTCATAATAAATAAATTCATTTAACTGTCGACTGAAGTAAATGAAATTGTATGCGAGCTTTAAGTTCATTTTTCGCATGTTGTCAATGCACTCTTTTCTCGAACGTGTTTGCGACGTGCAATGAAAAAAATAAAGACCGTCGGATAAAGTTAACACTGGATCTAAATGTATGGCAATGAATGTGCGCTTTCCAGCCTCGAGGGACTATCTAATTAAAATGACATTTTGGTGAATACCTTCTTAGCAAGCCAAAATCAATTTAACAATTTCATGTTTAAAAAATCTTTCCATCCCATATTACATCGGGTATAATCACTCTACATTGCCTCACACAGGTTTATATTGAGCACCTGTTCGTGTTCCGTTGAACGTGGTGTTTTGAAGAAACTTTAAATTTTGAAGTAAGAAAGAAAATGTTTACAAATTTCCTTCAAGGACAACGTTTTTCCAGAAAAACAGAACGTTATGGTATAGCCAACGATACATCTGACATAGGTTGCTCCATCTACTGCACATTCAGGTCGTTTGGAGGTTGAGTTGCAATTGAAGCTGCTCGCTTAAAATATTCTATGAATTTTTGAGGATCTCAAAGTGTGAATGAGTGTAAGCAAGATGCTTCGATATTCGTGCACGCAACCATGTCCTCTACCGAAAGCAAATTCTTCGTAAAGTAATTTTCTTCAGACACTTTCACAAAAAATCCTCCAGATTGCTTCCCACTTCGAAGAGCACAATTTAATGCAGTGATTTCGTGATTTCTCTCCGATCAAATTTTCCACGAGTATCCAATTTGTACTCAGCTTCCTTCTTTTTTACAACTCTGCGGTACCCAGTTATCCCGTTATGGTAGTTGGGTGGTGGAAGGAGCTTACCAAATAATAATAAAAAAAAAACAAGAAGTAAAAATCCTTCGAGTACTCACTTGTACAGGGGCTCGCCGTCACCTTCGCGAAACCAAAGCACCATGTAAACGGCATCGTCTCGTTCCATTGGTGTTATATCACATGGAAGCATTGCCTGCCGTCCCAGGACACCCTCAACAGAAGTCAGTGGAACTAGAAAAAAAAGAAAAGAAAAAATAATCGTGAAAAATAAGTACATTTTAAAAAAAGTTCGCAAATTCCATTTTTTCGTGTGCTCGATTGCGAATTCGTTTGTACATGCTTGATGGCAAAGAAAAAAAAAAACGTAACTCCTACGTTTGGGAAGGGATGCAAATGGAAACTTTGTTTGTCAGAAAAAGATTGACGAGTTGAATTTCATTTCAATGATACTACGCATTCCCGAAGTTGTTTTATTTCGGGCTTACAAAGGACGACAAGTACTTGTTATGCATACGTAGGACATAAGTATATGGGATAGTACTACATACAAAGATCCATGCGTGTACCACATGAAATGTGCCACAAGCATACTTGTATGTATATGCACAGAATTGTTCAAAAGGCTTCTATCAAATTTTTGTGGATCATTAAATGGATTCTTTGAAATTATTTTCCGTTAATGTGAAACTGCCATTGGAAAATGGTGAAACAGATTTGTTACTCTGGCGAGCCGTGATGAAATCAGACATTTCTACGATTTGCTGCGAAGCCGTCTTTACGTACGATAAACGATTCGATTTCCATAGAGATTGACAGCATCTCGCTGGCAATTACGAGAGTGTTTGTGTACATCGTCAAAGATGTAAACTTCTGATTTCTAACGAGGGTTAGCTTGGCGCACCTTTATGTCTTTTTCAAAAGCTTAACAAGTAATTTGTCAACCCAGAAAAATTCCAGAGAATTCTACATTTAACTGAAGTATACGAAATTATGTTATCTAATGACGTTAATTACAAGTCCTTCAGACACGTTTGATTATTTTATTTCGTTTGAACAGGAGATTAAGACTAACCTTTAAAGATAGGTGCAAGAACTGGGAAACTTATTCCCCTTTTTCTTTAAAATAAAGCAAAATAATGTTTGAGTTGAAATATGTAACGGGTCTTCCAGTGGGAATTACCGAGCTTTGATAGTTGACAGCGGCCACATTATTAAAGCTACATCTGTCAAATTGGCTGTAATTGAAAAAACATAGCGTTCAGCAATACTTTCAAATGATCAAATTGTTTTATCAAAATGGGTGTTCTGTTCGCTTCGTCCACTTTAAGGTCGCCATAAACGTCCTACATAGAGGACTATTTCCAGTGTGGTGGATCATTTTGAGTCCACTGGTTTACTAAACGATAAACCAAAACCCGTAAGCCTGCAGTCATACAAAATTCAACTGATCCCGGAGTTGAAGCTAAACGACCGGACCATGGACAACGACGTGTGTTCGCTGAATTTGTAGTTGGAAAATGACTCTAACATTAATCGAAAAATCATTTTAAGCAATGATGCCTATTTCTGGGTGAATAGGTATGTAAACAAACAAAATTGTAGAATTTGGTACGATACCAATCGTTCATTGCATCTGGAAAAAATCACTGTTTGGTGTGGAGTTTGGGCTGGCGGCGTCTGTTCATATTTCTTTAAGAACGGCGAATCGCACTTCGAAATTATTACGAAAATATGTAAATTTGTGACCACTTCACATTTTTTGTGACGTTTGTACAGGTTTTCTTAATTATTTTTGCCATAAAATGTGTATAACTACATCGTTTGAATTTCCAAGGAAGCAATAAAATGAGGTTATGACCAGGAAAGAAATCCAAAAAATCCAATTAGACATTCAAATTAATTTTTAATCCTGCCGAATGTCCCGAATTAGACGGGTCCACTCTTGCAGCACCGGGATAGATACTGCTTATCTACTCACGTCCCATTTACCGCATAATTGTTACCAAAAAGAGCTTTAACTCGAACAGAATACCTGCGAGTTAGCTATCTTAATTAACATACCCTCAAGAAGGCGCATTATCTTCACCCATTCTTTCTCGTTACCTTCCTTTTCCTCCGCCAAGAAGGAAAGAAGAAAGCGCAACACATTACTTCCCTGCGCTATAGGACACAAGGGATGTTGAATTTTGTAGTCATGCTCTTAATTCGATTAATTAATGTTTATGGGTAGCGTTATGCAGTGTCTGAGAGTAACTCGCTATCACGCTTTTATTGCTTGAAGACAATGTCAAGGTCTCACTGCGAACATTTCTAGCATAATGCATGCATGTCCACTGATCGGATACATTCTTCATCATTATTACCCTTGAGCGTGATTCGAATCTTACATCCTACCTAACGCCAGCTGAGAATCGGATGTTCAAGCGAACCGCTTCCATACGTGTGAAACGCCAATAGCTAATATAATCATTCATGAGAATTGATTTATGCCGCTGATAGATGTAATCACATAGTAAAACGTGCGCACAATGTACTTCGAGGAGATGTTATTCTGCCGGTACAACCGCAGCGCTTTAATGTGGCTCAATTGGTACACGGAGGGGTTTGCCTTATCGTAACATTAAACTGAGTGCACTATTCCTCCTCTTTGTCCAGCACAAAGCCATTGTCGACTATGCATAACTTCTTGTTTCAATCTCCCGATGCAGTGGTTATAGTGATGGGCTTAACGCGCCCAGTAAGTACCACACGCCTTCGGTCTGCTGATGAAGACTGGACAAAATTTTGAAAGGGAGCGTGGGGCAGCAGAATGAGTTTTATTTCAAAGTGTTGCTCTGTCGATTCAAACGAGCGATAAGTAGAAAATGCAAAATGCTTTGTATCTCAATTTACTCTCAATTTTGTGAGCATTAGAAGAAGAAACACCCAGCACTTTAGACGTTAAACCATGCAAACTCCTAACAGATACTATCTCTCGCCCCCAAAGGAGTTTGGGAAGTAGAAAGATTTCAGTTTTTTCTCCTTTTACGGCTATACTAAGTGGCTGCTATTAGATGGAGCATTAGAGGAGGCGGCTGCACTGCACGATAATAAGGATCATAATGATGTTGGCTGTAAGGTGCTTGTACAAGTCTTTGCAGGCAGCGGCAACAGAAAATGCTGCGAGGCTGTACGGGTCGATCAAAAGGAAAGATGAAGGCAGCGTTCTCTTTAAGGTGTTTTTGCAATCTTCGTTTAATAAGCAAATGTTTGTGAAGATGAATCTCTTGGTTTCACCTTTCTGAACGGTATGCGACTGCAAGGAAATGGTGCATCTGAGAATTTATCGCAATAGAATCAGTAAACGCAGACAACCGAATAAAAAAATTTGATATCACGACTTGTTCTTTTAAGTTATTAGTTTTGATATTGCGATGGCGGAAAGATGCAAAGAGAAATTGAGCGTTTTTTTTTGTGCTGGTTTGGTGAGCCGTGCTTTGAACGAATTTCATCAGGCATTTCCTTAAACGATAACTACTGTACAATGAACAATGGTTTTGTCGGGCTTTTAAATTTTCTCTACTTCTTGAAATTCTTTAAGATGACGTCAAAGATAGGACAGTATCGGCGACTTTAAATGTGCAATGATTAATGAAAAGAATTCGCATTTAATAACGCTCTCGGGCCGTACTGCAGAAAGAGTATCATATTTCTTGTCTGATAACATTTCCAAAACAAACAAAAAATGGAGAGAATCTTCCAAATGTCTATTTATTAAAACCAATTTTGCTTCATTTATGTTTTTCCATTGCAGCATGATAAATAACACCTACTTTATGATATTCTGTTGTTGATTATCTAACAATCCCCCGAGGTTATGGAAGAAGCAGATTTCTTTAACGAATGGTCTTAAAGGATTTGTTCAAATAATTGGAATTTTTATTATATCGATATGTCCGTCCATCTGTCTGCCTGCCTATTGTTACAATATCCACAGTTTCAACGTTTATGAAAACATCGACGTGAAGTTTTGGAAATAGGAAATTTAGGCATAGATACTAATTTCTATCCTTGATTTCAATTCAGAGTACCGCCTCAGAGTCATAGAGCCACAAAGTGGGTTATAATGTGTCAGCCTTCTCTTAATAAACCGAAGTGTTCAAAATCGAAAAAAATTCGACGGACGGACGGTATACGGGGAAGGTTCAGTCGCATAAATATTTTTTGATGGAAGCATTTCTGAATATTAGGCAACGAATATTTATTTAAAAATTTATCAAATATATTGTTCAATAATTACTCCTCTCTTGTTAATTTTCTTAACGGGAAATTTATATAATCTGCCGTAACTACAGCAACGGGTCATTTGACTCGTGCAAAGATTCATGTGATATCATGAAGACTTGTATGTGTAGTTGTGATACAAAACCACTGCATTAGACATTTTGCTATTGCATCATATATTTGTTCCTTCGAGAACCAAATAATTTGCAAAATATGCGGTGAACATGAATAAGTTATTATTTTTGATTGAATAAAGTATTATTTGTATGTTTTTTAAATTTAGTAAATAAACAATTTTGAATCGTTACTTGAAAAAATTGTTTTATTCAAGTACCAAATTGTGATAAATGATATATTTTTCGCTATACATAGCAATATATTTAACATTTTAAAGACGGATCACTTGACCCTCTGTGGTATGAATACTTATACATGAAGTATCGTTAGGTTTAGTGTTAAAATAAACTTTGGAGCTGGATCAAAAAGTTTTGAAGCATACCTCCAACACATTTCAAAAGATCTGCCGGTTGATACATTATTCGAATGGGTGAGTCTATATTTAAAAATCCATACCAACTTCACCTAACTTTTTAAATTTGTGAGCACGAAAAATGAATTCCGGTCCTAAACTACTTAATACCAAAATCAAGCCGATGTCTTTATGAACATCGAAGATTAAAAAATTGTGACAGACAGACGGACGGGCGGACATGCCGAAATTATAAAGGTTCCGTTTTTGTAGACGAAACCTTAAAAAATTCTAGAAATATGGCCCTAATACTTTTGAAATTTTTTGCCAAGCACAGTGAAACATCGACATGAGAATGTTAATTATAATGTAATTATTTTCTTTCTTCTTTTCCTCTTCTCCAACAATTCTTAAATGCTGATATATTGTACGTATATTATTTTCTTTAGTTTTTATGTAAGTAGATATTTTTAAGTTTCTGCCTCATTGTTTCAGTACGGAGTTCATTCAATATTTGTGAATTTTTGAGTCTATGTATTACAACGTTGGTTTTCTTATTTTACTTTTTGAAAAGTAATTTTCCATCTATATTTACGTATTTTTTACTTATCACTTCTCCATAAAAAATAGTTATTGTCTAAGGAGGCATTTGATTAAATAAATGAAAAATAAAAATCAACGATGAAGGTTTGAAAAAACAGTTTTGTAGACCTTGCGTCTTAACGCTCGCGATGTATTTTTAATAATTTTTTTTGAAATACTTAACAATGTAGTTTCCGAGTTATTGAAGGTTTAAAATTAGTTTTCTACACATAAATTCCTCACCGAAATCGATATTTGTAAGTTTCAGTGGTACCTCACACATTGATCTCAAGCCCTAAATACATAACACCAACTTACATTCTGTTAGCATGATTAGTTAAAGCGTACAACGCAAATGGGAGTAGGGTTGTGCTAAATAAATTTGGGTAGGGTTAGTCATGCAAGCATGTTATAATGAAAAGTTGCTTTAGTTTGCCGCGCGCTTTTCCGCGCTCTTGCAACTTGCATTTTTGACCAATTCAGTTTAATCTAAAAATTAAAATCGCACATTCTTGTTTATTCCTCTCACAGAAAAAAATTGTCATATCGCGATGAGTAAATTTGTTTAAGCTACAACTGCAATTTGGAATCTTTATTAAGGTGCATTAGGCTGGAGTTTTTTTACTACATTCTTAGTTGGAAGCAGTCGAAAAATGTCTACAATTTTTTAATTGACTTGCGTTTACCATTTTACTTGGTCTTCTTAGAAAGGCTCGCGTGGCGTTTGCTTAGCTCATATTATATCATCTAATAGGAATCGTATCAAAAAGTGTTAAAAGTGAACAGACTCTTAAGCTGAAATGCAATAACCTCGCACGGCTGTAAATTAATGCAGTAATGAACAATAATTTAAAACACTTCTTAAAGCGATTCTGCAAAAAAACGGATTGAAATTTAAGACCATTATGAAGACAAAATCATTGCAAGACTTCCCCTGACTGACTGACAAAGAATTGCATGGTTGAATCGACCAAAGAAATTCACTCCTTCAAAAAGAGAACTTCAAGACACATTTAAAGTAGTGCGAAAGAGCATTTGAACGAACAACTTAAACGTTCGAAGAATGCCTTTGTGAGCGACGAACATTAAAATTGTTTCTGAACACTGTGCCGGGTGTGCTATGATTTGGGCAGTTGCCCAAAACTTGTAAACAATTTAAATGTAAAACAATTATAATGCCAGTTTAGTACAGATACGGTTTTTGGACAAAGAATTTTTATTAAATCTTGAAGTCTCCGAAAAAAATGGAGATGACGATAATATCAAAATCAATGTCAGTTTTTTGGTCTGTTTCAAGTCACTTCACTCCTAGGAAATTCATATGAGTTTGGATAATCATACAGCAAGACTAAATACATACACACTGAATCAATAAAGAACTCGGACACTTACCGTGGATTTAAATTTGATCAACCTTTTATTTGGTTTTCGTCATACGCGAGATTGGCCATGGGATCTAAGTAGACCAAACTTATCCTCATCCGGAGAATAAGACGGAGAATTCCAACTTTTTGTAGGTTTTTTCGAGTCGGACAAATTGTTCACTATCAAAAAGTAAGAAGGTGAGTACCCGAGTTCTTTATTGATCCACTGTATATGTAATCGTTAGGACGGCCACAACCGTAACTTTTGAAACAAAGACGAAAGATGTTTTGCATGTGTAACTTCTCCCTTTTGCTATCTTAATCTAACTTCGGGATCTAAATTATAATTTTTCCAACCCCTTAAAACTGACAAGACAAATTTCGACGTTATCTGACTTTCTTAAGCTAACTCAAGTGACCAAATCTGTTACAGATATTTCAGTTGTAATCAAAAACTTTTGAAGCTTTTCACTTCTAACACATCAAATCCTTTCATATGCTAGCTTATACCCTCTTCATTTCTATGAACATCCAATCTAATCAAATCGACATTCAGACATATACAAACATAAAACTTACTTCAGCTTCTTCCTGAGTACAGTTGTTTCTATCACTTTGCATTTACATACTTGTACTTCAGTTGCTTCACTCCGTTCTCATGTCACACTCTATGTGCCGGAATAAAATGACAAATTGTCAGCCACAAGTGGAACATGTCACAACAAGAGTCACTTACACTTGAGTTTACACGATGTTGTCTGTTTATTTGTGCTCAAATCGACTTATTGGAAACTTTTTGATGCACATGGGGGTGTAAAATACATAAAAACAAGGGTAAATCTGCTTTGACTGTATGTGAGCGAACGTAGCTACATACATTCACACATGCATATATAGACGGCTGTGTGACAGTTTTGCGGTATTATTGTCAGATAGGAATATAAGGGTTGTGTTCCTGTTAAACATCGCAGACTGACGTTACCAATACGATTGTTTGCTTTCGACTATCTAGATTGACATCCCTCTCTCCAATCTACAGTCGAAAAATATACCATAACATTTCAAAAGCCTCCCTCCATCGTGTTGTAACTATTTGGCAGCCAGTAGTTAGTTAGCGGTAATAATGGTTAAAATGAAAATGGGAAAAAATGTCCCTGCTGACAAGTATGGGATGTTCCTTAATCCAACTCCGAAGATAACTTCGTGCCCGTCAACTTAGCACCCCCCGCCGACCAATGTATCTTGTTGGGTTACGACAACGTTTTTTATTTTTACTTTTTTTGTTGTTCCATTTTTCCTATCATGGGAAATAAGAGTTCTTGTAGTCTCAAATTGTTGTGCTTTTGATTTCGTTTTATCCTCCATTTATTTGTAGTCCCCCATGATTACAAAAAGGAAGAGTACAACAAAAAAAAAACAGGACGGATACTGAATCTCGTAAACGGTCTAGTAGGCCATGCCGCCACCAGTACAACCATCAGTGTGCATAACGTTGTCAGTTGTCGGTCTATGTGGAAGCCAGAAAAACTAATGATAGAGCGTTCTTATGTCCTTGGGATTGCGAAAAAAAAGGTTTCCCCACACCCTCATTATCAAAGAGGACAACAAAAACAGAAAGATTTACTATATGCAAACCACTTGTGATGTGATCTGCTTTATGAGAATGTGAAAACTTTCCTAATATTATAAACAATTTTACCCAAGCGGGATATTGTGCTGCATGCGTATATCTACATAACTACATTGTACTTTTTCCTTTTTTTTGCTGTCCCTTGTTGGGATGGCTAGGCAATGCTGTTGTTGTAGTCTTTTGGGATAGGCCGATTGGTGGATGGAGAGGTGACGGATAAGAGGACTCGAAGGAGAACCAAGAACACAGCAACAACATTATCATTGACATTTATTTGCATATTCTTTGTTATATGCCTCTTCTCTGTAGAGATATGTATCTTGCAAGAATCCTGTGAGTGAAGGTCAATGTTATGATTTGATTTCACATTCACATTTGCCTACGAAACTCACAAGTAAGCACAGCACTTGAAAGAAGAAAGTGGGGGAGCAGAGGAGCACTCTCTAAGTGAAAGAGCCTAAGCCATATGCACGTCGAAAACAGATTGCCCGGCTGTTCCCAATTTTTTCTTTTCTGCGCTTGGCCAAGGAGACTGAAATGACAGAGACGATGAAAAATCATCTTTGTGTTCTAGTTACCATAAAATATGCTGATTTGAAGTTTTATTTTGTTTTGGTAGAGCTGCACAGCTATCGTATATCCTTGAGAGTTATGTAGATAAGTCTGATCTGGGCAGAAGTTATGATAGTTTTAAGGGAAATGCCTTAAGAGTTTTAGATTTGCTTACTTTCGGGTAGATTTTCGAATTACTGAAGAAAGAAATGGGTTCGGAACAGTTTTATGGTCAGGGAAATTGATAAGTATAGGATAGCTAAAAGGGAGAAACTCTACGTGAAGTCACACACACGCACACCATATTCTATACTGCTGTCCATCTCTATGGGCATTTCGTTATTTTAGTTTGCATGTGACAATGACCGAAAGGATATGAATGTTGATCAGTCTTCAGAATTAAACGTTTTCACTGCGCATTATTTAAATATCTTTCGCAAACTTTCACGGTTAACATTCTTAACAGTAATTTCTTGGAATAGAAAGAAAATACACAAAATAATATCTCATAGAACTGTTTGAGAAAGTATGAGTGAGTTAAGAATACAATATTTCCTTCAACACAGGGTTAGGTTCAGTGTTCACTTTTACACATTGGCACAACGTCCGTGTCACTATTAACGAATGCAGTGACCTATGTAATACTACATATAGTGGAAGCTCGATATAGTGACCACCGATATAGTGAACACACACAATTTTATACATGCTATTCTAAATAGTGAACAAAAAAAATCTCGCTACAGTGAACCTATTTTTTTTTCTTTGAAACTTTTAGCATGCACAAACACGAATCTTGCACGATTGTGTATGTACAAGGAGGCGCAAAATTATAAATAAATAAAAAAAAATGATTTTGAGTGATAGATATCTTTATTTGGACCTTAACAATTTTTTCTGCTAAGTGGAAAATATGATATCCGCCAATTGACTGCCGCCAGTGTTGGTACACAATTATGCACGTTTTTCGCATTTTCCATGCCTTTAAAAAAGATCTAAAAAAAATGCGGCCCAATCACTCCTCCCGCGTGAACGCCGCACCACACAGTGGCTTTGAGTGGATATAATGGCTTGATAATGGCTGATTTTCAGTGCCCTAGAAACGAAGATTTTGTTTATTGACGTAACCGCTTAAGTGGAAATGCGCCTCGTCGAGCAGGGTGGTGTTTGACACAAAATCCTTCTCTCTGTTGTCGAGATTGAGGATGGCTTGACATTTGTATACTGTTTGTATACTGCAGCTGTCTAGTCTACAAATGTTAAGAATGATTAACGTACGACATCTTTTGCGAAAATTAAAACATCTTCCGATAGGAGGATTAATTTTGTGCCACCTTGTAGGTGGTACTCATATTGGGGTTGTTTGAAGCAAATACAAAGTGCGTGTTGCGTTTTACGTTTTTTTTTTACAGATGAGTTGTTCTTGTAAAAATTAAAATATTCTGTTTATAAATATTGGCTTGTTTTTTAGTTATTGCAAAGAAAAATTATAATTATGTTCTATTTTTGATGAATTTTACGTCAAAACATACGCATTTTGATGAAATGTGCTCCAAGCAGTCCAGACTCGTTACAATGAACAATCTCGCTCCAGTGAACAGGCCTGGGTTTTATTAGTTTACTATATCGAGCGTCCACTGTACTTCGAATATTAAGTTTGAAATCCTTTTTTTGTACCTGCGATTGCAATTGTTTTGGGAGTGAAAGAGCGAGGCAAAGGCCTTTGTGCCCCTGTAGTCAACCTTTCATGTAAAAACCACTGTGTGAGCATAGTAGTCTATTCATTGCAGATTCCCGAATGGGGCTTACTGTAAGGGGTCGATAGAGCAGCGAGACCTGACCTTAATAAGTGCACCTTTGTTGGTGCAGAAAAAGGGTGAATATTTTAAATAATCTGAAAATCCCTGAAAGATCTTTTCTCCGAAGTGAATTGTTTCGAGAATACGCTGTTCGGAGAATATTTTTTGCTGTACGGAATTATTAAAGGAAGGACAAAAAAACCAGTAACTGAAATTGCCAGAAGACAAGAGATGATGACGGAAATAATACTAAGAAGTATCTATGATAGATTTCCAAGAAACCCCGCAGCGTACTGGTCAGGAGTATAAGAGGGGACTTTTGTGCACCAGGCAAGGCACGGACTACGATAAAAGGTCATCACAGGCCACTACTAGATAACCATGCAAAATGATTTAGAATTTTATCTATTGACTTCTGTAGAAGCTACCGGGACGAGGAGGAACTGGAAAATGTTCTACACCTTCTCTGCACATGCCCGGCTTTAGCGTCACTTAGAATTCTCTTATGTACTTGAGAGCCTTCTTTTTTGATAAATCTTGCGACATTAGCGGGTTATCCCTCAGTAGTCTACTGCGCTTCATAGAAAGCTCCAAATGGTTTACCACAGGTTACAAGACAAACGGGAACGGAGAACGGTAGACCAGCACAAGTCTAAATGCACTATTAAGGTACTTCAACCTACCTAACTATTATTTATTTTGCTATGTTACAAAAAAATAAAATAAAATATATTATAATAAATTCATAATCAATAATTAGGTAATTTAATGTATTTGAAAATGGCTTATTGAGATTGCTTCCAACGCTGATGGTCCATGGTTCAATCCCGGACTAAGCTACTTTCATTTTAATGGCATCACGTCTCTTAAATCACTCATAATGATAGTGTGTAAATGTCAAGAACAACTTTTCAAGCGGTGCCAATTGGAGTCCACAATGCTTACGAAAAAATCTTAACTCCGTATGATAATTATGTACTTCAAATGTATTGGGTTGTACCACATGAAATGTATTCGATTTTGGCTCAGTCGGAAATAAGAAGTTCTCGAGTGAACATCTATTAAATTTTCTTTTTTTATAAAATAAAGTGGTACGTGATCTTGACGTGTGAGAATTTCATGGTTTGTACTTGTAGTACCGTTATTTTTTGCCTATTTTTTAATTATATAATTATTTACCATGCTGATGGCAGTTCAAATTCGAACCCTCTTCCTTTACTAATTTCAAATGAGATATAATTCGTCATTGACAAAGAAAAACATTAATGACGCATTTGAGGATGTAGCGGTAAGCTAAATGCGTTCCGTTCGGGAGATTTCAGCCTCGAAAATTAATCACGTGGGAAGCCAGAAACGTTCGTTGACGACGATGTTTTAAGAGCTGCGGTGTATGCGGACCCAACGAAATCGGTGCGAGAGGTTGCACAAAGCATGGGAGTATTTGCCATGACAATAAGTCGACTCCTATGTCTAATAAGAAAAGGGAATTGCATCAATGTACATTTCATGTGATATGACCCAATACCTTTGTCGTTCTTTATGTCAAGTCAACATGAAAGTGAAATTCATTACTGATGCAACGACACAACACAAAGAGCACATATAGTGTCATTCTCCAAAAATATCACTTTTAGTACATCGTTTAAATTTGTTTTCTGTCTCACTCAAAAATATCTTCCCAAATCATAATTGTAGCCCCATCAAGAGCAAAGAAGCAACGAATCTGCACAAATGCCTTTATGAATGAGCTGTCAGCTCTTGAATTGCTCAAGATACACTCTAGGTGTGTCATATTCTGTGCTCAAGCGCAAGAAATATAAAACATGAAAATGAGGACAGGGTTAAAGTACAAAGAAAAGGAACTGAAATAAAATGCAAAAAAAGAGGACACAGTGCAGCAAGAGAAAACGAAAGTATGGCACAAAGGGCGTCAGCTCGTAATTAATTTATGAATTCAACCACGTCTAGTACACCACTTGGACTTGCACCATCTTCATGTCATGCATTTTTCATTGTTTGGTATCACACTCTAGTACTTGGCTTCTTCTCGGATGCAGCCGCTGGCAGCGTGTGAAGTCCCCAATTGAGTTTTGCGAATATTGGTTAAAGAGAAAATCGATTCGTGTGATGTTGGTGTTATTATGATGATGGAGTTGTTAAAGCATCGATTGCTCCGGTGGCATGGTTTTTGATGTCTTGATATTTGGCATGTTAATTAAAGTATCTATTCATTTTCAACAAATGAAGTCAAAACTGTCTGATGAAATCTGGGGTTAATATAATACTATTGAGGACCTTTATTTTAAGTTACATAAATTGCACTGAGATTGAAAACTTGTGATTCCAAAAACAATACAGTTAGACCTCTTTAGGAAATTGTTGCAAAATATGGAATGTTCTTGTACACTCAATGGATGCGAAGTTAAAATGGAATTTTAAATGCATCCATTGTACAAAATTACTCTTTAACTTTGACAATAAATTTCCACATTTCAGTTTGACGAAGGTTGCTCGCACATACTCTTCAATGGAATACATGAACTAAGAAGGAATGCATATATTGTTGCAATTTTGCTGTTTTTTCTTCTATCAAAGACTGAAGTATTGAAATCAAAAGTTTCCTGATAAGAGAAACAACTCCTTCTGTCCTAATGAAATTTATGACTTCTGTGGCAGGTAGCAAGGAATTCTTTGTCGGTCTAAATACAATTTTTCTACGGTACCTCCCCATTCCGAAAGATATTCATATTCATGACAGTTCCTGTCGGATTTATGAAGACGTTCTGAGTTGTTTATGTTGTCATATGAAATTTCAGTAAACGTTTTCCAGTAGTTACCACAAGACTAATGACTAACGATTTCCAGTAGATGTTTTATTCACTAATGTATAGCCCGCAAACCATTAAGTGCAACGAAACAACAAAGCCTTTAAGTGTCGATAAAATTGACATCGAATTGAGTGCAAGAGATGACCAGATGGCGTTGCAATCGTTTTTACAAACTATTCGTTACACATGTGAGTACTACGACTTTATGTTGTTGGGACGTTTTGGAAAATATTCTTGAAAAGTTTACAAAGTCAATTTTTGTTTCCTGATCGGTCTGAGCTTGTTAATTAAATTGTCATCTTATTTGTTCTTATTTTGTTGGAAGACAGTTAATGAAGTGGTTTTTGACTTCAAATATTTCAATTACATGTAACTATGACTATCTTTAATCTTTTATAATTGTTTTATTGAAAATCGTTACTGAGCTGGGTACGCATTTCTAAATAAGATTCTTAAGCGGTACATAGCAATTCAATCAGTCAATAATCACATTCATCGATTATACTATGATTCGCTAACTTCCTGTAGGTGAGACGTTAGGATTGACAGAGGTTGTAGTTTCCTTAAGCTCAAAAGATTTCCTAAACGCCCATGCAAAATGGCGTTAGATGTACTGGATAGGAGCAAGATAATGAGATTTATATCCGGATATCGAGATAGTTCGGGCAGTGTCGGATAGTGTCAAGTAGTTTTGTCTCGATAAGTTCTTTTAGTGTTATTACTATATGCTTAGGCATACGAGAGAACAAAGAAGATTTTTTATCTCCCTGTAGTCACTCTCGGGATGTAGTTATTTCGGTTATTATGCGCCATCCGACAGTATCCGAATAGTTCAGGTATCCGAAGCTATCCCGAATAAGTATTCTGGTATCCGGATACCTAACATTTTCGGATATGTCACTACTATCTAGTAGAAATTAAATAAAAGGAACGGCCCACCGATCCTGGTGCTAGAAAACTCAATGAGGTGATTGAAAAATTGATAGAACAAGTTGTTTGGTCGCTGCCACTGCCGGGCATAGCTACAAAGATTGGATATTAGCGCGGGTTGTGGTAAATATTAAGCTTGGTCATGTGATATTCAAATATGGTCAGCCGATTTATAGTCCAAATCATTCTTGGCAATCATATGAGACAGTTTACTCCCCTCGTCAACGGGGTATGGCCATATGTAGAATATTAGGGATTGCACTATATAAAGATTGCTGTCATATGGATACGAAAAGCTACGCAATGTTTTCGGCTTTTTAAAAGCATAACGTATAAAGCCTTTGAATAAATCTGGGCAATACATTTTAGATTAAAAAAATGCATAGGATAAAAGAGGAGTACTCACACAAACTCTGTTTTCAAAAACACAACCTTCGCCACGTCACTACGACGACGTTCACTACGTGTGCAGCCATGTGACAAATGCAAAGCATTTATAACAAGTTCAATTCCAGTAAGGAGGACATTTTTCAACTGTCGCATAGCACTCAAAATCGAAATTGAGTCTCACAGACTTACCGGTATAACAATGAACGAAAAAGAGAAAAAAATAGAAAAAGTATACCATCTAAGACGACATTCTCCCCCACATTGATTGCATGACAATCAGTATGACAGTGCTCTTTTCAATTCCTACGATGAAGTATTACCATACGTACATTGTACAGATGCTGAAATGTCACTTTATTTAAAATAAAAAAATCGCACCAAACACATCACATTCCTCTGTCATACTTAACTTGGGTAGTTTATGACATGCCAGGTAAAAATGTTGACAACTCAATTGGTGAATTGCAGACTAAAACTTTCACTGTATGTGTATGGCTTGGATGTATGGAAGTACTTTAGGGTGGTACTTTTATACAGATTCCCTGGTACCCTTATCATAATTACCCTGCCACACATAAAGATAGAAGGCAGGGGAAACTGCCGCTGACGGTGTTATTGTTGCTGTCATCTGGCGATACTGAGTCGTAAAACTTTATATTTATTAGGACTGTGAAAGATATATGGTATGGGGGTGTATGGCGGCAAAAATGCGTCGGTAATTTAATTTTCATTGATGGTACAATGGACAAATATGCCTATTTGGGCATATTGAAAACTAATTTACTTGAAAGCGTTAGAAAGTTGGGTCTAGAAGTGTCATTTATCTTTCAACAAGATAATTACCCAAAACACACCTCTCATATTGTTAAGGAATAGTTAGTATATAATGTTCGTAACCAGCTGAGAACACCACCCAATCGCCCGTCATGAATGCAATAGAACATTTATGGGAACATTTGACACGGGAAGTTAAAAAACACGGTGTCAAGACAAAATAAGACTTGAAAAGAGTGCTTCAGAAAGAGTTGGCTAAAATAAGCCAAAAAGTAACATCAAAATAGGTTACCTCGATGCCAAATCGAATGCAAGCAATTATAAAAGCCAAAGGCTACCCAACGAAATATTGCTAAGAAGACTTGAGAGCAGAGACAAATTTCAGAAAGTATTATTTTTTGTCTGTGTACTTACTTTTTTGATGTAAATTTCCATTCATATTACTTTAAGTTGAATTATATTGTTTATGTTTTGTTATTTTGTTATGTTTTTTCTTTTTGAAAAATAGTATTACGCTTGTGAAAACAGAAAAAAAAATGGTTGTTGATTTTTGTTGGAAATATTTAGTTTTCTTTAGAAAAATATAGTTCAGGAGGTAGTGTATACTTACTTTTTTGATTAACTGTATGTGGAAATCGTGAAATGATAATTTGATGTGTGTGCAAGGAACGACTATCCAGAAAAATCAATAAATTCGTGATAAAATTAATGCATACTCGTACATGCTCGATAAACCTTACTGGAGACGCGTTCATTACCCGTTCTAAATGCTTATACGCGCACATACATCTGAATCGGTATGCTTCCATGCACCATAATTTCTCTTTAAATATCAATGACCTACGATGACGACCCACTTCATGTCAGGGGGATTTTTTTTTCACATGATTCCACAAATGACCTTGTGATTAATTCGATTATATAAAAATTGATCGCTGGTATTGATTCCTTTTGATGCTTTTCCCTCTCATTTTTTATGCGAATAATGCTGATGATGATGACCATGATGACGCTTGTTGTGATTGATATAAAGCCCAACGCAACCCTCCATTGCTGTGCTTTGGGCACTGGTGCTGATAAATTTTTATTGCGTCAGTAAAATAAATGTTCATCTTTCCCTTGAACAAGAGCCTTATAGACACATTCGCACATAGGCACATAGTCTCTATATCACGCACTTCAATCGCATAACTTCCAATCGAGAACAGAACAGAACTTTTATATAAAAAGCAATTCGGGATAAGGGAGAAGGAACTATGTACATATCCACAAGGTCAATGAGCTTCCGTTCGTTAGGAAAGCAGAATCCTGTGATTAATTGTTTTACTGATAGCTAGAGAAGCATCTGTTTGTGTTACTTATGGCGTGTGTGTGCAACTTTTGTGAGCTTTCCGAATTCTTCCGATTTTCATTGGACACATATATAATTATGGCAAGATATTAGCTGCTGCCTGACTTTGGCTTGGACATTCGATGTGAATTAGTATCTAGTCGCATAGAAACGAATGTACTATACGAGTATAATAGAGTACCATCATATTTTGCTGAGTTCAATTTCATTTGTTCATTTGTAGTGTAGAGCTCTTCAGCTCAATTTCTATGTGCTTCTATTTGCGTCAGACGCACACCTCGTGTTAGAGTGAGTAACTTCAATATAGAAAGCAACAAGAATGATTATGTGTAAAGAAAAGGGGTTAAATGAAAAGTTTCATTGATTCAAATGCTTTACTTAAAAATGCACTTGAGTAGGTCACCTTTAATAAATCACAAAAGATTATCATCCGATCGAATGCCAAGTGTAGTCATGTGCATGAGTGTAGGCATGTACATATCGCACAATTCAGCTTAAAGCGATTCCAAGTGCAATACTATTAGGAAATAAGTTGAATAAAATTAATTAGATCTATGGTTTGATTGACAAGAAAAACCTAACATAAGAGGGTTATTCGAATTATCCAATCGTGCATAATCGATTATGAATGGTCGCATCGGATGGGGATTGGCTGTCATTGATCGGAAATCGTTCAGTTAAGGGGCTTATAATACTCTTTCTGAGAAATGCATTGGGACATCGTTTTCATAATTCATTAATTGTAATGTCTGGAAAATCTTTAACAGTCCTATGCAGATCAATGATAGGGATTAAAGTGTCAATGTGAGCGATGACTTGAGGCAAGAGAGTTCAAAATGAGATTATGGATTATTGAAAAATATTGGTATATGTATGAGCTTGCAGAATGGTGACTAAAGTGTGAGTAGCACCGCATTTTAACCAGTAGTGCTGTCGCAAGAGTATTAACGACACTTACCAGTATGTCCTTATATTTACGCAATCAAAGTAATTGCTGGTTTCGTTCTTGAGTACAGCAGGGTAGCAGAGGTTTTACATTATGAGGCTTTTATGTTTCAGATTGTATTCTTGCAATAATTAAAAAATTTAACAATAAAGTCCAAATTGATAAGTTGACGTAAGTTAAATTTAATCTTTTGTGTCTCCCGTGGCTGAGTGGTTAAGTGCTTTGATTCCTCTGCCAGTTTCAATTCCAATTCCCGAAACAAACAACAGTATTCATATTACACTCCTGTTAGTTACTGACTATGCCCAAAGAGTAGAACTGGCAAGAAAAAGCGTCACTGTTCAGATCCGAAATAAAGCGGTAGGTCTCTTCCACTCGTGGGAGAACAATAACCCGCACAACACGAATGATTGCTGTAGAAGCTAGGCATAGGTCCACCTTGGACTGTATATGTATATAAAGTGAAAACACTTACGTCATATTTATAAAATCAAATTTTCAACTAGTCACGTTGTTTTATCGAGAGTATCGAGAGTCTTTCATTAGCATATACAAGTTAGTTGCTTTTAAGCTAAACACTTTTATCTCAAATAAAAAAGAAAGCAATGTTTTCCGATTTTACAATTTAATTTATTCCTTCTTCATTCACAAACTTCAGTCCATTGTTCCCCCTCACTTCACGTGTAGATAAAAGCTCTTTGAAAACTTTTGCACTGGTCCATTAATATTGCCAAAATGTGTAGAGTGAAACAACTAAGGCGATGGACTTAATTTCTTAACTCTTCTTTGTTTAATATTTGATGGAACCTTAAGTGTTGCTGTTCAAATTTCAACTCAGATACTATTTATCATTTTTCACTTAAACGTATACGTTTGCAAAAAAGCCTTGGCAGTGATGAGAAGAGAGAAGCGGGACTGAATTCATTGGAGAAGGAGGTTATCCCAATCATGGATAGCCCAACGCCTAACAGGAAAGGGGGGTAGAAAAAGAAGAGTACACATTTTGCTTTGAAGCGAACGTTTATCACGATACAGCGACGTTCCACATACAATTTTGTCCTATTAACCAAATCAAATCTCAGGCCTCATCGTATAAGTTCTATAGAGGAACGTTTTATGATTCCTATTTTACTCTAACGACAAGGAAAGGGTGGGATATACATTCTAGTAAGTACCCCCAAGAAACATATCGGCGTAATTTGTATGCTAGTAATCTGGTGCTTGATATTTAAATCGAAAATCGGTGAGCTTTTGTGCTCTTAAGCGGTTTAAATGCAACAGCACCTACGAACTTAACCCGCTCAAACGAGGATAACTGCTGTTAAGTCAAACCAACTAACCTCCTGACATTCAGCAGTCATATTTCATTGTCATTGCTTCTAATCCACTTAGGCTGGGATATTTACCACCCTTCCCTTTATTGCTGAGGATAATTAAAATATTAATTAACTTGGGGTTGTAAGTGTTCTTTATTTCATTTGAAATCAGCTTGTATACGACGAACTCCTCCAGCAACTCGTGTATAGACATTATAATGAATATTTATATTTTATTAGAACGAATTTATTTCGGAATTTGAACGTGAAATTCCAACGAAATGTACATAATAACCATTTGGGCTGCGGAAGGCAACAACAGTTAATCGCCCATGCGTATGACCAGTCACAGTAGAAAATTTCAAAGTGGATGCTATTACGAATAATTGGTTGGTATGACGGGAATTGTGTGTTCTTGAGTTAAGGCTCGGCAAGGGAATTCGTCAAGACGAGATTTCTGCCACACAACTATTCAGTTAAATTCCCCAGGGTCTACGCTTTGGGGCCATTGGTTGCAGGATTAACTCGTTTACAAAAATGTTGACACCTAATTAATAGCACCCTGACACGACATGCTTGTTTAATTGATAGGCAAACCTCAAAGAGCGGTAATTTGCCATATGAAAAATATAATTAACACCGAGCAGCAGCTCAAGGGTATATCTTGCCATAAGCCTAGAAATACGCTCCTCATAGGAATCGATCCCTCAGTAAAGTGTTGTGCTGCTTAACAGGTCGGGATGCATTTACCTAATTGCTTACGATTCGATGAATTTCATGGCTGCGGAGAGACTGAGCAAATGCCAATAAATTCAATTGAACACATAAATTTATTATCTTACTGTAGAGAAGCGCCCACATTTCGGTTTGTTGTGGTGCGCCAATGATGTGTAGAATTTCACCATCGAAAAATTTCGAAAAAGTGAAATATTATCCCAGAGGAAAAGTTTTGCTTTATTATTAATTTTTTACTTGTACGTTGAAATCTGCATTCTAGATGCACGAGGCCAATGAAGATATATTGAAATGATATTTTACCGGCGGATGTGTTCCATGAATAAAATATCAAACGATGGTACTTGGCCAATTTAGTAAGCTTCACAAAAAATAGAGAAACAACGAATTCAAATATGATGGGGATATAGTAAAACGATCAAAACGAATTTTATATCGCAGTGATATGCGCAAGAACTACAGCACAATAGAAGGACTTTTAATTTTGTACTTAATTCCAACGTTTCAATGATGTGTTCGTTGAAATTTCAACGAACTGCATTTAGTCAACCCTTCTATGGGGTGTGACAAAATTAGTTAGGAATTTTTTAGTGTGTATTAAAAAAGCCAGGGTCATCGCTATACTTTTGTAATCTGGGTAACATACATCGATACGATCTATGATACCCAGATAAAGCATTAAAAAACTCAGCTACGGCTTTAGTATAAGTAATAGCTCAGTTTGGAGACAGTATTAAACTTCAGGTCACTTCCACTCGGGAGAGAACATAGAACGCACAACACGAGTGATTCTGGCAGAAACAAGGTCCAGCAAGAGCCACCATTATTATTATTATTATTATTATTTTAATTCTAAATGGTGTATGAGTAAGGAATTTCACACCAGATGACAAATCAACAAACACATTCGGAATCTAAACCACCCATCCACACTCCGTTAAATAAAGACCCATATCATTGACAAAAAGAATGGAAAACTTTCAAGCAGCGAACTCACTATTTTTAAATCTAGAAGTTGGTAAATGCTGAGTCCAAAATTTCACATCTTAAGTTCAAAGTGATAACAGCATTGTGATAGCATTTTGGTACGGAACGCAACAAATGTGAAAGTTGTGTACTTTGCTTGCCTCCATTATATTTATAACTCGTTTTTATTTCTTTATTGTTTGGATGTGTATGGGGTAAGAATTAATTTTGGTCAAATTAACCTAAGTTTTCCATTAAAATACAAATGGGACTCTGTCGGTACAATACCCTACGGGCTTTTAGTTAAAAAAAGGAAAGATATTCCTGTGTAGGTGAACTGCGGCGAATGAGTAATATTTTTGTGAGAATCTGGAGTACTTCTGGTTATCCTAGCAGTAGGCGACAGATTGTGCCTTATTGAAATTTTTATGATTATTTTTGTCTATTTGCCCCAGGAAGGTATTAAAGAATATACCAAGACACATTTACATAAACATGTACTGTGTTTGTGCCGGAAATGATGTCTTGAAAGTAATACAAAAAACATTGCGCATACGGAGTTTATATGCTGTTCACGGGAGTGAACTTTAAATGGAACTGGGTTTCTGAGTTAAGGTCATTTAATAAAAATATGTTTCCTAAACTTTTATGCGAATACCGGAAAAGTAAATAATAAATGATTCCTGTTATAAAACCAACAATATTTTGTTTTCACGTTTGAGCAGCCTCGCTTACGCATAATACTTTACTTAAACACATAAATTTGACAATATAAGTAGGGCATAGCTTTATCCAAGAGGCTGCTGGTGTTCAAGGTTTCAGATTTGTATACGAATGAAGTGATCTTAAACGTATGCTGAATTCCAAGAGAGATTTTTTCGGTAAATCTTGTAGGAAAACTTTAAAAAAAGGGTGAGCAAGTTGCGAGTAAAGGGTCTCCACATGCAATTTTTGCAACAATTACAGTAGTAATTTTATTTGAAAATTAAAAGAAGAAAAGAAACCGACGATATTTCGATTCAAAATCAGTGGTTTTATAATAAGTGAAATTTCAAATTCTTGGCTTTTGCGGTGGAAAGAAATCCTTGCCAGCAATCTGACAAGCAATGCTGCCAGACTGCAATGTCTGCATTAGGAGAGAATTGGTAAGGATAATGAATTGTCACGGATTTAACGTGCAAAGACGTTGGAAAACAACTGAATGGCTTTTAAATTTGCATACAAAATGCGATCCCTCATCTAACCAAAAATCGACGAAACTGAGCAGTCAGTTCTTATGGGTGCGGGATAAAAGCTTTGTCGCCTATTATGGTTGGGCCTGTACTGTATTTTAGGAGACTGAATTAAAAGCTATAGTAGCCGACCACGATAAAAGCAGTGGTATCAAAAATAATAAAGTTAATAGCTAAAAAAGTTGGGCTTTTGGGCATGTTCGTCGATCTATTACACTCTAGGCTTTCAGTCTAGGTTCAATTCCAAGTTCTTGGAACAATTAAAAAAAAAAGTTTACGGCTCCAAATTTTTCGAGTCCTTAACGAAACTCAGTTACTCTCAGCTTTTCATATTCGTTCCAAGACTCACGTCCCTGTCCTTCGGCCGTAGAATTGGAGCGGCAGCGTATGTTAAGCACATTAAATTCCGACCTTGACATCATATTTAATTGGGGTAAAAACAATAGAGTGGAATTTAATGGTTCCAAAACTCAATGCTGTCTACTGTCACTTAAGCGATCCCAAAATAATCAGCCATTATCCCTGATGCACTTGCATCGAAGAAACCGAAAAAACTTTCAATCCTCTGTAAGTGTACCAACGTAACACTTAGTTGGAATGATCACATATTGGAGGTCGCCTAAAATGACGCGAAATATCTAGGTTTCCTAAAACGGTGTAAGAAATATCTCATCCCCTCTGATTTAGCTTCAATTAATAACGCCTTCATTCGCCCCAAGCATAAGTACAACGCTCTTATCTTGTCTGGTGCTCTCTGCACCTGCTAGATAGAATACAACAGCGACCGATAAAACTTTTAAGAGACATTTATATTGCAAAATCGATAGACTTGCTCGAACATCGCCTTAATGTCTCATCCTTATCATTGTTTTATCGCTATTTTAACAAACGACGCTCAAGTGAGCTAGCCAATTGCATTCCTCCCCTTCATGAATTCACCCGCAGTAGCTGCTTGTCTCGCTAGGAATGCTCATCAGTTCACCCTTAAGACTATTTTCGGACTTACAGTTAAGTTTAGAGAGCCGAATATGGAATGCTCTTCCCAGCCCAATATTTCCCACTCACTACAATCCACCGAAATTTAAGACCAATGTGCGCAGGTACCTCCTCTCCCTTCCTCTATACCCGTGCTGTGTCTTGATTGCCGACACTTAAGAGTATTCGTAAACAGCTTTGTGCGCGGAAACTATATACAAAAAAAAAATATTAACGTCTATAATAGTCTTCCACCTCCCAAAAAAATGCGAAGTAGCAAATGCAAGATGTTGCCAAAATATATAGCATACAGATTTCGGCACATAACTGAACCATAAAAGTCCAACGCTGTGTTGATACGCCTATATTAGAGTAGTATTACGAACTTTATCCATATTCTGCTTTGATTAACAAGTTTACTAGTTCTCCCATTTTTTGTTTGTTTCCAAAACAGTTTTCTCAATCGCACACACAATTCGAATCGACTCTGACAAAAAACGTATGAAGAACTTTTTCAATCATCGTCAATACAAAAGAGATAAGCAGGGTAGGAGGTAGCATTGAACAATCTCCCAAAGCATTCTTTATCTAGATCAACGACCGCAACAAAAAAGAGTTGTGGATATGCCATGATTGCTTATTCGTACAGCAAAGCATCTCGTTCGACTGGCTTCGATTGAATTTCATGTTCTTTTAAATGGTGTTTACTTGGGAGCAACTTTTGATAGTACTTCTGCTGCTTCGCCACCAAACAGCATACAGGAGGAAGATTTTCTGACACAAAGTGTTATAATATGAGATGGCACAATTTTATCATTCTTCTATGGCTGATGTCTGTTTTTTCGTCCCACTGCCGCAGGACTAAAATATTGCTTTCATTTTTTATTATTTTGTCCGTTTAGCTATGCCTGTTTGTGCGCTGTTGTCTCCATTGTAGACTTTCAGTGTTGTGCCATTTTGTTGTTTTTTATTTTATTTTTGTTTTTGTTTTCTTTCTCGGGTGGGTAGTCACGCTGTGCTGGTGATTTTTTCCGTGGAGCCATCCATTCCTTCGTCAAACTGTTTTTTGCTTTCAATCTATTGCAGTGAATTAAATTATTTTTATACAAGACGAACAATACTTTAAGGAAAAGTTTGCTTATATTTCCGGTCTGTTACATTTTGTTTTCAAATTTATTTAAGAGCAATATTTTCAAATGTTTATCTTGTTGTGTATATCTTTTCAGGGGGAAACATTTGGGGTCGATCAATTCAGGAAAATTTGTCCTTGAATACCGTGGTATAAAGTGAATATCTTAACCTCCCACCGAAAAATATTTAAAAGCCAATAATAGTATAGCGTCTTCAAAGGATACATCATTTTGGCAAAACATGAATAAAATTATAATAAATTTACGTATTTTAATGAACAATTTTATTTTGTTATAAAAGAACGTATAGCTAAAAAAAGCAAAGTCAACAAAGGAAGTTATTGAACATCTCTTGTAATTTATACATTTTTTATATGGGAAACATCTTCAGATGACTTTCCATTCCGAAAATTCAGTTCACGTAATTTTAATAAAATCATTCCAGTCCATAAAAAGGAATTCATAAAGACTTTCAAATACCTTCGAGAGCAATTAATTTCAATTTAATTTCACACTAAACTATTTTCAGAAAGGCTCGTTGTTTGATGCAGAGGTCGGTTGTACTCGTACATGTTAGCTTCACCAGATTTAAGTAGAATTTTTAAGTGGTAACTCGATAATGGAAATCTCGATAATGTGAACAACCCAATAATGTTAACTGGAAAAATGGTGGAATACGAGCATACTCTCTACAATAAGAACTCATGAACAACAAATGAGTCTTTGGATTTTGAACTAATCATGCTTTAGTTAGTTCATATTATCGAGATTCTACTGTCTTGTCAGTGCTGTCTGCGTCGCAAGATAAAAATGCTGTGTGATAGCAATCCATTTACGATTTCAAACTTCTTGAATTTTGGAAAGGAGAACATGATGTACTTGACACACTGTTACGCTGAGTTTTGAAATCGTTTTTCGAATTTACATCGATTTTTTATTAATTTTGTTATTTTCAATGTCTTCAAACACTTGGTCAGAGTTAAACAAATTCATCTATTTAAAGCTTAAGCTCGCCATTATCGTCATCCTTATAAGGCCGCTGCAAAAATCCCATTTAAACCTAGTCAATCCAAAGAAAGTCCCATCTTTCACACTACATAACAAAAGTCACCCACCCATTTGTACGGCACTGTAATGCACAAAGGTCTAAACCCGTTGTGCTACCTTCACGCTCACCACCGAGGAGTAACGTGCACGAACAACAGGACTCAGTGCTAAAGTCCTTAACTCTCTCACACTGTGAAGATCCACTTCGGTGTGGAATCCCTTAAGCTATTCACCAAGGATACAACTTCAACTTGGTGTTTCACTGTACTTCCTTCATCCATCGCATTGTTGTCGCAGTTATCGTCGTCACAGTCTTCATCGCCATCATCTTCAATGTCGTTGTGCCACTAAGTTCACCACGAGGAAACAATAAGAAAAAGGATAGTCTACGCCAGCTCAGAATATGTCTTGTGAGACCCCGATGCAGCTGCACTCATCTCCCTCCGGTCCATATGGCTCAGTTGTGTCCATTACATAAGAAAGTTTAGCCATTCCAAACAATAGACATAAGATGTGTGTCTGTAAGGGATGATCCCTGACTTTCCATTTGTTAGAGTGGGGCGATGCTTTACATTGTATGCCCCAGAGGTTGTGTCCGGGAAGAGCCGTTGTTATGCCCCCAAGTCCGTAAAACTTTATCAATTTGATTTTGTATTGTGCTGTATGCTTGTTGTGATGCGAGGAATTGGCCTTAATCTAATTGTATGCATATAAGCATTTGAAGGCACGAAGAAGTAATAGATACAACTTATGTGTATATGAACTACTCTTTGTTTTTGCTTTTGCTTCTCGTGATAAACGGAAAGTTGCAGAGTACACATAAACCCATTCCATATTGTCGTTAAACATGGTAATCAAGAGAATTAACTGAAGGGTTTGAATTTTATGAAGGTTCGCGGAACATTTTTGAAGCATATACTGACATATATGTATATAAACGTGCACATACGAACATTAAATAAATAAGAATGTGGATTCGAATTCTTGTTACTTATAAGCGAGGTAAGTTTAATTTTTCATCTTAAAGCCATGACCAATTGCTGGAGATTATTTGAAAGATGCAATTAAACTTTTGTATGAGGCCGAGAAAACTTGAATAAAATTTTGAAGGGGCGAAACAAACTCAACAGATTTTATAAGTAAAAATAAAACACAACTCATATTGACACTGATTGGGAGTAGTTTTATTCTGCGACCGTCAACATCTCAACTGCGACCACGATTATTTTTCTGTTTGTTCCTTTTTCGCTATTTATTTCTTCCTACAGGATTCTTTTTTTCCCTTTTTCGGACTGCCATACTTTCAACTTAAATAAGATTTGGAGTGATTTAAAATCAAGACGAATCAATTAAATTGTAACGAACAGTCTCCGAAGTTTTAATGCATTTTCTATGTCAAGTTGGACATCTTAGAAAATGGCCACCACATACTTAATAATAATAGTAAGAATAATGATGGCTCTACAACTGGTCTAGCTTTTTAGCAACTGCCCGTGTTGTGCGTGCTATTGTTCTCTCACAACTGAAGGGGACCTACAGTTTAATGCCGACTCTGAACGGCGTTATACATGTAGCCGTTGAACATTTTTTAAAGTTACCGTAAGTGGTGCCACTCAAGAATCGAACATCTTAACAAGTTGACCAACTTCTCAACTTGGTCAGAAATATTTGACTAACAAGTTGTCTAACTTCTCAACTTGGTCAGAAATGTTTGCATCGCATGTGTCCAACTTGAAAAGGTTTCACCTGTATATACATTGAACTGGGCGCCATGGCGTAGTGGATAAGTGCTTCGAAGTTCGGAGTCGGCTTTAAACTGTTGGTCCCCCCTTAACAAGTGGTCGCTGTATAAGCTGGGCCCAATTCCGCCTCGGACTGTAGTGTCAAAATATATATACATTGTGGGCCATCTAGCGTACAACACTTATGGTTCTCGTCGTCGTACGGTGCGCACAGATGAGAATGTGTCTGCTGTGGCCGATAGTGTGCGACTCAATTCACGGACATCAACTCGCCATCGATCTCAACAGTTAACATTTCATGCACTAGCCTGAGGAGAGGGAGAATTCTGCACAAAGATCTCGGATTATTCGCTTACAAGGTCCAATTGACTCAGCAAATGAAGGCGCGCGACCATCCGCTTCGTTCGCATTGCTTCGCAGTTTGGGCCTTAGAGCAGCTTGAATTGGACAACGATTTTGGGCAAAAAATCATCTTTTCTGATGATGCGGCTACGTTAACAAACAACATTTTCGCATTTGGGGCTCGGAAAACCCGGACGTTATTGTCGAGAACCCAATGCATTCACAGAGAATGATAATTTGGTGCGGATTGTGGAGTGGTGGCATCATTAGATAATTTTTTTTTCGAAAATGAGGCTGGGAACAATGTTTCGGTCAAGGGTGGGCGTTACAAAGTTATGTTGACCGACTTTTTTTTTTACTAAAATTGAAGACATGGATTTGGACGACCTCTGGTTCATGCAGTATGGCACACCATGCCATACAGCCCATACCACAATCGATCTTCTGCGCACTAAATTCCCAAATCGTATTATCAGCCGTCTTGGCGGTGTCAATTGGCCGCCTTGGAGCTGCGATTTGACCCCTTTGGACTTTTTTTTTTGTGGGGAACCGTGAAGGACCGATGTTATGCCAATATCATCCAAGCAATCCGTGAGCAACAGTCCGAAACCATCAACAAGATCTTGGAAAATTGGGGTGACAGAATGCGGTATTGCGAAACCAGCCGAGGCAGACACTTGAAAGACCTTGTATTTCATAATTAATGGGAATATTTATTCTTACTAACAAAGCCATAATACATGAAACAAATTTATTTTTGTTCATTTTATTGCGTTTTTAAAAATAAACTTTTATTTGGCCCACCCTTTATATATATGCTAACCGTTAAAACTTAGGGAAATTTGCCTAATTTTCTCAGCTGTTAACCCAGGAGTTAATGTCCTCACACAAATTAAATTCGTGATCCCACAAAATAGCAATTTTATTTAAATAAAACGACGTCTCGACTTAACAGCCTTCGCGTCACAATACAACGCTTACCAAACACAAGTAGGAATCCACCCACTGTTGATGTTGTACTTCACTAATTTTGCACAATCTATTTATAAATAAAGAAAAATAACATTAAAATTTTACACGCAAGTGTATTGCACTGGCTCAGTCGCTTGACAGCTGATCGAAAGTATGTCCTGTCGAAATCTTTTTGTCTGTTCATTTGGCTCCAAATGGTTACCGTTCGTTACCATTTGATGCACTCTTCTTGGGTTGCATGATTTTGTTTTATGTCGCGTGTTCTGGACTTAAGTACGCAGCATGTTTTGGATTATGCATGTTCTGTTTTTTGCTTCAATATGTACATATAGGAGTTGCATTCCATGTAGAAAGAACAGGAAAATAGTAAGAAAGGAGATGAAAAATTAATTCCAATGCATAATTTACAATGCAACCCAAGTGCGATTCATAAGTCTGAAACATAAATATGACCAAATATGTACATGTACAATATTTTCGAAATATCCTTTGAGGTTTCACTTTCTTAGATATTCTACTCCCTTTGAATTTTATGATAATGAAACTAAAAATAGTTTAATGCTCCACAAAAGCGGGATATCCGAAGAAACGCATTTTTTCAGTGCGAAATAAATTGAAAATAATTGTCTCTAAATTAATTTGGATGTGCATAGGTACACAAGTTGAAGTTCATAAATAATATTTTTTGCATTTAAAAACAAAATTCGCTAATTTTTTAGAAAGTAGGGACTATCTTAGATTAATTAAAATAACTATTTTGTGAGCGCCGTGGCTTAGTGGGTAAGAACTTCAACTTCTACACTCGAAGTTTGTGTTCGGTTCCCGAAAAAAACACCTTTGATATTTTTACGGCTCCACCTCTTTCGAGTCACAGACAATGCTCAAAGAGCATAACTGTCTAGAAAAAGCTCCTCAATCGCGCCGTTCGGAGTCGGCATTAATCTGTAGGTCCCCTTCACTCGTGAAAGAAAAATAGCACGTAATACACGAGTGGTTGCTGAGAAGCTAGGCCCAGGTCCACCTCGGACTGTAGTGCCGCCATTATTACTATTATTTTGTTATACTCTATGTCCGTTGTATTTAAAAATACTAATTACTTTGATGAATGTCCTATGAGCGGTGAGTCCCTTTGAGGTTTCAGTTTCCGAGATTTTTCCCTTATATATCAGCAAGCGAAATATAATCGTGTCATTTTTTCACGTAAAAGTAAAAGTACCACCTTTACGAACAAAACTTCGATTTATGCCGTTTTTCTTTTAAAGGAGCGAGATGTGCTGACAACAGCCACCCACTCAACAATTGTTAGATGAGAAGTATACCACATAAGAATATTCATGATTACTATCAACATTCAGAACATTGTGCTTGATGAGTGTTTCCTTTGCATTTTTTGTTATAACTGTTTATAAAAGCCACAAAGGATATTTTTCTCGCTTTCACAGGCAACCGCTTTAATTAAATTTAGTTATTTTCCACCAGAGACCGTTAGCACCACCGGGGCATGTTTTATAGGTTTAATTTGCGAAATTACACCTCAGGGAAATTGTGTTGTGATATGGTCTAGCGGGCAGGTGGGAAAAATCAATAATTACTAACATGGGAATATTTTTGAGTACTATTTAAGGAGCTATTAGATTTAGTTATTTTTGTCCAAATAGCTTTAAGCAGATGGAAAATAACATTAATCCCTTCATTGTTAAAATATGAAAAAAAACTACTATGTATCATCAAAGTCATTAAAAAGGGTGTACTTTAAAGTGAATATCAAGTTCAAAGAAGTCACTTTAAAAGAAGTTCAGTGGAGAAGAGGAGCTGTTTCAAGGTGAAACAAATGCAAAATGGAAAGAGTTTATGTGTCACGTAGGAGGGTGGTGCTTTCAAGGAGAGATAAGCTAGTTAGCACTAGGTGGCATTTTATTGCCAAAAACTCTGTTCTAACTTGTTTCTTTTGTGTCCACTGGAGGCAGTAACATAGCCAACACATGTAATTCAGGAAGGGATATATCTAGTAAAGTAAGGAAAGGATATATCTAAAGCTCGTTTATATTAATGTAGGAGACCATGTCCTCAGAGAAGAACTCAGTGATCTAGAAAGAAGGGACCGTACAGAAAACTGAAACAAAGCCCATGGCATGAAACAAGCCAAGAAACTCCTAGGTCAGCCCTAGCACTAACCCACCTACTATCAGAGGAAGATATGAGGTCACTAAAGAGAATACTCTAGAATAAATTTCTCCACATTCACGCTAGTTGAATTGAATTGAGTTAAATCGGAAGTATGATGTCTAGTAAGAGTAAGTAATGTCTGCTGGATTCTCTTAAGACGAGGACACTTCTTATGATTTCTCCAATACGCAATAATTGTAAATCTCTTTACATGCGCTGTTTCAAAATAATGACGGAGATGTATTCAAGAAGTGAAACAACGAATAGTACATGTTGACCACACATGCTTCACGTACAAACTTTGTCTTTCACTCCTCGATTTTTATTAAACACAAAAATCGTAGTTGGCATCTTTTAAGTGCTTAAAAAGGTAGTGCATATTGAAGTGCATATCTATCCATAACGAAACAACTAATGCAGAAAATTCAAGAAACAATTCAATACGTTCCGGAAGCAAAACGCCATTCAATACGAATAGCGATTTTATTTTTCAATTTCCAGAGTAAATTGCGTACCCAGGACGATTTCATCTCCGCCGACACTGCAGTCAAATATGGAGAACTCCTGCATATCCTACGGAAGGTGTTGAAATTGCTTTTTTTTCACTCGCGCCCGCGTCCTACCGCCCGCACCCTCACATACACACAATATCTGTGTGAACTGAACCGGGTAAGCAATTTCGCGCTTCAGATTAGTAGAAAGTCACGTTTTGCACAGGGATGAAAAATGCGAAGTAGTAGCTGAATGAATTTTGTGGAATACTTGAGTGTACTTGGAACGAAGAAAAGAAAGTGGATAATAAGTCTATGTACATGGACTTGCATCGGGCAATGCATTCTTTATTGCGTCATTGAAATACACGGTAGGCTTGGGTTGATGGAACTTGCCATGCACTTTATATTACAATATGTACAATAGTATTTGAAAAAAATAACCTTCTGTAGAGAAACTTGAATTTGATGTTAATAACTCTACGCAGGAATACACAACTAAGGTTTTGAGTAATGAATCGAGGTAGCGAGGATGAATCTAAACTGCTATAAACTACTTAACTTGATGAGGACTACCATGGCGACAACTAGCTTTCGGCGAGTTTCACAAGGACACAAATTTCGATGACAGTCATAACTTCAGCCAACAACAAGATTAATATGATCATAACAGGATAGTCTCTGAATAACCACGTATCCCACTTATTACAGTCTTAAAGAAGTTAAGTCTAGTATTGACAAGAAACAAGATGTTCGACTAAGATCTAGGAACCAGCGGTCTTCAATGTACAAGAATCACATGAGACTTTCTTTGGTTAAGCTAACCAATAAGCTTTTACAGCAACAACTCTTGTTGTGCATGCTATTGTTCTTTCGCAAAAGGAGGTGACTTACAGATTAATGCCGACTCTGAACGGCGATTTGGAGAAGCTGGGTTAGACCGTTATATTCTTTGGATATTTTCAGTGATTTTAAAGAGACGGAGCCGTGAACAATTTTTTTTTAACCTTTGTTGTTCTTGTCTTATTATTATATCAATGGAAATAATAAGATGAACATTAGTAAGTGCATAAAACTCACAGGTCTTGCGTAGTTTATGGGTTGAATGTAAGTTTTAGATCAGCCGCTTATCACCAAAAAAAGGGATCACTTAAAATATGTGCAAGTGGTTACGGAGCTATCGTGGCTATTATTATTATGAATCAGATCTATTTGACACAAATTATGCCAGAGAGTTTTAGGTGGAAGTTAGGTATAAGATGTTGACCAGAATTAGTCCCTTTTTTATGCACGTACTACAAATTCCAATAAAATACTCAACTTGAAAATCAAACCCATTTGTTAGTCTCACTAGCACAACTAACATCAATATCCAAAAATGAATGACTATAACTGTTAATTCATGTTCCCTTCCTTTCTTGTCGTTTCCCGTTGGATGCAATAATTCTGTGAATGTGAATAATTGGTTAAAGCTAAAAAGTTGGAAATATTTAAGTTACGTATGTAGAAAAACAAGCGATTAAATACATTTGAGGGAAGATACATATCTATTTGACTGCCGTGCATACAAGTTCAGCGCGTCAAATCCTTCACACAACGTGCCAAATTCGATTCTTGACGGGAAGGAATAATTAACTTTCATTTGACGGCACGGCAGTTCCAGCAAATCACTGACAATGCTCCACGAGTATATATGTATGTCATCAAAAGTTTTTCAAACTTTGTTGTACGAAAATAACAAGATACTGCACACAGCGAGCTGAATTTGATATAAATGCATTCAAATCTTTTCGCACGGATATTCCAATGCACGTCACAAAGAGTTACCATAAACCATTTGGACGTCAACTTTTAACTAGCTGAGCTGTTAATTGACTTGAATGTAGTTCTGAGAATAAGTTCGTTATCACAGGGTAATAACGACAGCCTATCACATCCAAGACTCAGACTACGATAAACGTTTCGAAATAATCAAAAATTCCTTTCCACCAAATAATGGTCTGAATAACCCACATCGTTATATTGCATTGGACAACTATTCTCCTCTAGTAGCCTTAACATCAGATAAATTAAATAAATACATGTTCTTTCCGCTCTATCAGAAAGCCATGGCTTTCTTAACCTAACTTTCTTTTTCTACAATATTCCACTCTTATGAGAAAACGTGTGTATACGTTTAGGCTAATGATTACGGCGCGGCGTGAGCATGATATAACAGCTAGATAAAGTATTATTCATTATTTTATTAGAAATGAAAGAAGCGCTAACAGATTATTTTCTCCTTTCCACAATCCTTTTAAGTCCATTAACAAGCGCTAATTAACAATTCACGGTTAATTTCGTTGCGTACATGAAATGGAGTTTTGATTGACGCATCATATGATGCGAATCTGGGCCTTTTACCTTTGTGACAAACGGCAAAATAAAATAAAGCAGTTTATTGTTGGAACACCTTTAAGTTTCTCGTTTTTGTAAAATTGTTTCATTCCTTTAATGCCCTTCGTTCAAAAATGTGATTCAGGATACGGTCCTCAAAAAAAATATCGTCACACTTGTTTTTGAAGACTCGTTAACCATCATTTGCAGGCGTCATCAACGGAAATTACTTGCCAATAATCCGGGCAAACAATAATAAGAGTAGAGAGGACAAACATCATTTGACTGCGATGTGCGGTCCTCATTATCATCTGTATATAATGTAGGCGTGAATAACCTCGATCTTATGATGACCTTCTCCCTGTAATACCAATCCAAATTCGATGAACTCTCTCTCCACCTTTATTCAATAACAAACATCCCAATTACCTTCACTGATAACCTTCCTCACACGCCACAAAACGCCCTTGGTCACCCACCCTCTCCCAAATACCCACTTCAGTTTGCTTCCACTGTTCATTTGACTGGAATGTTTGTCCTGGGGTACCCTCGAATTCATGGTGGTATCCCTCTATAGTCCATCCAAGGGCTATAAATTTGCATTACATACTCCCTGTCCCTCATCGATGGACTGTAGTAAATTGGAGGGCGTACTCAAGGGCGGGATTCGGGTGGTTAGTGACAGCCACCGCACATTGAGCGTAATATGGGTGGGATGAAAAGAAAGCCACTCTGCACATGTGAAAATTGTTACTAAATGAAGGAGAGCCAAGTTAACAAGATCTCCAGCTCAACGGACGTGTGTAATTTTTGGCCAAGCCTGAGACATGGTTTTCCTTTTAGCAAATTATTGAACTCTCGATCGTAAATCGTGGACTCAGTCCAGAGGTTGAGTTTTCTCATCTGGTGTGCAATTTATTGCGAGAGCACTCCATTTTCTGGCACTTCGTATTGCCGCCATAAAACGGGACCCTTTGGGTGAGATAAGTTGATTCAATGAAATGGAAACAGGACGCAAAAAAAGATTTCACTTGATTTGGAGATTGAGAAATTGTTCCTTTTCTATTGCAGATATTTTTATTACATCTGATTGCCAGATTTTATGTGAGATGTGGCATCGGCACTTAATGTCATGCGTGGGCATGATAATGAATGGAAATCAAAAACAACTTACCGTAGGCACTAGATAAGAAAATTATATCTGAGGTCATGTTGAAGTGCAGAATAGTATTGCGTATACGCATAAATAATTCTCAGGCAAGAAATAGATTCATTTAATACCCATTTCATTTCACGAATTTTATTGAACTTCAATGCACAATATCCACATATTATATTACATCTAGATGCAATAAAATGATACTTTCAAGCAACTTAAACTATAAGGCGAAATTTATGGGATCACAAGGGATATTTGTGAAGTAATCACAATTTTGGTGACAACAGAAGTTTTGTAGTCCAAACTTTTTTTTTATTCTGCTATAATTTCTAAATTTAATTTTTTTGGTTTTATGTTTATTATTTTTGGGATGTCCAGATAGCAATGATATTTTTTCCAATTATTATTTTTCAGCAGCTTTCAAAGTCATCAATGACCAGCTTTCAAAATATTCTGTAAGGGTTGCCATTTTATCATGCATCATTTCCCTCTTGAAAAATATGCAGAAAATATTAAAAAGAATACTATCGAAATTCCGGCCAAGTTCCAGAAATGAAAATTCGGCGCCGATCAGCTGAATTCGGCATCGTCAGAGCGTCAACTTGGCTTATATATATGATATATCTGAACTGTGGTTCCAACAAGACTGCGCGGCGCTATATGCCCAACAAGTGGCAATTTTTGGGACTGCGTCCTCACAGCGAGCATTCATCAATTTACTGCCGCGATCATGCAACTGGACCACTCGATTATTTTCTCTAACAAAAAGTCCTCAGTCTACACTAACATGCCAAGCACTTTGCACGAGCTCGAGGTCAATATTCGAGATGCTATTGCTGGAATAACGCCGCACATTATGAACAGTGTCATCAAAAATTGGACCGACCCCTTTAAATCACAGCCAGAACACCCGAGGCGGCCATTTGAATGACGTGCTATTCCATAAATAATGGCATGAATAAGCTTCAAAATAAACCCAGAATCGAAATATAATAATATTTCTCACATCGTAGTTGATTTATTTAAATTTCTCTTCCTATCGTTTTTATCTAGTCACCCTGTATTAACTCGGTCCTTCTGCAGACTTTGAATAGTTTAAACGTTTAAGCTTGAATGAAAATTAATTTCTTTCTATTAACAGACAGATAGAGGACTATGTTGACTATAACTAGGAGCTAATTAATTATATCAGAACAAAGAAAGCGCGATGTAATGGTTGCCGACAAACTTGCACTTGACTAAACAGTTATGGAGTCACACATCGCATCAGCTTATGTATTAATGAGAAATTTTGATTTCATTATCTGCAATAATTGGTTGATCGAATGAATGGACTGCACGTCATTGACATTTTCAGCAAAATAATGAGTAGGCCTGATTGTATGTCCAGCAAAATAATGCGAAGGCCTGATTGTATGTGGTTGCCAAGATACGAGAGTTTAGCACCACTGACTCTCTATTTGTTGAGATTACATAAAAGCCTAAGAACATTCCTTAAATCTGACAGGATTTTAAACTCCTCGACTCCTTTCTCTACATCTGTGCAGTCTAAAGTTAAGCAAATACACACTTTCCAGAAGACGAATCGCTTAGAGTATACAAGACAACGACAACCTTGATGACTTGTCAACCAACATTAGAGGCATGCAGCAAATTCTACCCATCAATATGAAATAGGATTAACGCCTTCGGTTATTTTATATGTACTGACTTATATACGTGCAATTACAGCTTTACTGTGAACTCTGGGATGAAAAGTGATAAATAATTGACATTGATTGCTAAAGCAATTGCCTTGGGTTTTGTCTTAGCACCTTTGAAAGACGAACTTAAGCTGGATACAAATCTAACACCACTTGGTGCTTATCATGCATTACTGTGTAAACATCGATCAAGATGTTCTAATGGTTACCGGATCCTGCATCTGCCAAAACAGGTCAATTTTATAAAATAATTCCCAACAGTATCTCCTGTATTACCCACAGTTGGAGTTCATCCTTAGGTGTAATTCAATATTAAGCGCAATGAATCTAGCTAAATTAAAAACCATAATCAGAACCATGCAATTGATTTGGATGCGGATGCATATCTTTCCCGTTCTGGCTAGCACATTTTGGTCATTGGACCAGCAGAGATACTCGACACCAGCATTGGGTATTGTGCTTATAATCCATCTGCACCTACTCATAATAGTTAAGCTTCTGTGTACATACGTATAGATGCATGCATCTCTCAGTACTTTTAGTGAAATCATAATTTCGGAAACTCCATCTTGTGTGCTTTCATTAGTATCTAGGGTAGGTACATACACTCGTATCGTACTGAATCCTATGACAAAGATTTTGAGACTCTATTTGCATTTACCCTTCCATATCGTAGTATCTACTGCCCACAAGAAGCGTACAAATTGCATACATATACCCAGAGGCATTTGTCTAATCACACATATAATCATAGCAGTGCCAACATCTATCTATTACCACAGTTATTTCAAGTGTGTTTGCAGTGAGAAAATCAAATTTAGATTCCGGATTTGGATGAGCCTTGAGATATCCAAATGGACATTTTCAATTTAATCTTCAGAGTATCCCTAGGCAAGGCGCCTCAAGGTGAATCCTTAAATCATTGTTTATCTTTCATCGGACGCGCACACTGAGGTACCCGGCCGACACCGATTTGTTGGCACCACCGCGCTACTCTGTGCTGCAATCTTTTCTGAAATTGAGTTCATCAATTTGTTCGCCTGTCAGATAAAACCAAACAAGAAAGAAAAAAATAATTACACTCGGTGTAGGCTTATGACCGTGTGTTCGCAGCAGCAGCAACGACGTCAGACACCCCAGAATTATCACCTCTCGCCATCATCAACATTCACCAAACGCGTTGCGTTCGGTCGCCAATTTGACTTAAATCGATAAAAGGTCCGTCTCATCATTTGGCCTTCGGGCATTTAAGTTAACATAAAAATGCCTCAATAAATCAATACCAGCCAGGCAGTGCACACAACATTTTGTACAAAAGAGGTGTGTATGAATTCACTTGGGTGCATATTGCTCAACGTCCAGTCTCGACGATTCATTCGTCGGAGCAGCGCAATGGCGTCCACGGATATTGCGTTCACTTTTAAGTAAGAGCGTCCATTATGCACTGTATATGTTAACGCTGAGGGTGGATCGTTGCAGCCACTTTTCGGTTACCGCAATTATAATGTTATAGCCACGTTCAGAATTTTCGTTGAACAATATACATGCACACATTTTTATTTTAGTCACACGAAAATCGAAAAAAGATACTCTTCTTGATAATTCTGTACCGTACCCTATTTCGATAAAGATGACGGACATTCTTATGTACACCTAGTTCCTCAGTCATCTCTGTTGTTTGTTCCTACACACACTGTCGACCGTTTACATGGCAGCACAACTCTTCGGTTTTCATTACTCTACTGCAACCCACTTTAGAAAACTAGATAATTGTGAAAAATGTAATTGATGTGCAAATTCCTGATATACAAAACGGGTAGCAGAAGATCTCAGTAATCCTTTCTGGCATTTGAGGCATCTTTGGGAGTGATACTTAGGAACCTGACTCCGAACGACTTATATGTGCATTCATTTCATTTCATTTCAGTCCGTCATACATCAAAAAAAACCTCTGCAAATTCTTAGAACTGCCGAAGAAGCTAAGCTGCCGCAGAAAAAAACTGAAATTTCGACACAAATTGGCATCCCATACTCCAAGGACAAAGGATGAACTAACTTGCATTCACCCTATGCTCGTTTTGGGCGTAAGAAAAAAGACCTAACAAATCCTTTTTTTCAAGTGCAAAGCGAACGAAATACATAAAAGATGAGAGAAGGCTTAAACGAAACTTATAATTAGGTCGGCTGTTAATTTCAGTTCTCGCCCTTCTTTAACTTTCGATCAACGTTAAATTAAAATTTACGGCACACAGCCAGAGTCAGCAAGAATTTTTTTTTAAAACATCCATCCGCCTTCGTTGGTCAAACAAAGCATCAATTATCGAATTCATTTAATGCTCTTCGCGAAACATGAAACTTGTAATATATCTCAGAGTTGATTATAAGGCTTTAAATGACCTTATCCAGGGGAAATGTTTTACAGAGCGTGGAATGCTTGAATTATGTCCAGTGGAAGATTTATTATGAAATGTGATACTGAAGATTTTTTTTCGGATTAGGCTTTGCATCTACATTTCATCGTATTTCACTTGGCAGTTGGTGTATCGTTTTTTTATGCTCAAGTATTTGTTCACGCTTGACTACCTATTTAGGTAGCTGAACAAGGTGTGAGTGTAATATTTCTAGGCTATTTGTCTATTTCGTTTAGGGGAGGCGACAAATTTAGGTTAGGCGTTTTTTGACAGAGAAGAATTAGTATCAGCATGTACAATGCATTCACACGTATCTATAGAGTTGAGAGCTGCTTATGACAAGTTCATGCTTAATCAGCATGATTTATTTGTTGTTCTTAGGATGCCGTCTTGATATCTATTATTCGTTTCTCCTTGACGGTGTAGAGTTATGCTCGAAATTAATCCTTTTTTTACTCATTAATGCATGGGAGATATATATAAAATCATATCACTTGGCGGATAAAAGAATGATGGGGCGAGGATGGACAACTGATAGTGGAGCCACAGTTGTAGTGAACAATTTTAAGAATCATATCTACAAAATGATTACCTGCGACGTTACGAATTTAGTTAGTTACGAATTTACCTGAAAGGTAGAATATTCAATTTGGATGATGATAGAAGAAAATTCCGTCCACCGATCTAAACGATTGTAATATTGAGACTGAAGTCAAACAAAGCTGCTGGAGCAAACGGACTGCCTGCTGAAATCTTTAAAGCACCTGAGGATGATCTCGTTGGTCATATGCACCATGTTATGAATCTGTACATGAGTGGAATCTCAGTATCGATTGCCCGATCCACAAGAAAGGGTACTATTATAAATGTGTCAATTATAGAAGGATAAATCTCTTTAAAGCGGGCACAGTGGCGAGGTAGGTATGTGCGTCGACTCTTAAGAACTAGATTTCCAGTCCAGGTTCGAATCTCGGCACAAAAAAAAATATTTTCTTAAATTTCAAAGCACCACCCATTTCCAGTCGCTGACAATGCTCAAAATGCCTTTAAAAAAACTGGACGTCCCCTATGCTCATGAGAGAACAATAGCACGCACAATACGAGTCTAGGACAATCCTACTTAATTTGTCAGGTCATGCAGGAGACGATAGAAATTATTCGCTGCCCTATCGAGGTTGGTAAAGAACTCACCGAGACATTCAATTTTAAAAAAGGTTTTAGGCAAGGCGACGCTCTCTCAAGTGACTTTTTGGAGATCCTTCTTGAGAAGATTGTGCTGACACAACAAAGTCCATACAATTGCTGACATACGCGGACGACATTAGCGTGATTCGTCGAACATGGTGAGTTTTAAATGAGGTTTTTGCTGGCTGTAATTGGTTTGGTGGTAAACAATGTCAAAACGAAGTATATGCTATCATCACAACATCGTCAATTTGACTTCGAGGTAGTGAAGGACATCGTCTACCCCGGCTCAGGGGCAAACAGCCCGAACGAAGTCAGTACTGAGATCAAACGCAGAATCACTGTTTCTTTGGGCTCAAGAAGTAAGATAGAACCCTCTCACGAAAGACCGAGTTGAAGACAATTACCAACAAAATTCATCTCTTTGCTAAAATGCGTTTAAATGACGCTTCATATCGGAGGGAACGTGGAACTCAAGCAACAAAATTCTGCAGATTTAAGACTGATGTGAGAAGAAAATAATTGATTTTGAATTAAAAGTACCGCCATTGATGTTAAGAAACTAGGATTTTTTGAGAACCTAGAGAAATTTAACAATTCAATATTTTAAGGGAATTAATTTGATTCGTGGTGAGAATTTGCCAAATCTGTTTTAGAGCTTGGAAATCAAATGAAAAACATTTGCATCGAATATCGGCAACAATGAAATAAATCCGAGTATTAGCAAAAAATTCGTTTTTTTAATAAGTTGCCCTTTACCGATATATGCAATAAAAGAAACTGGAATTCATGAATAATGCAGGACACGCATGAATAAATATAAACATTTTTTGCAGGTTTTAATTAATAACACTCACCTGGTCGGTCTAATTCGTTGATAAGCTCATCTGGCTCCATGTATGCAGCACTAACCAATAAAAAATCTGCACTGTTAGTTAAAAGTATTAAGCACGTCCCGAATAACCACCACAGATATACAGTTGATATGCTTTGCACTAATAGGTTGTGTATCGTTGAACTGCAACTGCAGAATGATGCTGTCCTGCAGGATCGAATTGATCCCATTTTATGTATTTATGGTGATTTTTCTTAAATGTATCTACGTGCGTTTTAGTTCTGTGTGTGTTTATTTTTTTTAATTTGAATTTAATTTGCTATTCTCTTAGCGATTAAAAAAACAACGTGCTATGTATATTATTTTTGTTTGCACAGCTTTTAGTTCGGAACACACTGTTTGCTGAACTATATGAGCACTTTACCCATCTTTGCCCGCGCGCGATAACGATTCCTGTTGATGTTATTGCCGTTGCTGTTGTTGTAGAGGTGGTTATCCTGTAAAGGATGTTTATTCGTATATTATTTTTGTCGGGTGTATGAACGTCATGAAAGTACTTCACTGTTGGCAATGGTGACGGTGGTACTACTGTTGCTGCACGTTCATTTTCCCTAGTTTGTCGTCCACTTTTCCGGTTCCTGTTGTCGGTAGTAATGGTCCCTTGCATGCTGTGCAACAGAAAAGAAACAAACAAAAAAAAGACACATTACAAAACTGAGAAAGTGGACAGAAAATATTGTATGAAAGGAGTGTATGAGTTCAACCAGTTCTCATTTTGTCATTATTGTGGGAAAGTGGAAAATACATAGAGGGATAAAGACGAAGGGTAACAAAAAGATACATCAACAACGCGCCCTAACAACATCATATCCTAATTGACACGGAAACGGAAATAATACTAAATTGGCACGAAGGGTTCAAAAAGGAAGTTCAACAGACAAAATTCCCTTTCGGTGAACGCACAAAACTTTAATATGTAAACTGTTTGCATTTCCAAATCCTTAAGGATATATGTATGTATGTGAATGTGTATATCTATTGGTTTTTCGATCGAATGCCGGTAAATGCTACATCCCAATGTACATATATGAAATCGATTTAACACTTGATAACAAATTATTTGTAGGAGAATAGAAATATTATTTTTGAATAATAATAAACTATAAAACTATGGAGGAGCTGAAATTGCAAAAACAAGTTGAAATTATTGAATATTTTTCCAGTGGAAATTATTATTAATTTACTTTATATCATAATTTTGCGTTGAATAATTTCAGAAGTGTGTACATTTAAGTTTTTCAATTATTCGGAGGAAGGGGGTAAGAAATGGTGGATCGGTATATAGCATATTATCGATTCCTGGTCGATCCTAATAAAGTGTCAACATTTCATAAGGCACGGTCCAATCCCTAGACCCATCTGATTCATGAGTTCTCATATTCTGGCTTTTCGAGAAAGGTTTGATTTTCGCTTACATAGACATGACAAATGGCACATTCTAAACTATGAGATGGGTTTCTTTTTCTTTTTGAGAAGCCTATGTCACTCTTGACATGCGTGCAAAGTTTTATTGAAATTGGTTCAGCCGTTTCGGAGATTAGCTCGAACAGACAGACAGACAGATACTATAATTTTATTAATAAGTATCTAAATATTTATTTATTTTATTATAAATAACGAAATGCTGGCTTTGTTATTAAATATAATAGCTGCATGAAAAATCCCCACCAAAAACCACTATACCCTCGTAAATAAACTGCGTGGAACGTCAATTGGGACGGCGGCATAATTGGGCCATATTGCTTTGAGGATTTTACCGATCTATTGGTCACATCGAAATATTTTTGTGCATACCAATTAGGGAAAAACACGAAAGGTGAAAAATCAACGTCACCATCACTAATGTCAGAAGCCACCTAGGTATTATCCCTCAAAAATACCTGTATTGACAACAGCGTGAATGCATCTGTTCCATCACTTCACATCTATTTATTTGCTCACAGGCTGCGGAAAAATCAATTTACTTAAACAACATATGTACGTACGTACATCCATATGTAACTGCCACGCAGTTTTGCAGGGCCCTTTAAAATCTCCAAAATGACCATGACAAACAATACCTGGTTTTGCGCAATGCACAAATGTAGGTACATATGTACGTAGCTTTTCAGCTTTCAGTGCGTTATGAATTTGGTTTAAGGAGGATAAGCCCGACTATCAACAAAGCTGCATGACAGTGTTTCCTTTTTAACTGGCAAATCGAGTGAGCAATTGATGCTCGGTAATTGTTTTGGTCTGTAGCACAGTACACAACTGATAACTGTGCACTCAACCAGGAACCCCTTGCGTAGGTGAATTCTTTTTTGTCAATGCGACAGTAATTTGTATTTGTTTTGACAAATATGCATACATCCATGTACAAGTGTACGAAAGGACACTAATATATTCTCTGTGAAAAAGCACAGACGAAGCCGTAATTTGCTGGCACTGCCATCTAACACACAATTATGTTGTTGTATTTTGATTTTTGCATAATATGCAAACCCATCCATCTTTTTCACCACTATGATTGGTCCATGTTCGCTAGTATGTACACTTGAGAGATGAGTATCCTTCCGTTCAACTAGACAACAAATACCCACAACAGGCTCTTCTTAAACCCAACAATCTTTCGCTCTCTAGAGACCACACGAAACACAATTTTATCATGTCTGAGAGAGTATTCCATTCACCATCCTAACCACACAGTTACCGTACGAATCGGAGGGATACTGGATGCTAGAATACTTCGAATCATGCCAACCATGTATTGTTTGGGGAATATCCTGTTTCGGCTTCAATTTTTTCTCTTCTCTTTGTCATCTAGCTTTGCGGTACTTGGCTTCCGTTCAGGATGGGCAATATGAAAAAAGGATAGCGAAGACTGCAAACAACAAAATGACAAAAATGAAATAAGCTTTGGGAGATACATAACACCAGGTGGATCGTCAGAGAAGTCACACATATTTTCTGTTGTTCATGATGGTGACATTGTTCTTCACAATAAAGAAATACATTCACAAAGTAATGTTACCAATTTCAATTTAAACAATCGATCTTGTGCGCATTTAGCATTTTCAAATAATTTTTGCTCAAATTTGATGCAGTACGACCCAAGGCATCAGAATAAAAAAAATCTGAGCGTTTTTTTTTGACGCAATGGACTAAAAAAAACTTAAAAGCTAGTTTTATTTTAAAATAATGAAAAAAAAATGTGCTTAATTATTTTTTGGAACTCCTCATATTTTTACTTAAGAATTTCTAATCGTCACCAAATATTATTTTCTAGTACAATTTTATTCAATACAAATCAAAAAAGTAAGTAATTAAACAAGAAAGACAACGATGTATGAAACGGCTAAAAAACGGTTTCCTCAAGAATATTCTATACGCTGGTTAACGACCATGCAGCGTACAACGACTTTCGCTTGAGGCCATTTAAGTCGAGCTTCCATGAAAGTATAATTCAGCGAAGAATAAACAAACAACACACAAATGCTCACAACCAAAACTTCGAAGCTTCGGGCAGTCTCTCTTTTGAAGTTCCAAGATATCACATGAAACGAATGAAGTGCAGACCATAAAACAATACCCACAATGCACTAACCACAGTTCCATGCCATTATCCTTTAGCCAGAGAAGCGTTATTCTTTAAGAAGCACGAGACAACATACGCACATGCATATGCATGTGTATAAATACAGCCTTCGGCAACTCACTCTGTCATCGTAACCACATGTACACAGGTCCGACTACATAGAATATCCTCGTAACAACCATTCAAGGACATTTCGAGCGAAGAAAAACTAAAATAAAGAACGCATCATAAGAATCATAACAGACTACAATACGAGTGTATCCTCTAACACAACAATGACAATAATCATAATCATAAAAAGTTACTAGTCTAGCGGTCCATAGTAATCCTCCAACTTCTCGCTAACCCGTGTGCCCAACTCCCTGGCCTGCTCACATACTCGTACAGCGAATAAACAAACATATTCCTCCACTTACCAGTGTACAATTACGTATTCTTGTCGCTTGTTCTTTATTTCTGATGGTGTTGCTGTTATAGATGATGTTGCTACTCTCGCCGTCGTCCTTGTCGAAACTACATTTACTAATTGCGACCATAATTTCATCCATTGGCCCAGGATACCGCACTTTTCCTTTGGTTTGTGAGTGTATTTTTTTGGTTGCTCTTATTTTGTTTTTTGATGTGGAATGTAGCTCGACCTGAATTCTCAAGCAATCTTCAAGACATTACGCATACATGTATTCATATCACATGCGATATTGTTCTCCTCTTCAGGACGTGTTGCAATGTGTCCTCGCTGTGATATGCCAAGGAATGATATGAAAAATCATAAAGCGTAGCGAAGGAACGATATTTCTATAGCGATGATGATATGTTTCCGCTTTTAATTAAAAAGATATGGGCGACGATATGACATTCCTTTTATAGGTATGATTATGCGATATGTGTTGGATTCTGGGTTGATCCTTTTGATGGACTTGGAGGGTGACTGCATGTAAGAGAGCGCGCCTTGCAACTGGAAACAAAACAGAGGAAGATAAACACAATCCATTGTCATTATTTGATGATATAAAATTTGTTAGAATTAAATATAAAAATGTGTTACTGTGATAATGGCACGCTATGGTTTTAGTCTTCCGGTTTTTTTTTTCGAGAGGATGTTGTGCATGACACGAATATGATATCGATATCGATTGTGTATGTAAATTTGTTTTCTTTTCTCAAAAGTACCTATTCTTATGAATAAATCAGTTGATGAATGAATTCTTGCTTACAGTTTCTATATTTAATATATCACTTTTGAGCTTCTTGAACTTTGTGGGCTCGATTACTCCATCAGCCGAGTAATCGGATCTTTTTTTAACAAATTGGGCTGATCAGCGTGTGACGATCAACTGTATTCGCCATGATTAATAAAATTTTCGTTCCCACATTGAACGGCGTGAATGCGAATGAGATGTGGTCGCAGCAGGGATGATGATTGAAGAAGTCAGAATTGACAAAGTCATAATTTTGAGTAATGGCTCTAAGTACTACACCATCAGAATGATCTGGCTCTAGCTAGATCCAAAAAGCTCCACAAAGCTCTCCTACAATGAAAGAACAAAAATTGGTTTGCGACAGGTGTTATCACAGGTCACTGCCCCCTAGAGCAGCATGCCAGTAGACTCGATGTTTTCACAAACAAATTCACGTTTTCTTTTACTTGCCCGACTCTGGCAACTTTGGACGCCAATTGGCCTTCAAGATCTTATGATTTGACGCTGAAAACAAAAAGCAATGGATGCGTTCAAGGCCAACATTATTCTGTGATTGAGGACAACGTCTACAAACGGTTGAGAAAGTGGTCGAAAATATTGTCGGATGGCATTCATCAGACCCAGTCGTGGTGGACGAATGCCCGAAGTTGTGTTTAAGAACTAATTGCAGAATGTATTCTCTCGATAGTACAAACATAAACGTGTTATTCTATATTAGCACTGTTTAAGACAGACACCCGATACTTCAAGACTTAAGTATAATAATAACTATTATGATAGCGCTAAAGTCC